>CM044446.1:29319078-29438912 GCA_024363595.1 Xenopus borealis
TGCAGAACTCAAACAGCTTTGCTTTTTGATCATTTATGACGATCCCTAAGCAGCACAGACTTCACTGAGCATGTGCAGTGCCAGTGTCAAACAAAGATGTATAACTAAGTTACAAGATGACAGCCCCCTGTGGCCAACTTTGAAAGCATAAATCATTTGTTCGATTAGGCTTGTGGTGCAGTAAGTTCATGTTTATGTTTAGTATACAAAATACAGCATTTATAGCCCTATTCTATTTTACACTTTCCTTATCCTTAAAAGGAGTTGTTCACCTTTGAGATAACTGTATGATGTAAAGAGTAATATTTTGAGAAAATTTATAATTGGTTTTCATCTTTTATTATTTAAGTTGTTTGAGTTATTTAGCTTTTTATTCAGCAGCTCTTCAATCTGCATTTTAAGCAATCTGGTTGCTAGGGTACAAATTCCTCTAGCAACCATGCATTGTTTTGCATAAGAGACTGGAATATGAATAGAAGAGGGGCTGAATTGAAAGATGAGTATAAAAAAGTAGCAATAACAATACATTTGTAGCCTCACAGAACATTTGTATTTTAGAAGGGGTCAACAAATCCCATTTGAAAGCTGCAAAGAGTCAGAAGAAAAAGGCAAATAACTAAAAAAACGATAAAAAATCAATTACAAAAACAATTCAAAAGTTGCTTAGAATTGACCATTCTACAACATACTAAAAATTACCTTACAGGTGAATCACCCCTTTAAGTTTACTAGAAAATCATGTAAACATTATAGGATTAATTATAACTAAAGAGGGATGAAGTACATGGTACTGTTTTATTATTTCAGAGAAAAAGAAAATAATTTTTAAATATTTGGATTATTTGATTATTATGGAGACTATGGGGCAAATTCACTAACATCCGAGCGTGATCTTCAGCGTGAGCTTCACCGCACTTCGCCAGGCATAGTTTCGCCATCGATATGCAAATTCACTAAGATGCGAAGTTGCGTTCAGGGAGGTGAACGGTTGCGCTACCGTTAATTCGTGAAGCAAAGCGAGTTTACGCTAGCGATGACTAATTTGCATACGGCACCAACTACATTACACTACACAAGCCCAGGAAACCTTTAATAAATAAAATAAAGTTGTTCTAATGCCCTACATATGTGTCCCCTGTATAGTTGAGTGGCCATATGTTAGGAAATGTAGGAGGGAAGGAGGGCACCCTAAAAAAAATTACGATTTTTTTTATGCCTATCACCCTTAAAAAAAGAAAAGTAAAAGACGCAGCGTTTTTTGGGACTTTCAAAAATTTCAACTCCTATCTACTCTATTGGAATTCGCCTGGTCTGAGGTGGCGAAGTTAAGTCTTGTGTAAGAGGTAACGTTCAGTAAAATCCGCATCTAAGTGAATTAGTGTAGTTATGTCCCCTCCTCAGTGTTCCAGGCGTTAGGGTGCGAAGTTGCGCTAGAGTCTGTCTATTTCGCTAGCGGAGTTATGCCAGGGACCGTTAGTAAATCGGCGAAGTTCTGAAATGAGGTCACGCAATTGAATTTGCGCTACCGTTAGCCACTTCGCGCTTTAGTGAATTTCCCCCTATGGGAGACAGCCTGGGTTTTCAGATAAGAAATCCCATACATGTATATACATGTGATGATTGGTTTTTATTAGGAATTAATTAGGAACTTCCTGTTTAATTAATCTTTAGTCTAAAATCTGTACAAACAAAATAGAACATTGTCACTGAGCTATTGCTCCCTAAGGTTAACAAATCACTTCTCTTTGTGTATGAAATTGATGCATACTATTTTAATATCATAACACTATTTTTTTTTTTTTTTCAAAGGTGACCCTGGACAAAATGGCTTACCAGGACCCCCCGGACCACCTGGTGTACCTGGCATTGGGGGTCAAGGCTCACCAGGGCAACCAGGACTTCCAGGGCCAGCAGGTCCTCCAGGTAATCGTAGATGTTAATATTTTTAGTGAATAAGCAACATTTTGAGTTATACAGCACAATATACAGTATTGTTACAAAGCTGAGTAATTATCTGTAAGAAGGTATAGAGTACAAGTAGTTAGTGCTGAGCACTGCAGTTAAGCTCCATTGAGCACTAATACCCCACTGAAAATGAATGTCTTACTTAAATCAAAGCAGTCGGACACATTAGATTCTTTAGCTTTATAAATGTGTCAATTTGTTTATACTTTAACGATATGATATCAAGAAAGTGTTGATTAATTGGAAGAAAGTTTGAACTGCTAAGAATCCTTAAATCTATGATAAATGTCCCACATTGCTTTATTTTTTATAATCTAAGGAATGTGAAGTACTTAGGATGGTGATAAAATGAACCCATGTTGGTCCTTCCCTTGTTGTTGGTCCTTCACCAGCTAGATCTACTTATACTTCTGGGTACCACCAAATTAGAACATTCATTGGTTTTTGGTGTAATGATCTCAAAGAACATATTCATTGCGGAGAGTAAAAATCAAGTATCGAGTATGTTTTATGGAAAACACGATATTATTAAATGTATATTGATTTATACCTTTATTAGACTGTTGTAATGCAATTGGAAATCATAAAGAAATACATTCTTTTGACATGTGACCAGGAATGAGCCCCCCCATTCCATTTTGGTGTAATGTGTTGATTATCTGTCTGGTTCCCATATCACAGATATATATGGAGACTGTTGCTCAGGTTGCACTGTATTTCACATTTAAGGATTCACAAATTGTGAGTTCTAAAGGCATCACCACTGCATCCATACTAATGATCACGGAGAATGCAGTTGATATAGTATCACTGATTGCAAGTTTAAGACACTCATGTAAGAGTTGTTTTGGAGCACATCATTTTTGTTTATTGCATTGATTGTATATAGTGCATGCCTGCAGAATTCCAACAGATCTTTGCCAGTGCTGGGCAGTCTTTCTAGCACAAATCACTTATTCTCAGAAGATCACTGAAAGTGTAAGAATCACTGGAGTACACCTTGCAGGTCCCTCAGCATGGCCAGCATCTCTCTCTCTATCTTCCACTGCTGCACACTGACTTCTCTGTGGAGTGTTATGAATGAATGTTATCACCGCACGCTGGTAATTTAGTTAACTCAATTATTTAACTAACAATAATTGGTTTGTGCAATTTGTATGGCCTTAAAGGGCAAGGAAAGGTAAAGAAATAAAATCACATTTTTACTTTCTTTAATGAAAAAGAAATCTATCTCCAATATACTTTAATTAAAAAATGTGTACCATTTTTATAAGAAACCTGACTGTATGCAGTGAAATTCTCCCTTCATTTACTGCTGAGGATAGGAATTGTTCATACTTATGAACAGCAGGGGGAGCCCCTGCCTTACTTACAGCCATGCAGAACTCAAACAGCTTTATTTTTTGATCATTTATGACGATCCCTAAGCAGCACAGACCACACTGAGCATGTGCAGTGCCAGTGTCAGACAAAGATGTATAACAAAGTTACAAGATGACAGCCCCCTGTGGCCAACTTTGAAAGCATAAATCATTTGTTTGATTAAAAATTCATGTTTATTTTTAGTATACAAAATACAGCATTTCTATTTTACACTTTCCTTGTCCTTTAAAGAACATTACCATCTGGAAGTCCATATGGTGAATCCTCAAACATCTCAAAATTGTTTTGTTCTTATGCTTATATGCTTATCGATTGGTAATTGTACCTGGCAGATTTAAATTATATATATATATATATATATATATATATAGTGAATAAAATACCCCTCGAGGAGTTTCATGACCATATACATACATACATACATACACAAGGCCGAAGACCGAGTGTTTTTATACAGGTCATGGAACTCCGAGGTAACTTCTAATATCCTCATATTTTGCGACTGGGGGTACTTTATTTATTATAATACACACATTTGAGTGAGTCATGTGACAGAAATTACATCAGAACTCACCGTTTATAAGGATATAATTTACAAGATATTCACAGCTTTTGTGTATTAAATATATATATATATATATATATAAATAAAAACTTTCAATCCAAAAATAAATAAATGTATCCAGATGGTCAGGCCACTTTAACTCTGGTACAGTGCATGTCATCCACCTGCTTACTAACCAAGGCACTTCTGCATGTCTTGAATAACCCGTCCACCTAAGAAAGCGTTTCTAATTGTAATTCGTCCAATGCTCCTTTTAAATAAAAGTCACAATGAAAAGAACAGTAACTTTATTAATAATGCACAGACAAGATATTTCCCAATGACTGGAAAATTCAAAATGAACAGCCAGTGCATTTCAAGATGATACTTCTGAATGGCATCAGAAATCTAGTAATTAACAGAATAACCCTATTCCATTTATTAAAAGATCATAAGCTGACTAAATTTTACATTATGTTTAAAGAAGATGCCTTCGCAAATATATATTTAGAGGCATATTAATCCAAATTTTTCTGATTATTTTATTTAAAAAAGTCAGAGCAAACTAGAATCCACAATTTGACCTTATTTATTAGTAAAAAAGTACAATTTAGTCAGATCTGGTGAAAAATCGATAAAACCAAGCAAAAATCCGAATAATACGATTTTTGGGCCAAAAACTTCCTAATAGTATAGGGACCTCTCCAATTGACTTATATACAATCTTGGCAGGCCTGACATGCCGAATGTTTTCCATCCTCGGGGTATAATATGTAGTGATGGGCGAATCTGGGGCGTTTCTCGGGAAACTGGCAAAAAATTCGACGACACGAAAAATTAGCAAAATGCCAAAATCGGAAAATTCACGAAATTTTTTTTAAATTTTACCATTTTCACGAAAAATTTGTGAAATTTGAACTACTTCACTATAAATTCGTGAAATTCAAGCAATTTCACTATAAATTTGTGCATTTTCAACTTTTTCACAAAATTCGTGAAATTCTAAAGTTTTCACTATAAATTCATGAATTTAGAACATTTTCACTATAAATTCGTGAATTTCAAACGTTTTCACTATAAATTCGTGAATTTCGAACGTTTTCACAAAAAATTTGTGAATTTCAAACTTTTTCACGAAAAATTTGTGAAAATCGGAAATTTATGCAGGAATTCGCCGCGAATTATATGTATTGAAATTTTCCACTAAGAATCTTGATTTTAATTGTTAAAAAAGTTTTTTTTTATTCAGACTTTAATATATAACCTAAAATAGAACAGTTATTGATCACTTGAAGTCTTGATCATGTGAGCTACTCAGACCTTAGAATAAAACAAAGAATGATTTTAATTTTTAAATGTGAATACTAATGTACGAAAAAGTGGATTTATTAGCTAACAGAAGCTAAACACTACTGCAAATGTATATCGAATTGGGTATATTTGAGTTGGCATTATTATTAATGTTCAAATCCACATCAAGTGTGGGGAGGTTTTTTTTTACCTTTTATACCCTTCATTTTTTACTGTCTGATTTTGTACTTAATATTGTGCCTCTGTGTTTAATATGGGTTCTCTGCTTTAATTAACTTTAACATATTTTTCATAACCTGTGTGTGCTTATTTTTTTGTTTAATTCTAACCTAACATATTCCTTGTTGTGCAACTTATTTCTGCCTGGTGCCTCCTGATGACCCAAAACCTGATGATTTGTCTCCCAAGGTCCCACAGGTACTGTGGTTGCTTCTCCCATCTGAATCTTTTTTTTTTTTTCTTTTTTCCTTCTTTTTTCTTATGTGCCGAGATTGCAATTCCAGAAAGTATGTACACTGCTTCAATGCATCATCAATTATAATATTGTTATAGTACTCTTCAAAGCATAGCCACACAACAAAAGCCTGGGAAGTCCTACTGTATGTGAAGCCAGTGTGGGTTAACAGGCATCTATAAATAATCATGTTTTAGTAACAATGAAAAAACCTTTATATTCATGTTTAGCACACATACAGTAACCTCACTTTTTTCCCAGTCAACCTGAAGGCATGTGTGTGTGTATTTGTGTGTGCAGGGCTGCTACCAATATATTACAATAGCAAATGGCTTTGAGGGTACTTCAATTTGTGATTTAATAACAGGGGGCAAGCCTTCTAGATAACATACAATATATAGTTTTATAGTAACATGCTCTAGTGGTGGTTTGATTATTATAATTTACATAAATGACATAGAAAAGTACATCTCGTCATTGTTCTCCAGAATTAGTGAAGTCCATCACCCCAGAAAGAAGGTTATTCCTTTTCGCGGTTATAGAAATTCTGTAGAAATAGAATTATGGTTCAGGGTAAAACTAATTCCGTATTGTTTTATGTAATCAGATTCAGTTGCAAGCAAAGGAATGAATTTGATGGAAAGCTCTTTGCAGTGCATGTTGTGCCCATTTAATCATCATTTTACAGAACATTACGTTACTTGCAAGTGTTGCCCTCGCTGTTTAATGCAGGGAATTTAGCAGACAATAAAAATGACACCGACTTTCAATTATTTCACTTAAGGATACATTTTGAATTTGAAAATTGTATCTCACTGTTCCTAGAAATGTATATATATATACATCATATTATAGGTTTTCTAACGCCTCTGCATTCTGCAATACCCTTTAGGGTTGAAGGCAGTCATCCTCAGAAGATAAATCACAGCAATAAACTGCCAAAATAAAATCTGAACAATGCACAGTTGTGTTGGAGACTTAGGGGCAGATTTACTAAATTCACATGAAGGATTCGAAGTTCGATTGAATTTTCAAAAAGATTCGAATTTGAATTTTCGAATGTTTTCAAAGACCACTTCATCCAGTGAATTTTGAAAAGTAGATCGAATCAAATGATTCGAATAATTTGAATAAAAATCTATTTGAATATTCGACAGTCGAATTACTTCCCCTTTAAATTTTTATTTGACTGCCTAGTTCGCCAGATCAAAGCTACTGAATTGGCTTTCATTATTTTTGATCGAATAAAAAAATCGATCGAATGGTTAAAATCGTTTTGAATCATTCGAACAAACGATTTTATCAATCGATCGAATATTTTCAAATTCGACCAATCGAATTGCGGTAAAATCCTTCGAATTTGATATTCGAATTCGAAGGTTTTTACTTCCCCAACTATTCCCATGGTCGAATTTGAGGTTTTTTTAACCCTTGAATTCGACCCTTAGTAAATCTGCCCCTTGGTGTTTGCTTCAAAAGACTAAAACGTCCTTACAAATATTTGTCTCTGTTTGTGTTTAAACATTTTGCCTGCTTCACAGGTTTTGACTAGGCAGACAAAGAGTTCTACATAAAAAAGTAAATTTAATAAAAAAAAAAAAAGAAAGAAATTCATCCCAAATAACTAGTCAAGTTTCTTTTGCCTGTACTCGGAGAGTGATTTGTGTGCTTGGTTAGGCTAATTGAAGACACCGTTTACATGGATTTAATCATAGTATTCTAGGGCCAATTTCATGTATAATACCCTAGAATAAGTAAAGTACGTCTGGGTTTCATGACAACAAAATATTACAGCTATATGGGACCTGGGGGTTTCCACATGGATCACTATGTTTGCTAAAAACCATTTAAACATTAAATTAACCCAATAGGATAATTTTGCCACCAATATGGATTTATGCAGCTGAGTTACCACCAAGTACAATGTACTGCTTTATTAGAAAAGAAAAATAAAGCATTTCATAAAAATTAGAATTGTTTGCTTAAAATTGACTCTATGGGAGATGGCCTTGCTGTAATCCAGAGCTTGGATAATGGGTTTTGGGATAAGTGTGATCCTATAACTGTATCTACTTATTTTTTGATACATTATGAAATACATGGCAGGATATAAAATCCTGAACATGGCAGAATAAATGCAGTGCCAATATCATATATAATATCCACGACACATTTTAGGATATATACATTGCAATTTAAACCATCCAAAAACATGGTAGCATAAATACAATATTAATGCCATTCATAAAGCCTCCATCCTGTGGACTGTATGAAATTAATTGGTAAAAGGGGATGCTTAGCCTCTCCAAGTCTTTATTGAACTCTGCTTATGTTTTGGCCATAGAAAACTGTATAATTACTTATCCCAGTAGCCACAAGTCCTTTTTAGATTGATGCATTATGTGATTAGACCTTTATTACATATATAGTCAGGGGGAATCCTGGCCACTCCGCCACCAGAGGCAGCTTGCTCTTGTTGCCGCCCCCCCCTCCCCCGTGCACTCACTTTTTTGCACCGGAGGGGTCCACGTGGGCATCAGAGAGGGCCAGGACGCTAGCGCAGGGTGTAATTGTGAGCTCTGCGCTAGAAAAGACTAATTTCCGGTTTGAAAACCAGAAATTTGGCTCTTAAAGTACCAGGAGCTTCATTTTTGCTGCCCCAGGTACCTAGTGAGGCGCTGCCGCCTGAGGCGAGATGCTAAGCTCACCTCCTTGGCGGAGCACCCCTGTATATAGTCAAAGAACCTCACCGGAAATAAGCACTATAATAATAAATATGATGCTATTGTAGGTTTTATGAACATGTGCAAAAACAAGATTTCACGTTATTAAGCAATTAGATATTTACTTGTTGATTTAAGCAGCTCATTAGCAGGCCAGGATTGTTGTCCATCTTTCCCACAGAATGTCTTTCTCCACCAATACAAATGTAGCTTTAGAAGTTTGTTGGACCACTTGCACGTCATTGTTTCATTTTAAGATGAATATATATATATATAACATTATTTATTCAGTTCATCATTCACTTAATCTATGTGCTAGGTTTATAAAGTATTGCTTTCTTGTGAAATAATGAATATTTACATAATCTGCCTGTAGCAGAAATTCAGCTTTAAAAAATGATTTTACTTTGTTTCCTGTTTGTAAGCATCTGTGGTCAATGTGGTCCTTAAATATCTATTGTATTCCAGGGAACCCAGGAATACAGGGTGAGAAAGGAGATCCCGGCGCTCCAGGGTTTGACATGCCAGGCCCACCAGGAGATCGTGGTAGTCCTGGATTTCCAGGAGAAAGAGGGTTTACAGGTCCATCAGGGCCCCCAGGTTCCCAAGGTCGTGATGGATTACCAGGCTTCCCAGGTTAGACTGGAAACAATAAAAAAGAAACAGAACATCACGGCAACCTTTAATGATGCCCAGTTAGATGTTTTAGAGGAATAAAAAATGAGTGGATTGTAAAAAGAAAAAGAGGTTAATCATATATACGTTGACTTCAAGGTATTTAAAACCAGTTAGTATAGACATTTGTGTGTATATATATATATATATGCATATATGCACTGGGGTTCATTTGGAAGGGTTGAATATGATGGAATAAGAACTACATACAGTATAGAGCATTATTTGGTGAAAGAAATACAGCAAGTTTATATTATTTTTACAGCCATTACAGATGGAAGGTTAGCAGCAGATCCGCTTCCCTTAGCCAAATAGTTTAGCCCTCCTGGTGCTCATATAGATTTGTAACTGAACTGAATACACAAAAAGCACAATTTCAAATGTTTATAATATTTGGTTTCCCCTTGATCTCTTCTTTGTGGAATTTCTTTTTCAGCCAGCACTCTCAAGGTAATAAAGATCTACTTAATTTTCTTTAGGTGCTAAAGGTGAAATGGGTGTTATGGGACCACCAGGACCTGTTGGAGCAGCTGGTAATCCTGGAAACCCTGGTTTACCTGGACCTAAAGGTAATCATGTTTGCAGCTATCTGAGCCAGAAACTTGTGTGGTTTATCACTAGGAGACATTATATAACCTATGTAACTTTTCTTCAGGATAGCAGGATATCTGTGAACTTAAGTTGATTTCCTTATTTGTAGGAAATGATGGGACTCCTGGTCAACCTGGTCTGCCAGGCCTAGCTGGTAGGGAAGGTGAAAAGGGAGATAGGGGACCAGCAGGACCTCCTGGAATAATTGATTCTGCAAACCTACAGCTTAAAGGAATTAAAGGAGAACCTGGATTGCCAGGTAAGAAACTCACTGAACAAACCCATTGGATACTGACTAATCTGTCTGTATGCACATGAATTTGATTTAAAGTAAGTATAGTTGATGGACCAAAGTAAATATCATGGGAAGATTTTGTTGTCCAATAGCTTCACCTATAGGAATTCCAGTATGATCCCATGATTACTGTTATGTACTATGACTATATAAAATCCCGTATTAGGGAGTGCAGTAGAGAATGGCTTATGCCTAAAGCTGGTAAGAGAGTGAAAAAATATGATACACATATCTAAAAGAAACAAGTGAGAGATTATTACTGAAGAGCTGCATGTGGCAAAACTTCATAACCTAGAAGTAGAAGAGCAAGAAGACCTTATAGCCCTACACTTATTTTCCAGGGGGTTGCTAAAGCTATCAGAGAGAAATCATTAAAGAGTTTATTCTTTTATTTCAATATTGAGAATATTTGGCATGCTAATTCTAATTCACAAGTTTGCTGTGTTCATCCAAGAGTAATTTTATTTATACCCTTTAAGGTGCACCGGGATTAAATGGGGCAAAAGGTGCTGCTGGACTTCCTGGTAACTCGGGACCCCCAGGGCAGATTGGACTTCCAGGATCTTCAGGACTTCCAGGTAAACATTATTAGCCAGGCAAGAGAAGAATGTAGGGCTCATTTACAGAGTCAGGCAAGGTGCAAAAAAAGGCACAGCTTGCCATGGTTTTTACCCACAATGCCCTTTCCCCCAGAAATCCAGTTGTGCCCTGTGGTTTCATGTGTGCATTTGATATTAGAGGTGAATAGATCTGAACCTCTACGAAAAGAGAAGTATTTGGGTGTTACATGTAAGTGGCTGAATATATTCATGGCATAGATGTGTCATTGCAATTACCATACTTTTTGCAATTACTACACTTTCTACACTAGGCAAAACACGATGGGCATGTGGGCTAGGGGGCACTGTATATAGCAGGGGTGTCCAACCTGTGTCCCAGGATGGATATGAATGTGGCCCAACTTGAAACATCATAATAATATAATAAGATGTCTATTTGATATCCAAATGGTTATCCAAATGGTAGTGTAGTTCTTTTCTGTGTATTTTCTTTACTTCTACAAATCAGAAATGTTTGTATATCTCATGTGTAGCCCCAGACACGTTTTATTTTTCCAATGTGGCCCAGGGAAGCCAAAAGGTTGGACACCTTTGGTATATAGCAAGCTACAGCTACAGAGGCAGATATTTAAACAAGCAGGCATCCTACAAATGCAAAGAAGCAGCACATTCTGACTGGGTGCGCAGGTAGATTCATACAAAGTAAATAGCATTTTAATGGAAGCAAGTTTATGCCCATTAATGTACGTTGTGCCTACCATAAGTTTATGAGTCTTGGTCTTCTAACCTGTGTCCTACACTGACATGAGGTAGCACTGAAAATCAGTGTTCATCTGGACTTTTTTGTTTCTTCAGGGCCCAAGGGAGATCCTGGTCTTCCTGGTCAGCCTGGTATTTCAGGTGCTCCTGGATTGAAAGGGAGCATGGGAGAGATGGGATTTCCTGGTAAGTATTGTATGCAAAGTCCATTTATAAGCTGTTCATAATATGGAATCTTGAATCCTCATACATGTAAAATCATAATAATTGTTTGGTAAAACTTTACTGTAAATACTTTCCCAAATAAGAATGCACATTGTCATTATACATTGCAGGTGTCTTGATATACATTCCAGGGTCTCCCAAAAACCCTACCCATTTCAGATTACCTGCATCTTTCTGAACTGCATCAGTTGTCCTGTTGTCCCAAACCTTATAGAAAAATGGAGAGCAGCATAGTAAAATTGGCAGCTGCCACTTCACAGCTGGTGGTGCCCACTTTCTCAACCTATTGCATACACACTAGTAGCCTCTCAGCAATTACCTGCACACCGGATTTGGTGTAGCCAAGCTTTTGATCATGTTCATAAAATTCAGATGAATTAACAGACTGGGTTATAGAGGCAAAGTAAGGGCAACAAGTAGCTTTTGGGCTTTTTTCATTAAAGACATTGTAAATACCAGGTTTGCACACTCTAAATAAACCAAAACACAGTGGTATGCAAAAAAATCCTTTACTTTATATAAGAAATTTCAGTCATCATTAACATCAGTATTAAGACTTGGTTCAATATACAAGTATATAAGCGTTAAAAATAGCAAATACATACCACACAGTGTGTATATTCAAGTAGAAAAAAGAATCTACAAGCGGCAGATACACTCGCCAAAGATGAGATTCTCATCTTTGGCGAGTGTATCCGCTGCTTGTAGGGAAGCATTCCTGGATTATTTTGCACCTCTGTTTTACATACATTGTAAATTGTATAAGTCATTGGAGTGCCCTCCATTTAACAATACTTTTTTCATTAAAGACCCAGTTTCTATTTTAGTCCCCTTATTTCACAGCTTGGTTATATGTATATGAAAACTATAACAACCACCCTGCTTTGATGGTCCAAGAGCACTGAAAAAGCACCTTTCACCCAGAATCTTGCAATTCACACTACTCTTGCACCCTGTACTTGAGGCTCACTATTGTGGATATATGATTATATAAAGTGGAGGGTTTAGTAGTGCTAAAATGATGATTTTGCTGCTGATGTTTTTATTATAATGTGTTTATATAAGTTTTTTTACTACTCTTTTCAGGGCCACCTGGTGCTAAAGGTTCCCCTGGACAATCAGGACGGCCTGGACTAGCAGGGTCTCCTGGGTTTTTTGGACTGAAAGGTGAAAAAGGTGAACCAGGCATATCAGGCATTGGCATCCCAGGCTTGCGTGGGCAAAAGGTAAGTCTGTACAGAATGTAAGCTAGTTACTCCTATTTATAACTTAATGAAGGATCCACTATATATAGAAAGTAGAAAGTTTGTGCTGGAAAAAGAAAATTAAGGTTACATTGACAAATTTCCAATACGTGCCAGTATTATTATTAGAAGCTTCCTAATCTAGCTAAAAAATAATTTAAGAGGAGACAGTGAAAATTTTTAAATTTGCATTTCGTCTTCTTTTTCCTTCATTTTAAAATATTTTTGTGGGCTTTAAATCTATTACTTTTTTGTTCAGCTGCTTTCAAGTTGTCACCTTATCAACCAAACAGTGGTTTTAATGATATTATGGAATATGTATAGGACTAAATAGAAACATACGCAATGAAAAGTATTAAGAACAAATACAGCCTCAGATTAACAGTTTTCGGTTGCCATTATGAGACCCCCAGCAACCAAACAGCATTTTAAATTGGAAGAAAAACTATAAAAAGAAATTGGCTAAAAGGCTAATTAAAAATTGTTAAAGGGGTTGTTCACCTTCCAAACACTTTTTTCAATTGTACAGTGAACAAAGACTTTTTTCAATTGCTTTATTTTTTTATTGTTTTCACAAAATTTATGTTTAAATTTTAATGTTCCTGAGTCTGGGTTTCAGTCTGGCGGCTCAGTGATCCAGGTGTGGATTCTGAACTGTTACAATTTCCTACTTTCGCATGTGTGCTTGCACCGGAGAGGGTATGTGGATGGCAGCCCAACAAATAAGTGGCTGATGATTAGGAACTATTGTATCAATTCTAACTAGGGATGCACCAAATCCACTATTTTGGATTTGGCCGAACCCCCCAATCTTTCACGGAAGATTCCGCCAAATACTGAACCAGTTCCTAATTTGCATATGCAAATATGGGATGGGAAGGGGAAAACATTCTTACTTCCTTGTTTTGTAACAAAAAGTCAAGTGACTTTCCTCCCGCCCCTAATTTGCATATGCAAATTAGGATTCAGCCGAATCTGAATCGTGTTGAAAAAGGCCAAATCCTGGATTCGGTGCATCCCTAATTCTAACAGCTGCTTTTAATGTAACTCAGGGATTTTGCTCAGCAGGGCCCAGGCCGGCATTTATGGTGAAGGCCCTGTCCTAGGGTTGCTAAATATTAGAGACGGCATGCGCCAAGCCAGTTTCTGAAGAGCAGCTCCCCAGTTCTCCTGTGCACTCGCTGAGGAGGGGGAGAGCTGGCAATAGGACCACGTGGCCTTGGGGCGCCTACGTAGGAAACTCAGCCCTGGCAGGGACACATATGAAATGTATCAACTAAATATATTGATGTAGAACAGTTAAAGAATCAATGACCCCTCCCAGAGCTGCTTTAGAAGTGAAAAATCAAACTTTACATTTCAATATTACAAAAAACGGTCACAGATAGAAAATAGAAAGTAATTGCGAAAAGTATTTATTGCTGGTGAACTATCTGAAACCAACCGAACTGCATTGTATTTAAAGGTGAACAGCTCACAGAAAAAAAACATATTGTAGCACCAAATCCTTCTATATGTCCAACCTAAACATTACATTGTTATCCAGAAGTTAGGATAGAAAGGGATGTATCTGCTCTGTAGATCAGGCCACTGTGGTATCAGAGGCACAGAGGAGTTTGCGTCTGGGGGGCACAAGGGATGGTGTGGAGGGGGTGAGGCTGCAGACCTTGTGGGCCCTGGGCCCCCCAGTCTGACCCTGGCCTAACCATTTCTATAGAAAGTTTATTATGCACCCATTTAGTTCAGATCTTTCATGTTTCAGGGTGAACCAGGGCAAAATGGTTTTCCAGGCAGCCCTGGTGCTAAAGGTAACCCAGGAAACCCAGGACTGCCCGGCCTATCAGGAATTACAGGACCTAAAGGAGATCCAGGTCTTCCAGGATTCCCAGGTAAGAAGAACTGGCACTACTTCTAACGAGTTACCAAAAGATAATTTCATTATTCATATGCTGAAAACCAGAAAATGCAAGGTCTTCTTCTCAATATCAGAAGATGCTGGGGTTTGTATTTCAAACAGTATTTATTCTATCTACTCTTATTTTTGTTTTTGTAATTCTTTCAGGCAACCCAGGAGCTCCAGGACCTAAAGGAGCTGATGGGCCCGCAGGAAACTCTGGGTTACCTGGGCCTCCAGGCATACGGGGTAAGAGAGACTAAATAAACTTGTAATGATTGTAACAATTCAGCACTGATTAGGAATCATTGATCTGTATTTGATTTCATTCTCTACCACTGTACACAAAGTAGGTGCAATCACCCTAAATCATGGCTTTCTAACCTCTAATGGAATACAAAGGAAGTATTATTCTCAACTTTGTGTCCAAGAATTGGTTTAGAAACAGCTTTGCACCTTCTTTAGATAATTTCAGGAAATTAATATCAATATTAAAGGACAAGGAAAGTGTAAAATAGAATAGGGCTAGAAATGCTGTATTTTGTATACTAAACATAAACATGAACTTACTGCACCACAGGCCTAATCAAACAAATGATTTTTGCTTTCAAAGTTGGCCACAGGGGGCTGTCATCTTGTAACTTAGTTATACATCTTTGTTTGACACTGGCACTGCACATGCTCAGTGTGGTCTGTGCTGCTTAGGGATCATCATAAATGATCAAAAAACAAAGCTGTTTGAGTTCTGCATGGCTGTAAGTAAGGCAGGGGCTCCCCCTGCTGTTCATAAGTATGAACAATATCCTCAGCAGTAAATGAAGGGAGAATTTCACTGCATACAGTCAGGTTTCTTATAAAAATGGTACACATTTTTTAATTAAAGTATATTGGAGATAGATTTTTTTTCATTAAAGAAAGTAAAAAAGTGATTGTGTTGACGCACTCTGAATGAATGATGGTACAGCCCTGTTTGTAAAAAAGCTGGGACACTATGTAAAGTTCAAGTAAAAAGAGAATTTGCCCCCATGAGTAGTGTACACCTCCCTTTCCCGCATCTCTGGGATCCGCTCTTTTTAGCATTACACAATTTTTCAGTCTTTTGTTGTCCCTGTTCCTACTTTTTTTGAAGTGTGTTGCCTTCATCAAATTCAAAATATGCATATATTTTTCCGAAAACACTACAAGTTATCAGTTTCAACATTTGATATGTTTTTTTTTGTACTATTTGCAAATACAGGTTTTAAATTATTTGCAAATCATCCCATTCTTTTTTTATTTACATGTTCTAACCTTTTTAGAAACAGAGTTGTAATTTGTTCTTTATTCTTTGTACATCGTGAGGTCACATAATGTCAGTTAAAGAAAAAGATAATTGGCCACATATGAATTATGGGTGCTAGCTTAGTAGCTGCTACAGAGATGGCAACATTTTAACCTGTCTATAAACAATGCCAACCACTGAGCGATATTTTAACAGGGATCTCTAAGACATTGATTGAGCTGATTGGAAGAGTTCTCTGGCTTTGTGTGGCTTTGTGGATCGGTGATCCATTTGTTTACTCATGGTTCAACACTGGTTAGCAGAATCTTGAAAAGACCCTCTTCTTTCGTGACAAATTCTCCTGTGTGTGGGAAAGTTAATATGAGACATTAGCCAACACTAACCTGATTTAGTTTTTTTAAACCAGTTTGTTCTGAACCAGTTTATGTTGAAAGATTTTCTTATATCGTTTTGTACTGTCTTTCTACATCGATACTTCTGGGGCACTTGACAAAGATATGCTTTTCTAAGATATCAGTTTTTATGTCTGTAGGTGAATCAGGTCGTCCTGGACTTCAAGGACCTCCTGGTGAGAAGGGTCAACCAGGTCAGGATGGAATTCCTGGGCCTTCTGGTCTGAAGGGAGAACCAGGTGAGAAGCCAATTTGCCTAAAAGTATGTAAATGCCAAATTATTGAGTGACTCTTTAATGAATTTAACTTTCTTTACTTCTTTAAATAGGTTTGCCAGGTTTTGGATCCCCAGGGTTGCCTGGGCTTCCAGGAAGTCTAGGTAATACTTTTATTCTTCTCATATAATGTTTTTAGATTATATCAAACTTTATTACATGTACTTATTATCTGATTTCCTACCCTGTGTCTGAGGTTTTATTCTGCACAGCCAAAACCTTTATTGATTTGGACTGGGGAATGCCTTGGTTCCTCCTGATGCATTTTCCTGTGCAAAAGAATATGATATACAGTATATGATGATAAGAATACAACTCAGAATGAAACTCACAAGAGTCTTGTGTCTTGCTCACTTATTGCTATTTATATACATTATGTATAACAATAAAATATATTTTAATGTTCCCAGGTCCAAAGGGTGATACAGGACTTCCTGGAACCTCTGGAAACCCCGGACTTCCAGGTTTCAAGGGAGATCAAGGCTTTCCGGGATCTCCTGGGCCACAAGGACCTCCAGGACAACCTGGCCTACCAGGGCCACGGACAGAAGGACCCAAGGGAGATCCTGGGCCTGTAGGTCCCTCTGGAAGACCAGGTATAAACAATATGCACTGCAATGTTGCATGTTCTCTTGGCTTGTGTTGCCAGCAAATTACCGTACCTCATATGGATGGCATTCCATCCCAAGTCTCCCAAAAAAAGTTAAGTCCCCAAAGATAGTATTAATATATATTATAAAATGGCATCTAAAACACTAAAATGCATACTCAACAATGAATCTGCTCTGTAAAGCATTACACGGCCAAATATGCTGTTATACAGCTGAAAATAGTAAAGTGTAAAGCAGTTTTTTTAAAACAAAATGTGACATACTGATATATAGTATTATGGTTTAGAAAAGAAAACAGAGATAGAAACATTAAAAACACACCCCATTGTCCAATGAAAACACTAATAGCTGGCAGCAAAAGACAGGGCACTTGTATTGTATACATTTTGGCATGATATCACTGAAAAAAAACTAGTGAGTACAATATTCGTCACAGCCTTAGAATTGTTGTTTATGGTCACTTTGTCAGTGAATAATCTGGGCACATATATTATCCAGAATCATTGCCTTTAACACTGTCCATTGAAATCCAGGGGGCACTGAAGCATGAGAAAAATTGGATGCGTGTATATTTGTTTGAACCTCATGTCTGCACTGTGAATCCATCCCATTGCATTAGAAGAAGGAATCCACCGACCATCCACCTCTCACTTACCATGATGCATGCACATGGCACCCATTCACATGTGTGAGTTAAATGAATAAAAAGGAGAGCATGGCTGTGATATTCATTGGGCAGCACTTTATAGTGTCATTATAGTAGGTACAGCTCTTCTAGTTAATGAAAAAATAGTCTTCCTCATACAGGACAAATTACATAGGAATTTAATGAGATTGTCCAGAAATGATTTCAGCTGCACTGAATTACATAAAATTTTAACTTTTCATTGACATTATTTACCTAAAATACCTAGAGTTTTTGGCTTTTGAAAATCTAACATTTATATATAAATTCAGATTTCCTACATGAAATACCCTTAACATACCAATAGTAATTCTAATTTTTACATTTGGTTTTTCAACCTGAATTTCCCTAAATATAATCAAATGTATCCATTTTAATAGAGCACCTTCTAGAACATTATGGCTCAGTCATTCTCTCCTTGCAGGTCACATTTGCTGCTTTAGTGAAAGAATAGCCTGCGGTCCTGTTTAAATTTGCATGTACCACTGGGTATAAACCAAGCTATTATTATTGAGGACTTGAAATCATCAATTCTCCTTTGTTTCTTGCACCAGTAAGAATCTTTTGTTGCTCTATATATATTAACGAGATCTGTTTCTCAAATGCTTTCTAGAATATTTTTATATAATTTCCAAAAGGTCAAAAATGTTAAGCGTATAATGCGAACACAATTATACACTCAAAATATTCAGTTATATATTCCCATTAACACTTTTTTGCTGCTGCAAGCAGACATTACTCACCGACTGTAAGCAGTTGATTGTCCCTAACTTGGTGTTTATCTCTTAGAGCAGTCATTTTAGTTCATCAAGGAAATCACTGACTGATTATCATTCCCAATTAACCTGTGTCTATTCAGAAGAGACAGTGTCATTTGCTTGCACTTAGAACAAAAGTACAATACATAAAACGAAGTCATGGTTATTTTTGAAACAGATTTTGAAACATTGATAATATGTAGAAAAGGGAAATGTTCTCTGGTGGGGGAAAAAATGGATTCATGAATGCATTCTTGTGTCGGGTTTATATGGCATAGTTTTGCATTTCAAGACCACCATGTGGATTCTCTGAGCAAGAGGAGAATTGCTATTTCATACAAGTATAGCTTCATGGATAATAGTTTGGTAATACTTGTGTTTGTGGAGCACCAAAATAAAATGCAGTGGTTTACTTTGATGGTAATTCTAACAATCTCGCTATTTCCCCTGCTGCGTCTAATGATGAATATGGAAATGGATTGTTGAATTGTGATGTCACTCGCAGGCCCTCAAGGTCAGCCCTTAAATCCTAGATTTTGCATGCACAGTTATGATTGAATTAGTCTTGACATCTGAGTTCAGTGCCATCTAGTATATTTGAAGCGCAGCAACTTTTGGAGAAAAATAAGTCAGCTAGGCGGGTAAACGTTGTACCAGAACTGTTTAGTCCTATGTACTGTAGTATGCCAATCTATTCCTCCATAACCTTATAAATGTTTATGTTTTAAATGGCAGGCAGAGGAACTGAAAAAGTTCAAGCCCAAATTCAAAAGGAATTATACTGTATGTATAAATTCCATTACTAATTAGCAATATTTCTCTATAATATCTAGACACGTATCAGACTTTAATGAGCCAGTAAGAACAGCATTTAAAGTCATGATATCATATAACAAACATTGACAAACTGCTTTACATTCTAATGCTGTGGTATTGGTGCTGTTCAAAAACCACTTGTACAGTGGCCAATGTGCAACATATAGCGCTATGGAAGAAATTGTATCATACATATATTTTTATTCGGTCTTTATTTGAAGGAAGCCAGACAAGGCCTTCAGCCTGCATTGTCTCTTGCTACCTGTTAAACATGGTTCATCTCTCCCAACATTCCAGGATAGAAATTTGGAACAGTTTGGACCATGCCCCAAATCTGCACCAGCTGTGGTCAGTTATATTCAACAACACCTTCATTTCCCAAATCTGTACCAGCCATGTTGCACCTTACAACATCTTCACTTTCATTGGCCCTAAATTTGTACTAGCCATGTTGCACCCTACATCATCTTCACTTTCCTTGGCTTTCTTTTGGGTATTCTTTGCTCTCAAACTCATAAACAAACTGGCCTGCTAACAAAATTCACGATACATGGAGTGCGATTGTGACAAGACTTTTAGGTTGTCAGCTACCTGATTAGGGACTGATATGATTGATAAACAATTTCTGTATATATTATATAAATTAAGTATAAGGAAAAGAAAAAAGGACTTGAAACTAATTTAGAGCATGAGATGTACTCTACTCTAATATTTAAGAGCTGCAAAAGAGTGTTGCGTAGATTTTTATACTTTTCTTATCCATAATAACTAGAGAACTAACATGATGGAGACTAGGGGTAGATTCATCAAAGAGTGAAGTTAAGAGAGAAATAGAAATGAATTGAGAGCTGTGGAATTTCCCTCTAGTGGTGGAACTTCACTCTTAACTTCACTCTTTGATGAATCTACCCCTAGGTCATTATCATATTAGAAGCATTGTTATCTGGAATAACAGTGTTCCTAGAATGAAAGAGTAAAGCCTTTCTGAATGCAAGGGGTAGCCAATATCCTATTATAAATAGTCACTGTTAGACCTTTCCACATGTCTACCCTTTGTTTATTTGCACGTGATAATAGAGCCAGCTTAATGAATCATACTGCTACATGTTTATTGCTTCTTATTGGATGCCAGCAGCAGTTGGGCAAGGAAGGTGAATTCTTCAGAAAAGGAATGCAAAGGCTAAACAAAGAGATTGAAAGGTTCCTTATTCTTGCAACCTACTTTTGTCACCTGACAGGGACAGAACGGCATGTTCCAGTTGGAATTATAGGTCATGCTAGAAATATCAGATTTGTGCTGAGAAATTAGTATCACGCTATGATGTTCCCATTTCCGAGCATTCAGGCTGCTGTAATTGCTATAATTAGTTTGTGCAAATGACTTAGTTAATGGGATTATGAGCCATAGCTGTGCTTTATAAAGTACAGTTTATCTGATTATACTATGGAATGTTTAGAGACCTTCCTTTTCAGACCAGTACAGCAGAAGGTATTTGCACACGTAACTGAGATAAAGTGTACTTTAGAAGGAGCATTATATTCTTCCTGGAGAAAAGTGGGCATAAAAACTAAAATGTATTATTTACATAGTGTTGACATATGTGATACAGCACTTTACAAAGATTCTTTTTCATTCATATCATCTCCTGCAACTGTAGAGATTACAGACTCAATTACAGACCCAAAAACACCTTAGGAGCCTGTTGTGCTGCCGTACCACAAAGAAACCAAGCAGGTGTGGTGAGAACATATATATAAAAAAAATTAACTCCTCACATATAGTCCCCTGATTTGCATTGACCTTAGTTCCGCAAGGCAGAAGTGCTACCCACTTAGCTTTTGCACCACCCATGATTAATAATAATATTAAAAGAAAAATACAATATAAAATATAGCTGGATTGCTTCAAATAATAGTGCAAAATTATCCCAACATCTGTATGGCACATTTCAGCAGATAAAGGGTGATAAGGCTACCACTGTCTTTGGCCAACAACACCAAATTATGATAAATTAGTAACCCCTCCATCTTCAATTATAGAAGAGTATCAAGTTGTGTATCAGGCTGAACCCCTACCAGGTCCTAAAAACTAAACAGCAGCCTACACCCCATGGGTTTGTGGTTTCTGTGCAGCCATCTTGAACAATGTTCCAGGGGTTTGGGGGGATTCCTTGGCATATTGCATTAGTGCCCTTGGTAACACCAATAGAATTTCCCTTGTGTGTGTATTTGTTTCAGTATACATACCTTACATACCTTACATTATGTTATTGACTAGCTACAATGTGCATGCATTGAGATGTTAAAGGGAAACTAAAATGAAATAACAGGCCCGTGCTGTTGACTCACATAAGAGCAGAGCAAACTATTGTAGTTTTCATTTTGGTTCCAAATATTTATTATTATGGCAGTTACGTGCTGCTTTGCTACTGTAATATGTCACATACTTTATATGAGGGATGTGGTCAGTTCTCTGCTTTGGAGATCTACTTGTCACCAACTACATATCCAGATCCAATATAACAATATTTTTTTGTAACCATGGTCCATTCTGGCCACCTATAGTTATACCAAGACACATCCCTGATTCAGCTTAACCCTGGTAGGTCCACTAAGATCCATCACTTGACCTTCAGGGTAAAGTTGAGATCACCCATTGGGTCATGAGGAGTGAAAATCCATATATATTGATATGAACAAATAGAACTTTTGCCCATTTGGTTAACAGAGGCCTAATCTACTGCCTGTGGAAGGGAACAGTTTTTCAGTATTCACTATTGGACATGTCCAAATCATATTACAAGGTGTCCAAAGCACATGGCTACTCAATAGGTTCTCTGTGTATGTGATTATTTCATAATGTGCTTTTTGACGGAGCAGCTTGTCTTGTATCTTTAGTTTCCCATTAACTTCTTTAGAAGACAGAGGTCTCTCAAGCGCCTGCTAAACACTACTATATAAAACGTGGCAGAAATTGTGATTATCACAAAGGCACAGCATTGCTGAACAAACAAAACTGTAGAGCAACCAGTTTACATTGAAACAATTTGAGCTTTAATTACATATTCAGCCTAACTTTTTGTTTACTGTTGTTATATAATCCATTCACCTGCACTGCAATTATAAATGCGTAGATGAAAGGTTTGCTGTTAGTGGAGAAACCCAATGCAAAGGACACATTGTCAGGCAGTTGTACGGTTGTGTAGTTCAACTCTGTGTCCCATTGGATCTTATTTGTGCCACTGTCATGATTAATATGCACAGGTTGTCTTAAAACTGTAGGGCTAAAGTTGATAAACTACAATTCCCAGCTAGCTCTTCCATCCTATGTAGTTTAGTTTAGTAGCTTAAGTATTTCTTATTTAATATAATAATCTTATTTAATGCACTTGAATTACTTCTATCATGTAAATGCCAAATGTGTGTCATGTGAATGTGGAAGTAGAATTGAAAGTGGAGTCTCTTTCTCTAGGGACATGTCTTGTACCGTACTACATTTTTACTAAATATAGAGGGGTTAAATCCAGGCCAGGATGTCAATTTAAACAGACCTGTGGAATGGAGGGTTGCACTCCATGAAATTATCTCACTATATGTGGGAAAGTCCCCATCTGAACAGATCCTGTATTTAGGCAGCACTTTCCATTAAAATTTGCATGCTATTTTTATTGAAAGGAAAGGCTTCCCCCTAGGACCTGTAATCCACATCATTCAGAAAAATCCACTCCACTCATTGTTAATCATTCATAGCTCAGAGCGGTGCCAGTGAATGGCTTATATCCTGCTGAATTAGACTTTAATGAATGGAGCGTTTATATATTCAGCTGCCATGCCAAATGTATTTCTCATGAACATATCCAGCCTGTATTCCCTGCGTGACATTCCTGCAGTGTGATGGCTTTGTATATTTAATGACAAAACATGTTTTTGCAGTTTTAATATTGCGTTGGTCTGTAATGTATTTTAACGAGTCGTCTTGTTTTATGCTGTGTGGTGACCATTCTAACATCGATCTTTGGGCATTGGTGACACTCTTCCAGGTTATCCAGGTTAGATGCCAACGTGCCACCTTGTTTTATTGCATGCTTGTCTATCTAATATTCATTTATAATATATAATATTCATAGTATGTGTAGCTTAAGGGCTCTAAAAACCTTCAGTTTAGGAATGCTAGTTCTGATATATTCAGAATGTACATATAGCACACCCATAGGTGTAGCTTTAGCTGTGGATTTGTGGAATGTGTGTGACCTGGCTAACTGCTTAGCTTGTGCCCAGGACCCCCAGTGTACCCCTGCAACTCCCTGCAACTCCCGCTACCTGGTGTTGTTTAGTGCAGCAGGAGATTCAGTCAGTCACAGTTCTTTTCAGAAAACTTGAACTTATTTATTGAACGGACAGCATAGTAGGATACTTTGATAATCCCTCCAGTGGGATAATACAGACAATATGCAAGATAGATAGCCCGCAGCAATGATTCACGTTTCAACAGGATAGTTACCCTCTCACTAGGTAATGTCTCCTCTCAGGTGGAATGCACTAGGCCCTGGATTTCACAGCCTGGGGTCTTGTTTGTTGGCACCCAATTTGGTCCTCACCTCACCCACTGTACTCAGCCTGGGGTCTTGGGTCTTGGCACCCTATCTGGTCCTCAACTCACGCATTGTAATCCCTGATCTAGTGGTGTACATACCACGGCGTCCTAACCCCACTATTTCTCCTAGGTGGAGCCACAGCTGCTCTCTAGCTTCCCTGAGCTGCCTTTCACTCCTAGAGTGACTATCACAGTGACTACTACCACTGGCTAAACCTAACTTTAGAGGAACCAGACCCTGGCCCTGTAACACCTCTCTGGGAGGCACAGTCCCAGAAGTAAGACCCTGAGCACATGGGGCTATATGCTTTTATATTTTTAAACAGTGCCATCTAGTGGCCAAATCCCATGAACTGATCTGGACCCAGGAAAAGGGACATGGCTGCCTGAGTTACTTAAGGACCCTTAGGTGTCCAAATATGGAGGGGAAATTGCCTGAGTAAACTGCACCCAAATCTCTACATACATGTGAGCTTGGTTAGCACACCTCACTGGAAGAAATTGTGGGAATTAGGGTCTTGGCTAATGGAGAGCAGATTTCTGCTGCATTATTCTTGTAGTCAAGTAGACAGTAGGTACAGATGGAATCTGCTTTCAAAAGAAAATACATTTCAAATAACTTTAAAATCACTGACAATGATTTGCAATTAATATATAGTGGAATGTTTCTAAGAACTGTATTTCTTTCATTTTGAAAATAAAAAAATTTTCTCCATAATTTGGGTGGACCTGCCTTTAAAGAAATGACAATGCTATTTTTTTTAAGTCTTTATTTATATCACATTTTTTAAGAAGAAAAAAAGAATTTTAAATTAGCCAAATACATAAATACACAAAATATGTCAAGGAAATATATCTACAGTATGGGATCCGTTATCGGGAAAACTCTGAATTATGGAAAGGCAATCTCCCATAGACTCCATTTTATCCAAATAAACCAAATATTTAAAAATGATATCCTTTTTCTTTATATTAATAAAACAGTACTGTGTACTTGATGCAAACTAAGGTATAATTAATCCATTTGAAAGCACATTGGGTAATGATTACATGATTTCTAATAGATTTAGGCTATGAAGATTCAAATTGCGGAAAGATCCATTAGCTAAAAAAAAAAACCAGGTCCAGAGCATTCTGGATAACTGGTCCCATTCCTGTATACTAAAGCAACCAGTAAAGTCTCAATTAACATTTGATCTTTGTTATTGATACCCGGTCCCTTACAGTCCCTAACAGTAATTTAATTATAATAGCTATTATTACTCTTTAATTATTGGCTTTGACTAACTCCATCTTTCTTGGTAAAAATCTATTTCTCCCACGGGCCATTTGACATTGCTCTAACTTCTTCAAATTTCCTAATATCCTCAACATAACTGTACCAGTCTCACAATGGATTTTCACCTCTTTAGCAGCCTGGATCAGAAAAAGAAGTAACTTATTTTCGGTCACCTTATGGGTGATAATATTGTAATGTAGGGTTATCAACACAGGCAGATCAACTTGTGGAATAACTGTAGAATAGGGGTGCACCAAATCCACTATTTAGTATACATAGGAATCCCAAATCCTTTGTGAAAGATTCGGCCAAATACAGAACCAAATCTGAATGCTAATTTGCATATGTGTATTAGGGTAATTGCAGTTTAACATTTTTTACTTCCTTGTTTATGTGACAAAAAGTCAAGTAATTCTTTTGGATTAGGTTTGGCGATGCACTTGGATTCTCCTAGGTGGAATATTATTTTACATTGGAATATACTATTGTCTGTGGGTGTACAGGTTATGGTACAATATATACTAGGCAAATGACAAATACATTGAATGTAGTAAGTATTTTTGGGGGACTCCATGGAAACTGACATCGTCCATTTGGTTGCAAAGCCAGAGGCTTCAATCATATCCTATTCCTGCTCTGCTGTGAAAAATCATCTGAAAAAGTCTGTAAAGTGAAAGGAACCTTAAACAAATATTAAAGTCTGTTCTTTCCAGGTGCTTGACACTTGGGAACCCTGGAGCCAGGTCTGGACTGGGAGTCAAAATAAGCCCTGGCATTGCAATACCGAGATGCCCAATCAGCTCCTCACCAGCCTATTAATAATGGCTGTCTATGGCATCTTATGGCAGCCCCTCTGACATTGCCAGAACTCATAGATTGCCAGTCCAGGACTGCTTGGAGCTATGGCCACCGGAAAAAATTTGCAAACAGTTCACAATTGTGTTACATCTTATGTTTTAGAATTATGTACCAACCCAAAGCAACTATTGCCTATATCAGAGATGATCTGTGTCTCCAAAGTTGCCCCAGTAGCTCCCCATTTTCTTTTCTGCTGATTCACTTACTGATCTTAGGTACCCATTAACAATATGCTAAATTGAACATAACTATGTAAAAGTGTCCACAAATTAAGGAATCTTAAAAAAATATAACTAAATACAACCCTACACCAAATCACTATGGGAAAACTTAATGTATCACTGTATTTTAGTATACGTATGTTATTGTTGTTATATGTTACTTATATTAGTGTTTCCAAATTAAGGTCCTCCTGGCCCAGAAGGTGCCCGTGGTCCCCCTGGTGATGGAAGTTTTAAAGGACAAAAAGGAAACCCTGGACTTCCAGGTCAGCCTGGATTTCCAGGAACTAAAGGAGAACCAGGAGCACTTGGTTTCCCAGTGAGTGTTATAAAAGGCTTACCTCTCACATTGCTCATTTCCCAGCTGGTCTTGGGTGAAAATTAATGTAATGATATTCAATAAAAAATAATTATAGCAGCTCCCACTCATAAAGATAAATGGGTTTTACTGCATATTCCAATTTGCCGATAACGTTCGATTTACTGTGAAGCTGATCGGAATCTCAGGTCTGTTTTATACTGCATCAAATCTCTGCGTAGTTAAACACAGTTTTACCAGTGCAGGGCAAAAGTACCTTATATTTTCATAAACGATAATTGGTGATGAACTTCAGTCAAACGCAGAGGGCTGCTGCACAATAAGTGCTATTTATTAACACATTGTGTTAATAAATAGCACTTATTATGCAGCAGCCCACTGCGTTTGACTGAAGTTCATCACCAATTATTGTTTATGTATTCCATGCTCCATTGGACGGGAGCGAAGTGATTGCATTTTGATACCTTATATTTTCATTACTTTAAAACACACTCATTTTTTGGTGTTACTGTTCCTTTAAGGAACCCCCAGCACACTGCCATTTAGTGTATAACTCACATTTATATAAATTTTTTGTCAAAGGTGCAACATTGAATATTCAACATCAACATTGAACTTAATTTTCCAGTTTGCTGCCCAGTTTTTCAGTTTAGTCAAATCACTCTGCAAAGTGGCAGCATCCTGCATGGAACCTATTTAGTATCATCAGCAAAAACAGAACTTTCATTGTCTACCTCCAGGTCATTAATAAATAAGTTGATAGCAAAGGACCCAGTACAGAGCCCTGCGGTACCCCACTAACAACACTGGTCCAATTAGAGAATGTTCCATTTACCACCACTCTTTGTAGTCTATCTTTTAGCCAGTTCTCTATCCAGGTACAAATACTATGTTCCAGGCCCACATTCCTTAATTTAACTAGTAACTAAATGTTTTAGCATTTAAGTCTAAGTGAATAACATTCATTGCCATCCAGTCGAGATCCCTGCTCATTTTCAAATAAATTAAAAAATAATTCATTAAATTAGACTGGCACAATCTATTACTCATAAAACCATGCTGGCACAAACTCATAGTATTATGATTTGCAATGAAGTCCAGTATCTTATCCCTTAATACCCCTTCAAAAAGCTTTCCTACTACTGACGTCAGACTAACCGGCCTATATTTCTGAGCACTGAGAACAGGATCTCTTTTTGAATAGCGACACCATATTAGTAATACACCAGTCTTTTGGCATGAACCTCCATGAATCCTGAAAAATGAAGTAAAGAGGTTTACTAATCACAAAGCTAAACTTGTTTAGTACCCCAGGATGAATACCATCTGGACATGTTCTAGTCTCTTTTGAATTTCCTCTTGTGCAAACCATGCATCATTAGTTGTATTGCTAGAATTGGGACTATTAACAAGGACACTTTCATTAGGTGGTTTGTCAATAGTATAGGACATGGAAATAGATTGCAGAATGCCAGAACACTGGCGTTTATTTCATGAATGTATTTCAAGTCTTATAGGTGGAGGACATTTGCATTTAATACATGTTTCGAGCTCATTCATATTTCCTTGTTCTTTGCAGGGTGACCCAGGACGACCAGGTCTTAACGGGATGAAAGGTGATCAAGGTGTTCCTGGTGTTCCAGGATTCCCAGGTATATTCATGGGAGGGGACTAAATAGGAAATTATGTAGCCCCATTGCAAAATTACAAGGTATTAAAATTCACCAAGCAGTTATGTGATATCACTAAACACCAATTTAAGTGATGACACTGGTTATTATAAGGATATATGCTGTATATTTATAGGTTATTTTTGAAATATAACTGAACAGACTTTACTATTCATGTCTGTTGAAGGTATGAAAGGACCAGGTGGCCCTCCTGGATTGGCTGGCCTTCAAGGTGAACCAGGTCTTCCAGGTGCTCTGGGTGAGAATATTTTTTTACAGTTTCTTCTCCTTTATAAATGGCTACTGCTTCACAGGGCATATTCGCATACATTGTGTGGGTTATTTCTTCAGCAATGACCAATAACTTTCTCAAGTTCACTTTTCTTTCTAGTCCTGTATTTAATTATGTTATATTGTAACATAATTTATTAACATAAATTATGTTAAACCTGGTGTGTACACAGTGTGATATTTAACAGTATTGTTATATACAGACCATCTTAGACTTAATGGTTTATGGACCAGGGGTTCTTTACACTATCTCTAATTCTGTGCTTCACCAAACAGGTTTGCCAGGTCCTCCTGGGCCTAAAGGAGAATACCGTGAGATCAAAGGAGCTTCAGGTCTGCCAGGTCCCCCTGGTCGCCCAGGAGCAAATGGACCTCCAGGACCCCCTGGACCACCCGGACTTCCAGGTAGTTTATTAGGTTATTGTTGGCTGCACAAGTCTACATTCAGGAGAATACAAAGTACAAGCTACTAACGCTAGCCTTGTATGGAAGGCTATACCTATTGAGACATAAGTAGTGGTAGATGGGGTCTAGTTAGATTTGGTCAAGTTGTTTGGTACAGAACTGTTTAAACATTCTCTGTATCTAGTCAGATAAATGTATGAATGATCATACAGAGAGTAAGTGGACTGAATTTCTATGTGCATATATAATGTAGGGCTCTGTAATGGTTCTACTTCTTATTAATCTGTAAATTGAAGGAGAACTAACCCCTAAAAACAAATATGGCTCAAAATGCCTTAATTTATATACTGATTTATTATTGCACCAGCCTAAAGATTCAGCTTTTCAATAGCAGCAATGATCCAGGACTTCAAACTTGTCACCATCTTCAAAAAGTGTCTCCGACACTAACATGTTCAGTGGGCTCTGAGCCGCTGTTGAGAATCTAAGCTTAGGGCTCATCGCAAATCATCAAGCAGAAAATGAGATTGGCCTGTAATATAAACTTATGCTACAGGGCTGATTATTAAATTGTGATGCTAATTGCACTGGTTTTCTGTGCTGCCATGTAGTAATTATATGTTTAATTACTATTCAGCCTTATATTGTGACATTTTTATTCTATATGTACTGTATATTGTGAGTGGGTCCCTAAGCTCAGTAAGTGACAGCAGCACAGAGCATGTGAATCAGTGACTGATCAGAAAAGAAGATGGGGAGCTACTGGGGCATCTACTGGGGAGACACAGGTCTTTACTGCTAAAAGGGCTGTGGTTAAGCTTTAGTTCTCCTTTAATGACTTGCATTGCCTAAATGTTAAATGGTCTCATATGTATCATATATTAGGCATGCACCAATAGATTTAGCCAAATGCCAAACCAAATTTGAACCGTAATTTGCATGTAAATTAGGGAAATGAAGGGAAAAGAGACCTGTGCACAAAGTGTATGGTTAAAAAAACTTCCTTGTTTGTGTGATGAAAAGTCACATGATTTTTTTGTATTCAGTTTGGGCAGGCAATTTGGATTCAGCAGAATCCAAATCCTACTGAGAAAGGCCGAATCCCAAACCGAATCCAGGATTCGGTGCATACCTAGCAAATATATAATATTTATTGTTTCCTGAAAGGTCCTTTGGGTCTCCCTGGAGATCCTGGCAGAGATGGACTCCCTGGATTTGAGGGACAAAATGGAAGAAAGGGTGACCGAGGCCCACCAGGCCAACCAGGTGAGAAGTACAGCATGTATTTAATCATTTTTCATGATATATTACTTATTCATTTAGATTCTGTGTCATGACCTCATACTCCCATCTCCCCAGTGGATTATCCATTGGCTCTTGCCTTACTCAATGGATGTACCAAATTACATATTATGAGGTTAACATGTCAATAGCGTTCATCCCCAGATTAGCTGGATGGAGTGTTTGTATAATTGTAACCACATTACTACCACTGTCAATTGCAGGGAACTGTATTGTACTTACAAAAACTTGAGCTGCGGCTGTATTACCAACTACTGTGTCAATTATAACAGCTGCCTGTAATAGCTTAAATCATTTAAGAAGTTAATGGTCAAAGATACGAAATGTATCAACTATTGTATCACTTTAGAACAGTTACAGAGTCACCCCCCCCCCCCAAGCTGTCTTAGAAAGACATATGATGGGTAAAAAAGTCTTTATTTCTGGTGCACCATCTGAAACCAAATGAACTAAAAAAATGGTTGCAAAGTGAAAACCCCTTTAATATGGCACCTAGTCTGATGGTGTTTGGAATACAAAGATGAACTGTGCATGAATAAAGAATCAACTGATGCATTGTGTACAGACATTCATTTACTTGGTGCATCCCTAGGAGAATCTGTCTGGGGCCACATAGCCATGTTCTGATGTTCTGATTGGATGAGACTCACCAAAAATATTAAATAATAGATTCTAGTTGCTCTTATTTATCCCTTGTACATTCTTTTTTTTTTCATTTTGAAAGGATCTCGAGGAATTAATGGTCCACCTGGTCCAGACGGTTTACAAGGCCCTCCTGGCCCCTCTGGGCTAGGATCTGTCGCTCATGGATTCCTTATAACCCGGCACAGTCAATCAACAGATGTCCCAGGCTGTCCGCTTGGAACCACCAGTATCTATGATGGCTATTCCCTCCTTTATGTGCAAGGAAATGAGAGGGCACATGGACAAGATTTGGGTAAAATCACTGTTTCATAAATTGTTAGTAAAGGGATCCTGTCATGGGAAACATTTTTTTTTTAAATGCATTAGTTAATAATGTTACTCCAGCAGAATTCTGCACTGAAAATAATTTCTCAAGAGAGAGAATTATGACATGGGGCTAGATATATTGTCAGTTTCCCTGCTGCCCCCAGTCATGTGACGTGGGGTCTAATAAACTTCAGTTACTCTTTACTGCTGTACTTCAAGTTGGAGTAATATCACCCCCTCCCTTCCCCCCACCTACCAGCAGCCTAATAATAAAACAGTGAGAAGGTAACCAGATAACAGCTTCCTAACACAAGATAAAAACTGCCTGATAGATCTAAAAATAGCACTCAATAGTAAAAATCCAGGTCACATTCAGTTACATTGAGTAGTAGAAAACAACAGCCTGCCAGAAAGCAGTTCCATCCTAAAGTGCTAGCTCTTTCTGAAATCACATGACCAGGCAAAATGACCTTAGATGGCTGCCTACACTCCAATATTACAATTAAAAAAATACACTTGCTGGTTCAGAAATGAAATTGTATAATGCAGAGTGAATTACATTGTTATTGCAGTGTAAACAGTGTAATTTAGAAATAAAAACTACATAATAAAAATCATGACAGGATCCCTTTAATGACACAGACACCTACATGCTACACTCCCCAAGTCGTTTCTAAGCTGAGGATGTTTAGGGTAATGGAAAGCAGGTAGAAGTGGCTGAGCTGTGTTGAGCAGCAGCTGAAGTGCCATAGGTTAGATATCAGAGCTAAACTCCATGACAGCTAATCTGGTTCTTAATTAACGGGACACATTTCTTTGTGCACAGGTACCGCTGGCAGCTGCCTCCGTCGCTTCAGCACAATGCCTTTCATGTTCTGCAACATTAATAACGTGTGTAACTTTGCTTCAAGAAATGACTATTCCTACTGGCTGTCTACGCCGGAGCCTATGCCTATGAGCATGGATCCGTTAAGAGGGAGGGATATTCAGCCATTCATCAGCAGGTAATACACTTCAATCTTTTAGTGTGTTGCTCCTGTTAAGTGCATAAACTAGCAATTCGATTGTTTGAGGTACTTTCATATTTAGGTTTATTTATTATGTGTTGGCTCAAGGCAAAACAAACTAAAACAATTATAGTCTTTGAACTGTGTGTACTATTAGGAATGAGAGAAAATAGGCGGCACTCCGGATAAAACATATATATTTGTTTTATCTGGAGTGCCGCCTATTTTCTCTCATTCCTATTGCAACAGTTGAGGCTCTGGGGGCTGAGCACCCGGTTTTGGAGTGGAGCTAGTGGAGGAGAAAAATCCCCGGGGGTGAGTATGGAGCGACTATTTGGCTTTTCTGTGTGTACTATTATGTACACATAAAATGTGCATTTTCCCTGTTGACATTAGCAAATAATAAGATTGTAAATCATTGCAAGTACAACCCAGGTGGTGTTAAAGTCAGTACCAGGAAATTCTCAGCAGTTTGCTATTCATTTGCTCATCCATTTGCTTCTGCCTCTGCAAGCAGGGTCTGGCAACTACACAACCCTGCTTGGTTGCAACTACCTGTGCCAGCAACTGTGCAAACCATTATGGCAGAAGGTTAGACTGGCATTTAGCCTGTTGCTTGCACAAATCAATGCTTTTCTGATTGTCTTTTGCAATGAGAGGTGCACATTTCTTAATATTGTTTAGAATGTTAACTCTATTGGGCAGGTCCTTCTTAAGTTCCTGCATTAATTAGTATTGAATATGTTATTTGTAGCTTTGATGTATGCTCACTTCTATTGTGCAGTGCAAATATATTGGTACATTATAAATGTATGTATAATAATAATAATATGCTCTTGCTTTCTTTGAATGCTTTAGATGTGCTGTTTGTGAAGCTCCAGCTATGGTGATTGCAGTTCACAGCCAGACAATACAAATCCCACAGTGCCCACAAGGCTGGTCCTCTCTCTGGATTGGATACTCTTTCATGATGGTAAGCTTTATGGCTTATGTACATTGTTACAGGGATGAGCACCCTGGTTATAAAACCTGCACCTGGTTTTGCTAACATTAAAGCTTTGTTTCGAGGTAATGTACACTGAGAATGCTCCCTTCCTATTTGCACCCAATTCTGCCATCTCTACATATCATATTAGTCTAGTAAAACAAGCAAAAACGCCTATATATCTGCCTTGCTATAAATTAGTATGACAGGACTAACAACTAATGGGTAATATAATAAAGAAATACTAAAACATAGTAGGCAAAACATAGTCATCCCATATGTAGCTGGAGTGTCAGAGAAACTCAGGAGGATTATAATTAACACCACGTCCCTGTGTTTTTCAAACCTGGCAACACACTGAGAAAAAAACTGGTACACCCAGAGGATCCAACAAAGTAATGTATATGCAGTCTATACATTGGGGAGACAAAACAATTGCTCACCAAGCAAATGGCTCAGCATAGGAAGGCGAACTCTACAGGGCAAGACTCAGCTGTCTTTCTACACCTAAAAGACAAGGGACTCTCTTTTGAAGATAGCAAGGTCAAATTTTTTGGATAAAGAAGACCGCTGGCATGAAAGAGGTGATTCATGTCAAGGTGGAGAAACCATCCCTGAATAGAAACAGGGGCCTTCAACACCACCTGTCTGCTACATACAATGCTGTTATAACATCTGTACCCTGGAGTTTCACTTCACACATCCATTCATGCAACTCTCACAATTAACACCCGTGTCTAGGAGTTGCATGATACCTTGGTAATCCTATCATTGTAACCCCACAGAATCAGACCCCTGTGAGTTTCAGATGTCACCTCTCTCAAGAGTTACAATGTGCCACTGTGATTGGATTAGTGGAAGAGTTTATATGCCAAGAACTTCCCACACCAGTCAGTTGAACTGAAAAAGCAGCTCGGATGAGTAGTGAAACATCTTCAATGATTACTCAGCAAGTCCAGTTGTTTTAGTACAGGGTCGGACTGGGGGACCTGGGGCCCACCAGGGCTTCTGCCTCAGGAACACCCTCCGATTCCTGAGGGCTGCTGCCTCAGGGCCTCCAGTCCAGCAACCATCCTCCCCACACTCACTGTGTGTGTGCACACTAATGCATGCGTGTCAGCGCATGCAATGTTTGGTCACGGAAAAAACTGTACGCTGATACGCGAGAACGCACTGGTGCACACGTACAGCGACGCAGTTGCCAGACGGGAGGCCCAGAGGCAGTAGCCCTCAGGGTCTGGAAGGGGACCCTGAGGCAAAAGCCCCAGAAGAAATCCAGGTTGCAGCTCTGGGCAAGCGGTGCCCACTGATGCTGTTTTAGAATTATTTGTAAATCATGACCTGGATGAATGAAAATCTTCATAGTCCTAGATCCTCCTGCTCACTCACCATGTAACTGCCATTCAACAACAGTTTTTTGATATCAGATTTTTTCTCTGGAAAAAAGGCGCTTACGAGGGGACATGATTACACTTTACAAATATATTAGAGGACATTATAGACAAATATCAGGGGACCTTTTTACCCATAAAGAGGATCACCACACCAGAGGCCACCCCTTCAGACTAGAAGAAAAGGACTTTCATTTGAAGCAGTGTAGGTGGATCTTCACAGTGAGGTTGTGGAATGCACTGCTGGGTGATGTTGTGATGGCTGATTCTGTTGATGCTTTTAAGAGGGGTTTGGATGATTTTTTGGACAGACATAATATCAAAGGCTATTTTGATAATAAAATCTACAGTTAGTATAGCTATGGGCATATATGGTTTGTGTGAAAGAGTGGAGATGTGTGTGTATGCTGGGTTTAGGGGTTGAACTTGATGGACTTTGTCTTTTTTCAACCCAATTTAACTATGTAACTATAAGGGCTGTGCAGGGGGGGTGACATCTAGATACCACCAGCCCAGTCCGACCCTGGAAAGTGCTGCCTTGCATTCCCTGAGGCTGTGTTATACGCCACAAGCCTGCTTTTTATATCCAGTGTGAGATGCAAAGCGTAGCAAGTGCTTCATTATAAATGAGCATTGAGGGGTGCAATTTTAAATGACTCATATAGGACATTATGGAATAAACATAATACAATATGAAGTCCATAATGCTCCTTTGCTATTCCTACCTTATGAGGTGGGCCCTCATACAATAAGCTTCTGTTTGGCCCACAGACTGATTACTAGACCACCCAGTTTATGGCTGCTTTAGTAGAAAGAAAAAAAAAGACTGTAGTTATATTACATACAGTAATATTAAAGAGCTGAATTTTGCAGCCCTGGCAGAACTGTAAAAAGTGTATTCAATACAAATGGGAAGTTATTAGTTGGCCATAAACATGTTACCTTATTTAATCAGTTTGATTCAAGTTGATATTAGATAGCCAACATCTTTGAATAACACAGAAAAGAAGGTAATAGTAATATGGATGAATTTCAGTCATTGCTTGCAACCTGCAGTTTTTGTAACAACCAGACTAATACTCTCTTTCATATTTCTAGCATACAAGTGCCGGTGCTGAAGGCTCAGGACAAGCTCTGGCATCACCTGGATCTTGCTTGGAAGAATTCCGATCCGCACCTTTCATTGAATGTCACGGCCGGGGAACCTGCAACTACTATGCCAATTCATACAGTTTTTGGTTGGCCACAGTGGAAATGTCTGAAATGTTTAGGTAAGACACACAATGTCATGGTATTTTACAGCCTGCAATAATAAAACTGCTCCCTACAAGAATACTATGTATCTGGAGGTTGATAACTGGAGCCCTGGAGAAATAAAGTGTTATTAACTGAAGGGTGCCAATTTATTAGGGAGCTCTTAGTGAATGCTATTGCTAATTTGCATTGATCCAGTCACTGAAGATGCAGATGCAGCACCTTTAGGTGCATTTTATAGCAAAGGGACCTGGGGTCCAAGGTTATTGATTGTATTTAATGGGGGGTGCCTAACAAATTGGTAACCTCTAGTAAGTGCTATATATTGCTCATCAACCCATTGGCTATTACACCCAGTGGCCTCAAAGCAGGTGCTTATTTTTGAATTCCGGGTTTGGAGGCAAGTTTTGGTTCCATAAAAAACAGTTGTACTGCCAAACAGAGCCTCGTTCAGACTGCCTGTCCACATAACGGATATCCATAGCCAATCACAGTCCTTATTTGGCAACCCAGGAACTTTATTGATGCTTGTGTTGCTCCCTGACTACTGCTGCTTACCCCTTATCCCCTCACTGCTTGGCGGTTATCTTCTGTGCTGGCAGGTTAATTGTGCGTGCTATATACACATCACGAGGTTCAACAGCGCATGCACAAGGTGGGGATAGAGAGCTGGCCGGCCGGGTTACTATAAGTCAGTATTTAGTGGGCTGTGAGGATGGATTGGGCCTCTGTGTGGGTTGATTGGGCCTCTGTGTACCTGGAATGCCAGGGCCAATTTTAAGTCTCAGTCCAGACCTGCCTAGGGCACCCCCCTGGCTGAGCCCGCCTCTGGCAGAGCATACCCAGAGTGTTTGGACTGTTTTGATCACATAAGTTGACCATCTCTATGTACAAGTAGTGCTGTCAGTGCCAGAACTAGGCATAGACAGAAGAGGAAAATGTTTGTGGTTCAGCAAAATGGGCACTACACATGTACCTCTTCTCTCTGTCTGCCACTAGTTCTGTTTTTACTGTCTGTTCTGCTACTTGTGCTGGGGCATTGCACATGCCATTCCTAGCTTCATGAATACATTGGTTGCTAAACACAGGCAGAGCTGCTGCGTGGCAAAGGCACAGGCTAAACCAGTGCTTAAGGGAACAACATGCAGGGCAGGGTGCAAAGTGCAAAACAATTTGGACTACTCATTAGTAGGTTTCCACCTGGCCATTATTTTACCGGCCTGGCCCGTATTTTTAATCGCAATGTTTTTAATAGGAAAAAAGATAAATATAGGAAGCCCAGTATTTTTTTTCAGGAAAAGATGGCAACCCTACTCATGAGTAGTGAAATGTCTTCAATGATTTCCTCAGCAAGTCCAGTCGTTTTAGAATGACTTATATTAGATATACCATGACCTGGATGAATGAACATCTTCATAGTCATAAGGCACTTTGGTAATGAGCTACAAAACTTGGCCCTCCAGCTGTTAAGGAACTACAAGTCCCACAATGCATTTGCCTGACTGTGGCTGTCAGACTCCATTGCATTGTGGGACTTGTAGTTCCTTAACAGCTGGAGGGCCAAGTTTGAGGATCACTGAGCTACATTATTCTGTTCATTACATCAGTGCTGAAATGCCTTATTCATGTGCAAAAGCAACAGTTGTCTTCTATTAACAGCCTACCCTCTGTTCTTCTCCATTACCAGCAAACCTCAGTCGGAAACACTAAAAGCGGGTGATCTAAGGACACGTGTGAGTCGCTGCCAAGTTTGCATGAAGAGGACGTAACGCTGTGGAGAACCAGCTCCTTAGTTTTCAATTGTCCTATCCTGTGACCATGGTGCTATTGTGTAGATAAAGAGTAAGAAACGTGTGAAAACAATCCTAAATGTACCATTTTGAACCTTGTCTGGTGCATTTTGATCCAACGGACTGAGAAGAAAAAAAAGGAACCTTATTGCAAGGATCAATCAAATGAAGTTTTTTTCCCCAGTACTCAAATGGCGCTGTATTCTTCCTCTGCGTAAGAAGCTGAGCACTGAGTAAGACTGTAGTTTGGAAAAATAAAAATATAAAAAAAAAAGACCAACAGAAAAAAAACAAAAACATTTTTATGGTGCTACTAACCCATCCGTACCCCGGGTTTATTATTAAAAACAAATGCTAAGCTTATTTTTCTCTGTAAGTAATGAAATGTGTATATTGTGTATTTTTTTTAGACTTCGAACGAAAGCATTTAGCGAACGTCACTCCACGTCACCAACGTATACAGGTTAATATACATGCTGATATGCATTAACTCCATTTACATCAGCCAGCGCCTTTGTTGTTTTATCCCGACTCTACTATACCCCCAACTGGAAATTATTTTGTCTTTGTATAATATGTTTATTTGTTACAATCATGAGAATTGGATTTTTAGTCTGGTTTATGATCTTTGTACTCGGTTACCAGCCCGAAACTCTATTAAAGGGCAAGGAAAGGCAAAGAAATAAAATCACATTTTTACTTTCTTTAATGAAAAAGAAATCTATCTCCAATATACTTTAATTAAAAAATGTGTACCATTTTTATAAGAAACCTGACTGTATGCAGTGAAATTCTCCCTTCATTTACTGCTGAGGATAGGAATTGTTCATACTTATGAACAGCAGGGGGAGCCCCTGCCTTACTTACAGCCATGCAGAACTCAAACAGCTTTGTTTTTTGATCATTTATGACGATCCCTAAGCAGCACAGACCACACTGAGCATGTGCAGTGCCAGTGTCAGACAAAGATGTATAACAAAGTTACAAGATGACAGCCCCCTGTGGCCAACTTTGAAAGCATAAATCATTTGTTTGATTAGGCTTGTGGTGCAGTAAGTTCATGTTTATGTTTAGTATACAAAATACAGCATTTCTAGCCCTATTCTATTTTACACTTTCCTTGTCCTTTAAGGATTCGCCAAAATAAGCGTTTTTTTACACTAGCCAATCGCATTTGTATTGAGTCTCGCGTGCCTGAAATAATGAGAGAATGTTTTTATTACTGTTTTTCATTCATGTTTGTGTATACTTAATACTAGGAACAATTTTGCATTCCAAATAACCCTGGGACATCTCCATAATATCATTGTTTGTACAGCAAAAAAATAAAATTAGGTTTAATAAAGATTATTTATCATATAAGAATGACAATTATTTGTAATGTATTTCTTAGGCAATAAGGAGGCTTTTTACCACTGGCACAATGCAACTACACAAACACAATGTGGCGTGCAACTAGATGTTGAGGAACTAACAATACCTATACCCTCCCTGCTATTTACCCGTTATACTGATTACCAGTTTCCCATTAGTTTTTGCGAATTATGGGGTGATTTTAATGATGTAGTTTTTATTTCTAAATTACATTGTTTACACTGCAAATAATTCACTCTACCATATAAAATGTCATTCCTGAACCAGCAAGTGTATTTTTTTATTTTTTAATATTGATGTGTAGGCTCCATCTCAGGTCATTTTGCCTGGTCATGTGCTTTCAGAAAGTGCAAACGATTTAGGAAGGAACTGCTTTCTGGCAGGCTGTTGTTTCTCCTACTCAATGGAACTGAATGGAAAGCAGTGGGACCTGGGTTTTTACAATTGAGTGTTCTTATATCTACCAGGCAGCTGTTATCTTGTGTTAGGGAGCTGTTATCTGGTTACCTTCCCATTGTTCTGTTGTTAGGCTGCTGGGTGTGGGAAAGGGAGGGGTGTTATATCACTCCAACTTGCAGTACAGCAGTAAAGAGAGATTGAGTTTATCAGAGCACAAGTCACATGACTTGGGGTAGCTGGGAAATTGACAATATATCTAGCCCCATGTCAGATTTCAAAATGAAATCTAAAACAATCTGTTTGCTCTTTTGAGAAATGGATTTCAGTGCAGAAGTCTACTGGAGCAGCACTATTAACTGATGCGTTTTGAAAATAACATGTTTTCCCATGACATGATCCCTTAAATTATCTAGTGACATCTACTTCCTATTTTAAAGGGATACTGTCATGGGAAAACATGTTTTTTTTCAAAACACAGCAATTAATAGCCCGATGTCAGATTTCAAAATGAAATATACAAAAAGCTTTGCTTTTTTGAGAAATGGATTTCAATGCAGAATTCTCCAGGAACAGCACTATTAGCAGATGCATTTTGAAAAAAAACATTTTTTCCCATGACAGGATCCCTTTAACTATTATGTGCACAATGTGTTTTTTTTCACCTGAAAATAGCCTTGACAATGTCTATTTTTTGTGAAAGAATTCAACAAGGGGTACTTTATTTATTATAATACACAAGTTTTAGTGAGTCAAAGTCTATTAGTGTGACAAAAATGACATCACTATATCACTATGCACCGTTTATAACTGATGACATCACGGATATCAAGGATATAATTTACAAGATATTCATGGTAAATAAGGGAAAGTTTGCCACTTATTTTTATAGATAGATTTGTATTTGACAATAGACAGATAGATACTGTAGATAGAGAGAGAGAGGGAGAGAGATAGAGATAGATAGAGAGAGAGATAGATACTGTAGATAATTTATAGATAGATAGACAGACAGACAGACAGGCAGGCAGACAGATGAGATAATAGATAGATAGAGATAATAGATAGATAGAGATAGATTATAGATAGACAGATTATAGATAGATAGAGATAGATTATTGATAGACAGATTATAGATAGAGATAGATTATTGATAGATACATAGAGAGATATAGGATCTTGAATCCAAAAACCCATCATCCAGTAAAGCTTATCCATTTTAAACAAATCTATTTTTTTAGAATGTTTTCCCTTTTCTCCTGTAATAATAAAACACTGCAAATGGAAACAATCCTATTGGTTTTATTAAATGTCTAAAAAAAATTATGTAGCCTTAAGGTATGATAATCCAAAATATGGAAAAATCCCTTATCTGGAAATAGGGTTGCCACCTGTCTGATTTTGACCCGGACAGCCCGGTATTTTGAAGGGCTGCCCGGGTCAATACTTCCTGCCCGGTTTTCCAAATAAGGAAAACCGGGCGGGATTAGCTTGATTGACGCATCGATCGGCCAATCGGTGATCGCGTAGTCATAGCCCTTCCCCATGATGTCACGGGTCCGCCCACCGACATCACGGGCCCGCCCACTGATGTCATGGGCCCGCCCCCCCTGTCCAGGTTCAGCCACAGCAAAAGTTGGCAACCCTATCTGGAAACCCCTAAATGCCCAGAGACACTTCCTGCTTCACTAAATTCAGTAATTATCCATTCTGCACGGCTCTTGCTCAGGCTGACCAGCAGGGGGTGCTCAGGTTATACATTAATGCAGGGGTCACCAACCTTACCCATGAGCCACATTCAAAAATAAAAAGAGCTGGGGAGCAACACAGACATGCAAAAACTTCATGGGGTGCCAAATAATGGTTGTAATTGGCTATTTGGTGGTCCCTATGTTGACTGGCAGACAATAGCAGGCTCCGATTGGCAGTCACCTGGTTTTTATGCAACCAAAACTTGCCTCCAAGCCTGGAATTGAAAAATAATAACCTGCTTTAAGGCCACTGGGAGCAACATCCAAGGGGTTGGTGAACAACATGTTGCCCATGAGCTACTGTTTGGGGATCACTACATTAATGGTTTTAGCCATGTTTAAACCTCTAATATTATGAAATTGAAAATAAAAATGACAGTCGCAAAAGTGGCTAAAGTGCTTTCTCTTTCCTTGTATTTTGTTACATCTATTGTTCCTGATGTAGAAGAGCGTCCCCAGAGAATGGTGCTAATGCCTCCATACTGTAATGTGGGTCTGGGCCAATCATTTTACGGGTAACACTGGGCTGTATGGGAGGGTGGCATAATAGAAGGCATCAGAATCACTACTGCTCCAGTATTGATTGTGTAGTCAGATGTGACAAAGATAATGATTTTCAGGGAAGCTCAAGGCAATATGTGTGGCACAAATTTAATTCCACCTACACCATAGGGCAACAGCACTGGGGGTCATTGTGGTTGTTTTCCAAGCGATGTTACAGTTGCCCCCTTTTCCATGATGTCACTTCCGGTTTACAATGACAAACTTCCTGTTTTACTCCTTTTCTGGTCACGGCTACTTCCAATGATGTCACTTCCTGTTTACAATGACAGCACTTCCTGTTTCTTGATGGTCAGCGGGTCGCTGGTCCGGCTTGCTGATAAGGTATTTGTGGGTCGGGTCAGGTTGCGGGTCCAATCGTGTAAGAATGCGGGTCGCAAGTCCAGGTTGCGGATTGCAGGTTGCGGGAACGGGCCGGGTACGGGTCCCAAAAAATGGACCCGTGCAGGACTTTGAGCCATGCCAGTGCAGTTGGGTATCAAGAGATTATCATGTGATAGCCAGGGCCACGAGGCAAGGTGAGCATCTTGCCTTAGGTGGCACGGAGCGGCCAGTTATCAGGGGCGGCAAAAAGCAGCCTCTGGTAACTTTTCCACCTGCTCCGACTTAGGAGCACAGAGCGGGGGGGGGGGGGGGGGGGGGGGGGGGGGGGGGGATGGCAGCAGCCCATGGAACTCCCCTGGTGATAGTCGTCACTGCAGCTTCTGAGCAATGATTATCTGATCCGCAGCTGCACCAGTCCCAGAGATCACTATTCCAATCTCTTTCTTTTCATGTTTCAATGGTTTCTCACAGTACTCTAAGCCTAGCCCCCTGCTGACAGTCTGACTACTTTGCTGTGCTGGCTGTCTAGTTACTTTGTATCAGCAGCCAGCTATCCTCAGCCTGCATCCTCCAAACCCCACAATTCCCTGCACGTTACGTCATTAAGAAAAGGAACAACACAGTGCAATGCATTGTGGGTTATGTAGTTCCTGCATGTGGTCTGTAAGCGGGGCAGAAGTTGTTACAATTTGTAAGATCAGTGTTTAGTCCCCCCTTCCCTGCCAGGATTTCAAATAATGCTGAAAGAAGAACAACCATTAAACAGTTGGATTTCATCGTAGAAAATGGCATTTATTCACACTTTTTCTAGAAGTCAATAACTGTAATGGGTATATTTACAGTATAATAAGAACTCCAATAGGCAAATCAAACTATTATTCATGCCCCTAGCAAAGCAACATTTCAGGGTATACCAGCCCTTTATCAACCAATAAATATCTACCTGACTGGAACTAGATCCAATCTCATCATAGTTAAGGTGGCCATAGACGCACAGATAATATTGTACGAAACTAATTTTCGTACGATATTCGGTGCGTGTATGGTGGGAAATGAGCCGACCGACATCGTCAGAAGATTAAGATATCGGTCGGCTGGTTGATCGGGCTGGATGGAAAATTTTGATCGGATGCCTTTGAAAGCTCCCTGACATCGGCCATTGTTAGTGCTGAATCGTCAGATACAAGTAGAATTCTATTGTTTCTACCTGTATATTTGACGATTCAGATCTACACGTGTGTGTTGAAACGAACGATCTTTCTTGGAAACATCTTTCCCGAGAAAGATCGTAATTGTTACGTCTATGGCCAGCTTTAGGCTGATGAGGCTGCACTGATGGTATGACATAATAGAACTGCAGCACTAGAGTTAAAGGGTAAGTCTTATATGAAATCAAACTACAGCAGAGCCCCCCAATTAACGTTTTTCAGGGGACCAGATAAAAATTGTGTAAAATCCAGGAAAATGAGGAGGGGATGTAAAATTGAGGTTCCACTGTATTGAATTAAACTTGGATTGGGCCAGTAACAGTTATTTAGACTGGAACCAGGTTCAACAATAGTGATGGGCGAATTTATTCGCCTAGGTCGAATTCGCGTTGAATTCCTGCGATTCGCCGCTGGCGAATAAATTCGCGAATCACCAGCGAAATTTCACTTGCCGAAAATTCGGCGAAAAACGAGTCGCGCGTCAGTTTTGACGCAACGCAACGAAAATGACGTGACGCGCGCCGAAAACGACGCGTCAAAGTTGACGCGCGACAAAATCGTCCCGCGGCTCATTTCGCTAATTTTTTCGCCGATTCGCGAATTTCTCTAGAAATTCGCGAATTTTTCGGCGAAGCGAATCGCAGGAGATTCGCCCATCACTATTCAACAACGGTCTTTGGGTGAGATCTACAGTAGCAGTCTATGCAGTTTGGCAATAAAGCATTTCTGTCACATGATTCACTGGAACATGTGTATTATAATAGATACTGCACCCATTGTTTTAAAGGACAAGGAAAGTGTAAAATAGAATAGGGCTAGAAATCCTGTATTTTGTATACTAAACATAAACATGAACTTACTGCACCACAAGCCTAATCAAACAAATGATTTATGCTTTCAAAGTTGGCCACAGGGGGCTGTCATCTTGTAACTTTGTTATACATCTTTGTCTGACACTGGCACTGCACATGCTCAGTGTGGTCTGTGCTGCTTAGGGATCGTCATAAATGATCAAAAGACAAAGCTGTTTGAGTTCTGCATGGCTGTAAGTAAGGCAGGGGCTCCCCCTGCTGTTCATAAGTATGAACAATTCCTATCCTCAGCAGTAAATGAAGGGAGAATTTCACTACATACAGTCAGGTTTCTTATAAAAATGGTACACATTTTTTAATTAAAGTATATTGGAGATAGATTTCTTTTTCATTAAAGAAAGTAAAAATGTGATTTTATTTCTTTGCCTTTCCTTGCCCTTTAAAGTAGACACCTTGGCGTCGTATGACCCGTATAACAATGCTTTATATAGTCATTGAAGTCCTTCACAATATAATTGGTGCTTCATGATGTCATTTACATGACATAACTCCCTGAAACTTGTGTAATGTGAAGAAGAATGCACCCTCCCTAGTGAAATATGAAGTCACCATAGAGTTCCTTGAACTGTTGCTATGGTCATGAAACCCTCCCCAATCTTTTTTTGGCCCCGGGACCAGTGTAGCGCCAAATTTATTTGCAAGGACCAGGGGGTCGGTGGAGGTTGGGAGTGCCCACGTCCAATTCGACGCGCCTCTAATTTGGCACTAGCCTCGCAGCCCAGTGGTTGGGGACCCCTTTATAATAACATATCATCCTTCATTTGATGGTCACTTCTGGTTTGCAGTAACACCACTTCCTGTTTGATGGTGGTCGGCAGGTTGCGGATAAGGCAGTTGCAGGTCCGGGTCAGATAGCGCTTCAAAGTGAGTAAATATGCAGGTTCGGGTCTTAGAAATTGGTTCCGCACAGGACTCTACCCATTTGCTTGTTTTAAATACAATGAGAGGCAAAGATTGACAGCAAAAAGTGAAACAGTACCAACCCTCTCTTTTATTAATTTATACAGACAAAATAACTCTCAAATATGAAATTAAATGTACAGGACAAAAACATTTCTTCCGTCATTGGTGCATTTTAAACTATACAGCAGCATAAACTGGCAGCTGGAAGAGAATATCTAGGGATATGCTTACATATTCCCAACGCTATATTCCAGCGCAACACTGAATAAATTAGTTTTTGTTTTGTTTGTAAACTAAAGAGATTGCATATTGTATGCTGTACCTGTTTTTAACACACTCACAGAAATCTAAGGTTGAGGTTGTCAAGATCTGAACTGGCAGCTGCAAGATAACAGAGAGTTTGGGTCTGGGGCATTAAGACAAATGTTCAGTTCCATTAAGAAAAGCTCAAAAGCTTTTGTGTTTAAGTAAAGAGGAAATAGTGGCTACCCTACAGCCGGCCAGAAGCCATTCAACACAACAGACCACCAGTTTGGCTTTTGGGAAAAAAATGATATTCCGTTTCAAATGCATCCACATTTGTAACATAAAGCAGTTATTTCAATTTTCACATATATGTACAATCCTCGATGAATCCATCGATGGAGCCTTTAAGCACTTGTTTAAACGTTTTCTGTTTTTTAAAAATACCGTTACCGTACTGAAGCTGATGAAGAGGAAAGGTGTGCTGGTCTGTGTTCAAAGGAACCGAACAAAATCAGCCAATTGTACCGCAAAGTTGCTCCATAAGAAAAGCTTGACCTGCTGTCAGTAACGTAAAGGGATTCTGTCATGATTTTTATAATGTAGTTTTTATTTCTACATTACAGTTTACATTGCAAATAATTCACTATATAATATAACATTTAATTCCTGAACCAACATGTGTATTTTTTTAGTTGTAATATTGGCGTGTAGGCAGCCAATTTGGTCATTTTGCCTGGTCATGTGCTTTCAGAAGGATGGAACTGCTTTCTGGCAGGCTGTTGTTTTTCCTTCTCAATGTAACAAAGAGTTGCAGTAGGACCTGGATTTTACGATTGAGGGCTGTTCTTAGATCTACCAGTCAGCTATTAACTTGTGTTAGGGAGCTGTTATCTGTTTACCTTCCCATTGTTTTATTCTTAGGCTGCTGGGGGGGTGCTATGATTGAAGTTTATCAGAGCACAAGTCACATTACTTGGGGCAGCTGGGAAATTGACAATATGTCTAGCCCCATGTCAGATTTCAAAACAGAATATAAAAAAATCGTTTTTTTCTTTTGAGAAATGTATTTCAGTGCAGAAGTCTACCAGAGCAGCACTATGAACTGATGTTAATAGCATCCCTTTAACCTGGGATTCAATTCGCATCAGTCACCTTCACCCTAATCACAGAATATAAGAAAAATGATAGTTATATTCATACAGATGGTCCCAAGCAAGATCAATCCTAGTCTCAGGCTGAAGTCTCTCTCCCTTATGTGTAGTGGTAGACTGTCAGAATTGTTCCTTACTGGCCTTCAAGAGGTCTAGCCAGAGCATACTCCATCGGATACTGTCATGGGAATTTTTTTTTTTTTTAAATGCATCAGTTAATAGTGCTGCTCCAGCAGAATTCTGCACTGAAATCCATTTCTCAAAAGAGGAAAGATTTTTTTTATATTTCATTTTGAAATCAGACATGGGGCTAGACATTATGTCAGTTTCCCAGCCGCCCCAAATCATGTGACTTGTGCTATGAGAAACTTCAATCACTCTTTACTGCTGTACTGAAAGTTGGAGTGATATCACCAATTCTTTTTTCCCCCAGCAGCCTAACAACAGAACAATGGGAAGGTAACCAGATAACCACTCCCTAACACAAGATAACAGCTGCCTGGTAGATACAAGAACAGCACTCAGTAGTAAAAACCCATGTCCCACTGCGTTCCATTCAGCTACATTGAGAAGGAAACCAACAGCCTGCCAGAAAGCAGTTCCCTCCTAAAGTGCTGGCACAAGTCACATGACCAGGGGCAGCTGGGAAATTGACAAAATGTCTAGCCCCCATGTCAGATTTCAAAACTGAATATAAAAAAATCTGTTTGCTCTTTTGAGGAATAGATTTCAGTGCAGAAGTCTACTGGAGCAGCACTGTTAACTGATGCTTTTTGAAAACAACATGCTTTCCCATGACAGTATCCCTTTAAGCTTTTATATCAGAGCAGAAGGACTGAACCAAAAGCTGTAGATGACACACAGATTAAAAAAATATTAGCAAACAATTACTAATCACCAAGGTCATGCAGTGACAGAGTTCTCCTTAGTGTAGAACCTTAACAAAAAACCAAAAACATCTGGCTCTTGCACTGCCACAATTGTATTCCTCATATGCCATCTATATCCATACACATGGGGGGTGAGGGGTGTGGCTTGGGGGAGCAGAAAGCTAGGTAGGCCTCCAACACGGTCCATACAAAATGTCAACACCTCACAGTTAAAATCCATTTCTTTTCAGAACAGTTAGATGCAACGCTACATTTTGTTAAAGTTGTGGATCAACAGTAAGAAAGTACCTTCCGCCTTTTTTTTTTCTTTCACTTTTGAAAGTGTACACCAGGGCCTATACGTTTCAATTAATACTGTAGTCTTGGGGCTCACGGAAGTTGCAAAACTGGATTCTCAGAAAAAAGGAATGAGGGGGTGAACACATGGGAATAACTTAAGACAAGAGAATGACAGGGGCTCACACAAACAGAAGCTCTGTGATATGCCAAGTCACGTACCAAAAAAATGCATCTTTGTTCATTCTCTGAGGCATATTTCCATAATATAGATCAAGTAAAATACATATACTTTGACTTTAAAAAAAAAAAATATTAAAAATTTCAAAATATTTCTTAAATTTACACGTGTAATATTTTCTTCTGTACCAGAAAAGTAGAACTAATATATAGATCATTAACAAACTGACAGTTCCCAAAAGTAAACCCTTCAAGAACCCAGATTTTATCCAGCAGGGGATCAAAGTGGGAACCATGGTGGAAGGGAGCAATAAAATGGATTCCACATCCCTGCCCCATTTTTACAAGTCAGAACCGCTATAAGAAGCGCAGCAAGATCTCCTATGCAAACTGTAAGACGTGCACTGAGAATCTTCTCAAAAAAATAATTATGCTGGAAAAAAAAAAAAGCTTCCTTTGCCAACTCATCAAAATAAGCTTTAAATGGCTGTCTGCTTAAGTCTGTGTTGGAATGCAGGTATCCATTTCCAATTCAGCACAACGTCACACATTCTATACCCGCGTTTCTTCCGAGTCGTCTGCGTTCCAGCCGAGAGGCTGGGGCGACACTTTCTTCTGTCGGGTTTCCATGGTAATGCACTCAGTCTGTGAAAAATGAAATACAAATAAAGTCAATTAATCCTCGATAAAGAACTTCACAAAATGTCACGTATAAAAAGGCGAGGAAGTGTTTTCGGCGTTCACTTGCAGCTGTAATAAACCAGACAGGAAGAACAGAAGGCAAGGTTACAAATTAACTATTAGATGAAGAGATTCTTCTGGAAGTTGCATAGGAGGAAAAACACTCCAATCTGCATCCGATCTCTAGGTTACTTGCATTATTAATAAATGAAGAGGTTAACCCCGTGATGACCACTGCAGTTGCCATGGTGACTGTGCACTCATGCTAAATGGGTGGTGCAAACACACAGATCATACTGTATGAAATGGGCCTCTCACCTGTATAAGGCACAATAGATCACTTACTGGAGTGTCCATTTGGCCTCCATTATGATCCGATCGTTGGGCCCTAGGGCCCACAATCGGATCAGCCCGACATCGCCAAACGAGCGGATCTCTCCATATATGGCCACCTTCACTGTACTGAAAACATTTGTTATTTTGCACAGCCTATTTGCCCAGTTTTTATACCAAACAATTCCTTTAAAAGGAATCCTGTACCCAACAGTCACACACAAGGAGTTCCATGACTATATAAAGACTGAGCATGTTTATACAGAACCAACTTCTAATATCCCCTAATTATAAAATACTCAAGTTATAATGAGAAATGTTAACACAAATGACATACCCGAAAGCCGATTAGATCTTATGTCACCACTAAGCACAGAGACACATGTACAGGTATGGGACCCGTTATCCAGAATGCTCAAGACCTGGGGCTTTCCAACAATGGATCTTTGTACCTTAAGGCTTCTAGAAAATCATGTATATCATCATTAAATAACCCAAGTAGACATGATTATGGATTAATTAGATCTTAGTTTTGATTTGAAGTGCAAGCTACCATTTTATCATTACAGAGAAAAAGGAAATGTATGTATGGAGTTGTAGTGCAGACACATCTAGGCAGCCAAGGTGACAAAACAAGGCTTTAGTGGAAGTAAATTTAGCCGGTCAGACTTGATATAAAATTGTAAAGAAAGAACAGAGGCGCCAAAAGGATATAAACGAGTTTAAAAGCCAAAACTTGGTAATCAGAGGAGGCAGTGGTGGACTAACCTCCTCCAAGCAGACACAAAACGACTGTAATTAAGCAGTCAAAATTTATTAACGAACTCAAGTACAACACGTTTCACGGGCTCAGACCCGCTTCTTCAGGCAATAAACATAGGAGTTACAGCATCTGGCAGTAGTATATACACTCAGCGCCTCTGTTGATATAAAAACTAGGGATGCACCGAATCCACTGTGAAAGATTCGTCCAAATACCAAACCGAATAGTTAAAACCCCTAGTTTACATATGCAAATTAAGATTCAGTCAGCCAGGCACAAGGATTCAGCCAAATCATTATCTTGCTTCAAGGGTCCAAATCCCCAACCGAATCCTGGATTTGGCGCATCCGCCATGAGCAAGACAGCACATAAAATGAAAGATTTGACTGCAATGAAAAAAAAAAAAATCGCTTTGTAGGTCAGACCCTAAAAGTGAGATAAAATAATACAGGTATGGCATCCGTTGTCTGGAAATGCATTATCCAGAAAACTCCAAGTTACAGAAAGACCATCTCCTGTAGACTCTATTATAATCAAATAATCCAAATATTGAAAACTTACTTCCTTTTTCTCTGTAATAATAAAACAGCAACGTTTGATCCAAACCAAGAAATAATTAAAACCTTATTGGAAGCAAAACGGGCATATTAAATTTATTTAAGGTTTACATTATTTTTTAGTAGACTTAAGACATAAAGACCCAATTTACAGAAAGACCCCTTATCTAAAAAGTTCCAGGTCCTGAGCATTCTGGATAACAGATCCTATACCTGTACTAGCAAACATATTCTTAACTAAAAGTTAATTCATAGTTGCCAGACTAATTTGCCTATTAATTCCCTCAACCCTTTGCAAAATACTTGTAACTCATCTCAGTACAGCAAGGCCTAATGCCCCCTGACTCCCACCACTGCCCTCTCCATAGTAAGGAGCCAAAATCCAAGAACATAAACGGTGAATGGGAGAATGGACCTGCAAGCATGGCAGTTTTGCTTGTTTTAATTCTCAATGCAAAATCAAAGATTACAGGGTACTACAACCAATATGGCTTCCTGCAGCTCATTTACCATCAAGTACAAGACACTAGTTTATTATTACAGAGAAAAATGAAATGAAGATGGTGTGTATGAAAGATGCTCTTTTCATAATCAGAAACTTTCTGGAATACAGCTCCTCTTTTAGCACAAGTCCAAAGCACGAGGCACTCACACATTACACAGAATCATGTCTGGATCAAACAAATATTTATACTGGTGGTAACATTTTCATGTGGGCCCCAGCATGACTACAAATTAAGACCACTATCCAAAATCCTTTGTGACGCATCTGCAGAGACCACTTTTTCTGCATGTGCAGAGACAGGCGCTCACAACTTTTTGTAATATACAAAATACTATGTAATATACAATGCCATATCACATGTGCTAAAGCCTGGCTTGCAAAGTCATAACTTGGCTTCACACAAACACAACTACATTCCTCTCCGCTCTATTGAACAAGGACCACTTTACATGGCAAAATTTGCACCATTACTATGCATACCCCCAAAGATGTATGGGCTAATTTTATTCAAACCAGAATTCGAAATTCAAATGTATGGTCAAAACTGTCAAATTCAACATGGGAGTTATTTTAAATTTGATTCAAGTTTTTCCAAAAATTCTTACTAGATTTTCTGACCCGTAAGAACTTGAATTTGCCACATTGCTCTTTAAGTCAATGGAACGTTAAGGGATCAATTTGGAGTGGTTTGCAGCCTTCCTGACATTCAATTTTGTTCGAAAATTGTCGAATTTGAGTTTTCGGGCTGATCCTATTCACCTGAATTTAAAAAAAAATAGATTTTCACAACACATTTTGACTGTTTGAATTTCAAGTTCATGGGAGTTTGAAAAAAAAACACATGAATTCGATCCTTGATAAATGTGCCTCACAATCTACAGGTTATCCTTATTCATGGTATTGGTCCAATCATTGCAGCGCACTCCTGAGCGCATGAATCGCTCAGCTTCAAATTCTTGGTAAAAACATCCATCTTTATTTCTTACATGTGGTAAAACAAATCAAGCTCTAGGTCTGACTCGTTTCTTAACCACGTAATTCCTCATATACACACACACTTTTTTTAAGGGGTTGTTCACCTTCCAAAACTTTTTCCAATTACTTTCTATTTCTATTATGTTTTTACTAATATTGTAGTATAAGTGTAAAGTGTAATTTTTCACCTTCTAAAGCAGCTCTGGGATGGGGGTCGCCAACCCTGTAAACATTTAGTTGATGCATTTCTTAAGTTTGTCCCTGCTGAGCAGAATCTCTGGGTTTCATTACAGGCAGCAGTTACGATTGATACAATAGTTGCTAATACTCCAGAGATGCTGCTCAGAAATGTATCAACTAAACGTAGCAAAATTGTAACAGTTTAGAGTGGGGTGCCCAGACTTTGTTACCCTGGGATCTACTCTCGACGCCTTGCCCTCATCAGATCTACCATGATGGGGGGGGGGGGGGGGGGTGATCTGCAGAGCAGCCCTCGTGCCAGCCCAACAGCCCCACTCTCCCTCCATCCCTTCGTTTAATTTCAATTCAAAGGGGTGATTCACCTTTAAACTAACTTTTAGTAGGTTATATAATGGATAATTCTAAGCAACGTTTCAACGGATTCATGATTATTTTGAGTATATTTTAAATAATTTGCCATCTTCTTCTAAATCTTTACAGCTCTCTAATGGGGGCACTGACCCCATCTAAAAAACAAATGCTCTTTAAGGCTACAAATGTATTGTTATTGCTATGGTGTATTAATCATTTGGAGACCCTCCCCTATTAATATTTTTGTCTCCTATTCAAATCAATGCATGGTTGCCAGGGTAAGTTGAACCCTAGCAACCAGAATGCTGAAACTGCAAAGTGGCCTTAAACACAGTTGTTGTCATGGGAATAAATGTTTTTTTTTTTTTAATGCATCAGTTAATAGTGCTGCTCCAGCAGAATTCTGCATTGAGGTTAATTTCTCAAAAGAGCAAACAGATTTTTTTATATTTCACTTTGAAATCTGACATGGGGTTAGACATATTGTCAATTTCCCAGCTGCCCCAAGTCATGTGACTTGTGCTCTGATAAACTTCAATCACTCTTTACTGCAAGTTGGAGTGGTATCACCCCCTCCCTTTTCCCAACCAGCAGCAGCCCATGTCAGATTTCAAAACTGAATATAAAAAAATCTGTTTGCTCTTTTGAGTAATGGATTTCAATTCAGAAGTCTACTAGATCAGCACTGTTAACTGATGCGTTTTGAATAAAACGTTTTCCCATGACTGTATCCCTTTAAATTTACCAGGAGCAGCCTCATTGACGCAACACCCTGGCGACATGTACCTCAGCGGCCAAATACTAGACTGGTTGTTAAGCATTAAGGGGTTTAGCCTTAAAGGGGTTGTTCACCTTTGAGTTAACTTTTAGTATAATGTAGAGAGTGATATTCTGAGACAATTTGCAATTGGTTTTAATGTTTTATGGTTTGTGGTGTTATAGTTATTTAGCTTTTCACTCAGCAGCTCTCTAGTTTGCAGCGTCAGCAATTTGGTTTATAGGATGCAAATGCAACCCTGCATTGATTTGAATAAGAGACTGGAATATGAATAGGAGATGGACTGAATAGAATGATAAGTATTAAAAAGTGCCAATAACAATATATTTGTAGCCTTACAGAGCATTTGTTTTAGATGGTGTCATTTTAGATCATTAAAAAACTATGAAAAATAAATAAGGAAGACCAATTGAAAAGTTTTAGAATTGGCCCTTCTACAATATACTAAAAGTTAGCTTGAAGGTGAACCCCCCCCCCCTTTAACCATAGTTTAAATTTCAACATGTAAAGCTGCAGAAAAAAAAAAACCATACAGCAAATTGTTTCAGAACACTACTGCATACAAGATAATAAAAGTTAAAGGGGTGGCTCACCTTTGAATTAACTTATAGTATATTATAAAACAGCTAAAGGCCCTCATACATGGGCTGATAAAAGCTGCTGACAGACCAAACTGGCAGCCTAATGGCCCATGTGTGGGGCCCTTCAACAGGCTTCCCCGATCGGGCAGGTTAAAAAATCCCGTTGGATCGCGGCCGCACCTGTCGGTTGATGTGGTCCTACGATCCGACCACCCGTATGGACTGCATTGTGATCCGGTCACTGGGACCTAGGGCCCACGATCTGATAATCCCAATATCACCCACCTCAAGGTGGGCATAAAGGGGAGAGATCGGCTCATTTGGCGGCATAGCCAAACGAGTGGATCTCCCTGTGTATGGCAAGCTTAATTCTAAGCAAATTTTATTTATTGGTCTTCATTAATTTATTTCTTATAGTTTTTGACCGTTTCCTTTTACTCTTTTCAGCTTTCAAATGGGGGTCACTGACCCCTGTCTAAAAACACTCTGTAAGGGCAGACACACACGGAGATTTTGGGAGATTTAGTTGCCTGGCTACCAACTGCCTCTTCTTCTGGGCGACTAGATTCTAGAAGGCTTTTCAGGGAGATTAAATTGCCAGCGGGATGTCACTCTGAGCGCTTAGTTTTCCAAAGTAACCTGAAGTTTGGGAAGGTTTTTCGGATAGATTAGTGGCCCGAAGAAGGGGTAATTAGTCGCTGGACAACTAAATCTCCCTGAATATTCACTTGTGTCTCTGCCCTTAAACCACAAATGTATTTTTATTGCTAATTTTTATTTCTCCACTTACAATTCAGGCCCTTTCCTATTTTTATTCCAGTCACATTGGTGCATGGTAGCAACCAGATTGCTTAAAGGACAAGGAAAGTGTAAAATAGAATAGTGCTAGAAATGCTGTATTTTGTATACTAAACATAAACTTACTGCACCACAAGCCTAATCAAACAAATGATTTATGCTTTCAAAGTTGGCCACAGGGGGCTGTCATCTTGTAACTTTGTTATACATCTTTGTCTGACACTGGCACTGCACATGCTCAGTGTGGTCTGTGCTGCTTAGGGATCGTCATAAATGATCAAAAAACAAAGCTGTTTGAGTTCTGCATGGCTGTAAGTAAGGCAGGGGCTCCCCCTGCTGTTCATAAGTATGAACAATTCCTATCCTCAGCAGTAAATGAAGGGAGAATTTCACTGCATACAGTCAGGTTTCTTATAAAAATGGTACACCTTTTTTAATTAAAGTATATTGGAGATAGATTTCTTTTTCATTAAAGTAAAAATGTGATTTTATTTCTTTGCCTTTCCTTGCCCTTTAAACAGCAATCTTGTTAGCTGTTGAATAAAAAAGCTAAATAACTCAAAATCCACAAATATTTTAAAAATGAAAACCAATTACAAATTGTCTGAGAATATCACACTCTACGTCATGCTAAAAGCTAATTCAAAGGTGAATAACTCCTTTAATTAGAAGTTGACATACCATAGTACAGAACCCAATTGTATAGGTTGTGGCTCTCCACTGTTGCTGAACTACAGATGCCAAAAAACCTATACAAAAGAAGGGTGTCATCAAATGTTGAAAGAGGCAGTTTCAACAGGAGACAGATACAATGACGTATAAGAAAAAACCTCAAATATTTAAGAATTAATGTAAGGAGAGGCTGATGTGGTATGTGGCAGTAGTGCTTATACTATTAAGTAGCAGCTTGTACATTTATGACATTGCAGATAAAGTTCCATACACGACAGACTTCTATAAAGTCTACTTAGAGTACACAATCACTATGCAGAAATGGTGAATGTCCTGCACCTCTTAACCAAGTAAGACTGTCTATATTTATTTCACAAAAACTGTAAAAAAAAAAAAAAGAAACATTTCACAGTTATTTTGTGACCACTGTAACCTTAAACTTAGTGGCAATTTGTAGCCGGCCTTGCTGTATAAAAGGGATCAAATAACGCTTTAAAAAAAGGTCTGCCAAATAAACAAGATGCCCACGCACCAGCTGTAGTACATTGTGATTTCTACAGCAAGAACTTTGCCTGCTAAGCAAATGGAGCTGCCACCTCACCAGTAAGCGGTTATGGGAAAATGAAAAGCAAAAAAAAAAAAAAAGCATTAATAAAATGCTAAGCACATTAAATTTTAGACAGGCACTTGGTCGTGCATTCATTTTGCAAACAGTTACAGGGGAAGCAAAACATGAAGCACAAATTTGCTATATAGTCCACAGGAAAAGAATCCGTTACAAACCTTTTCTGGAAGAGGGACACTTCAGACAGTCAGACCTTGTGAAGTCGATGCTGACATAACCCCCACTTTCCAGATTTCTACTTCCGTTTTGGTGTTGATGGCAACCTGGGGATGTTGGTTCACAAACACCTTCATGCATACTCAAAGCTATATAGTTTAACCCATTCTGAAACCCTGTTGAGCAATTCCTGGACATTTTATTCTCTTGTTCACAAAGGTTTTCATCAGGTTTAAACCAGACATTTTCAAAGGAGGCTGAGCTGTGGCGTTTACCACTTTCAGTAAAGCAAGATGAGGAGGAAGTGGTCACTGTGCTGGCAGAGGAGAAAGTTTCAGAACTGTGCCTCCGCCTTCCCTGCGAGTCTGCACGGATAACTTTAGGTCCAGCTATAGGTTCAGGCAAAGTATTAGGTAAAGAAAACCCATTGTTAAGAGAGGTCAATTCCCCAATACACAACCGATTCACAATGGATGAAGGACTGTCCACTTTCGTACCATTCTCTGTTTCACTGGCAAATGATTTTGGTGGCGTCAAGGCCATGTTAAAAGTCATTGTGGTGTAATCATCCATTCTGTTGTCCGTTTTGCTGACACAGGCTGTACCGCAGGGAATTCTAGTGCCAACAGTGCATGCATATGATGAAATGTCTGTTAAAGAGTTAGACAGCTCTGCAGTTGCTTTTGGAGACTGCACATCAATATCCACGCTCATGTAGTCAGATAATGGAGACTGACGATGATCACAGCTTGACCCCAAAGAGGAAGGTGACCCTTCAGCAGACAATGAATATGGAGTACTACTTGCTTTATCACTGAAGTCAATGTTTATATACTCTCCAGGGCTGGTTGGTGCAGAGTGATCAAACATTCTTGGTATGGTATTACTTCCTCCGATGCCTAGAGTAAGTTTAGTTGGCCTTTTAACTTGTTGATCCGGTATGCTACTGGAAGATTTTAATTCAGTCTTAGCTAGATCATGACCTGCCCCTTCCTTACAAACATCCACTCCATTTTCTGCACTCAAATGTAGCAGCTTTCCAGGTGAGGACATTGCAACATATTCATTGTGGTCTGTGGTCTGCTTAGTTAAGCTTTTAAAGCTCCTAGGCAGGGAAAAATAGGAACTCAACCCCCTAGAATTATTATTTAAATTAGAGTCATGAATCGGTTTTATGGAGTTCCCATACGACATGTCCATGTAGCCTCCATTACACAGTTTTTCAAGGTTACTTTTAGTAGCAGCCCCTCCAAATACATTTTTGACAGGTGAACTATTCATGGGAAACATCATCATATACCCCTTAGAGTCCACCTGAGAAGGACACCTATTAATTTGTTTTGGTGCAGACACAGTTTTTGGGGCCATGGGCAAGTAGTCATTGTCATGGGAATTATAAGGCATCATTGGCATGTAGCCATCGTCAATGGCTTTACTTCTGCTTTGGTTACAAACAGAATCTATCACACCGTTACTATAATCCTCTACATGACTACTGTCAGCAAAGACAAACTGTTTATTAATCTCTTCAGAGTCCACCTCCAAAGAAACTGCAGTCTGGGACTTTTGCTGGCACGCAGAATTTGTAGGTTTTGTTAGGGAGTATGTCCTTTTCCTAAAACATTTATCAGCTTCCATATAATCGTCCCTAGAATCTGGCTGGCTGTGTGTGCTCATCGACATGTAGTCACTTAAGGTGTTCTCTTCCTGTATGGGAGGGGTATTGCCCAAGGAATCTGGGGTGTTACTTCTAACACGGAAGTACCTCGGGTCACCAGGGCTTGAACCATACTCGTCAGAGGAAATAAATCCACCATCACTGGGGGATCCACAAACAGAGGAACTAGATGGCCTGGTCAAAGCATCAGATGCAGACCCGTGCCCGCTGCTAGAACACACACTTATAGGGCTGGTGGCAGATGGGAGATGGGACACAGGCAATGAGGCCGACCTGGAGTGGTAGCCAGAATTGAAAGGTGCTCTGACGTACCTCCCAGCTCCTTCTTGCTTTCCCAGGTTAATCCGTGCAGTGTTTAAATGGCTCAGACTGCCAGTCACAGACCTGAAAGGTCTGGTCATAGTCCCCTCTCCTTCACTAGAGGTTCTAAAACGAAAAGAGTTATTCTTAGCAGAGGGGGGTGTTCCCACCACACTCTCAGTCCTGGACCTTCTCTGCAGTCCAGTCTGACTAGGGGGCAAGTTGCCCAAGTACCTTCTGGTTGTGATGAAAGAGATGGGGTTGCTGCCGGACGACTGGCTCTTACTCCTGGGCCTGAATTCCGAATAGGCCTTCAGAGCCTTCATGGTGTCTAGGAAAGTCTCATGCATGTGCTGCGCCACTACACTGTCGTCCACCTGCATCCACAGCTCACCTGCCCCGGTGGAGGAGGAGCGGCCCACCTCAATGAAGAAGTAGTTGTCGGAGTGTCCGCAGCGGCGGATGTTCATGAGCTGCAGATGGACGCAGGCGACGTCCGAGTTCAGCTTGACCAGATGCACCGCCTTGCTGGACAGACACAAGCGATAGACCCCCGACAGATTGTTGGCCTGGCCCAGCCCCCGGGGCTTCACGTTGACCTGCCACACCTCTTTGAAGACAGTGCCCGGCCTGAGACTGCCGTAGTTCTCCTCCTCCAGCTCGTCCGTGTCCAGACAGGCGCCCTTGCTCTCGTTAATGAGCTCGCTGAGGGCCTGGTACCAGGCGTCCTGCTCCTGCTCGTTGTCCGCCGCAATGGCGAAGTACTCGTCCTTGGTGTAGAGAGCCACGAGGTGCTTGTTCTTGGCATCTGCCCGCCGGCTCACGGTGAAACAGAGGTACAGCGGGATGACTCTCTTGGGGTGGCAGCCGCTCCGCTGTCCGCTCCGGAACTTCTTCTCGTTGTCGTAGTACTCGAGCCGGGCGGGACCCAGGTGGCTCTGGCTGCGCAGCACGAAGTAGCGCTTGTGTCCGTGTTTCTGCTTCCGCAGGTAGCCGCGTTTGCGCACATCATCCTCCGCGGTGGGTGGTGGCTGCGGGAGTTCGGCTGCCGGTTCCTCTTGCACCTGAGACAGCGTCGGTCCTGACATGCGCCTGTATCCGCCGCTCTCATCAGGACACGGCTGCGGGGGAAGCATCCTCACGGCTGCGCGACTCAATGTGTCCTCTTCAGTAGGACACAGCACACCCGCCATGGAGGGATTGGGAAACCCCCCCTGCGGCAGCCGGTGGATGCGCCCACCGCTACGTCTCTTCCCTTTGCGAATGGATTAGGCGGCGTGCGGCTCTGGCGCTTCGACTTCCTGGCGGGTCAATGCGAATTTCCGCGCATTTTACTTGCTGGCTGGAAACTCTTTGCCCCCATGCAAAATCGGGAGAGACAGAGTCCTCCAACCGCGCGTACACTTAATACAGACAGACTGTAGCTGGAGGGGGAGGGAAAGCGGCACGACAAAAACAACATGTAACCCCGCCTGGACGCGTCACTCTGAGACTCCACCGCCTACCAATTAGACACTGAAGAAACCCAGCTGAGAGGTCAATGACAGGCTATATAGCCAATCGTTTTCCTCTGTGCTTAAATCTAAATAAAAATGGGCAGGGTTAAATTATTATATTTCTGTCACCCCGCCTATTTTTTACTCACGCTGTAGAATGTAAACAGCCAGCTCATTGGTGGCCGCGGGGGAGGAACGCGCCCCTCTGCCGCAAAGCTGCCAGTAGTAAGAAGGCGGGGCCTTGGCTAGCTTATTGGCTAAGCTTCGGGCAAGGTGATGGTTTGGCGCACTGTGATTGGTGAGCGCGCTTGTCTGGCTTTCCTTGTGCCTCTCGCAGTGGGCGTGAAACGATCGCCTGGTTGTGAGGAGACGTAAACAACAATTTGGGGATGGTTATTTCATTACAGCCCTGTGGTGATAATTTTAATGGTCGGCGAAACCATGGGCGGCCAGTCAAGAAAAAGAAATAATAATAGGAATCGTAAATTATAAAAAAAAACATTCGACCTCGAGTAATGCGTCTATAAATTGAGCCGTGGTCTAAATAGACTGCATTTATTCTCCTGCAGTGTCTGTACTAAAGCTTTCCTCAGTGTCTGAGTCAATCGATGGGGGATTTCAGGTACAATATGGGCAGCTTTGCAAAACAGGAATAGCGTGTCTACAACAAAATATATTATTAACCCGTGATACTGTGTAAAATGACCTTAATTTTATATATATATAATAAGACATTGAGGTTTAAACACCAGTAGATTACAAATCCACTCATAAATATAGGGGCCTTCAGTGTACGTTGTCTGCTGTTGGTGCCTGAGGAACATTTATTTTCCACAACCCAGTATTTCAGCTGAATTCTGTCAGCAGTCGCTGGGAGTTGTTGCTGGGAGTAGGGTTGCCACCTTTTTTTGAAAAAAATACCGGCCTTCCTATATATTTATCTTTTTTCCCTATTAATAACATTGGGATTAACCATCAAAAATCCCAGCCAGGTGGCAACCCTAGCTGGGAGTCATTCATGCATTTTTACTTAGTGACTTCTGCTGGAAGCAATATAAAACAACTTCGTCAAATCTTGCATTTGCATGGTGTAAAATTAGACACAACTTCAGAGTTACATAGTTAAATTGGGTTGAAATAAGAAAAAGTCCATCAAGTTCAACCCCTCCAAATTAAAACCCAGCATACACACACACCCCTCCATACTTTCACATAAATTATATATATATATGCCCATATACTAACTATAGAGTTTAGTGTCACAATAGCCTTTGATATTATGTCTGTCCAAAAATCATCCAAGCCCTTTTTAAAAGCATCAACAGAATCCCCCTCCCCGGGCTATGCGTCCTACTGTGCATGCGCCACAAACGCCGTCGTGACATTGTAGAAGACGGTGCAACAGAAAATGTCGTCCATAAACCTTCCAGAAGGGGACCTGCGCTTTGGCAATTTACACGTTAGGGACAATAGCCCGGGGGGGGGAGGTGGGAGATCGGCCTTCGTGAGGGAGGGGTTTTAGCGCCAGCAGGGTTGAATTCACAATAACCAAATTAACAAGCAGGTAACAAGCATCAAGATATACAAGGCACTGGAACAGTAAAGAGACTGTAGACAACATTCTCTCTCTCTCTATATATATATATATATTCTGAAGTTAAACATTTTTTATACCTATAATGCAGAATTTTTTATTGCACCCAATGAAATCATGAACAGGAATTTGCCTTTCACTTCATGCACCACAATAGGCACAACTGCCAATTTTTTTTATAAGTAGAGTAATAGGTGCAAGAACATTGTGTTCTTTGTGACAAAACAAGCAATGTTTGTTTCTGAACACAGTGAAATCTGCTAGCAACCTTGTGTATTAACTCTTATATATGCAAGGCATACTGGGAATTGCAGCTCAGCAGTTGTTTTTTTTTGCTGCGCATTTTTATGCTAACAACTATGAAGCTTATTTGTGACACTATTCAAAGCTGCAAGTATGTATTTTATCAACATTAGTTTGTTTTATAAGACATGCATACAAAATGTACCTACCTTACCCAATACAAGAACATAAATGATCTTTTAATCTGGTAATTCAGTACAGCTGTATGTCTGGGGCCAAAATAGGTTCCACACTGCGTAACTGCAGTTACTGATGAATACCAATAAGGTCTTTTCCCTAAAAAGTAATACGTTTGTCCAAGTGCAGTAAACCCATACAGATGACCAGCAAATGCTACCTGCTGATTGGTTGCTGAAGGAGGCTAGACCTGTATTAAAAGATGAGCTTTTAATTACATAACCCCCAAAATGTTCTTGTTTTCCAATTTGCAGTAGATTATCCAAAAATAAATAGCTGATTTGCTGCTATGGGTAGCTACACTTGTAACGTTTATCATCTATGCTAATTTATAAATCACTTCTATCTCCATTTCCTTGTTTAGTTAAAGTTAGGGGTAACTAGAAATAGTTACATCCCAGAGAGAAATCTTTTTGGCCCTTAGACCTTAGAAGGATCATTATGCACATGCCATTTGCAAAGTGCAATATCAGGTGCCTGCCTGGTGCAACTGCTTTCAAGTACATGAAAACAAACAAAGCCATGTGAGCATTATTTTGCATTGGAGGAGGCATCATTAATTTCAGTCATAAATGAGCTGTAGTGTATTTTTAAAACTTGTGGTAGGGAATATGAATGTGTACTGTTATAAAGTATATACAGTACTACATAGGGATATTGATCATCGCAACAAGTGATATCTTCAGATGAAAGGTAAGATGACTCTGCTAGAATTAATTTAATATCCACACAAGGGCTGCAATTTTCATATATTTATTTATTCAGTTAAATGACTGATACACCAAACATGTTTTAGCAAATTGTTTTTTGTCTGTGTGCATGTACAGTGTCGGACTGGGATGCCAGGAGCCCACCAGAAAACCTTAGATCATGGGCCCACTTTCCAAACTATTATTCCTCCTCTCCTCACTCAACCTCTTTATTCTCCTAACCTTTTATATCTACTTTCTATATTCCTTCATTGTTAAGCATTTTTCCCATAAAGAAATTGGAAATTACATGAAGTAGGCTAATTGGCTAGAAGCAGGAAGGTCCACTGACACCTGGACCCACCGGGAGTTTCCCTGATACCCAGTGGGCCAGCCCAACACTGTGCATATACCTTTAACAGCTTTAATTAAATGCCAGATGACTTCTTTACCACAGTTTATTCCTAATCATTATTGATTATCTTTCTTTTCTGCTTGCATCAGAGGCTTTGTTTCCTGTAGTCATGGAATAAAAACAACAATGCAATATCATTATTTTACACCAAAATAATCATATTTTTGTACTTTCATAGTACTTTCATAGATGATTAAAAAAAAACACAAAAGAAGGGAAACAAGATCCGTCAGTCAATTGGGTCCAGGTTGCACCACCACTGTATATAATACAGTGTAATGTTAAATCATAGAAGTAAATGCTGGAAAGGCCAAGGTCACGGCATTGTGTTGTTGCAATTAGTCGGTGCAAAGGGACCCACCATTCCATCCTGTGTTGGAACCCACTGTTGATAGAATCAATTTTGAATTTGCCAACAATTATGGTGAAACAGGTAGAACAGAAGGATATTATAGGGTCTATGGGAAGACAAACTTTTCAATGTTATACTGACTACAGATGACTAAGTAGTAGAACTGGGTTTGGTCGGAAACAGAAAGACTTGTGGAAATGTACAACTTCATAACAGCCCCTTAGGCTTAGGCCAGAGCAGGGCAAATTCACTAGAGTCAAAGCTCCACCTTGGGAACCCTTAGGAGAGGGGACAAGGGCCTCCCCTGCCTAGTAACAGAAAATTTGCTCTCCAGTTTAGATTTTTCTTTGTAAAAAAATTTCCAACCAAAAAGCTAAACAGAAATAAGAGCATTGTTATGACTAATATGTAAGTGGCCATACTACATTTTTGTTAGGCTAATGGAGCACTTTAGTTGCCCAGATAACTGATAACTCAGAGGGCTTGTTATAAAACACCCAGTATCACTCTCCATTAATGTGTCAGACAATTGTGGTTCAATACAGAGAAATTCTAAGCACCAGCTGAGTTATTAATTGCCCAGTTGACACAATATCTTGAAGTAGTTCCTGTGGCATTGCCTTTAGGTCAGTGTTATATGCAGCACTTTTGTTCTGGTGTATTTCAGCACCGGTTATGGCTTCCCTTGGCTCCTATTGGCTTGAACTGGAAACATATGAAAGTGTCGTTTCAAGAGCTTTTCATATACCAAAACATTGCTCATACCTTTGCTTATGCACATTTTTCAGTCAATGAGAGCAACTGGAGGTGGTCATTGGGTGCTTTTCAGCCAGTTTGTAAATGCAGCTTGGAAACTGCTCTATGTAACATTGGCCTTACACTTTAATAGAAAAACAGTAGTACACAAGTACACACTAATGTACAAAACAAATTCTTTTTTTAACAACCAGAACATCAACAAATGCTTATTTTTGTCTGTACTGTTTGGTAAACAAAGGCACTCAAAAGCAATAATAATGTTTAGTCCCGATTCTGAATAAGCACAGATTGAACACAGAAACTTCTGCTTAAAATAGATGTGAAAATAAATAAATAAACAAAGTTGTCTTTAAAATGGAATTCACTGTATTCAAGACTCTTCACAGCATCAGGATTCATGGGGAAACAATATATACAGTGGTGTGAAAAACTATTTGCCCCCTTCCTGATTTCTTATTCTTTTGCATGTTTGTCACACTTAAAGTTTCTGCTCATCAAAAACCGTTACCTATTAGTCAAAGATAACATAATTGAACACAAAATGCAGTTTTTAAATGAAGGTTTATGTTATTAAGGGAGAAAAAAAAACTCCAAATCTACATGGGCCTGTGTGAAAAAGTTATTGCCCCCCTTGTTAAAAATAACTAAGAACAAAAGTAATTGAGATCTATCAGTCTGGTAAAGGTTATAAAGCCATTTCTAAAGCTTTGAGACTCCAGCGAACCACAGTGAGAGCCATTATCCACAAATGGCAAAAACATGGAACAGTGGTGAACCTTCCCAGGAGTGGCCGGCCGACCAAAATTACCCCAAGAGCGCAGAGACAACTCATCCGAGAGGCCACAAAAGACCCCAGGACAACATCTAAAGAACTGCAGGCCTCACTGGCCTCAATTAAGGTCAGTGTTTACGACTCCACCATAAGAAAGAGACTGGGCAAAAACGGCCTGCATGGCAGATTTCCAAGGCGCAAACCACTTTTAAGCAAAAAGAACATTAAGGCTCTTCTCAATTTTGCTAAAAAACATCTCAATGATTGCCAAGACTTTTGGGAAAATACCTTGTGGACCGACGAGACAAAAGTTGAACTTTTTGGAAGCTGCACGTCCCATTACATCTGGTGTAAAAGTAACACAGCATTTCAGAAAAAGAACATCATACCAACAGTAAAATATGGTGGTGGTAGTGTGATGGTCTGGGGTTGTTTTGCTGCTTCAGGACCTGGAAGGCTTGCTGTGATAGATGGAACCATGAATTCTACTGTCTACCAAAAAATCCTGAAGGAGAATGTCCGGCATCTGTTGGTCAACTCAAGCTGAAGCGATCTTGGGTGCTGCAGCAGGACAATGACCCAAAACACACCAGCAAATCCACCTCTGAATGGCTGAAGAAAAACAAAATGAAGACTTTGGAGTGGCCTAGTCAAAGTCCTGACCTGAATCCTATTGAGATGTTGTGGCATGACCTTAAAAAGGCGGTTCATGCTAGAAAACCCTCAAATAAAGCTGAATTACAACAATTCTGCAAAGATGAGTGGGCCAAAATTCCTCCAGAGCGCTGTAAAAGACTCGTTGAAAGTTATCGCAAACGCTTGATTGCAGTTATTGCTGCGAAGGGTGGCCCAACAAGTTATTAGGTTCAGGGAGCAATTACTTTTTCACACAGGTTTGGATTTTGTTTCTCCCTAAATAATAAAAACCGTCATTTAAAAACTGCATTTTGTGTTTACTTGTGTTTACTTCAGAAACATTTTATGTGACAAACATGCAAAAGAATAAGAAATCAGGAAGGGGGCAAATAGTTTTTCACACCACTGTATATGCAAACAAAGATCCTTTAGTTCAGTTTACACAAGCAACATGAAGCAATGACACATGCTGCTAGGTGTGTTGATATTAAGATGTTAATGCAAATAGCTTTTAAGAACTGTAAAGTTTTTAGACTGCTTGATTTGTATGAAATGTATTGTTCACAAAAAACAAGCATATTGATCACAGTAGTTTTTAGTCCATCCAGTGCTCCAGGGCTCATGTCAAATTACTGATCTTATTTTCTGAGCAGTTTCAGGTTTTTTTATGACATGGGGAATGGGCATACCTAAGTCACACAAATGGGTGAAATGGCACAAACAGAATTTAGTAAGAGCAACAATGAAGCTTGTGGCCTGAAGTATTATATTTTTCAAGAAAGGAACTGCATACCTGCAAGGAAACAATGGCTTTGGAAATGTATGTAAGCCATTCTGAAAAGCAAAGAAAATGCCCAGGTGATAGATGGTGATTACATTTTGATAGTAGAGCCCCAGCATTGCAAGGAATCCCTGCAATGTTTTAGAGAGAAGTGCTTTGAACTCATTGTCGATGGTCTGCTTAGTATGCCTTCTTCTGTTTGATTCTATCCTTCCATTATGGATTGGAAAGAAACAAAGTCATTTCACTCATTGGGTATCATGATTATGATTGGGATAGCTTTACTAACTGCTCTGCCTGATGTGTAGCATATGTAGATTTGGTCTGTTTAATTGCTTTGCTTACCTCAAAGGCTGGATTACCTTTTATAAAGCCCTAGGCCAACTCCTTCTGTGAGGTTACCCAGAGACCCTCCTCTACCCATCTGTTTGAAATAATTAAATTTGATTGTTTTACCATTCCCAATAGTACCCACACTATGAACATTGATGTTTCGGCAGGTGGCTTTCTTCATTCTTTTGCATTGTGTCTTCTTGGTTCTTTTCCCTTACAGCTTCTTCGTTCTTCTCCATTGTGCTTCATTCTTTTCCATTGTGGCTTCTTCATTCTTCTCCAGGAGCAGTCTTCTTTGTTCTTTTCAGTCATGGCTTCTTCGTTCTTTTAATCGTGGCTACTTCGTTTTTCTCTGGAGCGATCATCTTCATTCTTTTCTGGGGAAGTCTTCTTTGTTCTTTTTGTTGCAGCATGGCCAGGTCTCCCTTAGAACCCAGAATGCCCCAGGACAACAGTCAACCCCTGTGCCCCCTGTTCAGGTTCAGTCAACCTACAGTGCAGCTGTTTTTGAAATACTGATGCCACCAGACAGTCCTACTTGGATTGAATCGTTTTAGTATATTATATAAATTACATGGCCTCTCAATGTCTGTTTGGCCCTGGGTTCTGCCACAGCCTTGGCTTAAGGAGATCTAATGCTTAGCTAAAGATGTAGCTAGAAATGTTGTACATTATGTTTGAGCTTCTATACTAGCCCAAGACAGCCACAGCCCTTCTCCCCATCTTCTTTTCTCTGTGTTGCTTAGGGACCGACTCGAAATAAACAATGCACATAAAATATAAATGTTACTATATAAAGGCTGATTAGTAATAAATACAGATAATCACTACATGGCAGCACAGAAACCAGTACAACTAGCATCAGAATAATGAAAACAGCCTTGTAGCATCAGCTTATATTACAGACCAACCTCTTTTACTGCTTGATAATTTGCGATGACCCCTACACTTATTTTAGCCCTAGGGCCAACTGGATTACAATTATGGGAATAGGTGCCAACGGGATGAGGACTACATCAACCAGCTGTTGTGCTCAATCAAATGAGAAAATCAAACCTGCCTGATCAACATCTGGGAGAGTTTTGTTTAGATATCAATTAGGAAGGCTAATCGGTAGATAAGCTGTCGAATCTCCATCTTAAATCTGCCCATGCCCTTTTAGTTTAAAGTGGTGCTTCACCTGTAAGTTAACTTTAAGCATGTTATAGAATGGCCAAGTCTAAGTGACTTTTCAAATAGGTCTTCATTGTTAATTTTTTTATAGTTTTTGAATTATTTGCTTTATTTTTCTGACTGTTTCCAGCTGTCAAATGGGGGTCACTGATCTAAAAACAAATGCCAATCAGAGCTCTTATTTGACATCCACATGTACTTTTTCATGCTTGTGTTGCTCTCCAACTCTTAAATTTAAATGTGGCCCCTGCTCTACATCATACTAACAGTTAATTCAAAGGTGAACAACCCTTTTCAACTACATATAATGAAGTCCTGCCCCTGCCTTTTTCTGCTGATTGGTGTACACTATCCCCTCCTCTGTTAAGATTGACAAAAGGCCAGCCTGTCAGGAAAGGACTGCAGCAACATGCCAATCACATTTTGTTTATCTGCTTTGAAAGACCCACTTCAGTCATGTGAGATCCAGACCAAGCTAGCATGTCATCGCAATTAATTGGAGAAAAGTATACAAACAACCAAAGCATTCCACAAATTTTTATTTTCCAATTTTTGCCTTCCCCATCAAGTGAAAAAAGCAGCAGTGCTTCCTTTGTTTAAATAAACCCTTTTCACTGAGTTTAAAACAGGTTGCCCAATTACTCTGCTTCCTGCAATTTCTTCAGGCATTTAAGATAGGACTGTAAAAACAATTTACAAAACATCTGGAACATTACATTAAGTATGTCATGTGATATATTTTAAACCAAAGTTTTTTTTTTTTCTTGGAAATTTACTGTTGTTCATTCTAGTTTTACTTATATGACACTCATGCTTCAGAGGTCAAATGCTATTCTGAGAAGCTTTATATATGGTGTGTTCTTATGGCTGCATAGTATTCATTGAGTTGGTCTGATTTTCTTCTGTGCTGTTTTCTTTATACAGGGAGTCCTTGAGTTACATACACCGACAGGGGCTGTTATAGTAGCAAACTATGGTTTGCTTGACTTTTATTATCATTTAGTGTCAGGGCACACGGGCAGATTTGGGGAGATTAGTCACCCCAGAGACAAATCTCTTTTTTTGGGACGACAATCTCACCGACTTGAATGTTAAAATGCTAGTGGTATGGCACTCACGACGGTTTGTTTTCCAAAGTCGCCCGGTTTCTTTTAGAGGAAACTTCGGGAAACTTTTGAAAACAAACCGCCGCGAGTGCCATACCACTAGCAGTTTTACATTGAAGCCGGCAGGAAGGCAGGGGGAGGCAGTTCGGGGAGATTGTCACCCCCAAGAAAAGGCGATTAGTCTCCAGGTAACAAAATCTCCCCGAATCTGCCCATGTGTCCCCACCCTTAGCTTTAATAAACCACCTTCCCCAATTCCCTCTGGTGTGTGTTGTCTACTACGGAGTACAGAAAGGTATAGATAAATATTCATGGAAAAGTAAAATTAAATACAATGTTAAGACAAACATCTGTCTAAGTTGCATTTAATAAGTAAATGTATCTGTTACATACAAATTTAACTTAAGAACAAACCTACAGACCATATCTCATCCGTAACCCGGGGACTGGCTAAAACTTTCCACAGCAAATTGTGTTACGAATTTTGTAACATCAAAAGTTACCTATACAGTAGGTCATGCTGATCATTATTTTTGTAAGTAATTGTTAGTTGAAGTTTCTAAACCTGACTGTTTTGCTAACCTGACCCATCTAAAGCTGGATCTCTCCCCGATATGCCCACATTGAGATGACCGGGATGATCCAATCGTGGGCCCTAGGGCCCAAAGATCGGATAATAATGTATGGCAGTGCTGTCCAACTTCTGTGGTATCGAGGGCCAAACTTTTTCTGGCTGGTGTAGGACCGATAATGGAAGCCAGTGTTGACCACTCCCACTTTTAAACCACACCCACTGCAAACCACACCCATATTACCACAAGAACCTTTAAGATCATATCCACATTAATGGTAGTAGCACACAAAAACCAAATGGTTGGTGCTCAGAGATATCCCTCATCACTCATATGTGAAAAAATGTCTACTCTTCCCCTGTGGATAATACAGAAACCACCCAATACATGATTAAACACCTTATGAACCCTTAATAACTATTCATCCAGAACAAACCCCTATCAGTGTTACATCCCACAGGTGGCATAGGGGAAGCACAGAATGACACACACAAGCAGCAATGGCCAAGCAGAGTATGATACACACAAGCAGCACTGGCCAAGCAGAGTATGATACACACAGGGAGCATAGGGAAGGCAGAATAGAACAGGAGACAGGGAATCCTATCAGGATGTACTATATACAGTGACACAGTGCTGGTGCTCCATTAGCATTTTGTATAAAGTATGAACAGGTGAATAATGTGGGCAGTTTCAGTGTGGGTCTTAGGTGTGAACAGTACATGACTTTAGGGGTGTGAACAATAGAGGTGTCATAAGGGTGAACAATGCAGGGCGATCAATACAGGGGATTAGTCTGAATTTGAGTCTTAAAGAATGCAGGGGCCAGTTATACCTTTTAAACCTTACACATGCTAAGCAGAAACAGCAGGCAGACTCTCATGGCGGGCCACAGAAGGGGGGGATCCATTGGACAGCCCTGATTTATGGCATATGGGTGGTCTGATCGTGGAACTGCATCTATGAACAGATGCGGCCGCGATCCAATGGGATTTTTCACCATGTCCGATCTACATCTGGCCAACTTTCGGCCAGATATCGATTGTGGAAGTCTGTTGGAGGGCCCCACACACGGGCCAATAAGCTGCCGGCTTGGTCAGTTTCTAATATTATCAGACTACTGCGGAAAAATATGACAGCCCACTCATTCAGGAACATGGGACATCAGACAGGTAATGTAAAAACATTGTGTGTTATAAGTTGTGAGTTATAAGTAGCTTTCAAAGGCATTATTATGTCAGATGTAAAAAGGAGTTTAATTTTTGGTGTCAATATCTCTTTAGGATCTGTATGCCAGATCTGTAACAGTTTTTCCAGTAGGAATTTGCACTACTGCTACAGTATTTAATTCATTATAAAGGTAATAACATTTCTGTGCTTAAATATACAATTTGATCAAGTCGTTTGCCAATATCTATACAGCAGAATTTCATAGTGAGGAAGGTTCAAGACAATCCTTGCTTTATATCCTTTTTCATTTGTAGTAAATGACATCCCCCTGCAACCAAGTTATACTGTGTACAATAGATTACATCATTAAGGCTTATTTCTAATTACCACAGTCCTCTTAGAGCAATGGTTATCAGACCTTTTCACTTAAGGGCTAGTCCACACGGGGAGATTTTTCGCCTGGCGACTAATCGCCGCTTCTTTGGGGCAACTAATCTCCCTGAACCGCTTCCCCTGCCTTCCAGCTGCTTAATGAAGAATCGCCTGCGCCTATTCACACGTGGCGCTGCGTTTTCCGAAATCACTTGAAATTCTAAGGCAACTTCGAGTGACTTCGTAAAACGCAGCACTGCGTGTGAATAGGTGCAGGCGATTCTTCATTAAGCAGCTGGAAGGCAGGGGGAAGTGGTTCGGGGAGATTAGTCGCCCCAAAGAAGAGGCGATTAGTCACCAGGTGACAAATCTCCCTGAATCTTCCCATGTGGACTAGCCCTAAGCCTCACTTGTTGGTCCAGCTTTTGGCTAAGACCCTGCACTTGAGAAAGGGTGTCAGAGGCCCGAAAACATGTTGTGACTAACAGTCCAATAAATATTAATCACGAGCAGTTAAGCTGCGTTTGAGTGCTCTCCTCCTCCTTCTTAAAATTTTGATTACTTTGGTTGTCGGTACATCTGTTTATGAGGATTGAAGCATTCGTTTCTATATTGCCATTAGGCTGAGCGCAGTAATTCCTTTAAGTATCTATAATATGTTGGACAGCAAATAATTTTTCTCCCCAGCGCTGAACTGACTTTCAAGCTGGCTTTCAGGTGTACCTAGTAAAGTAGATGACCATTCCTTCCAATACTTGCCCTAGCTGGCCTTCAGGCTGAACCCCTCTATGGGGGCAGCCCCACAATTTGGGAACCACTGCCTTAGGTTGAACATTGCTTCTCACTCATTTGCATGGGTAACTTCTGAAAGTAAGCATTGTAAGCAAAGTGGTGATCAAAAAAGACTGTATGTTGTAGGACTAAATTCCAATTCAATTTAGTGTCTGTGTCAAAAGCTTTGTATTTATATAAATGGTATTGCTTCTGGAGCGGCTTGGTTTAGCCGCAGCTAATTATCAAGTGCGTATACATTGTATGCTTGGTCATGTTATTGAATTCTTTGCATGCTTACCTATCAATGATAGAAAGCTGAATCTTAAAAAGAAAAAATATATATATATATACTGTTTTTTAATGCTGGCATTTAGTGCAGCCTGCCATTGATTTGTCGCCATGATATAGGTCAATTTGGTCCAAAAGCACTCAAGTGAGAATTTCTTTCTTTATGATTGGCGACAGATGGTTGTTTTTCAAGAAGTAATGGGCGTTTTTCTATCAGTATATTACTGCTGGTAGAACCTTGTGTGCCATTAGCCTTAAACAGCAGGTAATGTTTCACACAATAGGCTTTTAACAAGTGGATCTTTTGCAGGCAGACACTGTAATCTCCATGATTGTATTTATTATTTTGTAGACTCTTACTTTTGCAGTGAAATAAATCATGTAATCTTTGGTTTGCATGTTCCAAGCATCTGTTAGAGTGCAGACAATTCTTGTTTAAAAATATAATCATGGCACCATTTAGCTTTTTTCTATAATTCAATGGTACGTCTCTGCATTGATGAAAAAGGTTCTTGCCGTAAACAGATAAAAATGTTTAGACTTACTGCAAGTATTTAAAAACATTGCACTTAAATATGTTCAGTTGTTCATTTTGGGTTGATACTGTGCAAATTTTTATTCTGTGTTGTACATTTTAGGGTGTTGTTCTTCATTGTAAAATAAATGTGCAACAAAAGAAAGTAGTATGGATAAACAGTTTTGATTTGTTTTGTACTGCACTTTCATTGGCTGCTAGAAGCTTACAATGCTGTCATAATAAAGGTAACTCAGTTATTATATTATTTCTTATTACTTTTCTGGTACTGTCTCCTGGGTTCAATTTTGGTTTTGGCAAAATGTTTTGCAAAGGCTTCTCTGTTATTCTTCAGTTTATTTCTACACTCAGTGGGGGGAATTCACTAAAGGGCGGGTTTTCACCACCAAGTGCGCCACTTCGGCAGGTGTAAATTTCTCGCATTCCAGCAACCGAATGCTGGCAAAATTTCACAAGCATTTCTTAGCAATCTGGCGGTAGCGTTAATTCTGCCTGACTTAGGTCAATTTGAATAGGGTGAGTACATATGACTCGTATGGACATCTTTATTAGAAATGTTGGTGCAAATGCCTGAAGTGGCCACTTATTATTACAAATGTTCAAGGAAGCAAAATACAGAAATAAAAGATCCGTTATTGCCCTAGAAATGAGCCCACCCAAAAACAAATGTTGCATGCCCCTCAAATTGGTAAAAAAAATGTTAACACAAACATATTTAATAGCTAGGACTTTTGAAGGCAATCCCGCTTTAAAAAATAAAAATAAGCCAGCGTTTTTTTTTAGAACTTTTATGACTTTCCATCATACAGGATATGATGTCACTAATATAAGATTGAGGAGGATGTAGCTTCATCTTATCAGTTCACCTTGTAGTCAATTTGCATAGTAATGATTGTTCACCTGAACGAAAATGGGATTGGCGATAGGTAGCACAAATGTGATAGCAACGGTCTCCTTTGCTAGCGAATTGCCATTTACACTTGTTAGTAAATTGGCGATGTCCTTGCGAATACGATTTCTGGTGAATTTTCACTAGCTAATAAATCTAGATGTAGATAGTAAATCTGCCCCTATGGCTTATGTCAGATGAGGTATTCCCCGGGACACCTCCCTTTAAGTTTATTAAAAATGTCCAATCGCCAGTGGTACACCCATTCTCATAACGCTTCAGACCCTTTTGGCAATGTCTGCTCAAATGCAATAAGATTCCTAATGGGAGGAATTCAGTATGTGTGCTATTGACCAAGAAGCTATCTGCAGAGGAATCAAATCTGAACTGAAAAGTTACTTTAAGGTGGAGGTAGCATAGTAACATAGTAAGTTAGGTTGAAAAAGACACACGTTCATCAAGTTCAACCTTCTAACTTTTTTAACCTGCCTAACTGCTAGTTGATCCAGAGAAAGGCAAAAAAAACCCCATCTGAAGCCTTTCCAATTTGCCTCAGAGGGGAAAAAATTCCTTCCTGACTCCAAAGTGGAACGGACTAGTCCCTGGATGAACTTGTACTATGAGCTATCTTCAATAACCCTGTATTCCCTCACTTGCTAAAAGGCCATCCAACCCCTTCTTAAAGCTATCTAATGTATCAGCCTGTACCACTGATTCATGGAGAGAATTCCACATCTTCACAGCTCTCACTGTAAAAAACCCCTTCTGAATATTTAGGCAGAACCTCTTTTCTTCTAATCGGAATGGGTGACCTTGTGTCAGCTGGAAAGACCTACTGGTGAATAAAGCATTAGAGAGATTATTATATGATCCCCTTATATATTTATACATAGTTATCATATCACCCCTTAAGCGTCTCTTCTCCAGCGTGAACATCCCCAGTTTGGCCAGTCTTTCCTCATAGCTAAGGTTTCCCATACCTTTTACCAGCTTAGTTGCCCTTCTCTCTACCCTCACTAATACAATAATGTCCTGTCTTAGTTACAAGTGCTCTATAAAGTGGAAGAATGACCCCTTCCTGCCGTGAATTTATGCCCCTTTTAATACATTTCAAGACCTTATTTGCCCTTGATTGCTTGCTACAGCCAAGTTTATCATCTACAAGGACTCTAAGGTCCAAGGTACTCCTTTTTCTTCCTTCAGGAGCTTAAGTAATGAAATCTCTGCTGTAGGAACTCATTTGTAAATACGTAATGATGCTTTGAAGAATTAAAACATGACTTTATATCAATTAAAATGGTAACAAGGGAAGACAGCATGATCAAACACCAGTAGCCATACACAACAACTGAACAGTTTGGATCATGGTGTTTTCTAATCTGCTATACATTACCTGAAGAAATGGCATCAGATTCATATTATGCTCCTGTAGTCTCCATTTATTTAACCAAAGTCACAATTATAGCTGATTTTCACGCCACCACATAATTAGCTAAAACTAAGCTATATCTGCTTAGTTACTTTCATAGATCATTGAAAATAAATGTGTAATTTATATTTACTTGCTTGGTAGTTAGTGGTTAGTGCACCCCATTCATCCCATTAATAATATACAGCAGTCCATTAAGTCAATTGTATTATTTGTTACAAATGTAACTAACAAAGCCTGAACTAAGGGAAGGCAGAATAGGCAAGTGCCTAGGGTGCAAAGATGGGGGGGGCACCAGGCACATACCTTGCTCCCTGCTCTCCCCAACTATTACTGCTACTATTACTGCTTGTCTGCGAATGCGCTAGCTTTGTGCGCACGAGTGCAAATATGCGCATGAGTGCAAATCCAAGCACAAGTGCAAATCCATGTGCTCAGCCAGCACCATGGCCGGCCAGGTTGCCTGGCCGCCTTGGCCCAGCTCTGGTAACTAATGCAATAAATGTAAAGAGCGTTATAAAGAGTTATTTCTTTGTGATTGTTCCCATTCCATAACTCCATGAAACCTATAGCTTAGAAGACTGGACAAGAGACCACAAGATAGGATATGGTAAAAAAAACATTTGTCACAGTGATGTCAGCAAGGCAATATCATGGTACCAAAACAATTGTATTGGGGGACATGGATGGGCAGGGAATCATTTTTATATAGTGCTTGTAATAGTTGATTGTGAATTCTGTTATTATTGCTGCCTGTTGTTAATAGTGGCAGTTTTACTGAGAGCAGTAGTTTTTCCGAACAGTTCCCATTTAATCACAAAAAGTTGAGTCTACATATAGAACACTGAACTAAAAAAATTCAGCTGAACCACCCAGGATAATGGTATAGATCAGCTCTGCAGGCTATAGAAAAAAACAAATAACAGAACCTTGTGCAATATTAACTGCCGGTAGGGTGCTGCAACACAATTCTGTGTGTGTGTGTGTAGAACAATAGAAAGCCTATGCCTACATTTTGTGTGTGTTCTAAAGTGCTTTCATTACTAAATAAAACAATGTGCTATAGTGCTTTCTTCAAAGAGTACATGGAGCTTCAAAAAATAAAACTCAGCATGCAGCTTCTCCATTCTCTGTTGGAATGATTTCAAAACAGCATCAGTATCATCAGTATCATTTTTCTGTAAAGACAGGGACAGTGCCCATAGTGTTATTTGACTTTATTTTGAAAAGGTTTTAAAACTTATTGCACTTACATAAGTTACACTTCCGAATGCATATCAAACAATCACTTTCTCCAGTGTCATGGTGCAGACAGTGCATGGTGGAGGTGAATCTTTGCAATAAAAAATGATGGATTCTGCCGGCATCTCCCTCTCTCATGTGTTCCACATGTGCATCCACTCACATACTGTACATGCTGGATTACATCAGCGAAGGGATGGACAGAGGCATTCCTTTCCTTTTACTTCCTTTCTTCATTCTGTTACACTTGCAACCTGCATTGTATTAGCTCTGGCAGGGGCCCTTTGAAAGAGGACAGAGAATAGCCTCAAACAATGGCCTGGCTCAAGATGAAAAATGTAAAATTGATTATTTTCTGATATATAGATATATCTATATATCAGTCAAATCTAGAAAGGTTGACTTTTATTTACATGAAAGAAATTAATCATCATTAAAGGTGTTGGCAGATAAAAATAAATTATTTTTTAAACAATTTATATATATATTGTGAACCCGTGAGAGCCCATCTGCATATGTGAGTGATGTTGGTGGATCACCTCTGCCTGTATGCCCCTACAGGGACCCCCGACAACCCGGCCAAATTTGATAGCAAAGTAGTCTACAGTAGCTGCTGAGAGCCTATATGGTAAATACACCTGTGCTTGCCCCAAGTAGCCCTCCTCTTTTGAATCCTGACTTTTATGTGTAATCAATTATTTCAGGGTCTCTAACCGTTATTGACTTACATGCAAGTAGGGTTGCCACCTTTTCTTTAAAAAAATACCGGCCTTCCTATATATTCATCTTTCTTTCCTATTAATAACATTGGGATCAGCCATTAAAAATAAAAAAAACAGCCAGGTGGCAACCCTACCTGCAAGATAATTTAATTACCAGAGAATAGCTAATACCCCTGCATGTTTATCTGTGCAGTGGTAATATAATTATCTGTCATACAAGGAGCAAACATGGAGCGACTTCAATTTCCCTGTTACTTTGTTTAAGAAATAAAAAAAACCATCATGATTTTTGTGAGTAAAACAATATATTCACAAGTATGCTTAGCACAAGCCCTAGGCATTCAGGTCATGTTAAAAGGATGAATATTACATTTCTCTTTTTTTGTGTTCATAAAATAGTATCAACAGTTAACAATAAAACTTGAAATGGCCGGTATTTTTGATGGTTGATCCCAAGAATAATATATAGGAAGGCCGGTATTTTTTTCAAGAAAAGGTGGCAACCTTAAACCTTAGACTCCTGCTTCAGTACATACCACCTGATCATGCCCCACTACAACTGTAAATACAGTTCCCATACAAATTAGCTCGTCCCCTCCATTAGTCCAGTCTGGTTGAACATTCTTGACCTTTAAATAAAAAACACTCTTGAGCAAAAACAAAATGGGATTTTAATTGCTCTTGTGACATAGGACTGCCACACAGTTTCACACAGCTCTATGGCATTTAAGATAGATGCATATCAACAGCTTAACTCATTGTCTAAAAGTTTCTTTTGCCCTTTATAAGTCATAAAAATCCTGCTGGCATTTCTATACATGTGATTATAATACTTGTATTTGGATATGCTTGCAAACAATGTATTTTAGGAGTGGATGTTGCAATATGGTATCGCAAGGGACTCTTGGGCTCATATCGCATAGCAATTAAAAATGCATCTTAAATGTATGAGCAAGGTTTACTTAGTGAGTGACGTGATATTCTGTGCAGGAAATGTTATATATCTGCATACATGTATTTTTTTCATAAGAGGATGCTTCTGTTACTACAGGAGACAAACAGGGATTGCACAGTATCTCTACACCTGTGCACAAAACATAACTTTTGTATACAAAGAAAACATTTAGTTGCAGATAATACAGCAATGTGTATCAGGTAATTTGTCATTTTGGTGATACTAGCCCTTTAAAAACCTAGTAACAGTGTCACATAGGGACAAACACAGAAAACATTTGCTGCAGCAGCTTTCATGCGAACTACTCAATCCATTTTATTTTTACTTGTTCAATGCACTGATGAAAAGAGAGACAGGTTTCCGGCACTTCAATCAATGAAGGTGTAATTTATTTTTCAAAAACATGAAAGAATATAGAAGAGCTTTAAGCTGTTATAATGAAAATATTTCCCATTTGGCATTTTGTCACCATAGAAACACAGTGAAAAACAAGTACTATTTCTTTTCTCCGCTGCTTCTGAACAATTTAACAGCAATTGGGACACTGGAGTAAGAACTCACTGCGGAGACCAGCACAAGGTTATGGATATTTATCTTCAGTTCTACGTTAAGGATGGACATCCAGGCTGACCTTCATAAGGATAAATATTGTTAGGACAATCGTATAATTCTTTGTTGCCTGGAAAGTCCAGTGTTTTCTGCATTATATTTTCTTGATTATTTAAACTATGTCACAGTAGAATGAAAGAAAACTTTTACAGAATAACCACATTTATATATACATCAGGGACTTCTTAAGCTAGACAAAAAAAAACCCAGGTCCTGCAGTGTGTCTGATACCCGCAAGTTACCCGCAGAAACGGTACCCTGCGGGCTGCGGATATAGTTGTGGGTCAGCGGTTCTGCAGGGTCGCGGGTCGGCCCACGGGTCTTCTCAATAACGATCACTGCTTCTTCTGATGATGTCACTTCTGGTTTACAATGCACTTCCTGATTTTTGAAGGTCAGCGGGTTGCGGATTGGGTTGCAGATTGTAGGTTGTGGGTATGGGTCGGGTACGGGTTCCAAAAAATGGACCCACGCAGGACTCTACCCTAAGGCTAGTGCCATATACAGCTAAATCTAGGGTTGGAGTGTTGACGCAGTGACACTCGTGCAGAAAAAGTGAACATCATCATTAGAAAGAAAGTTTTGAAGAACAGATGCTCTGATATTGTGGTGTAAATACCCTCTGACAATTTAGAGTACAGGTAAATGCACAATAGCGAGCATATTATTTTCTCTTTCTGTAAACTGTATTCGTTTGTTCTTCATGGGCGAGGGCAGTGAGATGGGCCTGGCCCTTATGGGTCCCCACACCCAGGCCCACTCCCCGGATTAACCACCCCCTGAAGAAAAAATTATCTGCGCATGGTGTGACTTGGTGCGTCGGTGTGCATGTATGCTTATAGAGGAAATGTGGTAATGCTTGATTCTGTTAATGTCTTCAAGAGGGGCTTTGATGATTTCTTGGACATGCATAGTATCTACTCTGATACTAAAATCTATGATTTGTTTAGATATCGGTGGGATGTATTAAGGGGGCGAGTATGAGTTTGTGTATGTATGGGCACGGGGTTTTATTTGAAGAGGTTGAACTTCATGGACTTTGGTCCTTTTACAACCTAACTTAACTATGTAACTATATAAGGAATTTTAGAGGACTAAATTCTCAGAATTCCCCCCCCCCCACATCATTTGCATCCCTGACAATGCTCCTGCTCCAGTCATGCAACCTCTAAACTTGCAGCTACATGGGCATTTTGGGTCTTTGTCCTTGGACTATGTCATGTGCTTAATTCACCCCAGTTAAATCCAGTTATGCCCAGAAATATTTGCAGTACCTCAAACCACATGCACCACATGCAACCACATTAGCTCAACCACTTTTGTATTGTGCAAATCAGGGGTGTCCTGCACAAACTGGCAAAATTGTGAGTTATGTAAGTTTTTAAGTGAGTTGCATGGTACATGGCTGCCTGGGAAGCATTGCAATCCACCGTGTGCATTTGTTGCAATGTGTTCCAAATTTAACTGAAGCAGTTACTCTGTACTCTATTGAAAACAATGTTTTGTTTGCTATAAATAATAGCCTCAGAACATAATATACATCCTGTTTTGACAAGTATAGTAGCTTGATAGCATATTAAAAGCCACCATACAGCGTTTATCCTAATGCTTCACAAACAGCTACTGCTTTCTGTATATTCCAACAGCAGTACGGGCGGCTAAGTATAATAATAGTAAGTCTGACCAATCCATCTCCATTGATGTGTGCATACTGTATTTTTCTATGCATATTTCTTTTACTTCAAACTTGGTTTCCATACTGCCAGCATTGTAACTAGTTCTTTGTGGTGCAGAAAACAACAGGCTGATTATGTGTTTCTAGGGGGTAAAAAATAACATTTTTGTTTTTGGAACAACAGTTGCATTCTCTTCAAACCCTAATGAAATAATGAAATGAAATAATTTACAATTTGCTGCATGGAGAAACACTGGCTGCCTACAAAGCTTATGTGTCTAACTAAAGTTTTCTGTGAGTTTTCTTTGCTTACGCTTAATTCACCGTATGTTCTGTTATCCAGGAGTTAAAGCGCTTTTAGATTACACTTTGACCAATGCATTTTATGAGGGAGCCGGAGTTGCACAGTTCTAGAGCCACATGGTTGCCAAATGCAGATCCCTAATAAACATAGGTGAATTTTTTTTAACATTTTATTGGCATATACATAAAACATTTAATATAGCATTATAAAATATAATTATATGTTGCGTGGCATAAGCAGATCCAACCTGCACTAGTCATATATTAATAATACTTGTACTGAAATAACTTGGGATGTTAGAGCTGTCCAGTTCCAGGCTTCAAGGGCCTTCCCAAGTCAAGTACTGTATTACATTTACCTTCAGTAACTGACATGTCACATTATCTGAGTCACAAAAGAACTCAGCTTCAGTCATACAGGGTAATGCTAGATCCTTGCAGACCTAGGGCCCTGGGGTTGGAAAGGCATGGATTATTGTATTGTTTTTAGGTGCTTGTAATAAAGTAATTTTCATTTGTTGTTCCTTGCAGTCTGTCATGCATTCTCCCCAGATTATAGTGCCCAAGTATATTCTAAGTGCCTATTATATAAAAATATTATGTTATGAAAAGAGCCCTGGACAAGGGCAGGGACAACAAGGGGCACACATACAGTATTTAATAATAATTAAATAAAAAATAATTAATAATAAAGTTGATAACAGAAAAGCTATTCTCAATGTGGACATGGACCCCTTTGGACAGTGGAAAGAAGTATGCAGTGTATGCAGGGCTGGATTTACACAGCGGGCACCCCAAGGCCCACTGTCATTGGTCGCCCCATCCCCTCATTTTCTCATTGGACCAGAGCAATGGGGATTGGCACACAGGAGATTTAAATAACTGTTGTATTTCCTGCTCATGCCCTAAGCCTGGGCCTTGGTGGCCTCTCCACAAATCTGGGCGTATCTGAGTGTATGCAATGAAACTTTTTACTGAAAAAGTTGTGTTTCCAAAAAATGAAGCCACCATTGAACATGCCTTACAAGTATGCAGTGTACAATTGAAATTCACAAAGCAAAAATGAACGTTTCAATGAACAATATTACATTGAGAATTAAAATTCTTATTCTAATTTCTGAAAAAAAAAATCTGTTTATAACTAATATTACATTTCACACTTTTTATGCTTATTAACTGAGCACTTGCATCCCAGGCATAGCTCTACTCTGGAGGGTACAAGGCAGGGAGAAACTCTGTCTCTCATGGACCCCACCGGCACCAGGCCTGCTAACTGCCCATTATATGCATGGACGAGGCGGATGGGGCAGCTTGCACTGTACAGCACCTAGCAGAAGTAGGTATGCAGTTGAGGATTTCATGAGGAGGTTTGGGACAGGGGCGATGTTGCCATGAAACTTTTAACTAAAAAGCAACCAAAAGTAACTTTTAGAGCTGAATTAAATTTGTCTGTTCTAGTGCAGAGAGTGTTATTGGAGCTGTGCGCTTGCAATGTTCCCCCAGAGCCCCTCTGTTGTAGGAAATGTAAGTTCTGGGGGCAAGGGGGTGCACAATTGCAGGAGCTGCCCCCTAGTTGGAGCCTCAGTGGCTGGTGTGGTGGGCCCTTGGGGTGATGGTCCTAGTGGCCCCAGATATAGTCTGATGCTGCTCATAAATAATACTGCTAAATACTTGCAGCACTGAATCCGTGGTGGGGAATGCAGGTGCCTATGCAGTGGCACCTGTTTATTGCAAATGAGCCGTTAGCTTTCTCTATTTCAGCCTTCTAGGAATAGGGCCCATAATGCCAAGGCAGAATTTAATGATGACATTTCAATGTAGCAGCCTCTGCCAGCCCGAGAGAGGCTAATGGAGAGAATGGAATCATGATGTTTCACTGAAGTATACATTATTAAACTACAAGCTACTGTTCCATTAATTCATATTTAGGTTTCGCTCTGTGCTCTCCTCCTATTACTGGAAACAAATTACATGTATAATTAAAAGTCACCTTTCAACAAAAACACAATTCCCTCACAAGAGATACTATTAGATGTAATAGGCAGCATAATATGTAATTGCAGAGAAATATGTGTCACTTACTGCCCCAGTAATTCAGAAGTAAATATGTTCTGTTTGTCTTTATTTAAGATGCTGTCTTCCACTCTCGGATATCCAATTGACAATCATTATTTCTTTAAACTCTCTACCACTGACTGACTTTGTAAAATGCAAAACCTAAAGCCATTTTAAGAAAAAACTCATACAGGTAAGCTGGCCTTCCCTTAACCTGGATGTCTAAGAGAGATACAGTCCTCAGCTTTCTTGTACATGGACCATAGGATCCGTTATCCTGAAACCCGTTATCCAGAAAGCTCCGAATTACGGAAAGCCCATCTCCCGTAGACTCCATTGTATCCGAATAATCCACATTTTTAAAAATGATTTCCTTTTTCTCTGTAATAATAAAATAGTACCTGATCCAAACTAAGACATAGTGGGGTATATTTATCAAAGAGTGAAGTTAAGAGTGAAGTTCCGCCACTAGAGGGAATGGGATTTTTAAAGGCGTATTTATCAAAGGGTGAACTTCACTTCATTTCAAAATCCCATAGAAATGAATGGAGAGCGGCAGTATTTCACTCTAGTGGCGGAACTTCACTCTTTGATAAATTTCCCCCAATGAATCCTAATTGTAAGCAAAACCAGCCTATTGAGTTTATTTAATGTTTACATGATTTTCTAGTAGACATAGGGCACAAAGATCCAAGTTACAGAAAGATCCATTATCAGGAAAACACCAGTATTCTGGATAACAAGTCCTGTACCTGTACTACATGGGCCTAGGTACTGCTTCCAGTGAGTTGATTCTTGCCTTGCCTTCAAAAGAGTCCAAGAGTCAGAGGCCCTTTGCTCTTTTACCTTCTCTTATCTCTCCACCCTGTAAAGCAATTCATCTAGATAAGGACAGCTGATTGTGACCAATTTTCTACTGTAGAGACAGCAAGAATCCTGGAAGGAAGCAAATAAAAAGTGACCGTATCTTTTAACCCAGTGGCCTCTCTGCTCAGCAGCTTTAACTAGACAAATACATTTATGATGAATCACATGCAATTGGCTAATGCAACTTGCTTAAAGTCTGGGAAAAAAACACTGCATTATGGTGATTTGAGCAAGAATACACAGTACACTGCAGTCATACTTGAGGCTTTTTTGATTTCAGGTATAAATAGTGTGTGCAGATGATCATATACCTTGAAATATAATAAGGGTAACTTATGACCCCTCAGGGTGCACGTGCAAGAGCACTAAGGGGCACAAAAGCACATCCCTTAGTGCTCATCTCTTCAGCACTACCAGTTCTGGACTAGCGGCTCTTTGCACAGAGCATCAGATCAAAAATCTAGTGTTTAGTGCTTAGTACACTGTCAGGAGCCGCTTCCCAGCCCTGTCCTTGATGCTGCCTGTGTAAGGTAAGGGGCGACTACATACCTCCCCTGCCTGCCTGAGTGCTGCCGAATGCATGGATTGGGAGTGTAGAGGCCTGCAGCTACTTGCACAACACCCCACACAGTGGGTAAAGTGCAAAAAAAATGGCAGATTGTGGTCTGTGAAGGAACTCTACTATCACTTGTATCAGGAGTATAGCATTGTCATGAATCTGTTTGGTGAAATCTACATAACTTATCTAATTCTCTGTGCCCTGAAGGAATGTACAAACTACATTAAATGTAATGTTGTTCTTCAATCTGTAGATGTGTAGATATTTCATCTATAAAATGTAATAAAGGCACACAATGACACTGAAGCTGTCATCACCCAATCTACTGCTGATGGCAACAATTATTTATTTCAGGTATTACTGAGTGTTTTGCCACTCACAAGCTCGAAATGACATGGGTGGCAAAACACTCATGTGCCATTACACTGTGGGTTCACTTACTAATGAGTGCAAATTCAGACATGTATCTTAATTATTTAATACACATTGCAAAGTTATTTTCTATTCTATTCTAATTACAGGATGCCATATAGTGAGCTGGTGCCATGACTTGCACATGATTTCCAAAAGTGAACTTAAAGGAGAAGGAAAGGCTGCATTTACTTGGTGGTTGCCAAACGTTAGTCACACCAAGTGATTGTAGATACTTACCTCAGGCCGGTGCTCTTATCAGGAAAAAACTGCACCGGTCCGTGGGTTTCTCCAGTGAGCACCACGGAACGATCAGCTTCTGGCTTTTTTGCACGGGTGCGCATGTGCAGTAGCGAGAAAAGCCAAACTTTCACAAAGAAGTTGGCTATTTAGTTCTGCTGCGCATGTGTCTGCCCCAGGAAAATTTGAAGGAAGAAGAAGGAGGAATCCGTGGTGCTCGCTGGAAGAAACCCCCTACTGGTGAAGTTTTCCTATCAAGGAGCACAGGTCAGGGGTGAGGTATATATAATCACTTGGGGGTGCATAACTTTTGACCTTCCCTTTTCCTTTAAAGTAGTATAATAAAAAAAAAGTTTCATTTTTGCTGGTGTCAAGCTGGTTGCAAACTGCATAAACTCTGGAGTGGTTAGCATCGTGCCAAAAGTTGTGTTAGAGTATTATAGAGTTAGAGTATTATATTACTCTGTTAAATTCATGCTTTATAATAAGGAGCCCTGGAAGTAACATCCCTCTTAGGAGGTGAATTTCCACAAATAAATAATTGCGCTAGTGCTACTGCTGGTATCTGCTGCAAGGGCTGTTTTTAGTAGTAATTGCATTTCACTCCTTTCAGTTTGTTAGCCCGGAGCCTGTAATGTGTTATCTTTGAGAACAAAATAAATAGTACAATAATCTCCATTTATATATTTATATAAATATATATATATATATATTATCTGTTGCTTTCTTAGAATATGTGCAATGCACAAGAAAGGGAATGGGTTAAGTATCATTACATTTTACACATTGCTCAAGCTTTGTGGCGGGGGCAAAGCACTTGCATAAATGAGATATTTGAAATGTGCTGATAAAAACCACGTAAACTTCAGTGAACCTCTGTAGGAATCTTGCTAACTTTATTACAGGGAAAATATCCTGTTTACCAGAGCATGGTTTAATAAAGTTATCTTCCTTATGATCAAGGCAGTCTGCTGTAAGTACAATAACACACTAAAGAACCTGTTTTCCATTTGTTTATCATGCTATTTTGTAGCAATAGTTATTTAAAGAGCATCAAGGCTGATGGTGCATCCTTAGCCAGTTTTTCTCAGATGCAGTGCAGAAGTACCTGAACCTGCACTTGCCACATCCTATTAATTTCAATAGGAAACATGTGCCAGCACTGGAACTTGGGCTTTTTAATATGGGTGCTCCGAATCCACTATTGGCTGGATCTTTCAACAAGTATACCGAATACCGAACCGAATCCAAACTGAAAAATGCATATGCAAATTCGGCTTAGGAATGCCTAATTGTTTTTTACTTCTTTGTTTGTGTGATGAAAAATAAGATGATGTTAAGGATTCAGATTCATAGGCACAAAACTAATGACTAACTGCCCATGCAGTTTAACAGTGTCTACAATCAAATGGAGGAATCTGAAGACCTATAAAAGCCACACAAGGCAGTACTAATTACAAATGTGTGCTGCATGGCTGGTTAGAAATGGAAGCAGCCTGTAGCATGGGCTCAACTGAATCCAGCAGGAATACTGTTTGATATAACATTCAGTCCAAATTAGTATGTTGTAAAGGTTTTATCACTAAACAATGGGATTGTGTTATTTAGTTTGCTTTACAGTGTATATTTTGTTGAGAGATTTAATGTAACATCCCTTTGAGGCTTATCAGATATGTTGCCACAGTGCCACTCAAGTAAACAACACAACTGTCTGAGTAGCTACAAGCCCACAGGACACAGAGCTAAGACTCAACAATGGAGTCAATACAACAGAGCTGTTGTACCGCTGGCTTCTTCAATATGGCAAAAAACGATAAGGCATATATAGTACATTATTTGTAGCCCAGTAAACTATTAGGGCAATGGCAACTCTGGAATACTTTGCCCACTTCCTGAAATATGCCAGCCAAGAATACATCCTATGAAAGAAGTTTCACTGGGCCTGTATGAGTAGCTACTTAAAGATGAAAATAAAACCCAATCTCTGGCCATTTTTAATATGTATTGAGGTGGCAGTATACCTTAAATATTTATTGAATATTGTTACTGAAGACAGTTACAAATGGCAAAGGTGAAAAGACATTGGCAAGTTTAATACTGAGGTTTGGTTAGAAGCATCTGATTGGCTACTTGGGGACATCTGTGGGAGGCTGCTAGAACAGTCTGTGTCCATTTACACAGCCTTGAGGACCTCTTCTTATAGTCTGAGGACCACTGCAGTAAATTAAATTTAGGGCTAGAGATTTAGGTTGTTTTTGTAATACTGAAATGATTTAGAAAACCAGTTTAACTATTGTCACAGCAGCTTGTTTTTATTTGTGTTTGCCGACACTTTTGTGATAACCAGTTCCAAAGGTCTTTGCATGTGTCTTTAAACTTTTAATTGCAAAGGGCTTTGATAACCCAGCAACAGCCCCCCCCCCCCCGGGTGCCCACTGAACCGATCTATCCTTATACCTATGTTTATAAATGAACACCATTTATTAATACCACCACTATGTTTTAGTAAGTCAAGAGTCTTTAAGTTGGTGGCATCCGATGACACAACAGAGAGGTGACACATTTGTAACTGTAGAATTATCAGTGACAGCACAAGACCTTGAGGTACTGATTTAGGGGATGCAAGCTTCTGCTGCTTTCTGAATTTAGAAATACTTGGCCCCCTTATAATATCGACATATTTACTGAAAATAAATCTAGGTTTGCAATGACGGCTTATCAGTTGTTCTTAGCTTATTGTCATGGCAGTAAGTATGATCAAAAGCCAACTACATTTATTTTACAGGCACTATCATCTCCCAGGAATAAAACATAGAATTTTGCTGGGTCTTCCGTTCGCCCATTGCACAATGGTAGCTCTAAGCTGCCAAATCCACAGTATAGTGTCGCACGGACTATAATCAACTTGATGTGACTTCTGCCACCTACCAGTGCCATGGTAAAAGGACAAGTGAATGTGTGTGTTTAAAGAATGAGATTGTCAGGGGTCCTATACAGGGGTTACCACAAATTCATTCTCTTCTCATGCTGAACTGTCCTAGTGAGGACCAGCAATTTTACAGTGTTTACACACTGAGGGTTAAAAGGAAAATACTGTATGGGGGCAACGTGAAAGGCTTAACAGATGGATGCCACATTAGCTACCCATAATAACTTCATAGTTATTGGGTGCTGTAATGTCTACTGCAATGAGTCATTCATACTTGTAACATTCTGTACAGTATCTACCCTGAGGCCCCATAGTCTATTTGTCAGAGAGAAGTAGCTGTAATTTGCCCGCATCTACGCCTCCGGTCTCAAGAAAAGGCTGGTTTCACCAGGCTGCATATCAAGCAATTTTAATTTTTATGGCATCATATAACTGTCTAGAAAAATTTGAAGGGATGATTTCCAAATTCATTTTTGAAAGCTGCATAGATACACGTATAAGAATATAGGCTGCATCAAATACAAATACATCAAAGGACTGGGCTGGTGAGCATAGAGAAGTAGACAATCTTTGATTATTTGGTGTTTGAATCTTTTATTACCATAGAAATCTGCACAACACAAAAGATAAAAAAATACCGTGGGAGGCTTAAATAGATTATGTGAGCGGCGAAGGGCATGAAAATAACAGAACATCTTGTTTTGTTCTGACTTTATAATAGTATCGACTGGCACTATAATTCTATCGACTGGAATTCAGACTGCCTTTTTAAGATTGAGTGCCCAAAAATGTTTGTATAAGAATGCTTCAAGGAGCTAATATCCAGTGTCAAATTCAAATAGCTGAACGAAATGAGAGTGATATGATATGGGCAGAGAGAGAGAGAGAGGGAGAGAGAGAGAGAATGGTTGGTTATTTAGTGAAACATTTATACCATAGAGATTTGCATAACACAAAACCCTATAAGTTAATAAAAAATAATTCAGATTCTGTAAGTGGTGAAAGCCATGGAAAAAATATAACATTTCAGGATGTTCTAGCATCATCGAGCTACCCACAAAAATGTAAATGGAATGAATTCTCAGACAACCATTGTTAAATGAAATTCCACTGCCCCATGGTGCTTTACTGTCACCCACGCACCTTCATAATGTGCTTAATGGCTTATGTCAGGAAAGGAGGAGGTGTATAGTTGTTAGAAAGTTGCCGTTTCTATAAATAGGGGATTTAATTGGACCTGTGATTTTTCCAACAAGATGAACAACCATTATAGAGGAACTGTTCCATGTGCAAGGCCAATTCCACATAATGCATAAGGAATAAAGAACAAGGCACATGAACTGAAACAGTGGACTAATATGTAGAAATAACTGTGTAGCTGCAAATGTTTGTATTTCATTCCCTACTTGTGTGTACCAATGGCTCTAACCTTGCCTAGTTGTCGGTGTGGTAGGTTGTATTAAGATAATGCTGGAGTCTTCCTGCTGATCAAGCAGATTACAAAGCCTTCAGGCATTTAAAGGGATCCTGTCATTGGGGGAAAAAAAAAATTCAAAATACATCAGTTCATAGTGCTGTTCCAGAAGAATTCTGCATTGAAATCCATTTCTCAAAAGAGCAAACAGATTTTTTTATATTTCATTTTGAAATCTGACATGGGGCTAGACATATTGTCAATTTCCCAGCTGCCCCAAGTCATGTGACTTGTGCTTTAATAAACTTCAATCACTCTTTACTGCTGTACTGTAAGTCGAGTGATATCACCCCTTCCTTTCCCCCACCCAGCAGCCTAACAACAGAACAATGAGAAGTTAACCAGATAACAGCTCCCTAAGACAAGATAACAGCTGCCTGGTAGATCTAAGAACAGCACTCAATAGTAAAACCCATGTCCCACTGCGTACTATTCAGTTACATTGAGAAGGAAAAACAACAGCCTACCAGAAAGCAGTTCCCTCCTAAAGTGCTGGCACAAGTCACATAACCCAGACAGCTGGGAAATTGACAAAATGGCTAGCCCCATGTCAGATTTCAAAACTTAATATAAAAAAATCTGTTTGCTCTTTTGAGAAATGGATTTCAGTGCAGAAGTCTACTGGAGCAGCACTATTAACTGATGCATTTAAAAAAAATGTTTTCCCTTGACAGTTTCCCTTTAAAATAACCTGCTTTGTCTGAAAACCTCATACATGTGGCAATTGAAATCCTCAGCCAGAAAGGAAATGCTTCGCTAGGTGGATCATTCTCTGTACCAGTTGGAACAAACTTTGATCTGACCTGCATGTTTGGGTTACAGCAGTAAAGCATAAAACCATAAGCTTGGCTAATGACAAACAGTCATGATGCCAGACTTGCACAGTACAAAAAGGGTAAGTCATTTAATAGAATAATTTCACAGTTAATAGTCTTGACATGCTGTTGGGTACAGCATATCACATCTCCCTGCAACTACACCTGGAATTAGCAGTTTTACAGCAGGCCTGGGAAATGAACATTAACAGTGATCAACTGCAACAATTTGATAATAAAGCTTGATCCTGGGCAGATTGAGGTATGAAGTGAGAGCTAGATGTAGATTCGGGTGTCACTTGCATAAATGTAGGAAATACAAACTTTTATTTCTCTAAGAGATTTGCAAAAATAAATAAGAGGGGGCAGTTACTAGAGGTTACAACAGAGAGTCCAACAGAGATCACAAGATCTGAAAGAAAATAGTAGTCACAGAGTAGACAGGAAGGTAATGATGGGAGTACTGTGTATAGTGCAACATATATTGCACAGAGGGTCAGCATGTGAAGGGATGGAGCATGTAGTGAAAGTGGGCAAAATAACATTGTGTCACATAGCTTCATCTAGTGAAGAGCATAATAGTTTTTTGCAAATAAAAGAAGCAAGTGTTTTGTTGTAGTTCAAGGACTAAAGAAAAAGTGGAAATGAAAGGCAAGGAAAATTTATGTTATTGCAGCTTGTTTGAGATAATGAAAAATAATGGATTAATGCTGAAATGCAGAAATAGTAGCCACTTACCAGGGGGATCACTTTATTGGTGCTTTGTTGCAGCAGGGCCAGAACTAGGGGTAGACAAAAGAGACACTTACTTCTTGGGAGGTGCCAGGCAGGTAACTCATAAGCAGCCTACCCCTAGTCCTCCACTGAAAAAATTCCTGTCTGCACTTGTTTGTGCACACCTGCACCCACGCATTCATGTTTGCGCATGACCACAACTGCGCATCCTTGTTTGCACTTGAACAAACACACGCAATCTCCTTTGTGCAGCTCAACTAGGCCCTGTAAGACTGGGGGAGCCACAGAGTTCTATATTCCCGATCATAAACCTTATAATAATTTTACACTCATAGGATTTGTTATTTGATAAAAAACACAAAATATTCTTGTACAAGGGCTCTTTACTCCAAATGATACAGCACTTAAGACGTAATATGAATCTGCTCGAATCTACAATAATGAAGTTTGAGGGGAGCTCTCAAAACAGATTTATAATTTGCTAAACCCGACCTAAAACTGAACTACACCTCTTACAACTCTCTTTAACTGCTCTGGAATGTTGGCAGTTGCAGACAAACAACATCTGGAGGCTGTATTGGTTTTGGAAAAATCACTTACTAAAGCCATTAAAATTGTATTAGAGGAAACCCTGTAATGTATGAGTGAGAATTAAAGCTTAAGAGATATTTTAATGGCATTAGTTTTGTAAGGATTTGCTTGGTGAGTAAAGCTGGCCATAGACGCAAAGATCTGATCGTAAGATGATTCCAACGATCGGATCTTTGCATCTCCCCACCTGCCACTAACCTTCAGATCAACTAAAGTAGTAAAAAGCACAGATAGCTGACGTTCTGCCCCTGACATGGATCGTACTAAAGTTGTACGATTAAAAACCTAGTGACGGTCTCCCACTGAAAATCGTACGATCTGCAATAGACGCAAAGATATGATCGCCAGCCGACAGAAATTTTCTAACCTGGCCGATCGTCCAAACGACCGATCTGCATGGCACGACAAATGTCGGAACACTCCACACACGATCCGAAAATCGTACGAATCGAGGATCTTTAGACATGGATACTCCAGCTTTAGACATGGATACTCCCATGTACAAGAGATTTTCTATTCTGGATTCATTGTTTAGAATGATTAAATTAAGCATCCCACCCCCTGTGGGCAACATTTTATTAGAATCTATGGAGAGTTTTTTTTTTATACAATACTCACAGTATGACTAATAAAATAAACTATGAATGTTAATCAGGTTCAACCTCATCAACATTGGCACATGTGTTCCCTGATAAAGTTCCCTGGATGGAATAACAAGGTTGTACCTTTTACAGAACATTTGCAAAAAATGAAAACAAATATTAAAACCCAACCTATAAATTGGTAATACTGTATGTTTAAAAGCTTTCAGAACCAATAACTTGCTGAACTTTATTTCCTTAATCTCTCCTTGGGTTTCCACTGAAATGGGATGTAACTCCCAATGTAGAGTGGATGTTTCCCAGTATGTGCATGTCCTCCTGGGCACTTCTAGGAACTCTCGCTATCCAATACTTATCGCTTTTTGACACATCCGTTTCCTCTACCGTTTCCAGCAAATGTTCAATACCCTGTCACCTCTCCTGATGGATACATCACTATATGTTTATCTTGAAAGAAGCAGATACTCGACTTGGCTCTCAGTAATAACTTTGTGGTATGCTGAAGTTAAGTTCCTCTGCATTCATTTACAAGCCCCATCCAGCCGATAAAGGGACAGGAAGTTTGTAGCCGGTTATCAGTTACTTCATTCTGCTTTTCATGTGCTTGTTGCTTGTTATCTGCCCCCTGTTTATCTGTTTGTGCTGAACTTGCAAAGGACCTCACATGCATTGCAAGCCTCTTTATAAAACAGACAGAATGTCAATGCAGGGTGTTGAACATTTTCCTGTATGACAAATCCTACACTGAACAATTGTTCTTTGTGATAAGGTAATTTTAAGGCATTAAGGGGGGTTATGGAATAAAGGTGCAACATTTGCTACAGGTCTAATCACTTATAGCAATCAATGAGCAGGTAGCATTTCCTGGTCCCTTGTAAAAGCCAACATATTATGCACCGGGGCAAACATCGTGCCATTTATAACATATGGGGGTTTAACTCTTGCTGCCATATGTAATAAAAGGCATTGTTTGCCCAGGAGCAATAACCCCTAGCAGTGAATAAGGTGTTTGCTTTAAACAGTTGACTAGTAAATGCTACCTGCTGGTTGGTTGCTGTGAGTTACTCCTCCTAGTCAAACGTAGTGCCTTTTATTATATAACCCCTACATTTTTTCTCTTTATTATAAAAAATTAAATTAAAGTGGACCTGTCACCCAGACCCAAAAATCTGTATAATAAAAGTCCTTTTCAAATTAAACATGAAATCCAATTTCAGTTTTTTATTAAAGCATTCATAGCTTTTAAAATTTAAAAATCACTGCTGTCAATCAAATATTGTCTGCCCCTCCTCTATGCCTTAGGCATAGAGGTGGGGCAGACAATTACTTTCACTTTCAATTCAGCACTTCCTAGATGTCACTGCTCTCCCCACATTCCTCCCGTTCTCGTAACCATTTAATTGTGTAGCCACGACATGGGGATAGACATCAGGTCCCCCATTCTGCTGCACAACCAAGATTCTGAGATGATGCAAGGCTTGTCTTATTAACAGTATCCTCAAAATGGCTCATGCCTGCTTGCTATAATTATGAATTCCCAGACTGAAGAAAACAAGATCCAAATAATTTATATAGTGTAATTAAAGTTCATTTTGCTTGACTAATGTGATAAAATATGATTTTGAATATTTTTTAGTTGTGACGGGTCCTGCTCTCTGAAAAAATATTCAGTCCCCGTATATTCTGAAGAGCCGCCTTGCAGCAATAATAACTTGTATGTAACAGCTTTACACAAAGGTCGGTAGAGATTTTGCCCCATTTTACAGACAGATTTGCTTCAGATTTTTTGGGCCTGATATCTTATGATTTTTTTTGGGCCTGATATCTTATGATATGTGTCCATTCAGCCCTAGGACTGCCTAATTCCTGTAATGTGGGACACAAGGCCCTGAAGATAACTGTAAGCCTTTAGACAAGCCTGATAGCATTGTTTTTGTCAGAAGCTAGTTTTATCAAGAAAAGGTAAAGGAATGCAAAACACCTCACCTGAATAGAAATAGAATAGAAGCAAACCTTCTGGGAAATTAACTTGCCTTATTTTTTAACTTCCTGGACAACAGGTGTCCAGGTAATGGATTCCATACAAAGCGCATTCAAAAATAACCTGAATGCCAAATAAAAGAGTTCCTTTTCTGGAGATATGTTCTTTCAGTATATGATACTGTGTTCCCCTGTAAATAAATAAATAGATTGAATTGCAAAACTTGTGAAATCGGTGCTTAGCTGTTCTATTTTATTTTAAAACAGAACATAGAGTGACTGTGTAAAGCTTATTATGCTTTATACAAAATGCAATGGCATTATGGGTGTCCGTTAATGTCACAATATGTCTTGTGTCTGATGTTTTTACATTGCAGTCTTACTCAAGCCATTCTATGCTGTCAATTATATCTTAGTTGGGATCAAGTACAAGCTACTGTTTTATTACAGAGAAAAAGGAAATCATTTTTCAAAATTTGGATAAAATGAAGTCTATGGGAGACGACCATTCATAAGTCGAAGCTTTCTGGATAACAGGTTACTGTATAATGGGTTTCCAGATAACAGATCCCATACCTGTAGTATTCATTAATATAGTGATGTGCCAATTAATTGGTCAATCATTTTATACGCTCCCTTTTGTGCTGCCTCTTTACATCTGTCCTAATGTACAGATAAATGGAAACCAGAGTGTTGTTGGTACAGGTATGGGATCCCTTACCTGGAAACAGTATCTTCTACGTGATCCCAACTAAGATATAATGAATCCTTATTGGAAGAAGAACCAGCCTTTTGGGTTTATTTAATGTTTACATGATTTTCTAGTCGATTTAAGGTATGAAGATTCAAATTTCGTAAAGATCCATTATTCGGCAAACCCCTGGTCCCGAGCATTCTGGATAATAGGTCCAATACATGTACTTGCTTAAAGGGGAAGTAATACCAAAAAATGCAAATGTTTTAAGGTTATGAAAATATAATTAGTGATGGGTGAATTTGTCCCGTTTAGTTTCTCGTCAGTTCTGATGCTCACGTCAATTTTGACGCCAGCTTTAAAGTCAATGTGCGTCCGAATACTTTTGATGCACAACGACTGTGACGCAAAATAGAGAGAGCACTCCAAACTCACCCCTCGCAGGTGTATTTCCCCAGTTGTGTCCACTCCAGATCCGGGTGTTCAGCCACCAGCACCCCAGCTGTACCTTAATGGAAATATAGAAACAAGCAGGTGGCACTCCGGATAAAATGAATCAGGATATTTATTCCAAACAGGAAAGGATCCACATTGCCTTACGCATTTCGGGAGAGAGCTCCCTTAATCATAGCAAGCAACCTTTTCAACGCACGTCCAAAGTTTTTTGATGCCGGCGAATTTTCGGCAGTGCCAAAATGCACAAATTCGCCCATCACTAAATATAATGTACTGTTGTGCTACTCTGGCTCTACCATAGTTTATATAAACAAGCTGCTGTGTAGCCATGTTGGCAACCATTCAAAGCTGAACAAGGAGAAAAGGCACAGGATACACAGCAGATAACAGATAAGCTCTGTAGTATACAATGGGATTCTTCAGAACCTATGTGCTATCTACTGTGTATCCTGTGCTTGAATGGCTGCCTCCCTGGCTACACAGCAGCTTGTTTATATAAACTATAGTAGAGTTTCTGAAACAAACACACCAGTTTTTCCAGTGCAGGAGAAAAGTACATTATATTGTCATTCCTTTAAAACAGTTTTTAAGTGGTGTTGCTGTTCCTTTACGGTTCTGTGTTGGAACAGAGCTGCCTAACAGCACTTATTTACAGTATGTGCTGATTATAAGTGCTGGTAACCTCTTGAGTTTTAAGTCATTCAAACTCAGTCAGTGATTGTTATTCAGACCAGCCTGCTGCTGCAGCCTAACCCGTGGCTTCAAATGAATTAATCAGTGGAAATCATTTTAAGGAATGGTTACCCCCCTTTTATTTTCTATGCTTAGCACATCATATTCTCCTTACCATTTCTTGTGAGATATAATCACATTCCAGGTAACAGCAGGACACGTGCATCTTGTTTATTAATGCTGTGTACAAATGTTCTCTGTGTTGCTGCAGTGTCTTTGGCAAAGGTTCTAAGGTTGCTTGACATAATAGAACAACAAGTGACTTAATCAAAGCCGGGTATGAAGCTCCTGCTTTGAATGACTATTGAAAATAACAATGAACTTTACTCAGCATGATTATTTTCCCTGGGGAATTAAGGCTGACAGGGAAATAATATGATGAAAGTAATTCTCCCAGTTAACATTCTCCCAGGTAACAACAGAGGAGCAAACTGAGCATGCTCACGCCCAGGGCAAGGAGGTCTAAGCTGAAGGCAGAAAGTCTTATACAGAAGCCCCTATGTACACAATAGAAGGAAAGAAATGCAGTGTTTCTTTTGACAGAGGACTCAGAGCAGCATTACTTTGAGAGTTTACTGATATATTTAGGTGGACCTTTCTGATAAAGCTTACTTAGTTTTAAACTTTCCTTCTCTTTTAACCATTGTTGGATGCAACATAAACCACTTCTTTGGACTGGAAAGAGTCAAAACAGGAAGAAAAAGAATTGGCTTAGAATTGGCCATTCTATAACACACTAAGGGGCAGATTTACTAAATTTGTCTGAAGTATTCGAATATTCGCTTAAATAGTCTCTATTCGATTGTGTGACTATTCGAATATGCAAATTAAGTATTTTCAACTATCGAATATAGAATATTTGGCCGCATCGAATAGATCGAATTAATATATAATGTTTCTTCTGCGACTTTTCATAGAATTGTTCATTCATACGACTCTGGCGAATAGTCGACAACGCGATCAAAACCGGCAAATATTTTCTTCAATATTCGTCATATGATCGAACGATTCTATGAAAAGTCGCAGAAAAAACGTTATATAACCGGCGAATAGTTTCTTCAATTTTGGCAAATATTTATTTGCCAAATGTTCGCCAGTCGAATTCAAGGGCTAAAAGCACTCGACAATTGAGGCTTAGTAAATCTGCCCCTAAAAGGTAACTTAAAGAAAAACCTTTTGAAAATGGAAAGCATTGGAAAGCTACACCTGGCAACATTTTTTGACAACTCACATTTTATAGCAATACCCCCAAATAACCATGTCCAGCTATGAAAGTTTGAGCACATTTCTGGGAGTTTTAGGGCCAGGTATTAATTATGTGTACAAGTAAAAGTTTTTAATGAAGGTGAAATTGCCCTTTAAGCTGCTGGACTCTTCCCCCAAGAGACTTGCTTAGCTTATCAAATAGTTACAGTTATTTCTTTGCTTAACTTAAATTGTTACAAATGTATCCAGGTGCAGCCGCTCCGTGTTCTGAGCTCTCTGACAAAAAGCCTCTTATTTTAATGACGTTTCAGAAACGTTGCATCTTTTTCTGGCATAAGTGCAGTAGATCAAAGAAAAACCTGACTTTTTAATAAAAAGCTAGGACTGCAGGCTGAGCTGTCAAAATCAGGACTGTCCCGCAGAATATGGGACAGTTAGGAGGTAGGGTGTTGATTTTTTTTGTAGAACAATGAAATGGACAATACTTTAATTTTCCAGCTTCCTTGACCCTTCAGAGCAATCATGGGCGAAAAGGCAGTTAATCAAAGGGAAAGTCGACAACTTATCTAGTAATTCTTAAAAGGCTAATTCACCCTTAAAAATTCCTGTATTATTGCATACTATGACTAATGACCTTCTGATTTCCGTTTTTACTGTTTTCTAAAATGTAGGTTTTAATCTGCTTGCACAGATGCTTAATCAATTTTTCAAATAATCTTTTACACTGGAAGAGTTTGGAGAGCTGACAACCTGTCTTAATGCAAGAAAAAGAAAACATGAACAGTTTTAAATGTAAACTAGATAAAATCTGTAAAATGTGAAAAGAAATATAAGAATATATAGAAATAAAGAATATTTGTGATGTGTTGTTTGAAAACAATACCTTATGTGAAGTGGAACTGCCCCTGTTTTAAGGACAGGACATGCTTGAGGCATTGTGGTTTATTTCCTTAAAAGAAAACTAAAGCTTTACAAAGAAATAGGTTCGGAATACCAACTATTATACCTGTTTTGTGGGGAAAAAAAACAACCACAACCGTTTAACTTTGAAGATCTTTGCAAACTTTTTTGCCAAAAATGGAATAGTGAAATTTTGTATTTTGCCATCAGCAAATATTTACGTGAAACCACCTCAAAATGTGCATGAGAACAAATCCATAAACTCAAGGGAAAAAGTTGCACTGAGAGACACACATGTGACTTGTGACATGGTTTTGTGAAAGGGGAAAAATTCTCTCGTCACTACTCTTGACCCATAAGAGTTAATTTGTTCTGTTACATAAAGGCATGGTACAGTAAGTACAAGGACATGAAAGGTATTAGTAAGTAGAAACTATTATGCAATAACATTTATTTGTACCTTGGCTTTTGCTCATATGCCTCTCAGCATTCCAATTAGAAATTCAGGATATTTTTGGCTATGCCTCTGTCTTCTCCTGCCAAAACCAGTTTTGTCAATCCATGTGTACGATACTCACTTGTAGGGGGTTATTTATTGAAGTCTGAATGCCAAAAACTGTAAAAAAAAATTCAAGTTTTTCTATTACTATCTATTAAAATCTGAATTTTTAGTTGAAAAAAAAAATTTTTTTTTTTCAAAGTTTATTATACCCGGAAGATGGAAAAAGTCAGAATATGAAAAATCAAAAATCCGGCATCTGAGACCTGCCGAGGTTGTTTATAAGTCAATGGGAGAGTTCCCTATCCTATATGGAAGTTTCTGTGGTTTGCGCTGGAATTAGCCAGAAAAGCTGACTATTTTGGACTTTGGGCATAAAATATAAAAAATACTGACTTTTCTGGAATAACTCAGAAAAAATCGTACAATTCAGGAAAAAACTCAGAAAAAAACATACAATTCAGGTATTTGCTCGATTTTATTGAGCTTGAATTTTATTTTTACTTTTGTTAAAGTCAAAAATATGGGCCACTTTGCAGATGTAGTGCTAGACACTGTACAGGGAGAATTTGCACCCAAATTGTTATGCCTAGCTTCCTGGTATGCAAAGTACAATGCACAAAGCTATGGGTAGAAGGGCTGCCTTAGATCAGGCCAGATTTCATGGGTGGGCGCACATTGCTGTTCAGGAATGCACAGATGCAATTTGCATACAATTTACAAGAGGACACAAACATTGTGTCACATGTACATCTACAAGTGCAAGGAGCAGAGTGCAATTTTGAGAGCAATTGCCATGTTTTTTTCCATAATGCAGCATTTCTTTGCCAGGTTTTGGAGAATCAGATGCAATTGCTGCAGCTGTAGAGCTTAGGAGCAAATCAGGTGTAGTTGCGCTGAATATTTTCATAACCTGGCATCATATATGAGGAGCCCTAATTGCTATTAGTGACATAAGCTCCCTATTCTTTCGGAGCAACTGAACTGCAGAAATTGACGCAAGGTTCAACTTCAATAGCTGCAGCAGAGCTCGATTTGTCTGGACTGAGCTGTGCAGAGACGAATATATGGAAGAGCAGGGAGGGCATTTTGAAGCAAGTACCTTTCATGAAAATGGCTTTGCATGCAACAGATTCTGGGGTAAAAGTGGGGACCACCACAACTGCACTTACAGATTTACAGGAGCCTAAAGGCCCCCATAAACAGGCCGATAAAAGCTGCCAACAGACCTGAGTTGGCAGCTTACTGGCCCATGTGTGGGGCCATCCGACGGGTTTCCCTGATCGATATCTGGCCGAAAGTCAGCCAGATCTTGATCAGGCAGGTTAAAAAACCCAGTTAGATCACGAGCGCATCTCTGCATGTATATGGTCCTGCAATCTGACCGCCCGTATCGCCTCCATTCTGATCCGATCGTTGGGCCCCAATGCCGGCATATCGGGGAGAGATCTGCTGGTTTGGCACCTTGTGCATAGTGACGAAATGAGGCCAATGTCTCCTAAATAGGGGCAACTGGAGCTTTTATTTCTTGCATTTTATCTGTTAGCCGTATTTGATCATTTATTTATGAATCTTGTTTCCCTCAAAGGAAAACCATCTCTTCACTGAATTTTTTTTTTTCATATAATTATTATTATTATTATTATTATTATTAATAATAACATGTATTTCTATAGCGCCAACTTATTTCATAGTGCTGTGAGCTATGTCTGGAATAGTAATGCTACATGAGTAAGATTTAGCCAGTAAGAAACTTCTCTAAAGTCATGTATGTCTTTATCATTCAGAAGTAAAGGTTTGTATAAGCATGCTCAGTTTTTGTACATAAATATCCATGATCTAATTTGAGGCTTCCTGTGCTGCATCTTCCCATTGCAATGAAGTTTTCTGTCTATGGCTTATGCTACACAAGAGCCCCAGGGAATACTGCATTTTGGCACAGTTAGTGGAATCACAATTCTGCAGGGGGTGTCTGCCAGGCTTCTGCTTCAGTATTTTTGCCACGTTTCTGTAAGTATGAATTTCCCTGAGAGACAAAAAAAAAATGCAATAATTTCATGTCTACTGTTTTCCTTTCTTGATTTTCAATGTGCTGTTGCTGCTGCTGTGACTAAGGATTTCTTAAGATCAACTTAACCTTATCATATTGACTGATGAATTTACAACCCTCCATTCACTGGTAGGCTTCAACAATATTTTATTTGCAGAGCTGAAAATCTTGACGATCCCAGTAGAGCATTGTCTGTGACTGAGCCTTGAGGATTGATGTTGAATTGGAATATGAGATAGAATAAATGGTGATTCATTTTTTCCAGACATGTAACCTCTCCTAAAATGGATGATTAATATAGCTATTTCTTTACAGGGACATGGTATGTTTTCATTTGTTCGCTCAACTGGCGTGAGTCACTGGTGAAAGAGGTGTTTCAATCTCTTCTGTTATACAGCGCAGCACACCTCAATAGAATGGGCTGTTTACTTCAATCAGCACACAATGGGTATACTGCCTCCGCTAAATGATAATCCAGCAACATGTCCTTTAACAATAATAAATCAAAATCCTGAGACATATATATAGTCTTTGCTCGGCACCTGAAACTTGAATTGAAATTGGGATAACACAGATTTCTAGAATGAGTGTAATGTCATTCATGGGTTGTCTAATGAAAAATGCCTTTGAAATAAAACATGATAGCTTCTGCCTCCCAAAATGATATATTTCTCTGGGTAGTGTTAAAGGGCCGCTACACATTTGCATTGTCTGCAGAATTCTTCTAACCACAGTGGGAATACTCGTATTATTTACTAATGGCGTGTCAGGGTACAAAGTGTGAATTATTGTGTTTATTTGCACTTTTCACCCTATGGGCTGTGCATTTAGATGCATGACTTTGTTCTCCAGAATAGAATGCAAAGACCAGTGCCAACTTGAGAAAGGGCTGTGTTTGGGACTGAATCGTTGTTGCTTGTTGGAGATCCCAGCCATTGTAAACCAATAAAGGTTTTTTTTAAATTGATTCTACGGAAGGTGCTGTGATATGATAACTATTGATACTGTATCAGTGGGTTGAAGTGAACAGCTCTACACATGCACCCTCTTGATTTTCTTCGATGAACATTTGGTGAGTGCTGACCAATTGCAAATTTTCAAGACCAGTGCCTTGCCTATGAAAGGCAGCATGTAGGCAGCATTGTCAGTAGGTTGGGAGGGAGTCGGCATCCAATTCTGGCACTCCAGCGTCCAATTCTGGTGTGCCGGCGTCCAATTCGGAGCGCTGGTGTCCAATTTGTTGCGCCTCATTAATTCGGTGCTAGGCTTGCAGCTCAGTTCAGGCCCGGTGGTTGGGGACCCCTGCTATAATATAGGCAATTAGAAATCTTATGAGAGGTTATTCATGAATATGCAGTGTGTATTTATGTCTGTTGCCACCCTAGCCACCGCCTTGAATACCTAAATGAGACCTAAGACCTCAGTGCACTCCCCAACATGGGCCTTGACCAAGCCTGACATCACTTCCTGATAAGCGTGATGTCACTTCCATCCACAATGCGCTACAATATCACAACCCCCCCCCCCCCAGCTCTGCCACTGTATTTAAGAAGCAAGTCTCTGGCGGTGGCTGGGTAAATTTTTTATTTTTATTACAAGAATTATAATCTATTATATAGGCATCTGAGGGCCAACTGTAAAGCTGCCGCCCTAGGCAGAAGCCCTTGGTTAACTATATCTATAAATATATATATATATAAATATAGGTGCTTTAAAATGGATACAATGGAGAGCTCATATTGACGCAATTCATTACGGTGCTTGTGTCTAAACAGGATCCTGCTTTTAACTTATTGTTGCCAGTGTTCTGATGAATGATTGACAACTGCACCTGCTGATCCTGCGGAACATTGGAGTGACCACCATCATCGGCATCAGACTGGGGGAGTCAGGGCCCCGGCTGCCAAATCAGGCCCCCCCAGGTCCAGAAACCCCTTCCAACACCTTCATGCTCCCCCACCCCGGCCGCAAACCACCTCCAACCCCCTCCCCCCACCGGCACATACCTGCTCTGTTTTGTCAACGATCTGGGAGGTCTAGGAGTACAGCAGCCATGGACAGTAGATCTGGACCAGGGGCCCACCAGGTTTTTTTCTGGTGTCCCACAGCCCCTGACCATTGTTGACCTGGTGGTAGCATCAGGTTTCCCAAAGGGTTTTGTGCCAGAGGTGTACCCAGTGGCACAAGCAGAATGATATCATATGTTAGTTAAAGGAGAAGGAAAGGTTAAAACTAAGTAAGCCTTATCAGAAAGGTCCATCTAAATATACCTGTAAACCCTCAGTAATAGTGCTGCTCTGAGTCCTCTTTCAAAAGAAACACTGCATTTCTTTCCTTCTATTGTGTACACATGTATCAGACTTCCTGCCTTCAGCTGAAACCTCTTTGCCCTGGGCATGAGCATCCTCAGTTTGCTGCTTGTGGAAGCAAAAGATACAACTCTGTCTGTTAATTGGCTCATGTGACCTAACTTTATAGCTTCATTGGTATGTTTGTGTGCACTGTTGAATACTAGGATCCCAGGAGGATGTCCTTATTTTTTAAAATGACAATTTTCTATTTATGATTACCCAATGGCACATGCTACTAAAAATCATATTAATATGAAAATTCTTTATTTACACGAAGCAGGATTTTACATATGAGTTTTTTTATGCAATATCTTTTTATAGAGACCTACATTGTCCGGGGGGTATAGTTTTCCTTTAATAAAGAGCAGTCAGAGGAATTCTGGTGGCTCATGTAAGATAAATCTGACTTAAGAGGCCTGAGAATGATATACCCAAATCCCATCAGCTGTTTATTTAAACACTGCAAATATCACACATTGTCATCCATTGAGGAAACTGCATTGCATGACATCATCACAAAAAGAAACAACCCAAGGTCATTAAAGGACAAGGAAAGTGTAAAATAGAATAGGGCTAGAAATGCTGTATTTTGTATACTAAACATAAACATGAACTTACTGCACCACAAGCCTAATCAAACAAAATGATTTATGCTTTCAAAGTTGGCCACAGGGGGCTGTCATCTTGTAACTTTGTTATACATCTTTGTCTGACACTGGCACTGCACATGCTCAGTGTGGTCTGTGCTGCTTAGGGATCGTCATAAATGATCAAAAAACAAAGCTGTTTGAGTTCTGCATGGCTGTAAGTAAGGCAGGGGCTCCCCCTGCTGTTCATAAGTATGAACAATTCCTATCCTCAGCAGTAAATGAAGGGAGAATTTCACTGCATATAGTCGGGTTTCTTATAAAAATGGTACACATTTTTTAATTAAAGTATATTGGAGATAGATTTCTTTTTCATTAAAGAAAGTAAAAATATGATTTTATTTCTTTGCCTTTCCTTGCCCTTTAAAGCTGTTAGCTAACAACATTAACAAAACTGACTTTCAAAGGCAGTAACAGACCCTGAAATGGGTAATTTGAGTTGATGTACTAAAAAAAAGGAAGAGTGTTTGTGTGTGGCTTCACTGCAAACTCATACTTTCCTAATGACCTTAGGAGCTGGTCCAAAACCCTTAATACTACTGGCATATATCCAGTATGATCCTGCAGAAGGCAACTGCCCCTTTGTCTACCAGTGTAAATCTCTGTGCAGTATATCCCCATCCACTCCCTATTATTCATAGTGTTACAGAATGTTATACGACCCATGTCATAAAATAAAACTTGTTTCACTTAGTAGTAATTTCTACTTATATGTCACCATCCTTGTGTAGGTCTCATCTACTAAATTTAGCCGCTGAGTAAACTGGATCCCTTGAGCTGGACAGAAGCAAACTATAAATAGTAAGCCTGCGCCCAGACTATCAGTCTTTTATTCCAAAGGGTAATCCTGAATTCTAGAAGGGAGTGAACCTTGTTAATTCAGGAATAGAGATGAGGCTTAACATAGTCACTTTGCAGGTAAATCAGAAGAAGACGAATCATATCATCTGGGCTGCAATGTTACTTTGTAGACCTACCAATTTTTCCCAAGAATTTCCAAAAGTCATATCTGACTTTTCAACTTCCTTGTTCACCTTTATACTGTATATATATATACAGTAACTTTCATTACCTGCATATTTATTTTGTTCAGAGCATTCATACACAGAAGGGAAAGCTGCCAGCACTAGAAATCTTTTTATTGTGATCGGCTACAGTGTTGGACTGGCCCACAGGGATACCAGGAAAACTCCCGGTGGGCCCAGGTGTCAGTGGGCCCTCTTGCGTCTAACAATTTCCTCATTCCCCATTTCTTTATGTGGAAAAAGAGGCTTAATTATGGAAGAATAGAGTATAGTAAGTAGATCTAAAAGAATAGGAGAATAGAGAGGTTAAGGAAGTAGAGAAGGAATAATAGTTTGGAAAGTTGGGCCCCTGGTCTAAGGTTTTCTAGTGGGCCCCTGGCATCCCAGTCCGACACTGATCGGCTATCATAGTATGAGACTCTTGTGATAGTTCACAGTCATTTAGGAACAAGCAGCATACAGACCAATGCTAGCGTATACCTTCCAATGGCTACTTGTGGTATTTATTATATAAGTTGAACAAGGAAGTTGAAAAGTCGGATATGACTTTTGGAAATTCTTGGGAAAAATTGGTAAGTCTACAAAGTAACATTGAAGCCCAGATGATATGTTGCACGGCTCGTGCATCAAAGCAATGCACTACAGAGGGTCATTGGGTCTACTTCTATAAAAGGTTGTGTGTAGATAATTCACAGAATTAGTTATTTTAAATGCATTATTAACAAGGATACCTAAACCATGCCTCTCCTATATACCCAGTCTTAAAGGGGTTGCTCACCTTTAGGTTACCTTTTAGTATGTTTAGTATTTTTCCGTTGGTTTTCATTTTTTATTTATTATAGTGTTTGAATTTTCCCTTCTTTTCCTACATTTCTACAGCTGTCAGATGGGGGGATCACTGACCCAGCAGCCAAAAAAAAAAAAAGGTTACAATTCTGTTGCTGTTGTTACTCTTTCTTACATATTTTTTTTCCATTTAGACCCTCTCCTATTCATATTTCAGTTTTAAACCTCTGTCTGGTGGTTAGGGTATAAACAGAACCCCTAGCAACCCATTTGCTAAAAAAAATTAAATAATTCAAAACCCGCAAACATTAAAAAAATGAAAACTAATTACAGATAGTTTGAGATGTTTACTATCTCTATCATATTAAACATACTAAAGTCAATTGAAAGATAAACCACCACTTCCCAAAAACATGTGCATCTAAATAAAAATACAAAACATTTAATTCATAAAAATATTAAAAGCAAGCTTTTTAAAATAAGGCTTTTTTTTATATATTTGATTTGAAAACTTATCTTGTGAAGAAAGAAACCTTCTTAAACTGTTACTCTATTACAGCTACCTATTAATGAAAGGCCTTTGTTTTATCCTGCCGACAAAGATCTCGGGTCTGAGGTATGCAAGTTATTATTATCTTCCTGTATTTGGTTTCATTTTTGCTAGACACGAGGCTGGGGCACGTAACAAACTTGTTTATTTTAAGAAATACTGTACTGTATTCTTTAAAGTAAACTGCTTATGCTAAGCACTCTGCTGACTTTATATTTTACAGGCAGTGGTAACTTTGCCCAGGGGCAGTAACTCATAACAACCAATCAGCAGGTAGAATTTACCAATCACCTGTTTATATACAAGCATCTTATTGGTTACCATGGGCAACTGATCTTGCACATGCTTACTGCCATATATTACTTATAGGGTTATACATTTCAACTAGTGGTATGCTGAATACAAAGGATTTACCAATGCTACCATATACCAGGTCTCTACAAGAGCCCCCAGTTGCTTTACTATGCCAAATAATCTGTTATGTGTTTACCAGCAATGCATCTATCTTGCTTGAATTGTGTAGAGAAAATATTATTCCTGCTGTTTTCTCAGTCTTGCAGGCACACTGGAACCTATGCCTGCTGATTTCATATTTCTCAAGGAAGCACAAATGATATAAAAGACATGTACAGAGAAAGAATGTAACTCTTCTCTTTATTGCATGTACAGATACGGTTCAATGGCAAACATGAGAGTATTTCAAAGATCAAGTTCTAATCTGCACAAGTAACAAGAGAGGTCATTTGAGTTTATTGACATGCACAAAACAAGCAAAGTCCTAGAAGCTCACCTTAATGAGGATTCATTACATTCTAAAGTTCTTTCATTCTAACCAACCATAGTCTTTTATTTAACTTGATTATGTGAGTTTACTTTATTGGATTGCTCACATGGTGGCCCATGCAGGCCAGTTCCTAGAAACACCTTCATATATTGTGATTAGGGTTGCCACCCGGCTGGTATTTTACCGGCCTAGCCGGTAAAACACCCGCCAAGGCCGGGGCCGGTATTACAAATTTACCAGCTATGTAGCTGCCGGTAAATTTGTAATACCTTTGAAAAGACCCATCGGCCAGCCCCCAATGCCCTGTAATACTCACAGTTCGTCACTTCTTGATTGCGCTGAGTCTCGGTCACGCCCCCAAAACGTCATAACCCCGCCCATTTGACATCACGCACCGCCCCCTTTTTGCCCCGCCCCCCTACCAGCCGGTAAAATTTTTTAGAAAAGTTGGCAACCCTAATTGTGATGAATGTATTCTGAATGCTCTTTTGCAGACACCACTTAAGTCAGCCTAACAGTCTTAACGGTGCTAAATCTTTCTGCTTTATTTGATGACACAACTTCAAATGTGAATGCAAGTCCTGCTTGTACAGGAAATTATTTCTGGTCAGGAGGTTAGTTCCTTTGGTAATCTATAACTATTCGTGCGTATACACTATATACACTTGAGTGTATATGTATCATCTGATACAGCCCTTGTCCTAGAGATATGGAGTGCAAAGCCACTTGTCCTTGAAATGTTAAAGGACAAGGAAAGTTAAACTAAAGAAGTAGCTAGAAATGTTGTACATGATGTTATGTGCTTCTGTACCAGCCCAAGGCAACCACAGTCCTTTAGCAGTAAAGATCTGTGTCTCCCCAGTAGATGCCCCAGTAGCTCCCCATCTTCTTTTCTACTGATTCACTGATTCACATGCTCTGTGCTGCTGTCACTTACTGAGCTTAAGGACCCGCTCACAATATACAGTACATATAGAATAGAAATGTCACAGTATAAGGCTGATTAGTAATTAATACAGATAATTACTACATGTCAGCACAGAAACCAGTGCAACTAGCATCAGAATTTAATAATCAGCCCTGTAGCATCAGCTTATATTGCAGTCCAACCACATCTTCAGCTTGATGCTTTTTGACTTTTTGATTAGCTTCTCAACAGCTGCTCAGAGCCCACGGAGCATGTGAGTGTCACAGACACTTTCCAAGATAGTGACCCCCTTTGACAAGTTTGAAGTCCTGGATCATTGCTGCTATTGACAAGCTGAAACTTTATTCTGGTGCAATAAGTTCTGTATATAAAATTTGGTATTTTTAGCCATATTCATTTTTAGGGTTTAGTTCTCATTTAAGGATCACCACAAATTCCATTCCAACAATGGCATTAAATTGCCCTGAGATATCATTCCTATGATCCTCAAAATCAATTTGAATATGGTTATGAAAACCAAGGTCCAAGGTCCTCATACAGGACCTACAGTATAAGGGTATCTATAACAAGGCATGACTTAACTTGTAAGACTAAATGAAGGGTGGCATAACAAGAATGGTTGAAATCTGAATCAGTTTGGTGGTAGCTGTAGACTGTTACCTGAGAAAGAATCATATGTTTACATTATGTAATTAAGCCCTTTCATAATTACATTATTATATATTGATTGTCTACAGTGTTTACAGTGGAGTTGAGTCTAAATGGGTGTACCTTAGCCTCCAACCTGCACTGTCCTGGACCAGCAATCTGCATTTTTACAGTTAACCCCTGGGATAATGCCTCTGATGGGTGATTTAAAATTTTGTATTACAGGCCTTTATATCAGCACTGACATGCACCTCATGCATTCCCACCATTGAAACAAGAGTCTTGTAAACAGAGATTCATAATATATTGGTCGCCAGAGGCAGTGAGTACTGAGATTTCCAACCTCTTTTCTTTCATGTCACATTAGTGGAAAGTGACTTGTTGTGTTTGTGGAAGCTCAAGAATCCCACAGGAGAAGGATCAGTCAGTCCTTTGGAGGACAGCCAAGTACAACTTGTTCTGAAGCCGAGAGGCTCTAGGAAGCAGAAATATCAAGTGAGACAGGTCAGGCTGACAGGAGGTGGCTTAGACTGTTGATTAGCTGAGCTGTGACTGAACAGGCAGAGGCAGAACATAGGGGAAAATCAAATTCATTGTGTAGAAATTGTACTCTATCCATTTGTTCCCATCCATCCTTTATGATGCAATTAGATGTTCATTTAAGGCAGCCTGATTGTGAAACAGAAATGGAAATCAATGCATTGCAGGCCTGTTTTACTGCTTCAGGAGAAGGTCCGAAGTTAAAGAATAACCGAAGAGAGAGTTATAAATTGACAAACAGGTACAAGAAAAAGAGCCAACTGTCATACAGTGCAAAGGGGCACTAAACTTAATAGTCTTGTTTTTCGCAGATGGATGATTGAAAACAAATTGTAGGATGCGTTTTTCCTGTTAACTAGGTTAAAGGTGTTGGATGTCAGCAGCTTTTTACCTTCCATGTTACAATATCTTTTGAAATGTGTATTAATATTTAAGGAAAATTAAAAGCAAAAATTAGTCTTACATCTATCAAATAGATGTAGCTACTAAAGCAAATAGGGTTCTGTCCTGCATAAAAAGGGCATAAACTCAAGGGATGAAAACATAATTATACCTCTTTATAGATCCCTAGTAAGGCCTCATCTGGAGTATGCAGTGCAGTTTTGGACTCCAGTCCTTAGGAGAGATGTAAATGAGCTGGAGAGAGTGCAGAGACGTGCAACTAAACTGGTTAGAGGAACAGAAGACAAATTATGAGGGGAGACTGTCCAGGTTGGGGTTGTTTTCCCTGGAAAAAAGGCGCTTGCGAGGGGACATGATTACACTTTACAAATACATTAGAGGACATTATAGACAAATATCAGGGGACCTTTTTACCCATAAAGAGGATCACCGCACCAGAGGCCACCCCTTCAGACTAGAAGAAAAGAAGCAGCGTAGGTGGTTCTTCACAGTGAGGTTGTGGAATGCACTGTTGTGATGTTGATGTTGTGATGGCTGATTTAAAAGGGGCTTGGATGATTTTTTGAACAGACATAATATCAAAGGCTATTCTGATACTAAACTCTACAGTTAGTATAGCTATGGGCATATATGGTTTGTGTGAAAGAGTGTAGGTGTGTATATATGCTGGGTTTTAATTTGGAGGGGTTGAACTTGATGGACTTTGTCTTTTTTCAACCCAATTTAACTATGTAACTATGTTTTATCAGCCCAAGGCAAGGCCACTTGGCCAACTGATACAGTATGTAGTTTGTGCCACTTAATCGTAAGCAGTGTTTTGGGCAGCTGGTGGCAGAAGTGGTTTGGGTGGCAATCAAATTCCTATGATTTATGGGATGCTTTCATATTTCTTAGCTTTCTTATTTCAGTCATTCTGCTAATTAATCCTATTAAAGGCTTAATATTCTGTAGTACTCGCAGGGTTCAGAAAATACATTGGATCTACGTGAAAAGCTAAGAAAGATAGAATGTCTGCAATGACTGTCAATAACTTTATTAGGATTTGTGGGACTTTTTTTGGAAAAGCCATACTGGTGTAGAGCAGGCACTAAAAGAGCAGTATTCCAAAAGTTTATTTAGGTGCACATGGAGGTAGCCTTTTGTGTTTTACAAGCACTTAATCATAGACTATTATTTAAGTGTTTATAAAATATGAAATGCGTAAGGCTACCTCCATGTACAGTATAAGGTCCACTACAGCAAGGTCTATGTCAATGATTTATAATGCCTTTAAAGTACACCAGGATATATCAGGGGGGTATAACTAAAAGATAACAATTTGTGAAGCCTAGATTCTTTTTCCATCATGTCTCCAGTTAGGAGCCTTTTTGTCTGTTGAACATGTAATGCTTGTCAGAATCTGTAAACGTAAAATAATATTATAATAATTATAATGTGGATATTACATTTGCATAGGGTTACACCCCTTCATGTACAGTATCATACCTTGTCAAATAGTTTTTGGTTCATACTATATATTTTAAATATAGAATTTTTTTTTACTTTTCTTTGAATCACTCTGAATGTTACAGTAGAGTGATTGCATGTAGATGGTACAAGGAATGAGTTTTTTCAAGTCGTCACTTTTCAAGTCAACAAAACATGTGCAAGCCTAGCACTGAAGAATATTTTCCCATTGAATCACCAAGTCGTATGTGTCTTTATTCCTCCCAAATTTGACACACCCCTTTCACTCAATGCACAATGACTACAACACTAATATGTATATCATTCTCTTAGGGTTACACTTAACATGGGCACGCTTATGCCAGCACCTAGTGAGAAAAAAGATTTCATTGACCTAAAGAATTTAGAATAATTACCACAACTGCTAGATGCCTATTGGTATTGGAACGGGAGAAAAATGTTGGTATAAAGGCGGATAAGCAAAGTTGTATGGTAGATCAAGGAAGATCATGTTGATGGTGTCTTCAAATGGAAAGGCAAGGTTAGCCTAGGGCACTCGGTTGGCTTGGCTCAGCTCAGCTCTGCCTTTCATGGTGATTGAATGCCTTTAACACTTTGTCTGTGTAATCTTAGACCTATAAAATGAACCTGTAAGACCAATGATTTGGTTGTGGCAGTCTCTCTCCTATTAAAAAAAAAATTAGGATCATAAATCTGTAATTCCTAATAAAATGTATCTGTTTTTGTTTCTCTGCCAGTTTTTTCTCTATCATATTACAGGCTTTATCTCTTATCAGTATTCTGTCCATTTATTTAGTTCTGTGCAAGTTTTGTTTAATGAAACTAGCCAAAACACCCACACAAACTTTCTGCCCCATATATGTACCAAAGCAGCTGCAGGGCCCTGGGTTACAGAATATAAATTAGCTTTATCTGACCCCTCCTTCCTCTGTTTGTTTGTTTCTAGTAAAACTGTCATCTACATGGGTGTTGCTTGTTCTGGCCAGCTTAGTAGGACATCTTGTTATGCTTATTCCTAGAGATCATCTACACACAGCGAGATGATCTCAAACGTTTCCCAGGACAGTATCTGAGTATATCCGCTTGTTATCCACTAAGGACCATACATGACTATGGTGACATTATTTATGATTAATGGAAGGTAGAACAAAGGGAACCAAAGGAAAAAGATCAGTTGCACAGGATTATAGCCAGTCTATATTTTATGATGCACTTCTTCAAAATACACAGACAGTCTAACTTTTTCGTAAGGCAGCTTCTGTACATAACAAAGTCACTCTAACCTCAGCACAGCTACTTCTGAATTCTAATAGTGTTTCTCTCGTAACAATAAGTCTACTGTGTCGGTCCTGTAAAAAGCTGCTTGTTCCTGACGCCTCTTGGTAATTTCTGTTCTAGCAGGGGATTTCAGAAAAAAGGCAGTTTGTTTATTTTAAGAAGAGGATGGAATGGATCCAGGCATTGACAAAGTAGCGCAGGAAGGAAGTAATTGTTTTCTATTGTTCCGTTGGGCTCTCTGTTCTCGGAAAAAAGAAAGCACAAAGGAAGTTGTTGAATGTGTGAAAATCCAAGAAAACAAATTGGTACAGAGGATAATTATGTGATATAGTTGCCAGTAGAACTAGTTGTTTAGAACAACATTTTATAACCTGTCCATTTTGATGCAATGTTATCACGATCATCATTTGTTTTACTGTTGCTTTTTACATGGAACAAAGGAAGCAAGATCTTAACATTTGTATATTTTTGAAAAAACCCACCATGACAGCACTTAATAGTCTTTACAGTAAATTCCTAGTATACAAACATTCAACCACATGTCCGGAGCAGAGCCGGATTAAGACTAAACAGGGCCCTAGGCAAGGAGCGCTTCTGGGCCCCCCCCCCCACCTTGAACCACCTAAAGATACAGTTGTAAAAGAAACACTGCTATGCTAGCACATATCTCCCAACATTTAGGAAACAGAAAGAGTATTAACTGGAAGAAGGTTGATGACTTCAGAATTGTCTACAGCAATAAAGTTTATAAAATATCTTATGTTGGTGGATTAAAGGACAAGGAAAGTGTAAAATAGAATAGGGCTAGAAATGCTGTATTTTGTATACTAAACATAAACATGAACTTACTGCACCACAAGCCTAATCAAACAAATGATTTATGCTTTCAAAGTTGGCCACAGGGGGCTGTCATCTTGTAACTTTGTTATACATCTTTGTCTGACACTGGCACTGCACATGCTCAGTGTGGTCTGTGCTGCTTAGGGATCGTCATAAATGATCAAAAAACAAAGCTGTTTGAGTTCTGCATGGCTGTAAGTAAGGCAGGGGCTCCCCCTGCTGTTCATAAGTATGAACAATTCCTATCCTCAGCAGTAAATGAAGGGAGAATTTCACTGCATACAGTCAGGTTTCTTATTGGAGATAGATTTCTTTTTCATTAAAGAAAGTAAAAATGTGATTTTATTTATATATATAAAAAGTAACTCAAAGCAACTGGACTTGCTGAGATATTTTAAAATATTTTAAAATATTGCTTACATAGTAAGCAATACATAGTCATTCCATATGTAGCTGGAGTGTCTGAAAAACTCAGGAGGATTTTCAACAAACACCACGTCCCTGTGTTTTTCAAACCTAGCAACACACTGAGACAAAAACTGGTACACCCAAAGGATCCAACTCCTAAGGGAAAACAAAGTAATGTGGTATACGCAGTCCAGCGTAGCGATGAGTGCACTGATCTATACATTGGGGAGACAAAACAACTGCTCCGCAAACGAATGGATCAGCATAGGAGGGCGAACTCTACAGGACAAGACTCGGCTGTTTTTATACACCTAAAAGACAAGGGACACTCTTTTGAAGATAGCAATGTCCAAATTTTGGATAAAGAAGACCGCTGGTTTGAAAGAGGTGTGAAAGAGGCGATTCATGTTAAGGTGGAGAAACCATCCCTGAACAGAGGCGGGGGCCTTCGACACCACCTGTCTGCTACATACAGTGCTGTTCTCGCATCTGTTCCCCGGCGGTTTCAGAACTCTTGACACATCCATTCATGCAACTCTCACAAGTAACACCTGTGTCTAGGAGTTGCATGGCACATTGGTTATTCTATCACTGTAACTACACAGAATCAAGACCACTGTGAATTTCAAATGTCACCTCTCTGAAGAGTTGCAGTGTGCCATTGTGAATGGATTGTTGGAAGAGTCTATTTGCCGAGAACTCCCCTACACCAGTCAGTTGAACTGAAGAAGCTGCTTGGATGAGCAGTGAAACGTCTTCATTAAAATATCTCAGCAAGTCCAGTTGCTTTGAGTTACTTTTTATATATATATACCATGACCTGGATGAATGAGAATCTTCATAGTTATGTGATTTTATTTCTTTACCTTTCCTTGCCCTTTAAAGATAAAGTCACCTTCCCAGCATCTTAGCTATTCTTCTTAAAAGCTAAAGAGGAGTAATGAATGAATAATAATTAGCAAGGCATTGAAAAGTAGATCCCTGCTGCAGAAGGCTTTACATTTAAATAACAAATAGGAGCCTTTAAGTGGTGCCTATAGTTCACCATAAACATTAAGATTTTCCTTTAAGACTTTTTTAGATTTTAGTGTGATTCGACATATCTGTCAAATTATCGTGAGGCTTAGTGGGCACCAAATGATTGTGCAGCTAACGATCTATTGGGCAGGTTAGAAGATTTGCATCATTCAGAGTGAAATTTATCCATTGTCCAATTGTTTGCAGGACCAAGCAGGGAGCTACCCACAGTTTTCCTGGCTTTAACCAGACGATATTGCTTGAAATTGTCTTTTTAGTTGATGGACAAATCGTACATTTTAGGGCTCATCCAGACGAGCAGATTCGTGGAGATTAGTCGCCTGGCGACAAAACGCCACGTCTTTGAGGCAACTAATCTCCCCGAATAGCTTGTTAGTGCTGCGCACCCGCTAGGTGTAAAGTCGCCTGCGCTTATTCACACGCAGCGGCGCGATTTTCAAAGTCGCTGAAAGTTGGCTGGCGAGGCAATTTTCATCGACTTTGAAAATCGCGCCGCTGCGTGTGAATAAGCGCAGGCGACTTTACGCCTAGCACGTGCACAGCGCTAACAAGCTATTCGGGGAGATTCGTTGCGGCGATAAGTCGCCAGGCGTCAGGTCTCCCCGAAAACTCCCCGTCTGGCCTTACCCTAAACGATCATTTCAAGATAAGCTTGGTCTTATGATAATGAAAAGATCTTTTAAAAATCTTAACATCTATCGCCACCTTAAGTCTAATAAGTGTAGAAGTAGTCTCATGGTACATGGACACCTTAACTTGGTGTTCTGTGCCTGTTTTTTTTGCACTTTGCACCTTGCCCTGAAGTTGTAAATTAAACCTATGACTGTATTATTTGCCAGGTGTTTCATGCTGAAATGTAAAGAATAAGAAGTGTTTTCAACCCTCCCTTAATTATTTAAGAGAAAACAAATATTTAAATACTGCAAGGGTAACCCTATGGTTATATATGAAATTAATGTGGTTCTCTGTGATGCTCACTGGTATAGCACCGGGGCCAGGGATTCAGGTAAGTCAATACATTCACTTGGGGGTGACTCCCATTTGGCACCCCAAGTTCAGCAAGCCTTTCTTTCTCCTTTCTCCTTTAAAACTTAACAGGTTTCCAGATACAGGCTCACATACCCGTGTATACTATACATATATATATATATATATATATATATATATATATACTGTATATATAGTATTTTATTTTCTTTATATGAGATACACAGGAAAGGTTGATACTGTTTTCTTTTTTTTTAATTTACCTAATTAAAAAGGGAAAAATAAATAATGCCTTAAATAAACAAACCTTCCAATGCAATTTGGAACACGAAAAGCAAATAGCTCCGCACCTTACTTATGTGCTTAGTAATTTTTCCCCAGAACATTTGTTTACAAAAAAAAAAACTAGTAATTTAGACTGCAGGTTTGTATGGTGATTAAGAGAATATTGACCAAAGGAGACAGACACACCAGTGTGTCCCAAAAGCAAAGACACAAACAATCCAGCAATTACAAGTTCTATAAAAATATGACGCATCCACTTGAATTGAATGAGAACAGGGTTTTAAGAGTTTCATCTAGTAAACGAAACAACGCTTGAATCACAAGGATAGGCAGTTTTCTTGAGTCAAGTAAATGCTTAGAAACATGTTTGAAGATTGTTTACAGTGCTGGAAATGTCCACTGAAAAATTTTAATTATTTTATTTTCTATAGTTTTGAAGCCAATAAATCTTCTTGCAGATGGGATGTAAACAGGCAGAGGCTTCCATTTTCATTTGATGAGATGACATCACATTGACTGCCCATGACATAACATTTCCTGCCCAGTGATACTGTGTCAGTTTAGATGCAGTAGGATCGTTTTAACTTTAAAAAAAAAAAAACTGTTGATTTTGGAGAATGAACTCACAGAGACATAATGGTTTGCATGTCTATTGTGCAGCACTCATGAGGATCAGCCTTATGTAGGCAGGATGTTTGTACCAGGCACTGACCAGGCAACCAATCATATTTTTTGTGCTACTTGCAGCTGGTGAAGCAATGCTTATCACTGATTGGTTGCTTAGAGTACACATTTGCCCTATGAACTCCAAGTGTTTGTTGGTTTCCTCTGGGTGCTCTGTCCTACAAGCAGGTTATCTGACTCTTGCTCTAGTCATTGTGCCTGCTGGACTAGTATGAATAAAAGATATAAAGAAATGTGAATACTGGTCTGCAAAAAGGCACAAGTCAAGGTGACCATAAGCAAAGCTGAGTGGCTTAATTATGAGACCTTCTATTTTGAAAAAAATTGGTTTTTCATAAGTAAACAGTATCACTCCAACACATATAGAAATATTACTGAACAACAAAGAAACAAATCAGAATACCTGTACATTTACACAAGATAACGTTGATTCCATGTTATCCATCTTTAGCTTCAGTAAAAGCTCGATGTTTGCCTTACTATCATTCAGCAAATAGAAGTGAGTATAACAGCAAACACATTCTACCAGGTCAAATCCTAAGGATCCCATTCATTTTATTTTCCGTCATAGTAAAGTCAAGAATCGATTCAAAGAAGTTCTAATCTTCTGAAAAGCAGCACTGAAGTTCATAGAGTAATGTAGCATTGAAATTAACTTCACTGTCAAATTGAATGGAAACCGTTTTTCCAGGCATTCTATTCTTTTCACCTGAAGGACATCTTGTGTATCCTAGTATTCTACTGTAATATTGTTTGTGTTATATGTACACACATATATATCCATGAATATCAAAAAAAGGCCCACCTCCTCATTAGGCCCTTTTTTCCTAATGAGAAAAAAAAAACACTGGACTCTGATATGATGAAAATAAAGAGGTGAAGATTTTTTATTTATGTGTGCCCTTTTTTTTTGATTAGTTGATATATATAAGTTACCCTGCACCCCGGTTACATATGAAAGAATAGCTTTGCCTTGGAGTGCGGATACTCATCAGACAGATATATATATATATATATATATATATATATATATTGCATTCTTAACATCAAAGTCTTGAAATTCTGCAGCAATAGAATTAGGAATAGGCTTAGCACAAGAGAGGGGTCTGTGAAAAATTTAGCAATAAAGGCACCCTCGACACAAGTTGCAAAGAACACTTTGCAGTAGATAGGTGCAAGCGTATCCCATTGGAAAATTTCAGGCACATATGTCATCACACCTGTGCTCCTTGTTTTTTTTCCTCGAATCTCGAAAAATTTATGGTTCTCTTATATTCCTAAAAAGCTCAAAAAATTCGACATTGTGTTAAGTGAAAAAATAAACACAAAAATCTTTAAGTCAAAGTTTTTCCAAGTTAAAAATTGTCGAAGTCAATAGGAGAAGCGCGGTTTTCGGATTCTTTCTTTACGAGAAAGTGTCTGGAATTTTTTGAGGTTTTCATATTTTTTAATACATTATTCAGCACATTTTTTTTTGTTCATTGACAATTGTTATACCAGACACCAAACTGAACAAAGCAATAATCGCTGCCGTCCCTGACCAACGTCTGTAGGCGAAAATAAAAATTCACACATTTCAATTAGGGCTACTGATCTAGGGATCAGCAAAGGTGTACAGAAAGTACATTCTAGGGCAGTAGTCCCAAACAAGACATGTTGTTATCCAACCCTTTGAATGTTGCTCCCAGAAGCCTAAAAGCATGTTCTTATTTTTGAATTCCAGGTTTGGAGACAAGTATTGGTTTTATAAAAAAAACAGTTGTACTACCAAACAGTGACTCATAAAGGCTGCCAATACAAATAGGGGCTACCAATAGACAATCACAACCCATATTTGGTACCCCCTGAAACTTTTGTTTTGCAACTTGTGATGCTCCCCAAAAAGTTTGTGGACTCCTGTTCTAGTGGATACCACACATGAGATCTGCTGATCTAATTGCTCCAGCAAAATACATATTATTAGGGTTTAAAGGAGAACTAAAGCGTAACTAAAGGAGTAGCTAGAAATGTTAGAAACCAGCCCAAGGCAACCACAGCCCTTTAGCAGTAAAGATCTGTGTCTCCCCAGTAGATTCCTCCGTAGTTCCGCATCTTCTTTTCTGCTGATTCACTAATTCACATGCTCTGTGCTACTGTCTTACTAAGCTTAGGGACCCTCTCACAATATACAGCATCAGCTTATATTACAGTCCAACCTCATTTTCTGCTGGATAATTAGTGACGACCCCTAAGCTTAGCTTCTCAACAGCTGCTCAGAGCCCACTGAGTATGTGAGTGTCACAGACACTTTCCAAGATGGTGACCCCCTGTGACAAGTTTGAGGTCCTGGATCATTGTTGCTATTGACAAGCTGACACTTTAGGCTGGTGCAATAAGTTCAGTATATAAAATATGGCATTTTTTTTGGAGTTTTCTGGTCACCTAGCTATCTTGAAACTCTAGAAACCTTCCCATGTATCATTTTATTTAAATCTGAATTATTCCATTTAGATCCAGACAAGAGTAGAAAATAAATATTTTATTCATATCACATAATTGTACTTATTCTGAATATAGATTTTCAAGGAGACACACTGTCAATAAAGATACACTAGAGAGAAAGTATTTCTAAAATGTCTGCAATATTTCAGAATATTTTCTGTGTGCTGGTTTAGCTCTTTATTCCACCAGCTGGCTGATCCCTGTTTGCAGCCCTGTATCCATTTGTGTGAACAGTTATTTGCATTTTAAAATGTGCTGGAGGCACATTCTTATGGAGTTACTCATCCTAAGAGTCAGTCATTCACGTGTGATGTTGCTGAGGAAAATACTTGTTTACGCACTTTTCCCACTTGCAGCAAAGCTCAGGTTAATGACTGTTCATTTGGGACTGAATGCCTAACTGGGCAGCCCAAGGCTACAGTCAGTGGCTTCCAGTATTCTTATACTTTGCTATTGCAATGATGTTTACAGGAACAGAAGTCCATTATGTCACAATCAATTCAAATCATTGTAAAGGTTGAAGAATTTTTCATCCTGTTGACTGAATGGACCAAACCCTGCATTTTTTCAACTTCCGTATGTCTAACATAAATTGTAAGAATTGAAGGTCCTGCTGAGTGTACTGCTTGCTATACTATATGGGATTTTTAGTTTGTTGCTTATCTGTGTGTAGCCCTATGGAAGGGTTAAAGGACAAGGAAAGTGTAAAATTGAATAGGGCTAGAAATGCTGTATTTTGTATACTAAACATAAACATGAACTTACTGCACCACAAGCCTAATCAAACAAATGATTTATGCTTTCAAAGTTGGCCACAGGGGGCTGTCATCTTGTAACTTTGTTATACATCTTTGTCTGACACTGGCACTGCACATGCTCAGTGTGGTCTGTGCTGCTTAGGGATCGTCATAAATGATCAAAAAACAAAGCTGTTTGAGTTCTGCATGGCTGTAAGTAAGGCAGGGGCTCCCCCTGCTGTTCATAAGTATGAACAATTCCTATCCTCAGCCGTAAATGAAGGGAGAATTTCACTGCATACATTCAGGTTTCTTATAAAAATGGTACACATTTTTTAATTAAAGTATAATGGAGATAGATTTCTTTTTCATTAAAGAAAGTAAAAATGGGATTTTATTTCTTTACCTTTCCTTGCCCTTTAAAGGGGTTGTTCTCCTTTGAGTTAGCTTTTAGCATAATGTAGAGAGTGACGTTCTGAGACAATTTGCAATTGCTTTTCATTTTTTATTATTTGTGGTTTTATAGTTATTTAGCTTTTTATTCAGCAGCTCTCTAGTTTGCAGTGTCAGCAATTTGGTTTCTAGGGTACAAATTACCCTAGCAACCCTGCATTGATTTGAATAAGAGACTGTAATATGAATAGGAGATGGACTGAATAGAATGATAAGTAATAAAAAGTGGCAATAACAATACATTTGTAGCCTTACAGAGCATTTGTTTTTAGATGGTGTCAGTGACCCCCATTTGAAAGCTGCAAAGAAACAGAAGAAAATTGCACATCATTAAAAAACTATGAAAAATAAATAATGAAGACCAATTGAAAAGTTTCTTAGAATTGGCCCTTCTACAATATACTAAAAGTTAACTTGAAGGTGAACCACCCCTTTAAGTGATTTTCCTTCACAACACATTTACTTTACAAGTAGAAGCTGTGTTGCTCTTAGCTGAGCCTTCAAGTGTTGGAGGAAAGGATAATGCAGCTTATAGATGTTATTGAACATTCAAATTCACAATAAGAGATACTTCCTTTGTACACTTATAACAAGACAAATAGAACATAAATCACCAGAATATTCAATGTGCTCACAAATCAGTATTCAACTAGGGTAACATAAATGGTCTCAGCTAGATTCAGTAGGTCACCAGGGCTGTATTAACTTTATATATATATATATATATATATATATATATTTTTTTTTTTTTTTT
>CM044446.1:29439012-29500147 GCA_024363595.1 Xenopus borealis
CGCGAACACCGGATGTTTGCGCGAACTAGTTCGCCGGCGAACAGTTCGCGCCATCCCTAATCCTAATCCACTTTTCCCTACACACCTATAGTATTTTCTATAGGATCTGCTCTGCCATTTGCTGAACCTATTTCACAGGGACCATACTCCCACCATACTACGGGGATGGGTAACCTTTGGGCTAAGAACATCTTCTGTTCTTAGGCCTCTCTTTTCCTCAGGACCTATAGAACACCCACACTCTTACTAAGGTGCATTATGGGGAGATGTATGGGTTACCCAATGGCACATACTGCTAAAAAGTATATTATTATGAAAATGGTTTATTTACATGAAGCAGGGTTTTGCACATGAGCTGTTTTATGCAATATCTTTTGATAGAGACCTACATTGTTTTTCGGGGTATAGTTTTCCTTTAAGAGCAAATTAACAAACCCATTGAGAAATGTGTAACATAGTAACACATGGTACTGATGTTAGGGAGGAGAACATGGGACTCCAAACTGAACAGGTTAAAGGAACAATAACTTCAAAAAATGAAAGTGATTTAAAGTAATACAACTCTAATGCAGTATTGCACAGAAACACTACTATTGTTTATATAAATAAGTTGCTGTGTAGGAAGGAGAAAAGGCTCAGGTTACACAGCAGATAAACTCTGTAGAGATGCTCAGAGGAGCATATTATTTGCTTTAGTGTACAGTCGGTATTTTGGTACTGCGTAAACCAATGTGTTAGGATTATAACATGGGGAAATACAGATGACCTTAAGGGTCACTCATTGCACTACTGTATTGCTGCACTAAGTGCTGTTGTGTCTGTCTTGCCTATTTGCAAATGTGGGGAACCCAGGTACTACGATCATCCTGAACACGGAAGTGATAGAATGACATGTTAATGCCTTTTTAGTGCTGAGTACTGGAATCAACTATTTATCTGTATCAGTTTATTAGCATGCTCATATTTGTGTTTGTTTTCATGGATCAGGCATAAGCACACAACGCACAATTCTGTGAAGCAGCACACAACTGTCACTCTTTGCTTTTAAGACACACCTAACATGTAACATGTACATACAGAAGCTGCCCACCTGTAGAAAGCATAGCTAAGAAGAAAAGTCCTCAAGAAGAAGATAGACAAAGGTGCTGCATTTGGAAAAACTGAACAAAATGCCAGCACCCTAACCACATTTTACCTACTTAATGTAGACCTAATCCAGATTTGCACAACAATGCAAATTGCTTTCTTTATAATATTTTTGTTAAGGTAATGACAGAAATTATAGGCCACTGTCAAGTCAACACAGAAAGCACCATAGTCTAGAATGCAGAGGCCTGGAGGGTAGTTGGCTAGGGTGGGTTTGTTGACAAGGGCCATGGCTGCATCACACAACAGAGTACATTAGTGTAGGAGGCACTTTATTAGGCATCAGCTGATTGGGTTTTCACAGGAGCAATGTTAAAGTATGGATCACAGACGTTATTAAATTTGGTAGTCAAGTCTTTGATCCTGTATGTAAGATTTAAAGGAGCAATTTTGTTAACAAGTTGGAGCCAGGCTCTAATAGAAAGAGGGGAGGTATCATCCAGTCGATGGTATAAAATAATGGGCTGCAACACCTCAGGTAATTCGTTATTTGTCTTCAAAAATTAGGAACATGTGGGAATTCCCAAATCAGCTACAGGTTCCTTGTACTAAGGGCAGAGGTCATCGGGAGTTTGACCTATTCGCTTTAGCCTAACAGGAGTTAGCTGTAGAGGCAGTGAAGAGTTTTGTCATGTACCAATCTGTCTTTAAGTAAAACAAAACAATTGTAAACATTTTTTGTCTATTCCCAGTCATTCCTGAGCAAGACTAAAAGATTTGGGGCTGGAGAATAGGTTTTTGATATCTTCATAATGTTTTAAAGGACAAGGAAAGTGTAAAATAGAATAAGGCTAGAAATGCTGTATTTTGTATACTAAACATAAACATGAACTTACGGCACCACAAGCCTAATCAAACAAATGATTTATGCTTTCAAAGTTGGCCACAGGGGGCTGTCATCTTGTAACTTTGTTATACATCTTTGTCTGACACTGGCACTGCACATGCTCAGTGTGGTCTGTGCTGCTTAGGGATCGTCATAAATGATCAAAAAACAAAGCTGTTTGAGTTCTGCATGGCTGTAAGTAAGGCAGGGGCTCCCCCTGCTGTTCATAAGTATGAACAATTCCTATCCTCAGCAGTAAATGAAGGGAGGATTTCACTGCATACAGTCAGGTTTCTTATAAAAATGGTACACATTTTTTAATTAAAGTATATTGGAGATAGATTTCTTTTTCATTAAAGAAAGTAAAAATGTGATTTTATTTCTTTGCCTTTCCTTGCCCTTTAAAGATGAAATGGGAGCCCTTCTAAGAGAACAGAGATACATTGTTCCTATACTGTATTGTAATAGGGGTAATTTCAGAAATTGGACTTCATTTGGATACTTTGAACTGTTCTCATTTCTGTGATCATTGTATGACTGCAATAATAATCCCGGGACAATACATATAAACGTGACCTTTGTAAAGAGATATTGTAAATGCAATAAAGTGAGTGTGATTGTGTTAAACATAACTTTTCTGATGAGATTGCACAGTGTTGGCATGTACCAGGTCATCTTACAAAGAAGATCACAATGCCTTTCTGAACTCTCCATCCCTGCTCAAGATGACTAATTTTCCTGTTTACATGATACAAGGCTCCCTGTTTTGCCATGCTGTCGATGTGCTGTTGTCAAAATCAATTTATCAGGGCCCTGTTCATAGTGACCTTTACATTACAGAATGTTACTATCACAGAATTATTCTCTAGAACAGCATTGTGTTCCGATGAGCATTTAGAGTGCATCATTTACAAGAGTGCCTGGATCTTCAGCACACATTTTTCATTGTTTCCTATGTTAGTCTTATCTGTTAGCATATTAAAGCTTTTGAAAGATGGTTGTTTGGCATGCTGAGAAGTATTCAAGGTGTAATTAAAAATTGTAGCTCTCCCCCATTATATCATGCTTAGAACAATAAGCAATAATTTACAGAAGTGAGGCTGGAGCTACAGTTAAAGGAAAACTGCAATTTCCAATTTTCCATTTCTTTACAATGCATTTTCATAATTGGTTCTTTTAAGCAGACGAGTATGATGAGCGATGGTAGTGAAGCTTGTTGGAGGTTGCAGATCTTACAGTATATCTGTTATTTTGTGAGGGTAATGAATACATTCTAATTAATTCTACATTATATTAATTGTACAATACATTATATAATACAATTAGTATTCACTGGTCTAGTGCTCTTAGAGTTATGAGAGCTGATTATTATGAATTATTATTGTGGCAAATTTTTTTTTTACATCTTTTAAATATCTATTCTATAACATCGATGCCCTTTATACCTTGCAGCTGATAAAGAAAAATGGGTTACGGTGCAGAAGGCCACCCATTACTCCTGACCAGTGTCGGACTGGCCCACTGGAATACCAGGAAAACTCCCGGTGGGCCAAGGTGTCAGTGGGCCCTCATGCTGCTAAACTTTTGGCCTATTTCATGGCCTTTCCCTATATCTATGAGAACAAAGAAGCTAAATAGATGGAATAATTGATTATAGTATGTAAAGAAAACAAACTAGGAGAATAGAGGTTGAGTGAGGAGATGAAGAATATTAGTACTGAGAGTGGGCCCCTGGTATAAGGTTTTATGGTGGGCCCCTGGTCTAAAGTTTTTGGGTGGGCCCCTGATGTCCCAGTCCAACACTGCTCCTGACTCCCATAAAGACAAGGCTCTTTACCTACATGTGTACATCAGAAATGTGCAGGTGATTGAACTTCATTTTGGAGTTTTTTGCATTTTGCATTTTCCCTGGCCCACAGTTTGTAAATTACCCTATATAATGACCGCTGAATGTTTCCTATTCAGTGGCCCTTGGTTGCCTATATAATCAATTTAATTTTTTTAATAAAAATTTTTTTTAAATGTCCCCGCATTGTATGAGGCACACTGTAGTTTACAGATCAAGAGCACTATAAAATGATTATATTAATCTTTATAAAAAAAAAAAATAACTCATTGCAATGTATTATTTCTGTGTTTGTAAAACTTGAAGTTAATGCACAAGTAAAGTTACCAATTGGTCTTTATTTTATACCAAATTTTGCAATTTTTTGCCATAAATGCCTGCATAAATATGCTGTTACATTTAAAAATATTATATCTGAATTTTGCTGTGTTTTTGGTCCTGTAAAGGCAAAGTCCCTTTTTAAGAATCATGATTATTAATTATTTATTTCTCTTTAGACAGTTATGTAAGTGGTCAAATGTGTCCACAAAAGATCCCAATGTTGCCTGCCATCATGCTTGCCTTGAAAGTACCATTGTTCTTGACTACAACAAACCTGACTACAACAAACAAGAAACCATCCAACATAATCCTAAACCACAGTGGATGGTTTTCCATAGCAGGTGACCTGATGCAGTGTGCAGTAGTGTAGTGCAAATGCAGTATTTATAGTGCAAATTCCTGTCGGATCTACTGAAACCTCAGTTTGAGAGTCACCTAGTGTGATATTTGGTCCAGGGACCGGTGTCGAGACAAAACGTTTTTCAAGGACCAGGGGGTCGGTGGGGGTCAGGAAGGGGTTGAGAGGGGGAACAGCGGCCGCTCTGGCATCCAATTCGGCACACCAGCGTATAGCTTGGCGCAACTAATTCATTTCGGACTAGGCTAAGTGGCCTAGTCCAAGACTGTCTGTGGCCCGGTAATGGCCCAGCAGCAGTTGGGGACCCCCTGATTTAGGGCATGTACTTTTTTTACCTATATAAGTTTTCTATGAAGCAAGATACACTTTAGTCAAATGTTGAACCAAAAAGTAAGGAAACAACAAGTCTAGTGGCTAAAGAAAAAACAGATAATGATTTTCTTTTGAAGGCTTTGGAGTAGAGCCACTTGAATGCAAACATTGTAAATAAGAATTGATTCCATAACATGCTCAACATGAATGAATTGCCAATGTAAAAAAACATTTTAAAAATATTAATGGGAATAAATCTAGCAAGCCAGACAAGGCTTAGTCCCAGTCATATGGCAATGATCTCTGCTTCTCTGATAAGTAGAGTCAAATATAGATTTTACGCAATTAATATAAACTTCTGAGGAAGGTAACTCTGATTAACAAATGGGTAGAGGAGCTGTTCAGGCATCACAATAGCATATACACTGCCATACTTCTTTCCATTATACTACAGCTGATCTTCATAAAAAATTCTCCCATCTTCGAAATATTTGACAGGGAGAGGGCTGGGAGGGATTTAATATGATTGGAGTGGTGTGAATTCGTGTCAAACCATTAACTCAAGCATTTTTATTGTTTCATACAATTGGAAGGGATTATAATAATGACATTATTTCTGTATTGTCTTCCTGGGCAAAATACCCCATTTTTCTTTCATGCGCAACAAAAAGCATGGTGTAGTTCTTGCACAGATTTTTGTAAATTTCAATCACTAGCAAATCCACAACTGTTCCAGTCAAAAAATATTTGCTCATCACTAGCGTAGAGATTATGCTGCTCAGTTATAAATGGGATGACGGTAATTTCAAATCTTCATGAAAGCATCAGGAACATGTCTGAAATTTCAGAGTACCAGTAACAACGTATGTGTAATATAACAATATCTTTTAAAGTCTGAAGTGTTTACATCCAGGCACAGATAGGCTGATTACAAAGCAAATAACAACTCTGATAGCTGCCTGTATAAAGAATTTTTGTGCAGACTTTGGACCTTCAATGAAGATTGCACTGGAAACGCAAGCTCCCAGTATGGCAATCCATGATTATGCTTGCACTTTGCAGTTATAGATTTCCATTGCCGTGTCCAAACCATTATATTATTAAAAGCGTTACAGGTGTAAAACAAATGAAGTAAGAAATATTATACATATCATCGCTGTTACTGTTCAACAAGGGAAATTTATGAAACTTGTAATGTATTTAAAGTGTATATCATCTGAAATTTTTTTTTATCACTTTACCTATAGTATATTATCATTGACATCAGGTCCAATCAGCAGAGCTTACAGCCTGATTGTGCAGCAATAGTCAAAACATGTTCTGTTTCTGGGGGCACTTTTAAACTCCAAACAGATGTTGCTGGAATCAAACCACTCTACTGTATGATGTATTTACAGGCAACCTTTAGGCTGTCAGATATTACAGAACTAGAATGGATAGAAAAAATGGAAGGTTGAATAGTTCTGCAATTCTGTAAAATTCTGCAAATCTACAAGACCTTAGGTACCTTTATAGAGTACATAGATTACATTGATCCTCACTTATTGGATTACTTACACAAATTACACAAGTAACTGTGGTCTTCAAGTAAAATTGTGGCATGTTGCATCTTAAGAAAGTCAAAATTCTGACTTTAAAAAGTCAAAACTTTGAAAAACAGAAATTGAACTGTTAGGGGACTATATATTTAACCACAAATTTTTCTGGTTGAGTTTTTAATGGGGAAAACTTAAATTTTTAGAGGAAAAAAGATTTATTATGCTCTGAAGCTGCTAAAAAATTGAATCTGAAAATACTCCACATAAAACCTGTCAAAATAATGTAGAAATCAATGGAACATGTTTGTAATCTTCAGAATTTTTGGACTGTTTGCACTGGATTTCATTCGATAATCTGATAAACTTGAGCATTTTCGGCGTCAACTTGATGCAAGATTCGAGACTCAAATTGAAAAAGTTGCACTACTTTTTGTTACAATTTTCTCTTGCATAAAGTAAAAAAATTATATGTAAATTAAGGGGATTCAGGTTTGGTCGCAAGCGTTATTTAAATTGCTGCTTTAGCACTGCTCGCTATTTAAAATAATGCACTGGCTAATAAAATTCTATTGTGAAATAATAGAAAACAAAAATTAAACATAAACAAGATTTTTATGGTAAATTATAGGGATGCACCAAATCCACTTTTTGGGATTCAGCTGAATCCCCAAATCCTTCATGAAAGATTTTGTTGAATATGAAACTGAATCCGAATACTAATTTGCATACACAAATTACGGGTGGGAAAAATGTTTTTTAGTTTCTTTGTTGTGAAAAAAAGTCATGTGGTTTCCCTTCCCACGCCTAACTGAAATATGAAAATTCAGATTTGGTTCCGCCATGCACAAGTATTTGACTGAATTCGAATCCTGCTGAAAAAAGGCTGAATCCTGGCTGAATCCTTACCCGAATCCTGGATTCTGTGCATTCCAAGTAAATTCTGATAAACTCAGTCCTAGTAATTTGTGGAATAAAAACTGAAACACAATTAGAATAGCAGTGGTAGATTAATATTTACAAGTCATATATAAATGAAATAGCTTGAAAGTTGTTAATACACTTCCCATTTTAGCTGCCAAACCTTTTCATTTACATTTTAGAGATTTTGCAAAACACATATTAGTTCTTATTTAGCAAATTACGATTTTTCTTTCACATTTTTTATTAATAAGCCTCTAGAAAACGGAAAGTTACATACATAACGGCCAGTGCACCAGTTGGTATTGGAATACTTCACCATTTCAAAGGTGCTGGTGTGTTCACTTGGAAGAAACAGTTGAAGAAATGTTCTTTTTATGCTTGGCTGCTGTCGCAACTAATTCGATTTTTTTCTCTTTTATTCTTTACAAGTATGTTAAAAATAGACAGAATGACTTTAAAACCAACAGAATATATTCAATCTGTTAATTCAAACTAACAAGTTATTCAAGTTTTTAAAAGATTTGATTTGGTGTTTGGCCAAATCTTTTGTTGAGTATTTAGTATTTGGCCAAAGGCACACATAGATTTGGTGCATACCAAGTCATAATGCCGTTATATTGTTTTTCTGCCTAATTTTGCACCTATGGTGTCCTGCATGCATGATAACATTCTCAGTAAGTTTTATTGCAAGGGTATGTTTGCAAATGATACATTTTGCATAATTTTTTTTACACTGAGAGAGAGAGATATCAGTTATTGCAAAGGTAAAATACTAAACAGTTCAAAGAGGTTGTTAGCAAAACTGACTTTGGGGAAGACAACGAGGCTGTTGCGGGCATCCAGGATTCTGCAGAACAAGAGCTGTATATTGGAAGAGTTAAGGAAAATATATCTTGACTGTGAAAGCTGAGGTCTTAGGTTTCCTCGACAGAAAATTGTTTGTATGTTCTTCCTGTGTCTGCATGGGACTCCTAAGTGTAGTATACTTTTATTTTCTCTAAACACATACAGGTAGACTATAAACTGACTTGATAAAATGAACTGATGCAATTATGTTACCTATTGCACTAGGGGAAAATAATCTGTTGAGAAACCTACCCGCATTCTGTTTAGCAACCAAATACCATATGCTACATCTCTCACCTGCTCATTCCGGATCTTGCCCACCCCCACATCTTGTGTCTAATTCCCTTCCCCTTTAGATTGTAAGCTCTTTTGCTCTTCCTCACCTAACTCCATGGCCCAAATTCACTAAAGCGTGAAGCGTCTAACGCTAGTGTTAATTCGCCAGCGTGACGTCATTTCGTAACTTCAGAAATTCCCTAACACCGACTCTGGCAAATTTTCGCTAGCGAAGTAGATAGACTTGCTCAACTTCGCACCCTTACGCCAGGCGAAGTTGCGCACTGACGAAGGATCGTAATTACGCAAATTCAGTAAGATCAAAATTTTCATGAACGTTAGCACTTACGCTAGAGTTACTTCGCCTGGTCAGACCAGGTGAAGTTCAATACAATAGATAGGAGGTTGAAAAAAAAAACTGGTAACATTTTTCTAGGTCCCAAAAAAAAAAATCGCTGGTGTGTTTTACCATTGTTGGGTGATTTTTTTTGGGGGGGTTACCCTCCTTCCCCCCTACATTTCCTAACATATGGCAACTCAACTACACAGGGGGCACATGTGTAGGGCAAGTAGTGGCTGTAACATATACTTCTATTATACGTTAAAGTTCCCGCCGTATGCAAATTAGGCATTGCCAGCGTAACTGCGCTTTGCCTGGCGAAGTAACACTAGCGCAACTACGCTGCCATTCGCCCACCTGAGTGTAACTTCGTACTTTAGTGAATTTGCCCTCACATGCCACTGAGTTGTATTTCGGAGCCAACAGTGATCCTAAACAGGTTGTTTACAGGCAATATTTGCTAATCATACTTACAGAACTGCTCCAAATGGCTGCTCCAAGCCATGCACTTTGGATGAGCTGAGCGAAAGTTGGCTAGATGTCAATCTGGCAGGGTTAAAAATCCTGTTGGACCGCATCTGTTCATTGATGTGGTCCCATGATTTGACCACACGTATTCTATATTCTATATTGGGCCCTAGGGCCTAGGATCAGCCTGATATCACCCACCTCAAGGTGGGAATATTGGGGAGAGATCTGTGTGTATGGGCAGCTTTACATTGTCTCCACCTGTTCCTCCTTACTTCATGCTATTCTTCTGTAAGAACCCATTTTCCATGGTTTTGCTCAATATCCTTACAGGCTTTACTCTGGCTTGGCTTCTAAGGGAGTTTTTTAGAAAATCATAAACCAAGATGGCACCTGATGGCGCTGGGCCAAGGGAACTAGGGAAATTTGGTTCCCAAGGCAGCGCTGTCATTATTCTCCCCACCAGACCATTACTCACTCAATCAATTAATGGTGAACATAGACAGCACAAGAAGGGTAAGAAAGACAAGGAGCTGCTACTGACAGATCATTGGTTTAAACAACAGTTAACAATTTCCAGGATTAGGAATCTGGATGCTGGCAAATGCCAGAGGGGTGTCTGTACGATGCCATAGACAGCCACTATTGGACTGATGGGAGGATGTTGGGGCTTTTCTGTACATGTAATGACACAACCTATTTTGAATCCCAGTCCAAACCTGACAATTCCCAGGTTTGTGGGTCACGGGTCGAGCCTTCTCAATAGCGATTTTTACCGACTTCTGATGATGTCACTTCCGTTTACAATGACAGCACTTTCTGAGTCTTGATTGTCAGCGTGTTGAAGGGTCCAGGTTGTGGATAAGGTACTTGTGGGTCGGGTAGTGGGTTCAGGCGGGTAAGAATGCGGGTGCCGGGTCCGAGTTGCGGATTGCAGGTTGCTGGTACGGGTCCGGTACGGGTTGCAAAAAATGGATCCATGCAGGACTCTACACAGCGGCACAATTTAGTGTAAACTACATAAGAGATATACCAGCTGACAGAAAGGTAATCATAAAGTGCAGTGGCATGCTGTGGTTTCATCCAAAGAGAAAGTTGGATGGAGTTTCACTTCTCATTAAAATACACTGACTATTGGATGTGGGTACATAAAATCTTCCCATTCTGCCTGATGAGCATGAAGATTTTGTAGCAGCCACAGCATCTCGTGCTGTTGCGTGGAGTTCTGTACAAAGTGCTATTTTCCCAAAGTGCAACATTTTTTTCCTGCAATGCTAGCATAATTGTAGTCAACGCAACTGTATCTGGAGCACTACATTCAAATTGTGTCTGGGCATGATTCCATTAGATGCAAGTCTGTCACACATATTGACGCAGCCTCCTATTGGAATTATGGGCTCTTTTTAGTTTATTTCAGTGTAAATTGCAAAAATGCAATTTTGGACACTATTTTCCATTTTTCCCCATAGTGCATTATTTTTGACCTTCAGTGAATGTAATTATTGCATCTGACGCATGCCATTGCTGAAGCTGTTGACATAGCCCGCAGTGGGAACCCTGGAATTACAGTGGTGGTAGCAGTAGGTATCCCCTTGTCAATAGTGCTTGCATGCAGTTCATCACAACAGGAGAGGGCAAAATGGCACTTGGTGCAAATATGTGCAAATGGAAGGAGTGTGTTTAGACTCCAGTACCTTTAATGAATGGTTTGCCTATGTGCAAGTATTGCATCCATTTTTGCACAATCACACTTGTATATGAGTTTGTAAAGGAGCACTAATATGTTGTGGTGGTTGTTGTTGAGTAGTTCAGGGCTAAAATGCCAACCAGCTGTAACGCTTTTCTGGGCTATACCAGCACAGATTAGTAAAGTGTCCAGCTATTGGCAGAGCATGGGTTACACTGCGACACTACACATCAGGGCAGGGCCTTCGCTAAGTGGAAGCATTCCTTTTAAGAGGTAGTATAACTACAATACCCAGGCTATACTGTACAATAAAGATGAATGGGCGCCAGGAGGTTCTTAAACAACAGTGAACATTTATTATGCACAAGGCAAATATCCTCAGGTTTAGATATACTCACACAGGAGTTGGATATAGCAGATATTTCACAGGATAATAGCAGATGTCAAAAGATATTCACACACATATCATGGTTAGGATTATTCCTCAGAGTTAAGGTAGTCAAGGTACATCTATTCCTCAGGCAGTATATCCTTAAGTGGTCCGGATCCCTTTCAGTGGAGTAGCCAGGGAGACAAAATCTAAAGCCTAACAATCTATCTGCTGAGGTCCCTTCACTAAAGGCATACGGGGAAGCCTTGTAGGAAGATCTCTTCCTGCTAACACTCCTTGTTGGAACATAGAACTGTTCATACTAAATACATCTGACTATCTCTCTCTCTCTAGAGAGACTATTACAGAAGCTAACCTGTATCTTGCTAATCCTCGTTCACGGGGTTGCCTGGTCCCCGGCTCAGATCTCTAACAGTTCTGGTCCTGTTAGGGCATGTGGCTTTACTGGGGCCTTGTTGATCCCAGGCTCAATGGAAACAACCAGCCTGTTGAAGAACCAGCAGCCAAAGAGGCAGAGGCCCCTCCCTGCACACAATATAAAGCTTTAGTGGCAGGGAGTGGTTATTGCACCCTTTGTCCAATAATAAATGGCATTGAATAGGAGTGTTATGGGTAGTTACACCCAATAACAGAAAACATACTAAAGGGTAGGGATTAACTCCATAGGTGCCGTATAGAAACAGCCATCTACACAGCCATCTACAACCAATGTAAATATTTAAAACATTTTTTAAAAACCCAATCCCATCTTGTTGGGAATGTTTTTGCAAAGATAAAAGCATATTTTCTATTGCTTTGTCAGGACAAGGTGTTTGAGAAGCAGCTTGCTGTTATTTGAGTATGCTGTAACATTAAAGGACAAGGAAAGTGTAAAATAGAATAAGGCTAGAAATGCTGTATTTTGTATACTAAACATAAACATGAACTTACTGCACCACAGGCCTAATCAAACAAATGATTTATGCTTTCAAAGTTGGCCACAGGGGGCTGTCATCTTGTAACTTTGTTATACATCTTTGTCTGACACTGGCACTGCACATGCTCAGTGTGGTCTGTGCTGCTTAGGGATTGTCATAAATGATCAAAAAACAAAGCTGTTTGAGTTCTGCATGGCTGTAAGTAAGGCAGGGGCTCCCCCTGCTGTTCATAAGTATGAACAATTCCTATCCTCAGCAGTAAATGAAAGGAGAATTTCATTGCATACAGTCAAGTTTCTTATAAAAACAGTATACATTTTTTAATTAAAGTATATTGGAGATAGATTTCTTTTTCATTAAAGAAAGTAAAAATGTGATTTTATTTATTTGCCTTTCCTTGCCCTTTAATACTGCAGCTATCTATGTGGTAAATTTGTAATTGTGAGCCTGGATTTACATACTTTTGGAATTCCTGATGAATAATGCTTGTGTGAGAAGCCCACCACAGTGTAAATTATAACAATAATAATTAAAAGGGACATTTTAGCTTCCAAATTTCTTTTTGTATTTGTCCAATTTTGATTTCAGAGGATAAAAATATCTGTTTCTATAACGGTGTTATTGAATTCGTACCTGGGCAGTAATCCGTAGGATCCAATCAGCACTTCGATTTTCTCAACCAGCAGCAGGTGGAACAATGAAAACAAACATCTGATTGCTTGCTATGGGATAGGAGACTGCCCAGGTGCCAATTTGCCCAGTGGTTTTAAATAAACCCCCCTAGGTTTGTCCATGAGTTTTCAAGACTAGTACAAGCCGCCCATAAACTCCATTAATTTGCTTATTATGTTTCAGTACATATTTACATAGTTAGATTGAGTTGAAAAAAGACCAAAATCCAACACGTTCAACCCCTCCAAATGAAACCCAGCATCCATACATACAAACACTGACCCCTCCATACAACCAGATTTATACTAACTATGGATTTTAGTATTATAATAGCCTTTTCTATTATGTCTGTCCAAAAAATCATCCAAGCCCCTCTTAAAAGCATCAACAGAATGAGCCATCACAACATCACCCAGCAGTGCATTCCACAACCTCACTGCCCTCACTGTGAAGAACCACCTACGCTGCTTCAAATGAAAGTCCTTTTCTTCTAGTCTGAAGGGGTGGCCTCTGGTGCGGTGATCCTCTTTATGGGTAAAAAGGTCCCCTGATATTTGTCTTTAAAGGTGTTCACACATATTGCAATAAAATAAAAATGTAGGTGCATGTGTGTTGGACAGGTCATCCTGAGTGATATGTTACAACCATTGTTATTTGTTGGCTGGTGATCAGACATATTTGAAAAAGTTCATCTGATTTGCAACTACTCAGCCAGTCCATGGTGCATCAGCAGGTAAGGAAGAGAAGATAAGCCGTGGCTCTTTTTCACTTCCCTGATCCTTTGGTCTTGGAACCATAACTAATGAAACAATAGAAAATCCATTCAACTGTTCCATGGGAAGATCAGTCAACATAGAATGGTAGTGGGAAATGTATGATTGCCTTTAAAAGAAGCAGGAAGACTATCACCCCACAACATAGTATATCATCAGGCTTCATTAGCACCTTCCAACTACCGCTTTTGTGAAGAATTCCTTAATCTGACATTGAAAAATGAATTGAGCCACCAACTATTTTTCTGTATGTGAAATCATCAAGGGCAAGGTAAATCTGTAACTTGTCTCTGTCTCTGTCCATTGCTCCCTTATCATTCTGTACCCTCTCTCTGTAATTTATTCTGGCCTAGGAACCCCATTGCTCTGTTACTCGCTACCACTCACTCTTTTTGAAACTTTTGCAGTTTGTTCTATTTATATGTTCTATTTCAAATCATTTTCAAGATAGTAGTAAATTGGCCTTTCATTATAGCATATGCTGTTTTGGCAGCTTGAGGGTTTATTCAGTACCAGGTGGTCTACACTGAGATGCAACTCTGGATATTCTCTCTCTCTCTTCCCTTGGAATGCGGACAGTGGGGCTTCCCTTGTGCTTTCTAAATTTACTTTAATCCCGATCTATATGTATATGTATATCTATATATACATAGCATAACTCCCAAATGTTTCTATTTCAAAAATTGAATTGAGGCTTACTGGAAAAAAAGTGGAATTTTACTTAATTTTGTACAGAGCTGTCAACCCCAGGTGTTTGGTTTTCGAAGGGACCCTGCAATCCTGAAAATCTTTGCGGGTATCCGGAGGTGACGTAATGCACATGCGCTATGCCCTACTGATGCTGCGGAATGCTAACCAGATAGGTTTCCTATAATGTCATTGAATGTTTACTGCATATGCACACCTGGAATTTAGCGTAAAACTCCAAATAATAAAAAGAAGCAGATTGGGTGAAGGCAGGGCCGGATTTCCATAGCGGGCGCCCCTAGGCCCGCTGTCGTTTGTCGCCCCCTGTCCCCTCCCTTTTATTTGCTCAAATTTTCATCATTGGGATGGAGCAATGGGAATTGGCACATGGGAAATTTAAATTTCTGAACCAATGTGGGTGTGGTTGGGCAGCAAAATTGGGAAACTCCCCAAAAAATAGCTCTGTATGTGGATGAGGGTGTTCGTGTGGAGGTAAAGTTATTAATACATAGTTACTGAGTTTGATTTGAAAAAACACCACGGGTCATCAAGTTCACCTATCCCTATGCTAATGCCTAATGTGCTAGGGTGAAAATCAGCCACCATACGTGGGCATTAGCCTCTTCTCTTGTCTGCACCCAGAACCATTGCCTTGGCTCAGGTGCAGGCAAATGTGGCTAAATTTGGTGCAAGAATGCAAACTCTTGCCTTTTATCAGCAGTGCTGCACCCAAGCCAGCACAGTGGTTCTTGGTGCAGGCAAAAGAACAGGCTAATGCCCATGTAGGGGCTAATTTTCGGCCTCCATATTTCAGCAGGCTGATTTCAGCCCCCATGTAGCATTGCCTTAAAGGGGCTTTGGTACATCCATATCCTGATTTTGCATACTTTTTCTTTCTTGCTACCTAAGCACAGTACATAGACGAATAGAAATAGCATTTACATCACAAACCTTTGAATTTTATTGCTGTACTTTCACTGTTTGTGCTGGAACATAAAATACACATTTGCATACCGTGTCCTTTTAAACTTTACACAGTTTTCCGGTGTGCAACACTGCAGAGATAGTTGACCTTGGAATATTGTTTTGTACCTATTTGAGCAGGGATTTGCGACACTGATCAGTCAGAGCCAGAAGTGCTATGCAAAACAAGGTACAGTGGCATCCACAGCACAGTTTTTGCAGAGTAATAGGGAATCTCTGGTCATATCTGCAACCTTTGCACCACCTGTTGTTGAGCAGCTGCATTACAATCCTTTGAAAGCAAAGATACAAATGTAAAAGATTCTACTGGCAAAGTAATTCATTAATACTATTTGCAATTTTTATTCTGATATACCAGTACACCATACAGAGGTGTCACTGCCCTGAAGGGATTAAACTACCCCATGCACAGGCTCATGCATAGGACAGTAATTGCACATGTGTTGATCATGTAATATAAATGCACCCCACTGCAGGATAGCTGCATAGACAATTTAAAAGAAAATGTTTGTTTTTTTTAATTCTATATACAGTAGGCACTACCCAAAGCTGCTGCACTAGGCAAGTCCTCTCAGATGCTTATTTATAAGGGCCGTACTTCAGACTCCGGGGGGCCCACAGGGGCCATCCACACCATGCAGCCGCAAAATATTCTATGCCACCAATACTAACTCCACCCCCCGAGTGTGTAAGCAGAAGAGGGAGACAGTTCAGTAGCGGGTCGTCCAGGGTCCCCAGCCTTAAACTATTGCGTGCCGCTAATACCTCCTGTACCCCCTCCACGTGTGCATGCATATGTATATACACTATATATATTTTTAGAAGCACAATAAACCCAGACTCAAGGCCAAAGTGGCATACAAGTATTGAATGTCCTATAATTGTTAATGCTAAGCCCTGATTTCTATCTAACTGACACTTTTCCAGTCTTAAAGGACAAGGAAAGTCTAAAATTAGGGATGCACCAAATCCACTATTTGAATTTGTTTTGTGCCAAAAAGTCACGTCATTTCCCTCCCTGGCCCTAATTTGCATATGCAAATTAGGATTCAGTTCGGCCAGCCAGAAGGATTCTTCCGAATCAGAATTCTGCTGAAAAAGGCCAAATCCTGGATTCGGTGTATCCCTATCTAAAATAGAACAAGGCTAGAAATGCTGTATTTTGTATACTAAACATAAACATGAACTTACTGCACCACAAGCCTACCTTTTTCCCCTGGGCCATTGCCCCTAAGTTGCTACTTACCCCTCTGTGTAAGTCCCTTCCAGCGAAGTTCACGGGGGCCCATCTTTTCTTCAAACCTCTTCTTCCTGGATCCGTTGGCGCTCAGCAGCACATGCGCAGTAGGACGCTGGTACTACTGTGCATGCGCACAAAGTTCGCCAATTGAACTTCGTGAACTTTGTGCCAGCGTCCTACTGTGCATGCTCCACAGACGGAGCTGGATCCAGGAAGAAGAAGATGGCCCCCGTGAACTTCGCTGGAAGGGACTTACACAGAGGGGTAAGTAGCAACTTAGGGGCAGAAGGCCGGGGGGGAGGAGAGAGGGGATTTGCGCCAGGGAAGTTAAATATCTTTTTAAAGGTGAACAACCCCTTTAACCACATATACAGGCTCATTAACTAAGGACATAAAACATGATTAATGTTACAGTGCTTACAAACTGAAATCTGTGATTCCTGTCATTAAAAGAACACACTTGTGCACAAATACGAATAAAAATGTGCATGTCGCAATGTAATATTCTTTTAGGCTTTTATTGCATTGCTAATCTTAATGGCACATTGCAAATTTTTGAGGTGTGCTTGAAGGTGACACAAACTTTTGGAGCCAACAACTTTTTCATTAAGAAGTTTTATTACATACACTGCGCACTTCACAAACTATACATTTTGGAGTTGCTATCTGACTACCGCTTCAGGGGAAAAGGGTTTACAATTTTCTGTTAGGGATTAATATTATATTCCCCCAATTGGGCCTAAAGGTGGCCATACATGGACTGATAAAGGCTGCTGACAGACCGAGTCGGTAACTTATTGGCCCCTGTGTTGCGAAATGCCTGGAAAAATTTGCCCTTGTTTTGGATGCGGGCACCCGTTTGTGGACGCTGGCGACCATTTTTTCGATGCCGGTGAACCGAAACGTCCCAGATTCGCCCAGCACTACAAACAAGCAGATCTCTCTGTGTATGGCCACCTTAACTTTGCACCTGTGCAGAAAACCCCTTACCATTTAAGTAATTGACTCTCTGCAACAAAAGGTGGCCATACACGGGGCGATAAAAGCCGACAGACCAAGTCTTATTGGCCTGTGTATGGGGCCCTCCGACGGGCTTCACCGATCGATATCTGGCCGAAAGTCGGCCAGATGTCGATCAGGCGGGACTTACAATCCCATGGGATCTGTTCATTGATGCGGTGCAGCAATCCGACCGCCCATATGGCCTCCGCTATGTTCCGATCGTTGGGCCCTAGGGCCCACAATCGGATCAGCCTGATGTCGTCCACCTCATGGTGGGCATATCGGGGAGAGATCCGCTCGTTTGGCGACATAGCTGCAAAATACAAACATGTCTAAATCGTGCTAAGCCACCTTATGGTGTCTACATTTCCCAGGTACAAAATTACAATGGGCACTTGCACACCCTGAATGGAAGACACGATACCTGGTGCTCTTTGGTAGAGGCACGGCCACCTCAATGTAATGTAGAGTTAGGAAGAACCAAGGCACTCAGGTTATAGCAAGCAAGGAACACCTTGCACGTTTATTGCGGAAGTGAGCAACGTTTCGGGGTCACGCCCCTTTGTCAAACTTGTAGTGGAAATAAAGGGTGCTTCATTTTTCATTCTTCACTTTTGGAGCCCTTTCTATAAATGGAAACAAGGTGACGCAAGATAGTATGATTGAGGGATCACGAGTAATAAAATTGCTACGGACCTGCAATTCTTTTAAATCTGCACACACTGTTATTTCAGTTTTGGTTAGGAGTCACAGTTTCTTCTTAGGGTATTCTCACTTGGAATTCTTATGGGTCGAGAATAATTCTTACTACCAGAACAGCTGGTACAGCTAGGAAGGTCCCCCCATGTGTGGTTTCTGAACCTGTCCTTGTTACCAAACAAGCTACACATAAAAGTCTTTGGGTCTCATTTTAGCTTGGTATTGGATCCCTACACAAGCCTGGAAGGTAACATATATGTAACATACTAACATAGTAAGTTAGGTTGAAAAAAGACACACGTCTGTCAACCCTATGTCTGTATATAACCTGTCTAACTGCTAGTTGATTCAGAGGAAGGTGAAAAATCCCTTCTGAAACCTCTACAATTTGCCTCATCAGGGGGCAAATTTCATTCCTGAATCCAAGAGGCTATTGGACCGGCCCCTGGGTCAGCTTGTTTTGGAGCAATTTTAAATAACCCAGTAGCTCCTCACTTGCTTATAAGTCATCCGACCTCTCTTGAAGCTATCTAATGTATCTGCCAGTACAACTGATTTAGGGAGAGAATACCACAACTTCACAGCTCTCAATGTTAAAAAAAATATTTTGACCTCCATTCCTTAACCTACTGGAAAATAAATCCGAATCAGATGAAAGGGAGCCTGAGAATTTATATTTTCTCTGACCTACTTTGTGTTTGTGTAAATACATAAAGTAGAGTGAGACTATACTTTTTCTTTGCTCTCTGATGTTATTCTTTTTTGTATTTTGGAGCCTGTTAACTAGCTTTCACACTTTCAAACCTACATTTAGAAGTCAGCTTTCATTGGTATGTTTCTCCTGTTCATAACCCTATAGTGTTTTTATAAACACATCTCCCAAACTTCATTTGACAGCCAAATGACCAGGCCCGGACTGGCAATCTGTGGGTTCGGGTAAATGCCCAATGGGCTGATTGCTTTAAAATGTAAATGATCACTTCAATGCATTTGTTAGTGCACTGGCTTATAGGTGGAACCAGGAATTAGAGTTGCTTGCTATATATCCCTTATGCTAATGATAGGTATGTTGGCAACAAGAGGATCCGTGATCAGAACTTCAGCCTGTATATGGAACACTGTGATATGTAGCAATAATTGCATGAGACAGACTAGTCTCTTCAAGTATGCCACACTTTGGCCCTGTGATACACGTGGTAATTAAAGTCCTCTTATCTGCCTGGGTACATGGTCTAGCTGGGGGCACATAAAGGAAAATCTAGAATATAATGTAAGTATAAGGTCACTAATCCATCAGATAGAATAGTTGTGATAGAAACTAGGGTGAGATATTGGTTGCAAGGACCAGTTCTAGCACATAGGATGTGTAATATTGCTGGGGATTATATGATAATGGGTAGTGATGGGCGAAAAAGTCGCGAAACGAGTCGCGGGACGATGTTGACGCGCGTCGCGTCAACTTTGACATAAATTCCTGCCTGCACACACATGCAGTTATAAACACATACATTTATATAAGTATACTATATGTGCATTAAAGGGCAAGGAAAGGCAAAGAAATAAAATCACATTTTTACTTTCTTTAATGAAAAAGAAATCTATCTCCAATATACTTTAATTAAAAAATGTGTACCATTTTTATAAGAAACCTGACTGTATGCAATGAAATTCTCCCTTCATTTACTGCTGAGGATAGGAATTGTTCATACTTATGAACAGCAGGGGGAGCCCCTGCCTTACTTACAGCCATGCAGAACTCAAACAGCTTTGTTTTTTGATCATTTATGACGATCCCTAAGCAGCCCAGACCACACTGAGCATGTGCAGTGCCAGTGTCAGACAAAGATGTATAACAAAGTTACAAGATGACAGCCCCCTGTGGCCAACTTTGAAAGCATAAATCATTTGTTTGATTAGGCTTGTGGTGCCGTAAGTTCATGTTTATGTTTAGTATACAAAATACAGCATTTCTAGCCCTATTCTATTTTACACTTTCCTTGTCCTTTAAAGCAGCTTTATGTTGCACTGAGAGCAAAATAACGTAGATGTGGTTTTCACTTAATTTCTCCACAAGGTACAACGCAAATAGTGGTGTTTTGTGGCAACTAAATGTTTGCCAGGATTTTCTGAGTTCAGATATGCCTCTCATAAATAAAAGAGCCTCATGTTCAATACTCAGCGATGGCCATAAGCTGTCTGTCAGCAGAGACACTCGTCCATCAACTATGCTGCAAGGCGCAGAGACTTTTTCGTGCAGATAATCACTTTGCAAATGTTTTTTTTCTGCCCTGGGCCTTATATATAAACATTTTCATACCTTGGGAAAGTTTTGCAAACAACAATTGCCTGCACAGAGAAGAGAAAACTGGTGCTACAAATGCTCATGTACAAGTGCACGCCCATGATTTTTCAACTTATTGTTTGAAGAGAGTTGTTGGGTTGCAGACATCAGGCCCGGACTGGCCATTTGTGGGTTAGGGCAAATGCCAGAGGGGCTGCTATAAGGTCCCATAGAAAGTCAGTGTTTAGTGGGCTGGTGGGGGCTGTTTGGGCCTCTATGTGGGCTGATGGGCCTCTTGTGTACCTGAAATGCCAGGGCCTATTTTAATTCTCAGTCCAGTCCTGCCAGACATTATAGTATAGCACTGTGCCTAGATGTCAACTGCGTGGGGCCACAAGGAATCATTCCTACAAAGAATTCCAGCATCGTTGCTCCTTCCATAATCAATTTTTATGGCAGATTCTGGAGGTGCAGTGATGCAAATGGAGCTTCTTGCATCTGCACAGGAAAGGGCGGCATATAGGGGTGGGTATGGGCAGGCCTGGACTGGGTATCAAACTAGGCCTGGCATTTCAAGTACACAGAGGAGATGAGTTTTACAAGATGGGAAATCCCTGCAACAACTTTGGCATTTCTAACCATATTCAATTTTAGGGTTCCATTTCCCTTTAAGTTGTATATGTTGCAGCTGGGGGGAAACAATAAGCATTTATCACCATTTGGTAATTGTATATCTGGCATACAATGAAATGTTTGCTTTCATTATTCTGCCTGCAGTTGGCTGAAAAATAAAGAGTTGCTATGGGCACTGTCCAGGTGCAAATATGCCCTGTAATGGGAAATGATCCTTAACACATGCTAAATGAATGCAACAATTTTGCACTTGTTTTAGAGCCTGGCAAGCTGAGTCTTATGTTCTTTTTCTGACCCAAAGCATATCATACAGAAGGCTGGTTATTTCCCCTCTAATGTGGTACACAAATTAGATAATGATATGAAAGATTCATGCTCCTGTGCTACATTCAGATGCAATGGCACTCCCTTACATATTTCCAAACCTCTTTCATGTTTAGTTTGTGTGTATTAGAAGGATCACTTTCCCTTTATTTATTCCCTTTTTTCTTCTAAAATAATCTGATGATTCTGAAAAATAAAAATGATTTACAAAAGGCACCATTAGTTCCCTATAATTTATTTATCTAGGAGTAATTCCATGCGGTTTATTTGCATTCTTCCTAACAAAATAGATATATTCATAAAAATAACCATTCTGAGTATATGAAACAATGTTGCATTTGTATATATCCACGATTTTCCATACCCTGGCGTGACTCTTCTTACCAGCTGGAGTGGTCTGCACTGCACCGTGCAGCAATATATTGCAGGCTTTCCTCAAACGGCTTAACGCATTGACATTCCAGACCAACAACAGGAAAATCCACGTGGTAGCAATTTCGATACTTGCACAGGTCACAGTTTTTAAAGGGTTGAAAAATACAAGGTTTTTTTTTTTTTTGCATAGTAATGATCCATCCGGGCTGGTTTATCTGGTGTAATATGTAAATCTTGTTAGTGATGACCTCCAGAAAGATGTCCTTCTTAACTGCATCATACTTGAGTTAATCCAGAAGATTAAGGTCACCATCTGCAGTTGCATTCTATTCACTTTCTGTTTCAGGTGCCATTAGAGAAGTGATGTGTCGGACCTGTGATATTCGTTTCACTGCCGCCTTCAGAAGATACTTTAGATCTCGGAAGGCCACTTCATCCCTGCAAAAACCAAAATCATTAGGGGATTAGTAAAATATACAAGTTTTCTCTGCTTGAAGTTGTACAGTCTGTACCAGAACGACATGGAATATTCAGGGAAATGAGTTTCAAGAGATTTTTTGTGATTTGATAAATGTACTGCAAAGTAACTGCATCCGTGCAGAGTACAGAAAATAGGGGTCATTATATTCAAGGATCGATGGTGCTGGTTTCAGTAAGCTGGGGGAAGTGATTTGCTTGTACTCCAACTCCTGGATCAGGTTAGGAGAGACAAGACAGCCTGCTTGTTGGGAAACCCTGGTTCTGTTTGTTGTGTGCAAACCCGTAATATTTTACCTGCACACACACTTTTAAAGTGCACACACCAGTTTAGAAAGTGTACACACAGGTTTTTTTGAGCACACAGCCAAGAAAAAAATAGAGGGAACATTTATAGTACTGTCTTTGATTAGAAGGGCTCTGTCAGGGTATCTAGCTGCAAAAACACAGAAGACTACAGAGTAAGGGCAAGGCCAGACGTGGCGTTTTTATTTAGCGTTTTTAGAAATGCTCTGTCTGGCAACCACACGCAACATTTTTCAGCACGTAGCTTTCTTTTCCCAACATGCACTTCTCATTGAAAATTTGGACGCCATATATAACATACCCTGTGTATTATGCAAAGTGTGGTTTCAAACATACAGATCCCATAGAGACTATTGATTTAGTAGTTTCTTGACGTAGGTGTTTCTGCTAAAAAAACGCCATTACTGGCGTCCTGTGGCCAATTTCGGCTTGCAAGCGCCCTGTGTGAATTGCCATAGTGAGTTTTCCATTAGTTTCAGTGGTAGTGCAGTTTATGCGTATTTACGCCTAAAGGTGCTTTTTAAAAAAACGCAACGTAAAAAGGCAGCAAAAACGCCACATCTGGCCTTTCCCTAAAGGGCCAATGCAACTTTCCACATGTGCTATTGGTAAAGGTATTACAAACAGGCTGATGATTGTGCTTTGGGATTTTTGGAGTGGCCAAAATAGAGCCAAAATCTCTTTTGTTGCCATTAATACGCACAGACAACTGGTCTTGCCAAATGAAAATGAACCTGGGTAGCTTGGTTACTTTGTGGTCAGCTTAAAGTAAAAAAAATATTCTTCATGTATTATGTTATATTGCAAATATGATCCGAGTTGAAATATGATTTCACAATGTCGTAAGAGTTGGGCCCAGCACATTTTAGCAAATACAAATATTCTGGCAACTGGAAGTTCTTCACATGCTGGCTGATTATACAAGAAATTAAAAGTATACAACCCTTAATAAATGATTTCTGGATAATGAACACAGACTGTTATGGAAACCCTGAACAGCACATCATTAATGTGTTTTCTACAAGTTTACCTGTTTTGCAAATCATTTTACCCAAATAATTATAGGTCAGATGTCGTGTAACATCAAGCACTTTCAAAAATACATAAAGGTTGTATACTTGTTATACCTTGTGGTACCAGAGAGAATTTAAAATTTTGCAAATTCAGGAAAAAAATCATATTTGAGTTCTTTAAATAAAATGGGAAAGTACTAATAGAAAACAAACTACTGTACCCCCAAACATTACAAGATACTGATTGTCTTTGCACATTTCAACCTTCCCCCTGATGAACAACAGAAATTAGCTGGATCCAAAAATGCTAATAATACGTCCTATAATTACATTTCCTATTAATACTTTCCCTTTATGTCTTGTTCAGATTCTAGAGTTAATAAGCATTCATTCCACTAAGAGTCTGTTTGCTGCAGGATGGCCCTGCAACAATGTCAGCCATATTTATCAAGACACAGCATCTTCACTGTGGCCACTGATGAATGGAAGTCATTAATTTCAACAGAATCGTCTGAACTGCAAAAATGTGTTTCGCTTTGCAGTGCTAAATATGGCCCTTTTGTGTGGTCTTGTTCAATAACTCTTTTAGAGGCACAGTCCTGAACATAGCTACTAGCAGACAACAGGGCTGGTTTTGTAACATAGGTGCTCCATTGTTAACCATCAGCAATTAGCTTTGAAGAGTCTACAGGAAAACAATAGTCCAAATTGCCTGCTACTGGCCAGAGAATGTAAGCTTTAGCATTTACTGTATGTTGCTAAATCAGCCCCAAAACCCAGATGCCATAGTAAAAATTCTCCTCATACTCCTAGGCTTTTGAAGACGACTATCAAATGTTAAGTCTGAAAATGATATCAATGTTAATGACAAATGTAGAATCAGAACTTGGCTCAAAGCTTCTAGGGCTGAAGTAGAAAACATTATGTGGAATGGGCAGATCTTTATCATGTCCATTAGAAGCAATAGAAATGGGATGAACCAGAAAAATTAAAATATTCCAGATGCTTGCAATACGTTTTATTGTGAACCAACTTGCACTTCTGTTCTGATTTCTCAGCTTGGGACTGGGAGGCTAAGGGCAAACAACATACTTAACATGGATCGACTGATTTGTAATGTAACTGTTATTTACTCAACTGAGACATGCCATTAACTTATACTTACCTGTCCCGCTAAATCTAAAACACTTGGTCAGTGCATTTTGGTCATTCTGATTTTATTTTGCCAAACAATTAGGAGAAATGCTCCACGGGATGTGGTTTGAGCATGCAACAGATAAAGCATGTAATGTTATACATTTGCATGCATAACATTACCTCAGTTATTCTTCCTTGCAAGTTGCTTTTCTGCTTTTCTTCTTTTGAAAGCTGTTATCTCATCCTGCAGCAAACCATGACCCATCTGCCTGTGAACGATATCAAAATAGTGACGTAAAAACAAAAACCAGTTAGTAGCAAGACGACATCCCGCGCCTTGACCACAAGGTCTCTCCGCTTACCCTGACTTGATCACTGGCGGGACAGGTAACGGTTTTGTAAAACCTTCTTTTCCAACCAGCCAGAATGTCTCTTCAATACCTTTACCCTTATCCAAAAGAGACAAAGGACATAATTACCATGAGCCTATGGAAGACTTTGGAATGCCACCAAGGATGGACCGAAGAAGACTTCATTTTATAAGTGAGAAAACAAACTATCGGGTAGAAGCATTAGGAGAAAGATTTTTATGTTACTGTTATTTTCCTACCAGACCCTGCACTTGTTCATTAGTAATATCACATCAGTATTGTGGCTGGCCAGAGCCTCTGTCATTTGTAGTATTCTACAGACCACCAAATGGCTCTAAACAACGAATAATAAACTCTGCTATAGAATATTACATATTATTGCCGAACAATAAGTACATATTAATGCTTCTAGGAAGTCAAGAAAAGTAAACTGGACTGTAAAAAGAGTTCTCAACTCCTTTCTCCGGTTAATGAATTATCTCTTGCATCCCAGTGACACATGCTTAGGCAAAAAGATCTCCTGTTGGTGTAATGCAGGATGATCACCTCCCCAGTTCATACCAGCTTGTACCTGATGAACTCTGCCATTATCCAGCTAAGGATTTGGAAATAATAATGGATCTTTATTGATAAAAATGGAATGGGAAATTGAAGGCTGCCTTGTGGAGGGTAATTATGACAAAGAAGCCATTTATATTGCATATAGAGGGAGACTGATAAATAACTAGTCCCAGTAACTTAACAAGTAAGTGCAGCATAAAGCATAGAATGTGATATCCCTTTTGGATGACTCATGTTTGGATGTTGCCAAAAACACTCACATGGGTCAAGAGCATGAACAGAACTCTTTGGTATCTGCTATGTGAGAACATTGTACTCCATGGACCCATGAACTGGCACTGAAATGCTAAAGACATTGGAAATCCTAGGACTAAGACAGTTTTAAAAAGATAAGCATCGGACTAGAGGCGTCCCATTTTACATATTTGTGGATGTACTGTTCTGTAAAATATATTTGTAAAGTTATTTCTATGTCTGCCAGATTTATTTCTGTACAGGGTGCATAAAATTACAGTACATACAGCCATCCATCAATGCCACTTTGGATTAAACCATTGCACTGCGTTACATGCTGGGAAAAATCATTATTGAATGTATTGGGTTACATTTTTAAAGAACCTCTGGCACCAAATGTTTTCCACTTTGGAAAGTGAGCATCCCTTGCAAAATAAACTAAAGCAGCTCATCAGCGCAGCTAGCTTTTTATGCATTACTGTGCGATCAACCAACCCTTTCCATTTGCTTAGCTCTTTAGGAATACATAGAAAATCACTTTCCCTTTTCTGATCAACAAGATGAATATGATCAGGAATTCCATTATAAAGTAAGCTACCTAAATAGAGAACAAGCTGTTTCTGTGTACAGAGAAATGAAGTGGTTCAATGGATCAGATCATAATGGCTGGGGAATTACTCAGGCAGTGCCTCATTGTCAGTGATCCAAGCTGAGAGACTTTATATGGGGAAGACAAGTAACTTATCCAATTTAATTGAAAAATTAAAAACCAGCATTCTTTCAAATATAACAGAAAAAGCATTAGTGCTGTGGTTATAAATAACTGGTAACAATAATTGTGTTTATTCAATAGTTCTTGCTTTTTTGGTACAAGTAGTAGTAGTAGCTAATCAGTCTCAGGCAAACAAATACAATTTATCTAAAACATTTATTAAAAACCCCAAAAATCCAATCTATGTTAAAATTATATTAATCAGGTATTGTATGGTTGCATTACTTCCCTTTTGCCTGGATATTAAAAAAAAAAAAAACACAACAAAAAACAACATGGTAAGTAAGTTTGAAAAAAGACACACCTTTTAACTCAATTTTAAACTGCCTAACTGTTTTTTTTTATTACATGTCTCTCCAAATGGAAAATAAGTCAAAGGCTGGTCTTTAAAGGGATCCTGTCATGGTAAAAATGTTTTTGTTTTTTTCAAAATGCATCAGTTAATAGTGCTGCTCCAGTAGAATTATGCATTGAAATCAATTTCTCAATACAGATTTTGTTTATATTTCATTTTGAAATCTGACATGGGGCTAGACATATTGTCAATTTCCCAGCTGTCCCAAGTCATGTGACTTGTGCTCTGATACTGCTGTACTGCAAGTTGGAGTGATATCACCCCCTCCCCGTTTCCCCTCCAGCAGCCTAACAACAGAACAATGAGAAGGTAACCAGATAGCAGCTCCCTAACACAAGATAACAGCTGCCTGGTAGATCTAAGAACAGCACTCAATAGTAAAATCCAGGTCCCACTACGTTCCATTCAGTTATATTGAGAAGGAAAAACAACAGCCTGCCAGAAAGCAGTTCCCTCCTAAAGTGCTGGTACAAGTCACATGACTGGGGCAGCTGGGAAATTGACAAAATGTCTAGCCCCGTGTCAGATTTCAAAACTGAATATTAAAAAAATCTGTTTGCTCTTTTGATGGATTTCAGTGCAGAAGTCTACTGGAGCAGCACTATTAACTGATGCGTTTTGAAAAAAAACATGTTTTCCCATGATAGTATCCCTTTAACCTAATTTATATTTCACCCAAACTACTATGATTTCTGACATAATAATAAAGAGAGTGTGACCACTGTTATGATGCTTGATAGAGGCAAATCTCCAGACCAACTCAAATAATGGCAGCCAAATTCTCCCACATTCCCTAAACTGCTGCCTTTTAGCGTCTGATAGAACTTTAACTCTACCCCCAGCCAGCTGTACAGAAAAAGTACACACTCATTCTTAGCATCTGTGCTGGATGAGGTGTCTGCACCTAAACCGTTGTTCAGTATTATCACAGAAAACAGCAACACAGAATCCTATGATTAAGTGCTCAGGGTGGCACAAAATGCATTAGGCTTTTTGTACCACAATTAGATATAATACCATTTTGTTAATAAAACATTTTTAAAGCTGCATTTTATCTACTGAGTACCAGTTTGTGCCATCCTTTGTTCTACATAGTCGTGTAACAACACAGAGTAGTATTATTTAATCATTAGTGAGGGAGTTAATACTTTTGCAAGCAGCTGTATAAGTCAGCAATGTAGTGCAGCAGGCACTGGTTTTAAATCAATTTATCACACACTAGGTTGTGCACCTAATCAAACAAATGATTTATGCTTTCAAAGTTGGGCACAGGGGGCTGTCATCTTGTAACTTTGTTATACATCTGACACTGGCACTGCACATGCTCAGTGTGGTCTGTGCTGCTTAGGGATCGTCATAAATGATCAAAAAACAAAGCTGTTTGAGTTCTGCATGGCTGTAAGTAAGGCAGGGGCTCCCCCTGCTGTTCATAAGTATGAACAATTCCTATCCTCAGCAGTAAATGCAGGGAGAATTTCACTGCATACAGTCAGGTTTCTTAAAAAAATGGTACACATTTTTTAATTAAAGTATATTGGAGATAGATTTCTTTTTCATTAAAGAAAGTAAAAATGTGATTTTATTTCTTTACCTTTCCTTGTCCTTTAAAACAATTTAGTAATATACACAGTTGCACTGGCAAAATACAGTTTTATACAGCAATAGTTTACATAGTAATAGTATACATACCACCAAAAGAGTTTTAAAGAGGCAAAAAGTGGAGCAACAAGGAGCGGATACGCAGGTGTATCCGCTCCTTGTTGCTCCAGAAAGGTGTGCCCTCCACCTATTTATATTTCAAAAACATCAAATATGACTATTGAAGACAATTGAAATAAATTAGGCAAATTAATGATCTTTGCCTATTAGTCTGTACTCAAGAGATACATTGCCTCATTCGCTTCAATTTTATCCATGTTAAGCCAGTATTAATCCACAGTTAAGAATGCAAGAACGAATTGCACTCCGTTCGCAGAATAATTTCATCCTTAATATTACATATCCTTGGAATATACATTTTTAAATTAAGTGTGAAACCAACCCATGGTCTAAAACAAACTGCGTTACACAAAGTGGGTGCATAATCAATAGCCAAAGTTCCATAATCTTTACACAAATGCAGAGTAGCAATTGCAAGTTTTGTAAAAGGGTCTACTTGTAAAACTGATCAATGTACTGTTCCTGCCTACTGCCTCAAACATCAATATTACTCATAAATTAATGTACAGTAACATGAACTACCACAAGATATGGGGCAATACATTTACTAAGGTACTTACCTTCAGCTCAGTTCTTCCTCTCAATTCCAAGAGGTAGCCTTCATTTAAAGACCTAAGTATTTTAACGGTACTTTGATTGACATGGATTCGATAGGCTGGAAGTGAAAAACAGACTTAATCTAACAGTTGAAGCTCCATCATGTGTATACTGTATCATCTTTCCATCTTATAGCTGAATAGTAGTTACACCAGGTTCTCCTACATTGAGTGATTAGATTTGCCATGTTTCCTCCATTCTAGTAACCAAGAGTATACCACTCATATTTACAGCTGCACAAGTTAAAGCCAGGTTCTGCTTCTTTGCGATGATTTATAGTGGTGCAAAGATTTTCCAGTTGTTTGCAACCGCTATTGCCTATTTCACTGTCCAGCAGCACTATTTTAAAAACTTAAGTTGGCTGTACACTGGCAAATTTAAGCTGCATATTTGGGCCTTTAAACCAATTAGGCAGCTTATCTGTTCCTGTATGGGGCCCTCCACATGGCTCACTTGTCCAATATCTGGCCAAAAAACAGACAGATGTCAATCAAGCTGGTTTGATTTTCCTGTTGGTTTGAGGACCACATTGGCTAGCTGATGTAGTCCTCACTCGTCTTTCTGCAGTTGTAATCTAATTTCACCTTAGGGTGGCATATATCGGGGGTAAGATCTGCTTGTTTGGTGAGCTCGCCAAACAAGCAGATTTTATATTGTATGGCCATCTTAAGATATTAATTGTTTTAAAATGAGGGAAATACATCGGTAGTACAAATCATCTATTTGGGTGAAACAATTTGTTACCATGTGTGCTGATCAAGGTCATCAACTAATCAACACCTTCAAGGTCCTCCTCCATGTAGTGATCTTAATGGACTGATGAGTATGTAGGCCATCTGAAAATAAGTTACATGGGCCATTGTCTGAAGATACATTCTTGAGATGGCCTCTGAACATTGTTTCTTCTTAATCCATTATCATTAAAATAGTTACTAAATATTAATGATTCATTATGTTACTTTGAAAATTCCATGTGAACTATTATAAATGCAGTTTTGGTTTTACTTCTGTGCTATAAACTATTCTGCTCCTGTAATTGTAAGAGGGGAATGTAAATACTAATGGAAAGGAAAACTAAAGAAACAGTTGCTTGGTATCTTATGGTTTTATTATGATAGATGTTCAGTATGTTCCTAATATTAAAATAGTTTACACGACAATAAAACATAAAATTGCCATCTGTCTTTTGGATTTGTCTTTGCTTGACAATCCAATAACCTTAATGTTCTATATCCTGTAGTTTCAGATTTTACAATGTGCAACAAAAAGCCATTAAATACTGTTATGATTATTTTCTACTCACGTAACCCAGTGGATTCCATTCGAGATGCAGTATTTACAGTATCCCCAAACAGGCAGTACCTTGGCATGGTCAGACCCACTACTCCTGCAACAACAGAACCTAGAGGGAGATTAATATTAAGGAATTGTTATGCATTGACTATTCATGTGCAGTGTACAAAGATTTCTGTATCTCCTCAAGAATCCACTCCCTTTACATAAGGACAATAAATGAACCTAAATCATTACGTTTAGACTTAAATATAATTGATACAATATTTTAAGACTTCAGTATATGTTAATTACTTTTTTACAAGCATTCTCTTATTTACAAGATGGTGGGCAAAGTGGTTGTAAAATAATAATTTAAATACAATTAGACAGACCATTTATATCCATACAAGGACAGACAATTACCTGAATGGAGGCCAATTCGTATCCTTACAGGAACATCAGGCATGTGTCGCATTTTGAAAGACCCCACTGAACTGAGAATATCAAGAGACATGTTTGCAATCTCTGCTGTATGTCTATTTCCATTTCTCTTTGGTAGGCCTGAAGCAACCATGTAGGCATCTCCTATAGTTTCGACCTGCACAAAGAGATTAGGTAAAGTGCATGTTGGGTAACTGTAGAAACATATTTTTAAAATGAACAGATACTGAAAAAGACCCAAACAAACAATGTAAAATATTCCAATTGGTCACCCGTTAAACCACTGAGGGTGAATGGAGTAAATGCTTGATAAAATACTGATGTCGCAACATTTAGTAACACTGACTGGTAAGGTTTTGTTAGAAAGGTTTACTTTATTTCTATTAAACTAGTCAAGAATGCCTCCATTCCTAGTGGTAAAAACTCAATTACCATTGTCATTTGAAACATTTATGATATATAATAAAGATTATAACCTTAAAGGAATCGTTCAGTATAAAATTAAAAACTAACATAGAAAATAAAATATGTTTTCATTATAGTTAGGCAAAAATGTAATGTATAAAGACTGGAGTGACTGGATGTCTAACATAATAGCCAGAACAATATTTCCTGCTTTGCAGCTTTCTTGGTTTCTACTGGTTACCAAGCAGTAACCATTAAGTGACTTAAGGGGGGAGAGCACATTGGTCATAACTGTTGCTTTTGAATCTGAGCTGAATGATGAGGATCCATTGCAAACTCACTGAACAATTATGTCCCATGTGGCCCCCCTTATAGTAGCTCAGAGTAGCTCAGAGTTAGAAGTAGTGTTCTGTTATGTTAGACGTCCAGTCACTCCAGCCTTTGTGCATTACATTTTTGGGTAACTAACTATTTTAGAAACATTTTTTTTATTTTGCACATCATATCTAATTACCCAGTTTTTATTTTACACTGAACTGTTCCTTTAACACTTTTGTAATACTTTTGTCAGGTAGTATCTTTAATGACAAATGGTATTGACTAAAGAATCACACCCTTATCATTTAATAGAATAAAACCTATCCTACAGTATAACAATGACTGTGGCATCAAGTAACTTACCTTATATACATCATGATTTCCAATAACAGCATCAAACAGTGTATACAAGTCATTGAGTAGGTCCACCACCTCGATTGGTTCACTCATGGCCGATATGGTGGTAAAGCCAACTATATCACTGAAGTACAATGTAACCTCATCAAAGCCCTCTGGTTCCACCGTGCAGCCCATCTTTAGAGCTTCAGCCACCGATCTGAAAATCAGGGTATAATTGGAGTATAGATGCCAAGTCTATAAAGAGACTATGCTGTGACATATAGGCAAGTTGAATGAATCTAAATGTGCCTTCATTTATTTTATCGTGTTGTCTGATGTATGAAATATCTTCCAAAAATGGCAGATCTCTTATTTTAATTTTAATAATGTTAATCTAATTTTATAGTAAAAGAAATAAAGTCCCTGTGATACTGTTGCAATCACATGGCTTAGCAAGTCACATCACTTTCCCAGTCTCTCGACTGCACAATAAGAAGAAACCCAAACTAGATATTACATGTACTTACTGACTGCTTCCCAAGCAGACTCATTGGTTATGGGAATCATGTCTGCTGTCTCCTGATATTTTACTCTACCCCCTAAAGTCCACAACTGATTAGTTTAAATTGCACAACATGACACTATAGTAGAGCAAATAAAGCATATTAGGCTAAGAATAGGAATCTGGTTTACGATTTTCCAATCAATAAACTATATGCAAGGAATGTACATATTATTGACATTTTCCTTCTTGAAGAGAAGATTTTTGTTAAAAAGGAAAGGCATAAGATAATTATCCTGATAATTACAAGGACACAGGTCAAAAGTTTATTTGTTTACTTACGGAGGTAACATTTGTGTTAAGAGTTTCTCAGTCTTCTGTTTCTCTATCTCTAGTTCCTCTGTTCTCTCTCTGATTAAATCTTCCAAGTTGCTTGAATACTGTTCCAACATGCGCAGCATGGAATCAATTATGTTTGTCTTTCTTCCTTTATTGATGTTCTTAAACTGTTAAGGTGGAGATTCAGATGATCTTCAGATGGATATCAGAGTGGAGAGATGTGGGGGCATCCACAAGTCTTAAGGGCTCATCCAGACGCAAGATTCGGGGAGATTTTTCGCCTGGCGACTAAGCACCTCTTCTTTGGGGCGACAAATCTCCCTGAATGGCTTCCTGGTATCTTGCCTGCGCAACTTTGAAAAACACGTCGCTGTGTGAATAGGCGCATGCGACTTTAGCGCTAGCGGGTATCTCCCCGAATCTTCGCTTCTGGATGAGCCCTAAACATGTCTACAGTAATCAGAACATTTCTCATGGAAACTCTGTCTAAATCTAAACACTGGAATCACTGTGCACACAAGGCAAATTTAAGTCTGAAAATGCATATTTGGCACATAAATTAATTACCATAGAAGTGAATTGGGGGAGAATCCATCTTATCTGCTGTTATCTTGGCATTGAACCTGAGAATTATAATCCCCCAAATCTTTATTCAAATTAAAAGGCCTTAACACAAATTAACATAGATTTTTTTTAAATGTGTCTGAGGTTTGGTATAAGACATTAACCAATTCCCATGTAATTCAAATTAAGCATTGACAGATTGCTGTAATTGAGTGCTGTGGGGTTCTGGGAAGATGCTGTGCATTGTGTTTTCGATATTAATGAGATCTTTCGCCTTTCAGGTCAAGTGAGTCATCATATATATGTCATGAATAACTGTTAGCAGATAAGCATTCTCCAGCCACATTCCTAGTGTCAAGGTTACAATTGTTCCACTTCTAGAATCTAGAATCATCCAGACCATAAACAGAATCTTTGCATCTTTTTACAGTGTGCAGCAGGAACCATCATTCAGACACATATTAGGGGAAGGGAGGTGGGACAGCTACATGCACCCAGGACCGTGAAGCGCCAGCGGCAGCTTCACACACTTCGCACCACTTTTCCAGGTGAAAAGCTATGGAAAACTACTGCGTCCTGGGTGCTGAACGCTGGCGACTTTTCGCTAATGAGCATTTCATAGCAAAGATTTACTACAGTTTGTTTAAGCCTAGCGGAAAATCGCTAGTGGTCTTATGCTTAAGTCAATTTGAATAGGGTGGGTACATTATACAGTTGTATAGAGGTCTTTATTACAAATGTTGGTGCAAATGCTTGAAGTGGCAACTTTTATTCATTGTATAGGATTTGTAGTCTATCTATCTATACAGTATATTACATGGTATGTCCTTGTCTCGTTGGTATTCTAGTAACTTTATCACTGCACTGTTATTATAAAACCTTGCTCACCTGATCAAATATTTCATCAAAGGAGGGACGCCTGTCTGGCACTTCACTCCAGCACTTCTTCATTAGTACAATACACTCCATTGGAGCATGATCTGGAGATACCACCGGACGGCACAGGGGTGGTGGCTTCTTTAACTTCTGGATGATTTCTGTAGGGTATAATAATAAAGATTGTTTTAGCTACAATGAAAAGGCAGTAAGGTTATCAATCGGGAAGGTATGACTGATCCATCAATAAAATGCAAGGATTGTATGGTTCAAAATAAATTAAGATTCATTTCAATCTCTTACCAATCTCACACATTGTATACTGATAATAATATCAATTAAACAGGCGTATTAGGCTTCCTACCCTACTACTATATCTTATTAGAAAATAGCTTTTAAATTTTAACTGTAAATACATAATGTATACAAAATATGACAAAGGCATAGTTTACATGTGTGTAATATAACATTGTTGCTTTAATTGCTTCAGTTATTTAAACTTACCATCTGCAGTCTCTTCCACTGTACAAAATGGGGGCCCCCGCACCACAACCTCCTGCATGATAATAGAGAAGCTATACACATCTCCAGAGAAAGAGCCATGCACTGCCGAAAGTGGGTCTCTAAGCAGTTCTGGTGCTGTCCACAGTAGCTCTGCAATTATAAAAAGAACGTTAGCAGATTCGTTTGTAGCTAAACAAAAATCAGAAGGGTACACACTTACAACTTTGCCACTCTGTAGAGTTGACTGCTCTTCTGGAGATACTTATTAGCCTCTCAATCTCAGTTTACACCCCTCACCTCAGGTGCAAATGTATAGAGAGAAAGGCTACTAACGCAGTACTAGCGTGTTTTATACAGCATATAATATCTCCAAAGTAAAATGTAAGAATGGTTATATTACCTACAGTACAGTACAGTACAGTAGGGGTGCATTTGTATCACCATATTTAAAGGGTCATGTCATGATTTTTATTATGTATTTTTTTAATTTCTAAATTACACTGTTTACACTGCAAATAATTCACTCTTTAAGATTTAAAAAATTGAATTCCTGAACCAGCAAATGTATTTTAGTTGTAATGTGTTGCAGTGGGACCTGGATTTTACTATTGAGTGCTGTTCTTAGATCTACTAGGCAGCTGTTATCTTGTGTTAGGGAGCTGTTATCTGGTTACCTTCCCATTGTTCTGGTGTTAGGCTGCTGGGGGGAAAAAGGGAGGGGGAGATATCACTCCAACTTGCAGTACAGCAAGAGTGAAGCTTATCAGAGCACAAGTCACATGTTGGGGGGCAGCTGAGAAACTGACAATATGTCTAGCCCCATGTCAGATTTCACAATTAAATATAAAAAAAAAATCTGTTTGCTCTTTTGAGAAACTGATTTCAGTGCAGAATTCTGCTGGAGTAGCACTAGTAACTGATGTGTTTTGACAGTATCCCTTTAAATTTAAATAAATATGGAAACTGCCACTAAAGATTGGCTGAATAATAAACTGAATCCAAAACTCTTCTTACAATATCTTCATAGCATAAAAGAGTTGTGTTGCAATATGTTCATTTGTTGGCTGCACAGATAACTTGTGAATTGTAAGTATAGTGGCACACAAACCACTTGACAGCAACCAAGGTAGTCATCACATGCACATTAGGTTTCCTGAGTCACCAGTGACTTGTCGAGGTTAACAAAGTGTTGATACTGGAACTACTCTTGATACTGGAACTACTCTGGATCTCTTACTTCGGATCCAGCAGAAGAGGAATATCACTTAGGCTAAAGGCACACTGCATATCACTTGTGCATATACTCCAGTGGTGCAACTGCCAGTGCCACTTACCGTTAAAGGACAAGAAAAGTTCAAAAGTAATTAGGTTTATGAGGCAAGCAACTAAACCGGTAAAGAGGGTGGAGGAATAAAGCTATGATAAAAAAACACCAAGTTTGGGGTTGTTTTTTTGGAAAAAAAGGTACTTCTAATGGACATAATTACTCTTTACAATTGGTATATATATTTGTACATTTGTATATATGTGCGTGCATTGTTAGGTATGTATAGGAGAGGCTGAACTTGATGGACCTTTGTCTTTTTTTCAACCAAAATCTCAAAATCTATGTAACAACTATTTCTACAATAGCCATTTTACCATATGCAGTTGGTTCATCGTGAGGAATCCTCTGAGCTTCCAGTACTTCATTATAACCATAGTCAGTCACTTTTAAGACAAAACGTCCATCTACTACACAGTTCCGAGATTTGAGTCTCCCGTGGACAAACTTTCTGTGGTGCAGATACTTCATTCCCTACACAGAAAAAATAGAGCTTGTGTAAAAGGGTGCTGGCTCAGAGATTTTATCTATTTTCAAATAATTGAGGCTCTGCTTCTCCTTTATGGTCCAAGGCAAGGTTCTCTCTTAGCTCCTAACATGTATCAGTCAATCTGATACATGTTGGGAGCCAAGTCTGTTTTTTTATGAATATTTCAACCTTTCAACAATTTTGCCTTTCAGGTACTTGTTTTTTCATTATTATTAGTTAGGTACTTTATCATTAATGTTCTGCCTCTATGATATGGGTGAACTGTTGGGGACAGTAATATTAAACAACAAAAGAAAAATATATTTAACAGTCCCCACATCTTGGAAAAAATCTGGGACAATAGCTAATGAGTTAACGCAGCATGGTATAATAAGGCCACATACAATTACTTCTTGCAGCTTCAAGCAACAACACAATGTAAGTTTTATCAATATATATATATATATATATATATATGTGTGTGTGTGTGTGTGTGGCTTCCCCAATTTACAATAGGTACAAGATCACTGTCGGCATTGCAGGATACCTTAAAGAAATAGGCTGTATGTGTTGTACTTGCTTGAAGTTTATTGGTCTGTTAGGGTCAGTCTATATAGCCTGCTCATTAACAACAATTGAGATCGGAGACTCAGGGGCAGATTTACAAAAAAATTTGAATGGAAAAAAATTTGAAATTCGACCATGTGAATAGGCAGGGAAGTAAAATCCTTCGAATATCGAATTTGAAGGATTTTACCGCAATGCGATTGGTCGATCGATCGAATATTTTTTATTCGATCAAAAATAATGAAACCAATTCGGTGGCTTTGATCTGACGAACTACTGTAGGCGGTCGAATAAAAATTTAAAGGGGAATTACTTCGACAGTCAAATAGTCAAATATTCAAATGAAATTTTATTCGAATTTATTCGAATCATTTGAATTTTCAAAATTCACTGGTCGAAGTGGTCTTCAAAAACATTCGACAATTCGAACTTCGAAACCTTCATGAGAATTTAATACATCTGCCCCTCAAAGTCAGCTTGCTCACAACTGGCAGTTCATATTGGGGACAGAATCATTCAAACAGGCCTTGGTTTTAAATTTTTATTGCATTTTCTGCAGCATAAATACCTTTAAACTATTGACAATCAGTCAGTAGCCAAGTGTTTTGCTCTGGGTCACATTATTTACCTTGATAAGATCCAGAAGTAGGGAAGATTTGAACATCCAGTCTAGTTTCACATCTTGGTTTCTCAGTAAATCTTCCAAGCTGCCCCTTGAACAAAACTCTGTGACGATGGCAAAAACTCCACAGTCATGAAAAAACCCAAGAAATGGGTTGACATTCTCATGGCGCATGTCTTTCATCTGCATAGAAATGCAAAACCCTTAAAATTCATTGCTGTCTATGGTATTTAACAGAAAAAATAGCAAAGATAACATATTCAACAAACATTCAAAATGTAACCTGTGGAGGCGTGGGATATTTGTTGAACAGGCACAGCAGGGGTGGTGTACACCTGGGATTTCACACTTGTATACAAGGCTGTGGCCCAGTCAAAAAATCCTGGGTACCGTTGCCACCAGAGTAAAGCCCCAAAAGGGCAGCACTTCAGCTGTTGTTAAATCATTAATAGAGATCATGGTGGCATTTACATGTAGACATTTATTGCTTGCTGCTAACAAGATATATATAACACATATATTGTATGTTTACCGTTCCAAACACATCGCTTGTTCCTGGTTTAAGTTCTTCAAAATCCCCAGAAGGACATTTTTTCATCCAAACCCAGTCACCCTTGAGACAAGAAATCACGAGTACTGATTAAACATAAAACATTAGAAGAATAAGGTTTTATTTAATATTTGCTATATTTATATTTGTGTGTGGTTTCACTGTATATATGTTTCCATTAGACTAAATTCTCTGGGTAAAGATCTATCTAATCTCTAATCTTTAATACAAGGCTGATTTACAATGTCCCACAAAGTGTGCTAAGTGCAAAAAATAGGCAACAGATGAGCACTTTTTTTTTACATTTTACCCACTGGCCTTTGCATCTCTTAATGCTCTTGCGCTTGTGACCCCAAGGGTCACAAATTATACCATATGTGTTTGTAGGGGACAAGAGAAATCCTTCCCCTGTTTTTCTGCCTGTGACATCATCCAGCCCAGTTACAGGCTAGAGAGTGATCCTATTGGCTGGACACCCCAGTGCATCCTTGGGGGAGAGGGTGTCCCTGACTTTGGAGCCAAAAGTACAGTGTCTTCAGGAGAGCTGAAGAGAGCCAGCACGGGTAGCTGTAAGACTGTCAAGTACAGAGAAGCTGTTAACTCTGTGGAATCTGTGGAGGTAGATTGAACCCAGCCTGTTCCCTGCCAAGCTGCTAGAAACTCAGGAGAAAGGTGCCACTGTTGAGATTGATATAGAGCTGCCTGTAAGCTCCAGTGTGACTGCCTCTGAGAGCACCCTGGTGAGTGAGCCACCCAAGGGAGGGTACTGGCAAGGATACAAGCGTGAGGCCCCAAAGTGAAGACAGATCTTGTGTATTTACCAGCTATGTGAAAGCAGCTTCTGGGGAAGGGACATTTAATTGGAACTGTTTGGTTATTATCCCCTTCCGGATGATTGGGACTTTGATATTAAAAAGGAGTGTTGGAGTAACAGTTAAGTACCTAATAGTGATTTAGGTAGTGTTCCACGTGTCCACAATGTAGGAGTGCATGGTGTATTACTACAGTTTTACTACAGTTTACATAAAGTTTATATTTGTTTCATTTGCAAACGGTGTGTGTTTTATTATTCCTAGTGGAATCTCCCTATGGTGTTCTCCTCAGTGTTCCCTAGGTGGAGGTAATTCCCAGTTCCCAGCACTTTTCATACGCAAAAGGGACTCAGGGCCCCTGGATTGCCAAGGGTAAGTTGCTATTTAAATAGACAGTAACCAAATTAGGGTTCTATGTTCATGCAAAATGTTGTGTGTGCGACACAGATTGTTGTGTGTACTGATTTCATAACTTGTGTAACTTGAGCTCACAGTTTAGAGACAACACTACTTGCCTTCACTTGCCTGCAGTTTTTGTTATTTACACTTATGGGCAGAAATTCACAATGTTTGGGTTATAAAGAGGTATGCAAGAGACTCATGAATGATAAATGAGAATACATTTATAAATGTTGCAAATTATGGATTCAAGAAGAGTTATAAACATAGTTTTCATAGTACTGAATGAAAATAAGCAGCAACAAACGTTCTGCAAATATTTTATTACCCATTATCTAAGATATATATAAGCCATATTTTTGCATTTTTTTGTATCCTGTATTATTCCTTATATTCCATGTCTGTTGTATATATTTATTTGATGACTAAAAATCCGGTACAACACAGACCATCTATGTTACATATTCACCTACCTCATATATTGCTACATTCGAATTCTCATAGGTAGCAGGAGTAAGGCTTTGAGTTGAACCTGACCTCATTGGGGATTTCATACTCCTGGTATCTGCCGCTACTGGGCCGCTGTCACTAGTACGACTACCATCATTACTCAGTTTCTAAAAAGAGAAAAATATCAGTTAACAATATATTTCAAGCTCCAGTATAGTTGTGATAGAGGATAATAATTGAAATATTGGCCCCCAATCACGTGTTCAGATCTATAATAGCTCAAGGAAGCTGTAAGAACACAGGATTCCACAAGTATCCTGGATGCGCACGATCCAAACCCAGGCCTGTTACTGTCTAGAAATGGTTTATTCCTGAACTTGCCTGACACATCTTAACATAAATTCCACCTAATTAACAAACCAATGTAAAGGGATTTAGCAAATAAGAAATGTTCTTTTGTTGCTGTAAAGTTTTCCAATTTTCCCATTAAATTTTATTTCTGAACAGCTGAAACAATAGTCTAACTCATACGTTGATTGTGTTTACATTTCAGCTATCAGAAGTAGTTTTAAATAGTTGCATGCAAAACCAGTGTCTCTTTACTGGAACAGTAATAGTTTAGACTCACAAGTCAATGTTCCCCAAAGACAAATAAAATGTATAAATATTTAAGGCCCTGATGAAGTTCATCCAACAGCCCTTCAGAGAGCTCATTAGAGAAAAGGTCGTGCAAAGCCAACGCAATTCAAAAATTGACTATAAGCAATGCCATAGTATGCCCCAGCTCAAGGAGATTGATGTTTTGATATATAATAGATTTTAGCAATAATTAAAAGGTTTTTAGTGAAATCGTTAAAGGAAAACAAAACCTTAGAAATGAATATGGCTAGAAAATGCCATATTTTATATACTGAACTTATTGAACCATCCTAAAGGCTCAGCATGTCTATACTAGTAATGAACCATCTTAAAAGTTCAGCATGTCTATAGTAGTAATAATCCACATGCTCAGTGGGCTCTGAGCAGCTGTTGAGAAGCTAAGCTTAGGGGTTGTCGCAAATTATCAAGCAGAAAATGAGCTTTGTCTGTTATATAAACTGATGCTACAGGGCTGATTATTAAATTCTAAAGGTAATTGCACTGGTTTCTGTGGTGCCATGTAGTAATTATCTGTATTAATGACTAATCAGCCTTATACTGTGACTATATTTCTATTCTATGTGTACTGTATATTGTGAGTGGGTCCCTAAGCTCAGTAAGTGACAGCAGAACATAATGTATGGGTATGGCATCCTTTATCCGGAAACCCATTATCCAGAAAGCTCCAAAGTTTGTCACCCATATACTCCATTTCATCCAGAAAATCCAGATTTTTAAAAATGATTTCCTTTTTCTCCGTAATAGTAAAACAGTACATTGTGCTTGATCCAAGATATTATTTAATGAATCCTTATTGGAAGCAAAACCAGCCTATTGGGTTTATTTAATATCTACATACTTTTCTATAAGACTTAAAGGAACAGTTACACCAAAAAATTAAAGTGTTTTAAAGTAAAGAAAATATCATGTAGTGTTGCCCCATTAAGTTGTTAAAACTGATGTGTTTGCTTCAGAAACACTACTATTGTTCATATAAAAAAGCTGCTAAGTAGCGATGGTGGAAATTGAAAAACGGCTATATGGCACAGGATAAGTAATGGATAACAGATAATATTATGTTTTACAGAGCTTATCTCCTATCTGCTGTTTAACTTGAGCCTTTTCTCCTTTGACTAGCTGCCCCTATGGCTACACAGCAGCTTATTTATATAAACAATAGTGGTGCTTCTGAAGGAAACCAGTGCAGAGCAACACTGCATTATATTTTTATTACTTTAAATCAATTTCATTTTTTTGATGTTACTGGTCCTTTAAGGTGTGAAAACCCAAATGATGGAAAGATACCTTATCTGGAAAACATTTAGTGCCACCAGACTATACAGATGAAAATAGGCTTCAGAGTTAAATGAAAGATGCTGGCATTTAATTAACCTATAATTTCCCATGTTGTTTATATGGAAGTCAAAAAATCCAGTATCACTACAACAAAGCATTTGGCTAGTAAAGTCAGGAGTTAAATCTATTTTATCCTGACAAATGCATGGGCTGGAGTTTAAAGGAAAGAAACATTTAAGTTACAGAATCATGCAGCTGGTATCAGTTTCCATGAGAAATGCACAGATATTTGCAACCTTAGGACCACCTAGTTAGACATAACAACATCTTTGTCATGAGTGGAGGGGGGGACAAGAGAAGTTTTTCATCAGGTTTGGCAGTGAAAAAAAGACACCCATTGACCCATTGTCACCATTGACTTCAATGCATTTGGCAAATTTTTTTGCCGTTCTATGAATTTTCAGTGCAGTGAAACAGGTCACTAGCCCCAGTGAACAAGTAAACAATTGGAATTAATTCAAAAATACATTCGCTTTCACTTCATTTGAAAAACAGGTTTTCTTACCTTGACACTGAGTTGTGGATTAATGAAGGTAACATCTTCCAGAGTCAAGAGAATTTTGTTTGGGCCTCTAACTAACTTAATTTTATTTATACGACGCCTGGAAAAACAAATGAATATATTTGTCATATGTTGTTACTAATTGTCTGGAGCATTAAAGAATGCATGGGAGATACTACCACTGGTGTAACATTCTTAAAGTATTAAGGTTACTATAAAGCGTCAGTAAAGGTTAAGAATAACATTATTGTCATTTAGAACAAACAAAGCAGAGTACAAAGTCCAAAAAACAGCCACAATAAGCCATTGTTTAGCAATTAGCCTACAGCTTTCCCTGGTCTCCGGCTTCCCCAATGAATACAGTGCTTATACCTGAAAGCACAGTATTCATGAGGGATAGGGAGAGAGTCACATTGACTTACCCCCTACTCATTCATTAATTTGTGCTTCTTTCAGGGAGGACACATACCTCTATAGGGCCCTGTACTTACCACCTGCCCTATAGCAGGCAGCTAGGACAGAGCTGGCCTGCAACCCCAATGGTCTGTAGGCACGAGGAACTGAGTGCACCTACAGTAGATGGGGAGGGAAAGTGCTGCTTCAATGAAAACTGAGTGGTTACTGTTAAGCCTCTTGGTGCTCTTGAACATCTACCCCCAATGTTTGTAAATTGCCCCTTATGAATATTAGTTTAAATTACTTTTCTTGTTGAGTTCATCTTTTTTTTAAAAAAATGAGAAGTTATTATAAACTATACTATGGTGTTTTATAACTAATTTTATAATAAGCTTTATAATGGATTATTATACAGGGATTATTTTATATTATGTACCCAAAATTTAAGAGTAAAGGCCAAACATTTTCCAAGTATTTTACATTACACTTTGCCCTACTTTAGTAAATTCACCCTTTGCCTAAGGACAAGATGTAAAGAAAAATTGAGGAATTGCATAACCTGCTTATTTACAAAGTAGAGTTTATGGAATAAGACCAACCTTATAACATAAGCAAGTCCATTTATAGAGATGATGGCAACAACAATGCAGAGAAAGACCATTAATGCAAAGGCAGGTTCAATACCTAGGGAAGAAAAACATTTATATTTATTACACCTGAAAAAATATTGATTATATATAAGTTGAATTGTGCACTACAACATCAACTTCAGTAGCTGGGTGTTAAGCATAAAATAAGCCTGCTAAAGGATTAACCTGTACTCTTTGTATATCCTTATCTGTATCAGGTTGTAGCAGTGTTAGGGACCTGGTGCAAAATTTTTAGATGTTGTCAGTATTTGCCCTAAGTCAGTGATCCCCAACCAGTAGCTCGTGAGCAACATGTTGCTCTCCAACCCCTTGGATGTTGCTCCCAGTGGCATCAAAGCAGGTGCTTATTTTTGAACTCCAGGATTGGAGGCAAGTTTTAATTGCATCAAAACGAAGTATAGTACCAAGCAGAGCCACTTGTAGGCTGCCAGTCCACATAGGGGCAACCAAATATCCAATAACAGTCCTTATTTGGCACCCCAAGGGACCTTTTCATGCTGGTGTTGCTCCCCAACTCTTTTTACATTTGAATGTGGCTCACGGGTAGAAAAGGTTGGGGATCTCTAAGTGTTACCATCTTACCCTAGTAACTCTACTATGTTGGTACTCTTCCTGCTATTCTTCAGGGCCCTGGGCAGTCCAGATACTCTTCGCTATCTCCAGTTCAGCAATTTGCCTCCCTTCATGCAGATTTCAACAGGTCAAATACATTGGTGTGTGCTCCCTTTCTCAAACTGCATTATTATAACCAACATAAAACTACATGTAGAGAGACAGGTTGCTGAGGGGATAGTGAGGAATAACATGATTATTTCAGTAAAGTTAGAGAATTTTTCATTGATTGATTAAATAGAAAATGTCTAATTTTTCAAGAACATATTCAATTTGATTTTCACAATGGCTTCTCTTTAATATAATAATGTCATGCAAATAAGAAACTTATCATGGTCAAATACAATTTCTGTAACATTTGTGAAATAAGTTACACTACAGTATATGTCTCTCTACATGCAGGAGTTGTAGTCAGACTCTGATTGACAGTCACTGTAGGTCTAATACCCTGTTGGCATGTGCTGCTTTTACCTAGACAATGCGTTTGGAACTCCCAAAAGTAAATAATCACAGAGCTGCCCTCATTTCTGAATGGTTCCCAATAACTGTCTCAAGAGCAATACATTTATATTTATTACAGTTACAATTACAGTATTTTACAATTACAGTATTTTATCCCTATATATCCCTGAACTAGTTACTATTTTTACTAAATGGACACAAATAATCCTTATCCTCTTGGCTGCAATGCTGATCAGTTTGTTCTTCTGGCTAATCATATGTAATCCTATCTATCATCTATCGATCTGTCTATTATGTAACTGTCACCATTTATCTATCTATCTATCTATCTATCTATCTATCTATCTATCTATCTATCTATCTACTGATGTATCTATTATCTATCTAGTTGTCTCTATCATCTAGCTATCTATCTCTCTACCTATTGATTCATGCATCATCTGTCTGTCTCTATCTATCTATCTCTCTATCATCTATCAGTCTCTATCTATCTATCTATCTATCTATCTATCTATCTTTATCTATCTCTCCATCATCTATCTATCAATCAATCAATCTGTCTTTATCTATCCATCATCTATCTATCATCTATATCTATCAATCTATCTGTCTAAATCTATCATCTATCTCTACTCTATCTATCATCTATCTATCATCTATCTATCTATCTATCTATCTATCTATCTATCATCAGTCTGTCTCTATCTATCTATCTGTCTGTCTCTGTCTGTCTGTCTGTCTGTATATCTATCAATCAATCTGTCTATATCTATCCATCATCTATCTATCACCTATCTATCTCTATCTATCTATATGTTATCTAACTATCTATCATCTCTATCTATCTATCTATCTATCTATCTATCATCTCTATCTATCTATCTATCTCTATATATTATCTATCTGTCTCTATCTATCGATCTGTCTCTATCGATCTAACTAACTATGCATCTATTATCTGACATCCATCTATCATCTATCGATATATTATCTAACTATCTATCATCTATCTAACGATCTGTCTCCTGTCTATCTACCTATCCATCTATCATCTATCTGTCATCTAGCTATATCATTTATCTATCATTTATTAATATAACAACGCAACCTTGATGAACTTTTATCATAAGCTGATGAACTGTGTCATGTTTTTGTGTATTTGATTATTTTTCGAAGGGTTACATGCATTTTGACTTTTAACTCATTAATTGTTTAATAAAAAGTGATTAATTTAGAATTCATATATGGGTTAATTCATTAATTGGATGATTCAATATCAATCTAAAACTGAATAAACTGGAGTAAAATTGTGCAGATAATGAGACACTTGTCTCCTGCACCATCTATTACTTTGGGTAGAGTAAATGTCCAAAGTCTTGTTGTTTCAGTTGTACAATAGACAAGCCTGCAAGGGCATAACTAGAGAAGAAGTCAACGCTGCAATTCTTGGGGAGTGGGAGCAAAGAGGTATAAGGGACCCAGTGGGGCACTGACTGTAAAGCAGTTTCAATATATGTCTTATTCCCATTCCACGGGCCTATCTATTAAACCCCAAATTTTTCTGGTCAAGTTTTTAAAGGATAAAAACTCACAGGGAAAAAAAGCTCAAATATTTGGAGATTTATTATACTATGAAGCTGCTATAAAGCTGTATCCAAAAATAGTCCAGCTGAAACCTGTCGAAGTCATGTAAAAGTCAGAAGGCAGATGGTCTCTTTTAGAATTGGAAATGTTTTTTGCCTTCGTGATGTCCATGATATTTGCCTTCATGAAAGTTTTGGGCTGTTTGACAATGGTTTTGGGAGTTAAGTCGAGTTAAGTCAAAGTTTTATTAATAATATAATGGGGAAATTTGTGTTTTAATAAATAGTGTCATTTTTGAAATTTCTCGTTCAGGTATGGGATCCGTTATCCAGAAATCCATTATCAAGATAGTTCCCATAGACTCCATTTTATCCAAATTTTTAAAAATGATTTCCTTTATCTCTATAATAATTAAACAGTACCTTGAACTTGATCCAAACTGAGATATAATTAACCCTTGGATGTAAAACCAGTCTATTGGGTATTTCATGTTTACATGATTTTCTAGTAGATTTAAAGAATGAAGATCCAAATTACAGAAAGATCCGTTATCCAGAAGACCCCAGGTCCCGAACATTCTGGATAATAGGTCTCCTACCTGTAGTAGGGCTGACACTATTGGACAATGCTGTATTTTGCCCAGTTGCATCATATGTGAAGTTTCCTTCTGCCCCTTATGGTTGGGTTAATGTTGTGAAGGATTATCAAGGTTTTGTAGATCAAAAATAAAAATTGGTGTTTTCCAGCTTCTGTGAGCCGTTGTAAGCAACATGTCCCTTTATCCCAAGCATTGGCAGTGACCAGAAGAATGCCTTTCTCTATTGAATGATACCAATATGCATTGGCTTCTCCAATGGAGCTGGAAATGGGGCAGAAGGAACAACCAGGGGTCAATGAAAATATGTGGCTAATACCAATGGCACAAACCATGATCTCTCACCACAAGGTTGTCTTTCAGTCAATCTGGCAGTCAAACCATCACAAAGGCCTTGCTATTTCTGTCAGCAGGGTTAAGAATTCTGTAGCATATGGCCTGATAATACAATTGCCCTGGTAGATCTCTATGAAGTAGAATAACATGAGGCAGCCATATAACCAGGAACATCAAATACCTTCTGAATCATCATCTAGGATAGTGTTTTCATAACACACAAGAGAATCTTTCATTACTAATAGTAGGGAGATGTCTAATCCAGAGCCTCATCTGCCAGTAATAATATAATACTATAATATAAAGAAGGGAGTGCAATGTTTTTTATTTGTGCAGTTTTATATTTGTATGCATTTTTCTCAGAGGTAAAAGGACCAGATATACATAGCCCATTGCCGTATTATTAATGGCTGAACGAAAGAAGACATTCCCATTAATTTTCTTTGACAATTTCCCAGGCTGGGTGAAAATACCACAATGCTGCGAAATCCACTGCAGTATAACTCAGTCGATTTCACTTGTCACACTTAAAGGGGTTGTTCACCTTTGAGTTAACTTTTAGTATAATGTAGAGAGTGATATTCTGAGACAATTTGTAATTGGTTTTTATTTTTTATTGTTTGTGGTTTTATAGTTATTTAGATTTTTATTCAGCAGCTCTCTAGTTTGCAGTGTCAGCAATTCGGTTTCTAGGGTACAAATTACCCTAGCAACCCTGCATTGATTTGAATAAGAGGCTGGAATATGAATAGGAGAGGGACTGAATAGAATAAGTAATAAAAAGTGGCAATAACAATACATTTGTAGCCTTACAGAGCATTTGTTTTTAGATGGTGTCAGTGACCCCCATTTGAAAGCTGCAAAGAAACAGAAGAAAATGGCAAACCATTAAAAAACTATGAAAAATAAATAATGAAGACCAATTGAAAAGTTTCTTAGAATTGGCCCTTCTACAATATACTAAAAGTTAACTTGAAGGTGAACCACCCCTTTAAATGAACAGTCATTTGACTAAAAGTGTTTGAATATGTACAGAGCCAAATTTCAGGCCACACAGATGTATGTTAGTTGTACTTCAGGCTCACTGAATAGACTCCATTAATCTTGTAGTAGCAGTGGAAGGCCCATGGACCTGCAATGCTACTTAACAAGCTCTACATAAAAGTTCTCTTTAACAGGAGGTTGAGCAAGTAGATGAAGCTATTGAGTTGTAATGGATAACTGCACACTGTAAATTACATTCCATACATTTCATAATGTGATTTTTAACTATAAATTGTTTTATCGTGAAATTGAAAATTAATAATATAATGCACTGAAAAATGCTGCAATAGCTACTATTCAAATCATTTCATTGGACATTTCTTTTCATAAAATGTGCATACAAGAAAGATGTAATACAATAGACTTGTATGTACTTCAACATGACTAGAAGAGCAGAAGAGCTTAACACCAGCGTTAGAAGAGGAAAATATCTCACAGCCACCCACGTTGTCTTCTTAACATCTGCATTATTTGCATTATTTGGATACAATTTGGAGCTTTCTGGATAACAGGTTTCCAGATAACTGATCCCACACCTGTACTGCTTTGTCCCCAAAAACATCGGCCCGTTTAGAATTAGGTCAGGAAAACGACTTGTGAATACAGAAAACAGGTTCAAACCACAGTGTAATACTTTTGTCTTCCAAAACAGTAGCAACCAGGGTTCTCTCCTTCCCTCAAAAAGTACTCAAACGGAATTCCAAAAGGAATGTTGCTAACCGTACCTCAAAATAAGGGGAGACAAAAAAACAAAAAATTAAAATATAGTGTAGTATTCCAAGCAAGTAGATTGCACCCAGTGTATGGAGTGATTTTTACACTATCAGTGTGCTTTTTAGTATCCCATTAGTGGTTTTTTCTTTGTGAAACAAAAATACAATTAATTTCCACCACCATCAAACAGTGTACAAGTGCGTTACACAAAAATCAAGTGTTGTTCAAAATATACCCACACAATCTCTGGGTCTGTTTCTGATTATACTCACAAACGTTTAGGTAAAATGCAGCATTTAACTATGTGTCAAATTCTTCCGTCAAACTTCCGATAGCGATTACTTAAAGGGCCATTTTTACTTTCTTTAATGAAAAAGAAATCTATCTCCAATATACTTTAATTTTAAAATGTGTACCATTTTTATAAGAAACCTGACTGTATGCAGTGACATTTTCCCTTCATTTAGTGCTTCTGGCAGGGAAAAAAATCACTTATGAACAGCAGGGGGAGCCCCTGCTTTACTTACCAGCCATGCAGAACTCATTTATGATGATCCCTAAGCATCACAGACCATACTGAGCATGTGCAGTGCCAGTGTCAGACAAAGTTGTATAACAAAGTTACAGGATGACAGCCCCCTGTGGCCAACTTTGAAAGCATAAATCATTTGTTTGATTAGGCTTGTGGTGCAGTAAGTTTCTACCCTTATTCTATTTTACACATAAATCATTTGTTTGATTAGGCTTGTGGTGCAGTAAGTTTCTACCCTTATTCTATTTTACACTTTCCTTGCCCTTTAAAGGATGTAATTCATGTTTAAAGCAGGATTCTTAGGCTGGTGAGCTACTTTGCAAAGGCACAAGGCTTTTACAGATTAAACTCATCATAGGAAGTTTTCAACTCACAGGAGGACTTTGATGCAGCCAAGTAACCTTGAACCTGTCGTTATCCCAGTAACACAAAAGTGAAATGAGGGTCATACCCTTTTTGCCTCAGTCCATTGACTGTTACTCTCTGGCCATTTGGAAATTTCTGGTCTGTAAAGGTACCAAGAACTTTTTGCATAATATGTTGGCTGTTAAACAAGCACCAGCCTGTGGACGTTTAGACTATAGAAATCTTAGCTGGTGTGTATTCATAATGTGGCAAGATTTTGCTGAAGGGGAGTGGCATAAATAAACGGGGTTCAATATGGAATCCTCCATAGCAGGGACATCACCTTAGGTTTTATCATAGCCTGCAAAGAAATTCTCAACCTCGGTTTTCCCCGTACTAAGGATCAGTTGACCCTTTAATGTTTGAAGGACAATTACTAGCACAGTATACTGTGATGACAGCATATTTAGAATTTTGGTAAATAAATCTATTGGACTATCTCTATCATGGACCTTTGTCTAAGTAACAAAAGGAAAAAAATTAACCTCTCTAAGGATAAAACTAAACTTTAATGTGGATCTAAGATACTGTACAGAGTCCCCTAAATCTAAAAAGCATTCTGAAAATATCCTAGTACAACAAAGTGTTGCATATGGAATCCCAAACCCAGAACAAACCCCAAGGTCCTGGGCATGGCTCGCTCTTCTGACTTTAACAGCCACCTTTCGCTTTGAGAGGAGCCATCTGCTACTCGGATGCCGCCAGGTCTTAATGTGAGAGAACCAAGGAGAGAGTTCTGGGCAGACAAGGGAACTGTACATTTGCAGCAGGTATGGAAAACAAGAAGTGTGGTCAAGGGACAGGCTGGGTCAACACCAATCAGGAGAAGCAGTACAATACAGTAGACTAGAGAAAAGTCAAGGTCATAGGTCGGGTCAAACACACCAATATTGTAGTACAAAGCAGGGTTCCAAGAGAGTAGTCAGTACATGAGCTGGAGAGAGTGCAGAGACGTGCAACTAAACTGGTTAGAGGGATGGAAGACTTAAATTATGAGGGGAGACTGTCCAGGTTGGGGTTGTTTTCTCTGGAAAAAAGGCGCTTGTGAGGGGACATGATTACACTTTACAAATACATTAGAGGACATTATAGACAAATATAAGCAGACCTTTTTACCCATAAAGAGGATCACCACACCAGAGGCCACCCCTTCAGACTAGAAGAAAAGGACTTTCATTTGAAGCAGCGTAGGTGGTTCTTCAAAGTGAGGACAGTGAGGTTATTGCCGGGAGTTGAATTCCCCTTTAAAAGCATCAACAGAATCAGCCATCACAACATCACCTGGCAGTGCATTCCACCCTCATAATTTAAGTCTTCCATCACTAAACAGTTTAGTTGCACGTCTCTGCATTCTCTCTAGCTCATTTATATCCCTCTTAAATGAGAACCAAACCTGTAAGGAAAAAAATCCTCCTCCCCTTCCCTGTGTATCCCCCCCTCCTGGGCAAATGCCCCTAATTTTTTACTTAACCCTCCTGCAGATTCTTGACATGGGAGTTCACGGCACTTATTTCTTCCGTCTTCTTCGTAAGTAGACCAGCGTTTTCAGCGCATGTGCAGTGGAGGAGATTTCCGGACCTGAACCACTGTGCATGCACTGAAAATCATGAAAATTTCTGAATTCGTAAATTTTCACGACTTTCGGCACATGCGAAGTGGTTCGGGTCCACAAATATCTTCCAAATGCACATGCACCAAAACTTACAAATAAGACAGAAGAAAGAAGATGGCTGCCGTGAACTCCCATAGCAAGAATCTGCAGGAGGGGTAAGTAAAAAATTAGGGGCATTTGTCCAGGGGGGGTAGGCTAGGAGGGAGGGGGGTCTACACAGGGGAGTGTTTTTTCCTCCAGGTGAGGTCTTACCAGGGACCTATAAAGAGGCATAATTATGTTTTCATCCCTTGAGTTAAAGTCCTTTTTTTAACATTGCAATACACACGTTTTCAATCATTGAACATTTTTACCATCTTAGTGGTATCACTTGTGGCAGGTTAATATACCCTTGTAGTAGGTTAATATACCCCTGTGGTATCACTGTGATGCCTTCAACTGTCAGCAGAGTTGATAATAACATTCTGGTTCTGGTTCTGGTTGTCTATCAAAAGTCATTATTCCTTTACTCAGACTGTTTTTCCTGTGTTTGTGGTTCACCTTTAAGTTAAGTTTCATTATGTTATAGAACGGCTAATTCTAAGCAAATTTTCAACTGACCTTCATTATTTATTTTTTTATAGTTTTTTAAATATTTCATTGTTCTGACTCTTTCCAGTTTTTAAATGAGCCCATCTTAAAAATAAATACTCTGAAAGGGTGCAAATTTATTGTTACTTTTCATTGCTCATCTTTCTATCCAGTCCCCTTCCTATTCGTATTTCAGTCCTTATTTAAATAAAATGGTTGTTAAGGTAATTGGAACCATAGCAACCAGATTGCTGAACCTGAAAATTGGAAAGCTGCTGAATAACATGCTAAATAACGCAAAAACACAAGTAATAAAAAATAAGACCAATTGCAAACTGACTCAGAATAGTACATGTTACATACACAGAGTGGTAGATACACAAGTCTATGGGGCCCAAGTGATTATCACATATATATCTATATATGAAACCATTTTGTAATAATCATCTGCTGTTTCCATGGATAGCCAAAACTATAAATAATTATTTATACAAATCCTTATCAGCCTTCTGGCAGGGATCCCCATTTACTACATTGCCCCCAGCTCCAACATTTTGTACAAAGTACAGCACGTCCGGGCCAAGAGGTAGGCAGAGTAGGTGCGTGCCTAGGGCTCAAAGCTGGAGGTGACAGGCACGTACCTTTTCTGCCGCTTACCCCCTAGTCCGTTCCCTGCTTGCTGTTCTGGGTGGCAAGTGTAGCCATGAGTGCACACAGGCATGCACGTCACTTCCCCGTATGTATGCACGTGATGCCCAACCAGTGGCCAACGTCCTGGGCCCGCTACAGACGCCCCAAGGATGTGAAAACCTTATGTACTGCCAAACAGAGCCTCCTCTAGTCTGCCAGTCCATGTAGGGGCTACCAAATCCAATCCAATCACAGTCCACATTTGAGCTATTCAACTATTTGAATGACATTCGTGCTTGTGTTGCTCTCTGACACTTTTTACATTTCAGTGCTCATGGGTAAGAAAAGGTTGGGGACCCTCAGTGTAGAGGATTCATGCTCCACAAGGAATGTAGTGGTATGACTTAAGCAACCAAGATATGGGTACTCTTCCATGTTCTTATCAATCTTTTGGCTGCCTCTAAAGAGTAAATAACCTGACGATTCCATTATGTTAACCTGCATGTATACATACATACTTCATGGGTCAAAAAAATGTACACCGGCACAGGGTTTAGGAAACCCTAAATTTAGCACATAGTCAATGGCAAGTATAAAGTAAAGGACTTCATTGTGACTCTGCATGTTGCACCATTTGCCTCATTAGTAGGAGCAGTTGGTACATGAAACTAGAACTTGTCTTCTCTCAAACACAAAGTAACCAGGAATGTGCGTTTACTCTTAGGGGCAGATTTACTAAATTCGCCTAAAATTCACATTAAGAATTCGAAGTTCGAATTTGGATCCTTCCCGAAGATCGTTCGCGTGAAATCATTTGAATATTCTATATTCGATCGATCGTTCAATCGATCGATCAAATTGCAGTAAAACCCTTCGAATTCGAAGGATTTTACCTCCTCACTATTCCCTTGGTCGAATTTCGAATTTTTTTCAATCCGAAATTCGACCAATAGTAAATTTGCCCCTTAATCTCTAACTAGATCAATTTAATTGAGAACTGAACTCACCTCCTGTGCAGATTTTTCCATTAGAAAACCAACAGTAGGAATCTGTCTTTGGTGAGACCCCGTTTGGAAAGTGAATTGGCCTTCCCATGTATCGGACCATATCAGTTTCCATGTCCACAACATAGGTGCGGTGAAGCTCATAGGTCTTGATGTCGGCATCCAGAATAACATAGTCTGTGTAGCCATTGCCACTCATATCTGTTTTAATCCACTGGTTAAATCCATAAAACTGCATGTTTTTTGAATACTTTACCAAACTGGAGCCAGACATCCATGTCCCCTGCCTCCGGCTGCTGTTCATGGCATGAGCAGTGAAATATATTGCGTTGTATATCGTTCCAAACAATGGTGACACCTGAGCAAATAATACATTCAGTTACTTACAGTGATCTTTTATTTAATTGTTTGGGAATGTTGGTGTTCCAGTGAACATGACGTTTCTATACAGTATAAACTAAACATCAACATCTCTCTGATTGGTGGTAAACAAACAGAATTTCAGCCAATGAAAGGGGAAGTGTCCTAGTGTCCTGCCAGTCTGGCACTCTATCTGTATAAGCAAGTACTGGCTTCATGTAACAGTGCTCAAGAGACCCCACACACATAGACAACTACTTTAGACAGTGCTGGTCTTAAGCACATTGGACCAATTGGGCCCTGCTCTTATGGGGGCCCCGCTCCAGTGCGAGCTCTGATTCCTATTCCCTTAATCCCCCAGTCACCCAGACTACCCCTAATCCAGATTGGCCCAGCCCGCTCAGACCTGATTGGCCCAGGCCACAGCTGAACCTGATTGGCCCAGCCCGCTCAGACCTGATTGGCCCAGGCAACAGCTGAACCTGATTGGCCCAGCCACCCCCAACCCCAATTCAACCAGCCCACCCCAAACCAAATTGGCCCAAATAACAAGTGAAATGCATTAATGTTGTATATATAATCCATGGTGCTGCAAAAACACAGTTTACAGTGGTAACCAAAATTTGCACTTTTTTTAGCGCACAGAAATTTAAAAAAGTGAGGGAACATTTTCTCCCAGTTGCCCAGCCTGTCCACATCCCCAACTGGCAGCTGTTACTTGGACAGGGGGGAAAGCAGGCACTATTTGTTCATCCAGCTCTGTGACCCTGAGACAGACAGCAAAGTTCCTTCTAGGGGGGCCCCACCAAAATGGTTTCAATTGGGCCCTGCACTTGGTACCACTGGCCCTGACTTTAGATGACTCAACATGAAGAGGCAAGAGTGAAATGTTACTTTACCTGACTTGGTTTTATGTTTGCATCCAACTCCCCGCTTTCCTGTGCTTCTTGGAATGCCTCATAGAAGGTTTTTCCTTCAGACTCCACTGTGATTGTGAGCACAGAATCATAGGCATCCCTGAGCTTGGGGCTGTTCTTCAGAAAATGATATGTGGCCTTGCGATATGGCAAACTATAGTAGAGTGTGTCATAAGGAACAAACACATAGGTGCCATCTGTCATTTTCAAATCATGGGCCACTTCCAATAGCTGCTGCTGTGCCTGGCCCCCAATTAGGACAGAATGCATGCACATAATGATGACTGTAATACAAAGCCAGGAAAATAAATATGCAAACCATAATATAGTAACCATCATCTAAAATATGCTGTCAAGCCATAAATTAAGAAAATGCAAAGTATTTAGTTAAGGACCAAAAAGAATGCAAAATACTGTTTGCCAAGAGACCTTGATGCAAACCAAGCTTGCATTTTATAGAAGCATTCCAGATGGGCAAGATGCTTCTGTAATATATTCAAAAAATTTATGGAGATGGAAAAAAGTCCCATAATATGATTATTAATGTTTACAACACCATAAAATGAACAAAACGTACAGTAACTATTTGCAATATTAACACAATTATTTATTAGTTTAAATGTTTTGTTCCAACTTACTGACTGTTTTCCATACGAAGAGACAAAATTAAATAGGAATATGATAGCAAGAATCTAATATTTCACTTTTGCCTTTTGAAACTTCTAACTAGTTGATTTGAGTTCATTGACCTTTTGCATTTTTGCAGCTTTTATTACACACCCAACTAATAAAGTGACCGGATATGAACCAAACAATAGGCTATGCTGTTATTTCACATAGAGACTTGCTCACCACTGTAGGCTGTGTCAGCAGTATGTTGACTTAGTAATATGTCTATGAAGATTTTAATCCATCCAGGTCATGATAAACAGTATCTAGTAGAAATAATCCTACAGCAACTGGACTTTCTTGAAAATATTTCAACCAAGCATTGTCTTCAGTTCAACCTCTTAGTTCAGCTTCAGTCCAGTTCAAGAGGTTGGTTGGATAAGTGGTGATACAAGAAATCTCAGAAAGTCTAGATGTTTTAGACTTACAGTTTTTCTACTAGATAATGAATAAGGGATACTGGGTTCATTTACAACATAGAAGTCAGGATGCAAAGTTTCATCCATGCTTGAGCCCTTGTGTCCAATAATACTTGTGCATTTCTGTCCCCCGGAACCCTAACCCAATATTGACCCTAAAACAGTGCACTCAAGCATTAATATACACATTATGGAAGGGGGCTGGACATGCCAGTGTGAGTATATAAAAAGGTACCCATTATGACTGTAGGGTTGCAGGATACAGGCTATAGTTCAGTCCTCCCGTGGCCCTCAAATGTTATGCACAGGTAGGTCCAAACCAGCCCAAACCAACGGCTTCGAGTCAGGCCAACACATCACTACTGCCTTGTTTTCTTTAAGTTGTTAAAGTTTGTTACAACTCTGGGAAACTGATGAAAGCATTTCTGCACTACTTTACAATATTGTGGGCTCATTCACAGTGCTTTATTTTATTGAGAGCACAAATCTAACCAGATAAGTGATTATGTGCTAAAGTATGCTGATTATTCTAAGAAATACTGCATATAAGTAGATTATAGCAGGGATTCTGAGACAGAGTGTCAAATGTTTCTCAGTACTTGTTCAAGTGTTTGCATGATTGAATAACAAGTAGTCGGATTAATGGCACAGAAGGGATCACAAATTTCTATCTCACCTGAAAATAAAAGTCTTTTAAAACAAATCTAAAGTAGTCTTAGCATAAGGGAAAATTGGTTAGTAATTGGTTAGTACTGAATACCTAAGTCAGTTCCATTTAGAATTTTAGTGCTTTTGGAAAAGCTGAATACTGAAACCAACTGCTGGAAACCTAATGAAATGTATTATCTTTATAATAATTTATCTCATCAGTTTTTATGACATATTAGTACCACTCACTGTGTTATTAATATATATATATATATATATATATATATATATATATATATATATATAATTTTACATTCTGTTTACCAAAGTTAAAGAGAATTGGGGACAGGGGTTCACAGTAGCACTGGTGAACAATTCTGGGAAATCTTTTGTGGGAATCCAGGAAGGAAATTGGTGCTGCTTTAGTACTAAAGCTGTCAGTATGGGATGGATGGGACTAGGGAGTACAATACCGTTATAACGCAAGATTTTGATAAAAGCTTAGCCACAAAAACAAACTACACTGGTGCCCGTAGAACTTTCTGTGTAGTATTGCTAGTGGTCCAGGTTCAGGTCCCACTCAGTTTCTCTCCAAATGGTTGGTAAGACCACAAAGGTGCACATTATTGAGGGGATTTTTGTGTTTCGGGGTAGTTATAGAAGCTGGAAAACCATCCTGGTTAGGGTGAGATTGGCTAACAGGAGCCAAAAAGCCCTTCACAATGCAAGACGTAGTGTAAAGCCTTCAGGAAATAGAAGTGCCTCATGCTACACACCTTCATACCAAAAATGAGATTTGAACTCTCTCACATACATAGGGCATTATGGGCAGATACGCTGTGTTGGTGGGAATCAAGGATTAAAACACAGTGTTCTGTTTTATAAGTCAAAGCCTTTTCTCCTCTTTAATGAGGTGCTAGACCATGCAGATCTTGGGATCACTACTTAGCTAGATCTTTATGATCAAGGCATTGACCCCCCTGACTGTTTTTTTTTCATAACAACACAGTATGAGCACCTCACAACCTTAGAATATCTGTTGAGCCAGCCATACAGAATCTAATTATGCTGCTTTTATTTTGGCTAATCCCTCCAACTCATCTTTTGCATTTAGCTGCTCACATAAGAGTCTCAGCTGAAGACCCCCTAACAGTTTACACCTACAGTATGATAAACAATTTCTCAGTGTCATCTACCAATATTACACCTCTCCAGTACTGTAAAACATTAACAATATAAATGAAAAAGAATGCATGTAAGCCGATCTGTATTCTTACAAGAAGTTTGTGGTAAAGCTAACCCCAGTTTCTAAAACAACTTTGGCCCATTCCAAGATATTATACAATAAACAATATGCTAAGAATACAACACACTACTGTAATCATTTTGTTTTTTTTACCACAACTACTAAAAAGGACTTTTCTAGACAATATCCTTCATCCCTACAATATCCCTGCCCTATATTACTGTACTACCAGCTCTGTCCGCACTAAGAGTGAGTAAGAAATGGGAACAGAATTGGCATATCATATCATGTGCTATCAGTAACTTCTGTCATTCTGAACTAGAATGAATATATAACAAGGCATTACATTCATGGGACCTATCATTCAGAATGATCGGGATCTGGGGTTTTCTGGATAAGGGATCTTTCTGTAACTGGGTTCTCTATATTATAAAATATGATATAAATTAATTTAAGTGTTAACTTAACCTAATAGGCTTGTTTTGCCCCTAGTAAGGATTAATTCTAAATAAGTTGGTGCTATAGAAATACATGTTAATAATTGTATCTGTGATTAAGTACAATGTACTGTTTTATTATTTCAAAGAAAAAATAAATCATTTTTAAAAATGTTAATTATTTTATTAAAATCGACTCTATGTGAGATGGAGTCCAGAACTTTCTGGATAACAGATCCCATATCTGTACTGCTAAATATCCTTTTCCAACATTTAAAATGACAAAATGAATTCAGCTTTGCCTGATATGCACCAACGCTATTTCATATATTAAACCTTAAGGTTTTTATTTTAGCCAAAGATTCTCAGGGAAAAATGTAAGAAAACCATCAATCAGCGGCCAAATGGACACATAGTAACAATGCTAATGGCACTGCCACTAATGTATTAATAAATAAATCTGGTGAAATATATTGTTATAGGAATCAATCTTCAGAATGGAATGGCTTCGGTACTATCTCTGATTTCTCACAATGGCTCTGGGTCGTAAGAAAATACATCCCTACCTTTCATTTGAGCAGGACTTTGATAATACACACACTACCTTAATTAACTTATACATATAAACGTTACTGGACTTTTCCTTTGGCCACTGTATCGTTATACTTTTACAATTTACACACTGAGACAATTAATGGCTGAACATTTTGTGGTGCGACATTACAGGTTCTCATTTAATAAACTGCTCAATTATATGGCCACCATAAGTGCTACTATGGGATTCTGCTGAGTAGAATGAAATCCCCATGATAGCTTTGTTCTGGTTATTTATTGAAATCATACATAGTAGCTGAGGCTGAGGTGGAATAATATACAGGAGAATAAAGGTCAACCTTTTACCAAGGTGAATCCTGCAGTACAATACTACAACCACTAATCCGGATGAGAGCACAGACTGGGAACATAACATAAATCAGGGCATGTTTCGTGGTCTGATTAAATGAACACACAAAATAAATAATCAAAATCAACCTGAGTTATGTTGGATACTTGTTAGCATCAAATCACTGTAGTTGCTGAAATTTTACAATCTAAAGGGGAAACTATTATCTCCAGGATGTTTTTGCTGAGCACTATGGAATTCTGACACTGAACATAGTTTTAAGTTATCTAAACAGGCAATGGACACATACACAGGTTTTACTGCTACTGCTTGAGTTGGCAGTTGCATTACCAGTTCCCCAGTTATAACAGGCCATGCCACATTAGCCACCTGAATACCCTCTGCTTGAATTTTTTCATCACTGGATTATCTGATATGAAACCTAAGGTGGGGGAAAGGAAGATTATGGGATAAAGAAAGAAGACATAACTGAGACAAGCATAATCTAAAAACAGAGCTAGTAACACATTCATAGAGGCTAAGCAAATATAATGAAAGAAGCTTTGTAGAAAAATATAAGTGGTGTTTGCTAGAAGTAATATTTAAAGTGTGAACATTTCTAAAACAGTTAAACATGAATCGGGCAAACTTACTGCGTATGTTGTCAATTTTTTTAACCTTCTCCAAAGCTTGTTGGGTGCTCCATGCATCATCTCCCATGGAAACAACAATTCCCACCGGCAAACCATTGCTCCGGAGGGCATTAGCTACCTTCCTGCCAGTGTCCCTCCAGATATCTTCATTAGATGAAATGACCCCAACATGTGCCCACTGGAAATATTTCATCACATTAAAAAGAACTCTGGTGGGGGAAGGGAGAGTTCTAGCAAAGGTTGGGTAGCTCTTAACATTGTCCAACTCATAGTTGATGCAAGCCCAGGAAAACACCGCCTTGTTCCAGTTCTTTCCTAGCAGTGTGGCTGCATCACAATATCCTGGATTGGAAGGGCCAATGAAACCTGAAGCAGCTCCAGAGTATGTGAGGAAGGCTGAAAGGGCCTTGGAAGTTTGGCAATCTTCATCAAGTATCACATAATTAAAAGAGAGTCCAAGATCTAGGGACGCATCCTTGTTGATACGTTCAATTGCTAACTTGGCAGCAACATTTGGAAGTGCTTTGGAAAACAAGGGGTCACAAGACCAAGGTCCAACAACTCCCACTTTGTATGGAATGCAGTGCACAAATTGTGGAAAGCAGAGGATAGCCAGAAGTGACCCAAATAGGGTTATTTTAGATGGAAAAGTTGAAAATGGAAGGTAGTCACTTTCAGTCCATTTTGGATCTCTTGTGCATTTTAATCCAAAGCTATAAAAAGGCCAATGCTCCTTTGGCATTGCACTCTTGCAGGTAACAGAGCCAGCTGATAAAGATGGACCTCAAGCTTCACTCTGTAGAGGTGTAAAGATGGTTAAGACAGCATTTCCAGTTCAGTCCTAGAAAGAAAATTGTGACATTCAATAAACAAATGAAAACAATGATTAGGTAAAATATGACTTTGAAAGCAATACTACTATCAATAACTTGCTTTCACTGTTTCCCTCAAATGTAAACAGCAAAACACATCATGAACCTGAAAATTGGCAGCTGTCCTTCAAATACTGGTCTAGAACTGATATTTATTCCATAATAAAAGTGTACATCAGTTTACAGTTTACAACAATATTACTAAAGGCACAGGATATATATATATA
>CM044446.1:29501861-29513523 GCA_024363595.1 Xenopus borealis
AGCCCACTGAGCATGTGAGTGTCACAGACACTTTTCAAGATGGTGACCCCCTGTGACAAAATCATAGACCATTGCTGCTATTGAGAAGCTGAACGTTTAGGCTGATGCATTGATCTCAGTATATAAAACATTAAATTCTTAGCCATATTCATTTTTAGGGTTTAGTTCTCCTTTAATGCCTGTCATAGGCAGAGGGAAGAAGCCTCTCCAGCACAACTGTGCTTTCTGAGGCCAGTCATAACATTAACCCATTTGTGTTCTATCTAAGTGCTAAATAAAGCCTGGGAAGCCAAAATCAGTCTCCTTTAAATTGCCAACTTCCATTATGTGTTTTGTAGGTAAGTAGCGGCGGATACTGAGAGTAACTTGGAGTGATGCCTTATCTAATGACATTCAGATGAATGCCTTTTTATTCTAACATGAAATTCAAATATAATTTTGAAAGATCTAATTTCACACAAGTGCTACGGAATTTTCCAAAATATGTTACAGAATATAAAAGGTAAAAAATGTGCTCCTATTTTCCAAATATATGTTGCTTCTATGGGTAAGTACAGCAGCAGTCTACAGCTTTTGGTAAACAGGTGATATAGGCAGGATAGCTCATGCCTAGTTTTCCATTTAAAGGAGTATCTAGCCTCATCTGTCATGTGCTGTAGGCTGGACATTGCTGATTTGTATTCCTCCTGTAATCATTGTACTTTGGCCAGAGCAAATAAGAAAAATGCTACCGGTAATTCTATTTCTCCTAAACCGGGTCACCCAACCTGTATGTTTTGGTTTGTATAACTTAGGCATTATCGATGACACGGTGGCTACCACTGAATTAGGAGTTGAAGCAATAGGTATTACTTTGCAGAATTCAAAATTTTCCTCTAGTCCATATAGTAGGAATAATGTTCCTCCAGGGAGTGTTTTACCCAAGAAAAAGTAATTTGAGTTCTCTGTGTTACATGATGTTCTGTCTGATAAAATGCTGCATTTGATCTCTGAAGACAATAGGGCTAAATTACACTGATGTAGTTGCCCAAGGAAACCAAGCAGCTATTTCCTTTGATCAGTCTGTGTTAGAAAATAAAAGCAAATATCTGATTGGTGATAATCAATCCTACTAACTACATTTTTAGAAGTGTCCCTGCTTTTGCCAGGTACTCTGGTATCCATGGAATAAGTCCTACAGTTCTTCGCAGGTTAATTTTTTGGAACCCGACCTGCAATCTGCAACCCGGACCCATAACCTACATTCTTACCCGACTGAACCCGCTACCTGACCCGACCTGCAAGTACCTTCTTCGCAACCCAATTCTCGACCCACTGACCATCAAGAATCTGGAAGTGCTGTCATTGTAAACCAGACGTGACATCATCGAAAGTAGGCATAATCAGAAAAAAGCTATTGAGAAGACCCCGCAGCCCCACCCGCAAACCCACAGAACTGCCTAAATGCGTCTATACCCGCACCCGGAACTTCTACCCGCAGGTTTTTGCGGGGTAACCCGCAGGTACCCAACCCGCTGCAGGACTCTACTATGTCTTATATGTACATTGATTTCAATCTCCCTATAGGTCATAGATGTTTTTAAGCACCCAAATGCTAGTAAAGGACCTACTTCTTACCAATGAATACAGTGATTTCTGCTTTCAACTACACTGTATTAATAAGAGCCGGGCCAATAGGTAAGGCATACCACGCAAAGCACGTGGCCGTCAACTGCACCCTCCTATTTTGTAATTCACCCCACTAGGGATCGGAGAATCTGACCCATTTTGCTTCACCAAAAAAATTTGGTCAATGGGGCATTTTTTGAGTGACATTTTACAAAACGTGTAACATTTTTATAAAAATGAATAAGCAATCCTCTAGACTAGGTATGGGGCATCTAAAATACAGGTAAGGACCAATCAGATTCAACATGTGCAATCCAGTAACCTGGGCACATTGTGCATGCAAGCAGGTAAGTAAAAGAAACTATTATTTTCCCACACCAAGGGACTCTACATGCAAATGAAGACTGCAGTCTAAATTACACCAACATTTTCCTATTAGCATCTAAATAAAAGCTTTTTAGAACAGCTCAGTTTATGATTTCTGTTGTGATATCCCTGCTAGCTAGACTCAGTATTACTGTCATGCTTCCATGCCTAGAAATGGCATTGAGTCCAATGGCCCATAGGTGTGTGCCTTATGATTCACCTATTTATCTTACTCTTGTACATTTGCTCCATACACCACAATTGCATAGTATTACTTTAAGTGAAGATTATTCCATTTAAATGTAAATTCCCTTTAGCAAGTAAACATAAAATCCCAGGCCTCTGCAGTGAAACTCTGCAGTGTTATATAATAATAATAATAATGCAAAAAATTAAAATAAAGAATTGGACTCACACAGTGTCTACTAATCATCATCATATCAGAACTTATGATACAGTTGAGCTCTGTTGTTACTTATTAACAGAGGGCTCTTGGGCTGCAAGGGGCTATCAAATGCCAATTTGTAATCTCATCTATAGAACATACTCTGAGATTATTGCCCACCAGCATCCTAAGATGCATTTGCACTGTAATAAAGAGATTTCTTCCTGCAGGGATATATTTAAACACTCTATTTGCAAATAAGCAGCACCCCTGAGACTTTATTAATACGGTAATTACAATAAGGCAACATTTGCTCTGTGTACAATTTCCATTTCAAAACATTTTCAGCCAATGTTTGAGTGTTGTCTTCAGTTGTCAAGCTGAGTCTAAGTTCTCCCAAGAGACCTGTTTATGTTAAATCGTTACAATTACGTATCTCAAAATTGTTACAAAAGTATCTTAAAGCACCTGATGACTGTTCTGGGTTCTCTAGCAAAAGCCAATTAAGTTAGAAATTTTGTATCTTTTTCTAGCTGTTCAGTATAGGAGATGAAAGAGAAAGTAGGGACATTTCAGTAACAAGCCAGGACTGCAGGTTGAGCTGTCAAAAGCGGGACCGTCCTGCTCAAAACAGGACAACTGGAAGGTTTGAGAATGGATCACAGTTCTTAGAAGTTTCACATACATTTATTCAGACAGCAGACAGTGAAAAGTGTAAATTGCTTTAGGATGTCCTAAATAGACATGGTATCTGAGTCTACTTTTAAGTTTTCTTCTTAAAGGAACAGTTCAGTGTAAAAATAAAAGCTGGGTAAATAGATAGGCTGTGCAAAATGAAAAAGGTTTCTAATATAGTTAGTTAAAAATGTAATCTATAAAGACTGGAGTGACTGGATGTCTAACATAAAAGAACAGAACACAACTTCCTGCTTTTCAGCTCTCTAACTCTTAGGGGTCCGTTTACTAAAGTGCGGTAAATTTGACTATAAGTTTCCGTATGTTTTCGCTGAGAATATTTTTCCGCCAGAATATTCGCATCGACTAAGTTTACTAAACAGCGATGTGCTCAGAAGTCATTGCGATCACTTGCGGTAACTACGTTAGTGAACCAGCTTACGTTAGCGGTAATTTTAGCGAGTTGCGAATTTTCTGGCGACAAATTACGTTTGCAAATATTTATTCTAGCAAATAGTCTTGTTTTATGCGTTAATAATGGCTTTAATTATGGCAATTTTTACTGTGACATTTATGGCCAGAAATGCATCTTTCAAAAATCATAAACTTTATTGACTGATGATTATACCATCCAACAACATTACAGAGTGACACCAATCAAACATGTATGTATCATATAAACCCATACTTCATCCATCCACTCACAAACACTTCTGCCAATAGAATCCTAAGAAATCATATCAGTTATCTATTTGTATCATTTAAATGCACAGTTTAATAAAAATTAAACTCCCATTGAGAATTTTCTGGTCAAAATATAAGTTAACACCACTCTATAGATGGCGGTAAAATGTTGCAAATATTCTGGCGTTAATTTTGTCTTGCACACATTTTGCTGTTTAGTAAACCAGGCGTTAATGTGTACGTAGCGTTATTTTCAGCGGATGCGATAACTGGCGAACACATATTCTTGCGCAAGAAAATTTGCACATTTATATTTACCGCAGGTTAATAAACTTGCGAAAACATGTTCTGCTTTAAACTTGTCTATATTTTGTGTGCAAATTTTTACCGCACTTTAGTAAACGGACCCCTTAGTCAGAGACTTGAAGGTGGGCCACAGGGCTCAGTTAGAGAGCTGAAAAGCAGGAAGTTGTGTTCTGTTTACTATAAAAATATTGACTGGAGTAGCACTCGGGCTTGAGTTTATACTTTAGGACAAATGTGTTCCATGTGACTACATTCCATAATGTCAGTATGGTTGCACATTGTTCGCCTGTGTCTTAATGCTTATTAATGGAGGGGCCATGTGTAATCTGCAGTGATGTGGATTCAAGGGACCCCTTGCTTGTGACAGTTATAGAAACAGAAATAAATATAATTGAAATCGATGTACAGTGCATTTGATTATGCCCCCACTACACTTTGTATGTAAATCGGCCTTGGTCAGACCCTGCCTTAGTACAAAAGGTACTGCAATAGTTCCAAAACAAAGTAGGTATTTTAAGGATACTTGTAGTGGTTTTTTGTAATAATTATTTTTCTTTACAAGGGGCACAAAAGGGTAGCACATTCCGCCCAGAAAACTTTGCCTCTTTCTATTTTTGCTTCTCTTCTGTCACAAATCTGGCTCTCATGAACCATTGATTCTAATCGTGGTTAATCTTATTGCCTGTTCTCTTGGTAGCAGATAATGCCGGAGCAACAAAAGGATTAGTTATTTTTAGGAAACTGATATTTATAATTAGCACTATAAAGGGCCCTCATGTATGGCGAGTGCTGCAGGCAGTCAGAATGTGCAAAGACAAGTTATAAATTGGAGCCTAGAAGGCTTTGCTTTTTTAGGTTTCTCCATTCCAGTATTAAACTATACAGGACAATCCTGTATCCTGTATCCTGTTTGAAGAGCATGAAACAATTTTCAGCACCATCAGCTCAGGGACAGCTCCTTATTTATGCACTCTCAGCATTCAGATCCTATTGGTACTGGGCCCAAGCAAGATGTTCTGGGGAATTGATCCTTATGGTGTCAGACAGTGTTCATAAGCTGTATTAGTTGCTTAAGGCTATCAATAGCCTTAAGCTTTCAAAGAGACTTTAGAATGCCATTCTAAAACTTGGTTATAGTAGGGCAGTTAACAAAGAAAGATGAAGTCTAGTTTATTGTTTGCAGAAAGCATCTTTATCTATACTTATCTTTTATCAATATCTTTATCGGCATAATTTATTTTATAATATAGGTATGATCAAGCATTCTCTGTTAGACGCAAGTGTTACAATAAATAATATATTGCTAAATGAACCTTAACATGAATGTTGGTTAAGTGAATAAGTGTTAAAAACTATGAATACTGTTATTCAGCACTTAGAGATACTATTTGCCTCTACAGCAGAAGAGATGTGGGTTCCATAGGCAAGTAATGAGACACCTATTGTGACTCAGGAAGAAGTTAGAAACTGCTGTTCGAGAAAATAGTCTCAGGAATGCCTTCACTGGCCTTCAAATCAGTTTTGGAGAATGAACATTTTATTTGGACTTTCCTTCTCTACCTGCTGTCATTTGTAGGTATTAGAGGCAGCTCAGCCATACTGCTTTGGTAATCTCTTCTTATATCACATTAAAGGGGTGGTTCACCTTCAAGTTAACTTTTAGTATATTGTAGAAGGGCCAATTCTAAGAAACTTTTCAATTAGTCTTCATTATTTATTTTTCATAGTTTTTTAATGATTTGCAATTTTCTTCTGTTTCTTTGCAGCTTTCAAATGGGGGTCACTGACACCATCTAAAAACAAATGCTCTGTAAGGCTACAAATGTATTGTTACTGCCACTTTTTATTACTTATCATTCTATTCAGTCCATCTCCTATTTATATACCATTCTCTTATTCAAATCAATGCAGGGTTGCTAGGGTAATTTGTACCCTAGAAACCAAATTGCTGACACTGCAAAATAGAGAGCTGCTGAATAAAAAGCTAAATAACTATAAAACCACAAACAATAAAAAATGAAAACCAATTGCAAATTGTCTCAGAATATCACTCTCTACATTATACTAAAAGTTAACTCAAAGGTGAACAACCCCTTTAACAACAGCATCCCTAGTGGTCAAAAATAGATTGTGCTTTGGTAGTAGATATTTGTGAAAAAATCTGATAAATTCATTTATCAGAAAACAAAACATTTGGGCAAGATTGAGTGGCTTTTAATCTGTATATGAGCAAAATACAACAATCCATGTATATATTTGTCATTTTTTACAACTCATCAGCTTAATGTGAGGCCAGTGGAACTTAAATCACTGTGACTATTTCTAGTGAAAATTGTGCTTAGAGGGGGCATTGCTGAACATGACATTAATTCAAGGAAGCAGTGGCTTAACTGCATCAAAACTAGATTGGGTAATGCTAGCATTACCGTGTGCAAAAAGCTGGAGCTTTGAGTTAGAACAAACATGCAGCATTCTTACTGTCACACTCCAATATCCAAATAAATCCTTGTCTAAATGAAAGATATATTATATAACAAACAGTGGTGTAACCATAGAGGAAGCAGAACCTGCAGTTGCCAGGGCCCTAATTAATGTGCAATTTCAATAAATCTTGATAGAATAAAATTAATTTGCTGTGGGGTCCAGTAGTAGTAGTCATGCCACTGCCCACACCCATTATTAGGAGGTAGGGATTTGTTTCTCTGTTGGGGTTCATTGACCAAGGATAAAACCACTACATATTTTGCAGGGCTATTTCAAGGGTAGGCCACAAACATAAAAATATCCTTAGCACAAGTACAAGTATACTGCCATCTTGTGTACTTAGTAAAATCATTTTTTTAACACAAACTGGACTACAACTGGCAAATTCCAACTGGTATATTCCACCAACGTGTCCATAGGTCATAATGTTTTAACAGTTAAACATTGTTCCCATTGAGTCCTCTAACCCAAATCATTTAACATATTCAGTCCTTATTTAACAAAAGTAACTCAAAGCAATTGGACTTGCTGAGAAATTTTTAATGAAGACGTTTCACTGCTCATCTAAGCAGCTTCTTCAGTTCAACTGACTGGAAGAGTCTATTAGGGGAATGTAATATAAGTCGGTAAGGCAAAAAATATTCGCAATGCGAAAAGTTATGCCTCTGTGCGAATAATTTTTGCTTTGCACGAATTTAATATAGCTTTTGCGAAACCGGAAACTGTTTAGCAACCACTTCCAAAAGTGGAAGAGAGTTTGCGAATTTTACAGCTTGCGCCAATGCGCAGTCAATGTAATAAAACTTCTTACTGAAAAAGTCGTTATGTTTGCTCCTAAAGATTACGACACCTTCAAGCACTTCTTAAGAGTGCGCAATAAAAATTCGCAATGCAATAACAGTTTAAGGAACAATATTACATTGCGAGATGTGGATTTTTAATCTTATTGATGCGCATTCTTTTGCTCTTTGCGAATTTAATTACATTCCCCCCTATGTGCCGAGAACTCCCCTACACCAGTCAGTTGAAATGAAGAAGCTGCTTGGATGAGTAGTGAAATGTCTTCATTAAATATTTCTCAGCAAGTCCAGTTGCTTTGAGTTACTTGTTAAATATGGACTGAATATGACCTGGATGAATGAGAATATTCATAGCTTCTTTTATTACATGCTGGTACAGTTGGGCAGAATGTTCCTGCCCTACAAGGTGAGGTGCTGGGCTCAGTTAATACACATACTGAATCACTTCATTACCTTTCATTCAGGCTGCCCAATTTCACTTATCTGGGGCAAATTAAATCAAGGGTTCAATCGATATTTAGGATGTAGAAAATCAAGACCCCTGATAATTAATGTGAAATCAAATCTTGGCAGGAAAATCTATTCATTTGAGGCTTCCATGATTTGCAAAAGGTTAAAATACATGGCAGCAGAATAAATCAGTCTGTATTCATTGTTCTGTAATGAGGAAGGAAGGATGACTTATCCTTTGCAATGAGACATTGCATGCTTCATGTTTCATCACAGCAAAATGAAGTGTGTTGACAGTTTTCTAATAATAAAACAAGTGATGCTCCCTGTTCTGCAGTAATAAAAAAATACACACTCGTTGTGATCCCTCCCTGGAATTACATTTACTCAGTAAGTGCTTTATAAACACATTACAAATGATAATATTATATTTCTTTAAATCCTTACAGGTGGCACCCACTGGATGCACAGTAATGGCTGAGGGATTGGGATTTTATTGATGGGCTATCTATGCAGGGCATTTAATAATGCTGAAGCACTCACCCTTGTATGTGCTGAATCTCTGTCTCTTAACAGAATTTGCAAGATTTCAATTCAATCATTCCAGTCTGTGAACATCAATCTCAGTAACCACAAGAGGCCCAGTCCCCATGATATTAGCAGCAGTAATACTTCCAGGTTGGTGACACAGAACGGCCTTTTACATTTCCTGCCAGCATTCCCCTGACTCTCTTACGTTCCACTGGAAGAAGCTGGTGTACATAACTGGGACGTGTCATAAACCTCCCAAATCACCGTTCTGCATGTCCACCGAAGGACCAGATTAAGATTTACTGTACAATGACGCCTTAAATCCTTTATAAACTGATCTAGCCAATTAGGACTCACTAACGACCTATATATGACCTGCAGTTGGACTCCGCTTCTATCCCTATTAAATAAAGTGTTCTTTACTGCTCTCACTATTAAATAACATGAAGCTTGTGTTTCCGAAATGCTGCTTATAATGACTCCAATGCCTAAGCCTACCTTTACAGTAAGGTCACACGGGCAGATTCTGGGGGGACAACTTTGTGAGGCAACTTCAGGTGACTTCAGAATATGAAGCGTTGTGTGTGCTTTAGCGCTGTAGCAGGAGAGGAGACATGGGAGGGCATTTCGGGGAGTTAATCTGCTCGTGTGACCTTAACCTTAGATGTTTTTATTTGCTAAGGAATTAGACTAATGAATCAATCTACCCTTATAGTATGAAAATGCTTCAAAATGCATCCATCCCTGTTATGTAATATATTTTGGGGAGAAAGTAAACGTATCACAGGCAGTGTATTGCCTCGGATATTAATCCATATTATGTCATATGTTTTAGCTTTTTAGTTATTTGTTAACCTATACAGTTGTGCTCATAAGTTTACATACCCTGGCAGAATTTATGATTTCTTAGCCATTGTTTTTAGAGAATATGAATGATAACACAAAAACTTTTCTTTTACTCATGGTTAGTGTTTGGTTGAAGCCATTTATTGTCAAACAACTGTGTCTAATCTTTTTAAATCAGAATCAGACAAACTACCCAAATGACTCTGATCAAAAGTTTACATACCCCAGTTTTTAATATCGTGTATTTCCCCCTTTAACATCAATGACAGCTTGAAGTCTTTTGTGGTAGTTGTGGATGAGGCTCTTTATCTTCTCAGACAGTAAAGCTGCCCATTCTTCCTGGCAAAAAGCCTCCAGTTCCTGTACATTATAGGGCTGTCTTGCATGAACTGCACGTTTGAGGTCTCCCCATAGTGGCTCAATGGTATTCAGGTCAGGAGACTGAGATGGCCACTCCAGAACCTTCACTTTATTTTGCTGTAGCCAATGACAGGTTGACTTGGCCTTGTGTTTTGGATCATTGTCATGTTGGAATGTCCAAGTACGTCCCATGTGCAGCTTCCGGGCTGATGAGAGCAAATTTTCCTCCAGTATTTTTTGTACTTTACCTGAAGTTATTTGTGGGTTTTTCCTTGCATCCCGAACAATTTTTCTGGCAGTTGTGGCTGAAATTTTAGTTGATCTACCTGACTGTGGTTTGGTTTCAACAGAACCCCTAAATCTTCTTTGAAGGGCAAGGAAAGGCAAAGAAATAAAATCCAATTTTTACTTTCTTTAATGAAAAAGAAATCTATCTCCAATATACAGTGAAATTCTCCCTTCATTTACTGCTGAGGATAGGAATTGTTCATACTTATGAACAGCAGGGGGAGACCCTGCCTTACTTACAGTCATGCAGAACTCAAACAGCTTTGTTTTTTGATCATTTATGACGATCCCTAAGCAGCACAGACCACACTGAGCATGTGCAGTGCCAGTGTCAGACAAAGATGTATAACAAAGTTACAAGATGACAGCCCCCTGTGGCCAACTTTGAAAGCATAAATCATTTGTTTGATTAGGCTTGTGGTGCAGTAAGTTCATGTTTATGTTTAGTATACAAAATACAGCATTTCTAGCCTTATTCTATTTTACACTTTCCTTGTCCTTTAATAGAGTTTGAGCACTGCATTCTCAATTCCTTTGATATTTTCTTATATCCCTTTCCTGTTTTATAGAGTTCAACTACCTTTTCCTGCCGATACTTTGAAAATTCTTTTGCTTTCCCCATGATTTAGAATCCAAAAAACATGAGTGCAGCACTGGATGAAAGATGCAAGGGTCTGTCAGGAGTCCAAAAAGCCATTGACCTTTTATACACACCACTAATTACAAGCAAACAGGTCACAGGTGAAGATGGTTACATTTAATAGCCATTCTAACCCAAGTTGTGTGCATGTTATCAGGCCAAATCACCAGGGTATGTAAACTTTTGATCAGGGTCATTTGGTTAGTTCGTGTAGAGATTATGATTTACTTTTGATTTAACTTTTTTACAACCACTAACCATGAGTGAAAGAAAAGTTTTTGTGTTATTCATATTCTCTGAAAAACAGTTAAGAAATCATGAATTTTGCCAGGGTATGTAAACCTATGAGCACAACTGTACATGTATGTTTATTTGAAATCATAAAGCACTGATTTGTTTGGTCATAGTTTACATGTTTTTTTTTTCTTTCTTTTTCTAATATTCACTATTCTATTAGGTGAAGGTATTGAATGAAAAATTTAATTTCCCTGCACTAAACACTAGAAAAATTTGAGTTGTAGATCGCTTTCTCAGTGGAAACAAGAGATTTGGAAATGTGCAGCACCCTCTTGTGTACACCAGGGGATTTTCATATATGTCATTTTTACTTCTACAGTAAATTTCAGTACTACTGGAGATAAGTTTATACATACAAACCCATTAATACTAAATAAATTCATTAGGTCATAAACTGAAAGTGTTTATTTACATAGCCTCAAATTAAGCATGGCTGTTCTGCTTTCCATAGTTAGCAGCCCTATGCCACTTAACACTGAGCCCCCCGAATCTCTGCTTGGGATGTATAATACTTGATGTACATGTGCACCAATACCTTGAACCTAAGACAGCACTGTGCAAATGCTCAATGCCCTTAAAGGGGTTGTTCACCCTCAAACTAGTGATGTGCCTTCCGTGACCTTACAAATGCCAGCTTCGGACTCACAGTTTAAACTTTTATAGATGTGCGCCCAAATATACAAGTTTGTATAAGTAAAGTACCTTTGCCCTATACATTAATGACACAATTTTAATCATATAAAATAGCCACTGAATATAGTTTCTGTCTGTCCTTTTCTGCTCTCAGTATTAGCGACTCTTGGGGGCAGATTTACTAAATTCACATGAAGGATTTGAAGTTCAATCGAATTTTCGAATGTTTTTAAAGGACAAGGAAAGTGTAAATAGGGCTAGAAATGCTGTATTTTGTATACTAAACATAAACATGAACTTACTGCACCA
>CM044446.1:29516715-29556216 GCA_024363595.1 Xenopus borealis
TTAAAGAAAGTAAAAATGGGATTTTATTTCTTTGCCTTTCCTTGCCCTTTAAAGACCACTCCAACCAGTGAATTTTGAAAATTCGATCGAATCTAATGATTCGAATAAAAATCTATTCGAATATTCGAAAGTTGAATTACTTCCCCTTTAAATTTTTATTTGACCGCCTAGTTCGCCAGATTAAAGCTACCGAATTGGCTTTCATTAATTTTGCTTGAATAAAAAAATTTGATCGAATGGATAAAATCGTTCGAATCATTTGATTCGAACTATTTTATCGCTCAATCGAATTTTAGCTATTCGATCGTTAGACCAATCGAATAGCGGTAAAACCCTTCAAATTTGATATTCGAATTCGAAGGATTTTCATTCCCCAACAATTCCCATGGTCGAATTCGAGGGTTTTTTAACGCCCAAATTCGACCAATAGTAAATCTGCCCCCTACTGCATGTAACATTGATATAATGTTGGAGGCAGATAGCTTCCCTCCAGCCTAGGCGCCATTCCCGACATTGCCTTGCATGTTATGTGATTAACAGACCTATGAAGAAAGAGAATAACAGATGTGTGCAAGACATTGAAACTGTACAAATATCCATCTGCTTGTCCCAATCATTCACATATACCAGTCTTCTATGATAAATAGGTTATAATTAATTATATATTATTAATTATTTATATGGGATGAATTTGAATTTGTGGCGAAACTGTATCTGGAAGATTTTATTTATTTTATTAATCATTTTTTTAACCCATTATCATAGAGAAGAGGTGATTAGTCTCCAGGTGACTATTTCTCCCCGAATCTGCCTGTGTGCCCTTACACTTATACTGAATCATTAGATAGAGCTAAAGAATTCTGGTTGATTTACCTGCATATCTGTGATTCAGCTCTTAACTTTAGGAGCATGGACAAAAGATCTTTTGTACGACCAATGGTCATTGGAAATATTGTGTAACCCCTTTTTGGCTATATTAGACCAAAACCAACTCGCAATGATAGAGCATGGGCTACATGCGACCCTCTTTCATCGGGTAGGGCTTTCGCTAAGGGGAAAATACACGTGTGAGGTAGTTGAACTATAACTTAATACTGCCAGATGTGTAAAATAACAGTTGTTGGATGCCAGGGGTTCTTTGCAAACAGGTAGAACAGCTTTATTTACATACACAGCACCACAGGGTTAATAATACTCACAACTGAGGTAGATCATATGCAGGTACATTAGTACATTCAGAGGTGTAGCAGATACAGCAAGGAAAGACTCTCAGGTAGGATTAGTAAGTTGGAGTTGATAGGATCACCATCCAGGATATCAGTACCTCATGTGGTCCGGATCCCTACAGCAGACGTGGATCAGGGATAAGAACACTGCCTGAAGTCCCTTGTCAGTACTGTGGTCCCTTCACTACAGGCAAAGTAGAGCCTGGGGGAGAGCTACTCCCTTCTATCCTCCTTGGTGGAGCTTGAGCTGCTCTTGCTAGCTTTCCTCTCTGACTCACTTCCACTAGAAAGTGTTATAAAGAGATATAACCTATACACTGGCTTTACCTCGTTCACGGGGTCCCTGTATCCCCGACTTCTCTAAAGGTGGTTGTCCCTTTAGGGCCTAGCGCTTCTGGGGCCTTGTTGACTCCAGGCTCAGTGGAACATCTGCCCAGATCAACTGCTGCAGGCCAAAGAGGAAGTGCCCCTCCCTGCAAGCACTTTTGTTACAGCACTGCAGGGAGTGGTCACAACCTATAGCCAATAAATTGTTACAAATATGTTACATGGGATTTAACCCAGTAACAGGAAAAGGGAAGGTACTAGTAAGGGAATGAAGCCATAAGGGCCATGCTACTTATGGGTCCCTACATTTGTAATTGTAGTATGAATGGCCACCTTTACTACTACTTTCCTCTATAATTCTAAAGGTAATATTTAGCATAGGCATTAATGGAGTCAGATATTGGCATCCAAACACACGTCCATGTTGAGTGCTGGAAGAACCCAAGGCTGGTGCAGTTTTCTGCTAACATTAGCACCATCCCCGGGATATCAGGTCAGTAAATACAATCATTGGGGGTGCCAAATGTTTGGCTTCCTCCCAGTGATTGTGACATCTCCTTTAAAAAGCATGACTATTTGCATTAAACAATTTAATTTGCACCCTACACTGTGTTAATAAATTACCCTTTATGAGTTGCAGATCTGGAACTGAGCAGTCAATAATCTTATATTAGCTATAAAAATCACCAATAACCTGTAATAATATATATTTATAGCGGGCATCATGATGTCATCAGTCGTCGGCTCAGCGACTTGAAAATATTAGAGGTAACTTCAATGTTCCATAATACTATGGATTACAGACTATGGCCTATTGTAATATCTATATTAACCAATAGGTGCTGAATTAAAGCCCTCCACACATGTTGGGATGGTACCCATTTTCTGTTTTCAACTGGAAGGATTATAAATGCAACAAGTGTGAACGAATTGCCATAAAATATTAACCTTTAAAGGAAAATTCAACCCTGTAGCAGAAAGACCTGCCCCCCCATCTTCTACTGAAGGAAGCATTTGGGAACCCCTGTACCACACCATAAACTGCTTAATTGTTCCCAGTACTGACAGGCTCCTTATAGTTTTCCCCTCTGCCTCCTGGTATTGGCCCTGCTCTTATGTACCAACATTGTAGCTAAATACATGCTCCCTTTATCCAAGTCTGGAACTAGGGGTGGGCAGCAGAGGCTCAGGCCATTGGGAGATAATTGGGGGTGATAGCAAATGAGTTGGGGACATACAGCAGGGTCTCATACCTATTGATTTGACAATTGGTTTGGTCCGTTGATTGTCTCTGTGTTGTGTATATTCCCTCAGAGAGGCTGTTTGCCAAATAATCCATATCTTAAAGAAAAAAGAGGGGGAATGAGTGATGCCCCCCCCAGAGTAGCAGATGATGCTCTTGACATTGATTTGTGTGAATTTGGAGATTTTCCCCTAAAATATACTTGGGAGATGCCTTTAAGCTTAATGCTGGTTGGAAGACAAAGACCCAGGATTTGGCATATATGCCGGGCTGTTAGCAAAAATCCTCATTTTCTATTGAAGGAAGCATTTGGGAACCCCTGTATCACACCATAAGCTGCTTAATTTGTGTTCCCAGTACTGACAGGCTCCTTAGAATTTTCCACTCTGCCCCAGGTATCTGCCCTGCTCTTATGTACCAACATTGTAGCTAAATACATGCTCCCTTTATCCAAGTCTGGAACTAGGGGTGGGTACAGCAGAGGCTCATGCCAGAACTATTGGGGGGGCTATAGCAAATGAGTGTGGGACATACAGCAGGGTCCCAAATAAAAGAAGTGATTTCATACCTAGGGATTTGGCAGTTGGTCTGGTCCGTTGTTGCCTCTGTGTTGTGTATATTCCCTCAGAGACATTGTTTGCCAAATAATCCATATCTTAGTGAAAAAAAGGGGCAATGAGTAATGTCCCCCCCCCCACCGACTAGCAGATGTTGCTCATGACACTGATTTGTGTGAATTTGGAGATTTTTCCCCTAAAATATGCTTGGGAGATGCCTTTAATCTTACTGCTGGTTGGAAGACACAGACCCAGGATTTGGCAGTTATGCAGGGCTAAAATACATGCTCCCTTTATCCAAGTCTGGAACTAGGGGTGGGCAGCAGAGGTTCATGCCATGAGGAATATTGGGGGGTGATAGCAAATGAGTGGGGGACATACAGCAGGGTCCCAAATAACCATGGTTATGGTTTATTACATTTTATTTTAGGTTATGTTTGTTTAAATTCCTTTAAAGGGTTGAGTGCAGACGACCTCTTGACTATATATTTTATGATAATTTAATCCAAAATCAGAATACATTATAAACACATTCTCTATTCATTTATTGAAGGCTTTTATTGAAATCCTGGGTCACCCCTTTGGGCTCTTACACACGGAAGTTTATTTAGGTGTTTGAGATGCAGCTAAATGCATCAGCTAATTGATTCCATTATATTGTGATTGGTTGTACTCAGCATGAGTATGAGTTGTGTTTTATTCCATTTTCATTGCATTTATTTAGATGCAAGATGCTGCATATTCTTGCAAATCAGAAATATTTGGATTTTAATAAATAATCCCCAAAATTTCATTTGAAATAAGGGTCAAAATGATTGACACTTGAAAACAGAATCTTTATGTTCTGGATTGATAGTAGTTTGAGACATGTCAAGTTCACTGAGCTCGATTCAAAATCAAGAGAAAAACAACTACAGCTATGTACAAAGTAATGTGTTGTTACATCATAATGATTAATGTCATAAGACCTCCCCATCAACAATAAACTTGTAAAACTGTGCTGAGTTGAACATTTTATTTGAAAAAAAAGTGTAAATAAATGACTTTAGCTTACTCTTATCCAGCAATTCATAACTGGTGCTTTCATCTGCACATTCATAAAGGCTGCACATTCCAGAAAAAGAGTTACTATTCCAGTTGAACTAGATGAGGAAAATAGCTGTATGGCTGCAACAAGTCATCGTGGTACTTGGGGAATATTTTAAACCTTGATGATATTTTGACTGCTGCTTATTGAGTGCCTGCATCCTTATGATAAATTATATCAGCAGAAGGCAAAGGGGAAAAAATATGCAGGAAATGGGCATTGACAGATCTTCCAAAAAAAAAGAATAGCTGGAAACATTAATAGTGGCTGAGAAAACAAAACTCAGGTCTTTGAGGAAGTTAGTTTTCTTGTAAAGAGCTCAGTGTGAATCAACCAAATAAGGTCCATTTCTTGGAAGTGCGTGGAATAAATGAGCCATATACATTGTGTATAGATGTGCCTCTGCCCTGGAGCATTCAGTGAGCCACAGTATAATTAGGCTAGAGGAAGGAAGCATTTAGAATTAGTGTGCTGAATGGTGGAATCATCCAGTCTAATGTACTTTCATTGTGACCCCAACATAGCAAGCACCAGTGGCAGAAAAATTCTTAGATCTATAATCTGTACCTCCTGCAGTGCCTCTACCATAGGAGAATTTCAGGCCCCCTTCAGCCTGCTCTGTGATATAGCTGTGACCCAAAACACTGTGCCTGGAAGGTGGGAAATCTTGGAAAGTATTTACTACAGAGTTCCTACATAACTACAGAGCAACATGCCAAGCATTGCCAGCTGAATTATAACATGGCAGACAGATGCACACTAAGTTACATGTTGCAGACATCAACCTTCCACCAAATTTTGTTCCTACAAACTCATCTACTGCTGACATTATCAAACTTCAACAAGCCAAATGCAAGGCTTATACTGACAGAAAATGTGCTGCAAGAGAAGTGCACTTTCAGCCTGGATCTTTAGTCAGAATTAAGAAACCAGGACTATTGAAATAAGGATGATCTATATTTACTACACCATTTAAAGTAGACACCAGCGAGGACCACACACATGTGAACTGTCCTGTTAGGTATGAAGGACATTTTACTACTCCTGATGCCAACTGCAACAGGCCTGAAGAAAGTGAACCTATAAGGCATACTGAGAGAATCAGAAAACTATCTGCATGGACCAAGGACTATGTGATGTGAAGAATGTGTATTAGTGCTTTAATATGCATTATTGTTTAGTACATTTCCCCAAATGCTTTCCTACTATAGGGGGAATATGTGGTGTTACAAATGGCCTGTAGATGTCATTGTGCACATGAGTTAAACTGTGTATTCACAGTACTGTCTATACTTCTTGAGGTGCTAGAGTTGATGTTACTGTTGTGTAATGGCTGCATGAACCTGCTAATAAAACACTGTTATACTCTGCTCATCCTCGGGTATCAAAACACAACAGCAGGTCATTACATGGAGTTATTCCTCTCCTCGTACTTCCCAACTTTCTTCAGAATCCCACCACAAGGCATTTTATCTGGATATATTCTCAGCATTGCAGGTTAATCCACTGTACATATACCCACTGTACATATACCCACCACCAGTTCTCATGTGAGGATATCCATTAAACATGATGGTTGAGATGCCTAGGGAATGAGCATAAATATCTAGGAAGTAGACCCTGTGACTACCCAGCTGCCAGCAGAATCAATATTCCAATTCAATATTCAATAAGTCAGTGTGTATTAAACATGTCCCATGACTCATTCCCAAATACGGGGATACTGTAGCCCTGCAGCTGCTTGGAGACAAGAGCCATTGTATATGATTTGAATAGTTGACCTCAGTGCAGGTCGCAGCACCCAATAGGCATGCTCGTAAAACAGGACAAGCGCACGTAAAAAGGGGCGCACACGCATGTGTGGCTGTGAAAAATGTTAATTGTTTTACTATAAATAATTGAATTTGTATGGAATGAGTTATTATCATTTATCACTCAGCAGCTCTGCTAAATGTCACACTAGAAACTGAAAATTGTTGTAACGGAATCAGAAGTAGTAGAACAGAAGCAGCAAACAAAACTCTCTCTAGATTTAGTAATCCTGAGGACAGCACCTCATTTTCATTTACTGTTATTGTCCCCATGCAAGTAATATCAATTACACATATAATAACAAGCCATTAACAAAGGGATTGTGTGCCCAAAACTGTTCAACAAATGTAACATAAGTACAACCTATGTTTTGGCCTCCCATTGGGAGATGCTCATGTGTTAGATGGGGAAAGAGGTACAGAGGCTAAAGTCTTTAAGGGCTCTTACACACGTTTTTACCTGCGCTCCCCTGCGTTCCGTTTTGCTGCATTCAGCCGCAGGGGAGTGCAGGTAAAAACACTGGTGTGTAAGAGCCCTTAGACTGGTGAAGAGTCAGATTTTTTGCCTGGAAGGGAGAAGCAGAAGCTTCAGAGACTGTTGTATATTGCAGAGAGACAGTTGCATAACCTTATGTATTCAGATGGGAGAGAGAGATACAGAGGCTGACATATTCAGCCTAATACATAAAGTATTAAACATTGCCATAAGTGAAGCTACAGTTGTATTAATTTGGTCTAGTAATTTCACTGGAGAATGCTGGTGCACCTGAGAAGACCTGTACAATAAGTAAAATGTAATAGCAGATTAACGTCCCCACCATTAATTTTAATATACAGGTATGGGATCAATTATCCAGAAATCTGTTATACAGAAAGCTCTGAATTATGGAAATAAGTTACCCCATATACTCCATTTTATCCAAGTAATCAACATTTTCAAAGAAATTCCAAACTAAGATATAATTTATCCATATTGGAAACAGAACCAGCCTATTGAGATTAGTTAATGTTTACACGGTTTTCCACTAGACTTCTGGTATGAAGATCCAAATTACGGAAAACCCCCAGGTAATAAGCATTCTGGATAACAAGTCCCATACCTATAATAGCTAATTATTATAAAACAAAAGGGTATACTATGCAAGTAGTTCTGGCTTCAACAATGATCGGGGGGGGGGGGTTATCTCCTACTTATTTCAGGTTCAATGATCCAGCAGAACACTGACTGCATTTAAAATTGTGACCACCCCTTTAACCTTTTTTTACTGTGCAACACATTAAATCCTACAGCTTAAGCCACGCATTCATTCATATCAATTAGACAGTTGAGGCATACAAAGTAAATGAAATTGTTACACACTGAATCCTATAGTGCAAGGGTCCCCAACCCCCAGGCCCAGAACTGGGCCACGGACAGTCCTGAACTGAGCCGCCTAGCCGCAATTATCGAGGAGCACCAAATTAGACACCGACCCCCTGCCGAACCCCATCAACCCCCACCCAAACTCCCTGACACCCTCCCCGGTCCTTGAAATAGTTTTTGCCTTGACACTGGTCCCAGAAGCAAAAAAAGGTTGGTGACCCCTGTCCTGCTATAGTGCAAGGGGGGTGAGGAAAGTGTAGACTGTGGGGGCCAATTTACTAAAATTCGTTGTAAAAGTCACAAAAACTCTAATACAAAAACATACTATGGAATGGGAGTCAGTGGGAGCTGGAGTCAATTTGGACTTTTAAAGGTTTTCTGTTTTTTGTTGCTAGTAATTTTCCCAAAAACTCAATTTCTTTGAGGTTTTCATGTTTTTTTAGCACATCATCCACTGTTTTTTCCAGTCATACTTTTTATAATCATATCTTTTATAGCATTTGTGATTTTAGAGAAATAGGGGGGTTATGTAATTAAAGGCACTCATTTTGCCCAGGAGCAGTAACCCATAGCAACCAATCAGTACATTACTGTCACCTGATTAAAAAAAACATCTGGTTGCTATGGGTTACTGCTGCTGGGCAAAATGAGTGCCTTTTATTACATATGGGGGATCGAGTTTAATCATGATCTCAAAAACCTTTAGAACCACTAAAACTCAACCACTGATAAACGGGCCTGCTCGTGTTTCTCTGCCAGTGCTACTGATATGAAGCAATTTGCTACATTCAGTGGTATTGTTTTTTTCAAAAACTAATTTCAGGGATCGTGAGGGGCATAACTGAAAATGTTTGATTTCATAATTCTCTTTGCAGATGGCTGAAAAAAATCTAATCACCGATTGGTTGCTATGGGTTATTGCACAGGTGCAAAAATGCCCTGTGTTTATAAAAGAGCCCCAGATGTATGTGTGTGTGTGTAATCTGTATGTTTGATGCAGGATCCTTTCTTTATGCTGTAGAATTTGTTGATGCTTTATAAAAACCTGCTAATAATAATACAAATAAATGCAAGGTATAGTTTAGTACAGAAATCTGCTGCACACACATTGCACACTGACACATGGCATACAAATGTGTTGTGTCTGTGTTTTTTTCACCCTGTAGCAGATCAAGCCATTCTGAGCATGACCTTTGCACAAGAACTGACCTGGCTCCTGAGATATTTTTCTAAACAATCATTGTGTGTTTAGAAGCTTTTCAGGGCTACTAAATACCTGCCAGTCACCACAAATATAAATATAGTCTACAAAAAAAAACAATTTATACTTGAATCTTTGCCTTGTCCTTAGAAGTGTAATTTTCTGTGCACAGCTTTTACTTATAGGGATGCACTGAATCCAGGATTCGGTTCGGGATTCGGCCTTTGTCAGCAGGATTTCCTTCTGCCTGGCCAATCCTTCTGCCTGGCCAAACCGAATCCGAATCCTAATTTGCATATGCAAATTAGGGCCAGGGAGGGAAATCACGTGACTTTTTGGCACAAAACAAGGAAGTAAAAAAATATTTTCCCCTTCCCACCCATGATTTGCATATGCAAATTAGGGTTTGGATTTGGTTCAGGAAAGATTTGGGGGTTCATCCAAATCCAAAATAGTGGATTCGGTGCATCCATAATTACTTATAAGACAATCAACACACAGGCAAAAACAAGTGAGTCTCTATTAGGAACAGTGAAGAGGGGGAAATCATTGGGAAGGAGGATTAGGGAGGCTTTAGGGGGACTTTGCATCTGACCTTTTGCAGAAGCAGTCAACAATAATGATTTAAAATTTTAAATAAATATCTGTTTTGAAAGAAACCATGGGGTTAACACATGCAGCATGCCCGGATGAAGCCAAGAAGTTATTGGCTTCCACAATGCTGGTGGATCAGTGATGGTGATTGCTCGCAGGAGAGAGGCACAAAATGATGCCAACTAACCCTGAAGCAGTTTTTTTTCTCAACAAACAACAGTTCAGGAGGGGGGAGGGCTCCAGGACCATTACATTTTATCTATGGCTTTTCTTCCCCCTTTCAATGCCCAACTGCATTACCCTTGTCCAGTGCCAGGCCAAACAGTGAATGCAAGACCCCCCCCCCCTCGTTTTAATGCAATACATTTGTCCTAGCAAATCCTACATTAGATTAAATTATAATGAGTCTGATCTGCTCCAATTAATTGGGAACTCGTCTATCTTTAACACTGAAACTTACCCAATTTTTACAGGGGGGGGGGTAAGCTTCCCCTTTGTAGATGAGTGTTTGTGCTTTATTTTTGAAAATAATATATATGTTTTAAATATACAAATAGACATGGAGCTGTGTTATCCATAGAGTAAATAGGCTGCACATGAAACCCTAGTTAACAACTGCCAGTCTGAAGGCAACTAAATTGCTCCAGGATGTAGATGTGTGCTTACACATACCAGGACGGTGAAAAAAGATCCTAGAAACCAAAGCATAACATTATTAGAGACAAGGAGCTAGTGGGATGACTCCCCATTGTGCAGGTGATACGTTCTTTAATTGCTGACCTGAAACCAAGGAAATCTTTTCTATGTATTTTGGGCTGAAAAGAAAATCATGCAGGGCAAATAAGATCTCTTGAAACATTGTTACTGGTACACATGTGATTAAGACAAATGTTTCCTACTCCATCTCGTATTTCCCAAAGAGTATTTGTCCTTCCACTGGAACATTAATTTTCTCAAAAGCCCCTGATCACTGTGTATCTTTGCTTACACTTGTGTTTCTCTCCTTACCTACTTCCCTTAGCTACTGCATCATAGTGCACAGCATGGATCCTTTCTTTTATTTTAAGGGGACAACTTAGACTTAAACAAGTGCTACCATACATACATACAGAGACAGTATGCAGTGCTGCCCCTAAGCATAAAGTGTTCCAGGTGATTGTGGGTTGAGTGTTGTGTGTCTGATGAATACAATAATCCCTTGCTTTTGCTCTGCACATCAATATAGACTGAGCATGTGCTGTACATAAACTTTTGCTCTACACAGTTCATACATGGTTAGGCATGGAGTAAATGCAGGCTTGTAAAGAGGACTTCAGACTTAAAGGGCAAGGAAAGGCAAAGAAATAAAATCCCATTTTTACTTTCTTTAATGAAAAAGAAATCTATCTCCAATATACTTTAATTAAAAAATGTGTACCATTTTTATAAGAAACCTGACTGTATGCAGTGAAATTCTCCCTTCATTTACTGCTGAGGATAGGAATTGTTCATACTTATGAACAGCAGGGGGAGCCCCTGCCTTACTTACAGCCATGCAGAACTCAAACAGCTTTGTTTTTTGATCATTTATGACGATCCCTAAGCAGCACAGACCACACTGAGCATGTGCAGTGCCAGTGTCAGACAGAGATGTATAACAAAGTTACAAGATGACAGCCCCCTGTGGCCAACTTTGAAAGCATAAATCATTTGTTTGATTAGGCTTGTGGTGCAGTAAGTTCATGTTTATGTTTAGTATACAAAATACAGCATTTCTAGCCCTATTCTATTTTACACTTTCCTTGTCCTTTAAATAAAGTACTGTGGAAACTCTATACATACAGCCTACACTTACTTGTCCTTCCACTGAACATTTCTGTCTCTGCTCTCTTTCTCCTTAGATATATTTTCCACCAAATAAAAGCAAATAAGCAAACTGTTTGTGCATAAACCTCCCTTCTATAAGGTTAGCAATTCCAGGTTTCTGTATCAATATGAAGCTAGAGAAAATGCAGAAGGAAAAAAAAGCATATATTTTGCAAAGAAAAGTTCTGCATTTCCATTAGTATCACTACCAGTGGTCTGGGTTGCAGGTAGGGTTGCCACCTGACCGGTATTTTACCGGCCTGGCCAGTATTTTTGATGGTTGATACCAATGTTATTAATAGGAAAAAAAGGTAAATATATAGGAAGGCCGGTATTTTTTTCAGGAAAAGGTGGCAACCCTAGTTGCAGGACAAAATCATTTTGTGAAATTTACCCCCTCATTTTTGTTGATGGGAATTCTCTTATGTTATTTGGTTGTTTGCTCAACTGTTAAGTAAAGCTTCTAAAGTTCAAAATTCTGATATTCAATACTAATTCTTCTAAGCCATGAATCAAAGTGTCAGGAGATTTCAAGTGGTACTCGGTCAGTAAATATGCAGGACCACCCAAAAGGTCCACATCTAGTTAGAAATGCAAGGATCCTATGCAATTGGAGTTTGCTCAGGTTATCACAATGTATGCCTGTTGGCTCATTTGTGCATTGCTTCTAAAGCAATATATGCACATTTCAGTTCATTTAGCTTCCCATGAATTAATAAAACAATTATTTGTAGATAAGGGAGCTGGAAATACTTTGTAAAAAATAACCAAATCCAAGATGAACAAACTAGTTCTGCAGCATATATTCCTGTGTGTTTATATAACATATACATTTAGCAAGCAGTACTGATTATTTTAACAAACCCAAACAACAAAGCAAATAATCAATTACTTGTGGATTCACAAACAAAGGGGGTTCAGAAGCGACAGGATCCACATTTGGACCAGTATATTAAAGAACAAAGAAAACCAGGTACCGGTACTCGTGGCAATTTCAAACTGGGGACAAGCCCCTGATGTGTTTGTTTTGCGTCACCACGTTTCGGGGGCATACCCCCTTCATCAGGTGAAACATTGTGACGCAAAATAAACACGTCAGGGGCTTGTCTCCACTTTGAAATTGCCACAAGTGCCGGTACCTCTTTTACTTTGTTCCTGGTTGTTTGGGAAAGTTCTGACTTCCCAGGGTCCATGCACCGGGCTTACAGTAGTCTAAAGGGCTTGGATGTGCACATGTTAATCTTGTTGCTGTTTCACTATATGTATTAAAGGACACACAAAAAATGTAATCAGCAAATACCCGCTTTGAAATCTTTAAATACCAGCCACTAAAAGGTTAATAATAAAGCTGCAGCACCCACTTAATCACTTAGAATTTCTTCTCTGCCACTCTCCCCCTCCCCTAGGAATTCACTTTGGCTGTTGGCTATTGCACATGCTCAGTTCTTCTCATTTCAAACATGCCCTATAGTCTAGCAGCCAATAAAGAGATGGTATTGCTGATTTCCATAGAAACTCTGCTCTAGCTGTGCCCTCTGCTGGAGAAACATGGTTGCCAGGTGAAGGTTGCTCTTTGTTTTAGGAAACTGTGATGGTGCTGGTTAACAGAGGGTATATACTGTATGCAGTACAAATGGTGTAGTTCGGGTGGGGGAGATGTGCCCAATTAATATACATGATATGAAATTGTAGGGTTTGCATGTCCTTTAACAAATAAAAACCAAGGTCATTACCCTTACTGCATTCAACTGAAGATTGGTTGCTACAGGTTCCTGTAATGTGCACATATTTGCCATGTTAATGCTGATGTCAAACAGAGATGCTAAGCAGGCAGTAATCAACTGTTCTCCTGACTTTTTATGAGTTTGGATTCTTTTCCCCTAATGGAAAATTATACCCATTGCGTAAGAAAGTAAAGTGTGAATGTGTCATTTATTTATTAAATACCAGCCCTTTTCTGCATTTCTACATTAAAGTGCGATGCATTTTCATACTGAATTGAACAGAGAGAGTGGATCTGTTAAATCAAGAATTGTTGTGTCGGTGACTGCAACAGATACTACAAATGGATCCAGATAACCACATCCTACAGCAATTTATAATGTAAGCAATGGGATGAGATTCCAGACCAATGTGCACCATTAAACTTCAGTTTGAGAGACAGAATGCAGTTACCCTTGTCCATGCAAGCACAGCTTCAGAATGATTACTGTATGCCAAGCTCTGGATAGACCCTCCAGATACCCAGGAAGGGGTGAATAGATGTGCTGTAGGGCTGGGTGCTTCATACCCACCTCTATAAAGTTCAGCAATATTTTCCAACTAGGCATTGTGCATGCAACCACATATGCAGCAACCATCTTTTTATATACTGTATGCGTTTGATTTATGCCTTTTGCTTTACAAAAAAAAAACACATTAGCATTTTATAAATTCTGTGCATAGGCAATTCTGAGCCCAACTGGTATCTCTTCTAGGACCAGCCAAAGGACGTCTTCCCATTTCTTTATGAACTGAGGTGCATTATGTTACTTAGTGGCTCACTGTGACATTGTAATTCCTTTATAATACCTGTTCACTTTCTATGCTGCTCCTTTGCTGGTAATCCATAGCAGGGGGCATGTTCTTGGCTTTCTTAGCCCATTCGCTTTCTATGTACAGGTGGTAAGGGTCATTTTTGGAATCCTGCTTTCTGGATCTGATATAAGCCATTATAAGGCCCCCTGCCAGGAATCCATAAAAGATCATGATGAGCAGAATATACATGTAGGCATCGTTGTTATCAACCTCTTCTGCTGGAGCACTAGTGCTATTGGCCTTGCCAAGTTCAAGTAGAAGTTGAGTCAAAAGACTCCTCAGTCGGGAAGTATCACTGCAATTCATGAGGTTTGACATAGAGTTGGCTTCTTCTTATCCAAAGAGACACTAATGAGGAAGGAGAGGAGCCGGAACGGTAAGTGGTACCCTCATGTAACGGGGGAAATCTTTTGCGCTTTAGTGCTCACTAACCACAGCTTGCAATACTCCAGCAAAACCCAGTTCGCTTTAGATTTTAAAGGAAGGTACGTGCACTTGAAAAGAGAGAACAAAAAAAATTACTGTATATAGCATATTCCTCAAATTTAAGGTAAGTTTGCCTTGACTAGTTAACTAGAATAAAGATGATTTTTCATCATATTCCAGTCAATCTCCTTTCCCCATCATTGCTATTTACTTTATCTGCAAGGCACTTGGTACATAATCAGGGTCAGACTTGGCCGGGACACCGGGAAAAAAGCAGGTCCCAGCTTTTGTGGGCCCTGTTGGCCAGACCCGCTCACTGCCTGAACCTGTCACTACTACTCCAACCGTCCTCTCGTGCAATGGTTGTCAAAATTAAAAAAAGGTAAGTGTGAGGGGGGGGGGGCTAGCCTGAAGGCGGCTTGTGGTAGGAGTGGTGACCCAGAAGGGGCTTTGTCGCAGGGGTGGGGGGCCGGCGAAACAGCAGTCCCAGTGGGCCCCAGATCCCCCAGTCTGACCTTTGATTCTCTAATCTAAAAAGTAAAGGTGGCCATAGACAGAGAGATATCGGGGATCTCTCCCCGATATGCCCACATTATTGAAACAGATAACCTGCCCGATCGAGATCTGGCCGACTTTCAGCCAGATATCGAACGGGGAAGCCCGTCAGATGGCCCCACACACGGGCCAATAAGCTGCCGACTCGGTCTGTCTGCAGCTTTTATCGGCCCGTGTATGGGGTCCTTAAGTGTGCTGCTGCTGCATAATAATGTGAGTTTTTAAAGAAACTGAACACTTAGGGGGTGATTTAACAAGAATCGAAATAAAAAATTTGCCACTATTATTTTTTTTTTGCATAAAAACTCACAAATTCATATTTTTAAAACAACTTGAATGTTCGGTATTTATTAAGCACAAAAAACTCAAATGTATACTTTTAACTTCTAAAAACTTGCACGTTCATGTAGAAAACAATGGAAGTTGTCCTAGAAAAAGTATAGTAATATAGTAGCAGTAAGTTAGGTTGAAAGACACACATCCATCAAGTTCAACCTTTTGACAATCGGACTAGTCCCTGGCCAAACTCAAGCCATTTTTTAAAAGTTTTTTTTAGCTTGTAAACTCACAAATTCAGTATTTTTGGGGGGGATTATAAGGTTTTTTTCCACAATTTTTATATTCAGATTTTTGAATAAATAAGGAAACAGGTGAGTTTTTTTAAATTGTGATTGTCGATAAATAAGCCCATTTATGATGATAAAAAAGTTTTGCCACTTTGTTACTATGACTAAGAAAACATACCAAAAATTAAAACTTAATTTTAAGCAAGAAACACTTACCCCCTTGCTTATCCCCCTCCAGGGACAGAAGCCTGATATGCTCTGCTGGAAGAAATCAGATTTGAGATCCACAAACAGGGAAACTAAACATTCAGTAAACACAAAACTCAATGTAGATCTTTAGGTTGCTTCGCATCTGCAAAATGCAACCCCCCCCCCCCATTAGGATGCTGGGAGTTGTAGACATAGTGAAAAGGAAGGAAGAGGTGGGAGATACATTTTTGCAGGCTACTCCAGAGCATAGGCAAGTCCAGCCGCTCTGGTATACAAACCGTTACTTTGCAAAGGAGACAGTACCCTCTTAAACTCTTCATAAAGAGAAAAGCAGCCCCAATAGTAGTACTAGATCCTCCAAGGCACACACTTACCTTGCTGGCACATAGATGATGAGTGAATAAGCGCAACCTCCCTGTGCAGGATGCAATAATACCCCCATGTGCTGTGAAATGGGTGAGGGGCTAGTGAAAAGGGGCTTTTGGTGGGCGGGCGGATCTTCTAAATAGTGTTCTATAGAGAGAGAACATCCCAGGGGAGAGAGAAGCTGGTTGAGAGTGGTGTCATGTAACACTGGTTGATTGCATGAGAGGAATGAGTGTTTTTGTACAGCCAGGGCACAGCCCTTCCCAATGTAAACGCCTCACTAAAGTGCTAGTCACATCATGACTAATGAACACTAGGCTCACACATTCTGTCCTTGTATCAGAAGCGTGTCATTTATTGCACTGTATAGATGCTGAAAACTTCAGGTATAGGAATGTTTGGAACCTGAGGTTTTCTGGATGACAGATATTTCCGTAATTTGGGTCTTCATACCTTAAAGGAATTGTTCAGTATAAAAATAAAAACTGGGTAAATAGATTGTATGTGCAAAATAATTTTTTTTCCAATTGAGTTGGACAAAAATGTAATGTATAAAGGCTGGAGTGACTGGATGTGTAACATAATAGCCAGAACACTACTTCCTGCTTTGCAGCTCTCTTGCTTCCACTGATTGGTTACCAGGCAGTAACCAATCAGAGATTTGAGGGGAGTCCAAATGGGTCATAACTGACTGACTCAGAGTTAAAGATCTGCAAAGCAGGAAGTAGTGTTCTGTTCTGTTACACATCCAGTCACTCCAGACTTTATACATTACATTTTTGGCTAACTAACTATATTAGAAACTTTTTTTTATTTTGCACAGCCTATCTATTTACCTAGTTTTAATTTTTACGGTTCCTTTAAATCTACTAGAAAAATCATGTAAACATAAAATAAACCCAATAGGCTGGTTTGGCTTCCAATAAGGAATAATTATATCTAAGCAAGTACAAGGGACTGTTTTATTATAACATAGAAAAGGGTATGGAGTCTTTGGGAGATGGCCTTTTCCATAATTCTGAGCTCTCGTCCCTTATTTAGTTGTACTTAAGCATCACATGACATCACAAAGCACTATTTATGATGACATAGTCAGTTTGCGCTTAGCACTGCTCATTCTTTTCTGCCTGTTCCAAATCGAACACAGTCGTGCCTTTGACACAGGACAACCCTGGTGTTACCTCCACCTCCGAACCAGGCTGTAGCGCATGGGTGCCCATAGCAATTGCAAAAGAATTAGAATTCACGTGCACCTCATATGTGAACGGTGTAAACTATGTCAACTGGTGTGGAAAATTTGCAACACAACTGTGTCTAATTTGCACTGAAGGACAAGCTCAATTGTGCCAGGGGCAGCTTCCAATTGTTAACGTAATTGTTAACGTAACTATGATGGAATTCTGGGGGGGGGGGGGCTGCTCTTCAAATTGCACTTAGCTCACTGCACTTACAGGTGGAAATGGCCCCCACTGTTTCTCCTAAAGTCAATGATATTCATAAGCCACCTCAGCAGTATATTAGAAATATTCCCTGGCATCATATTCTTCTGAAACACCATTATTTAAAGTAGAGGGCTCATTATCCTATACATAATAACCAATATACAATAATAAACAATATAGATTCTACTGGAGATGATGGGGAATGTGACCTATATTAGATATTGATGGCCTGTATAAAAACAACATAGCTGAGTATACAGTCATGGATTGAGAGTTCATTTATTTTAATTGGCCTGAGTCAGTTGGCCCAGCTAGCCAGACCAGTCACACCCATTATGTGTATGGGAAATTGAAAAATCTGAATGAGAGTGCTGGATGGAGTTGCAGTGTGCAATATATAGTGAATAAAGTACCCCCTCTTGTAAAATATAAGGATATTATAAGTTACCGAGGAGTTTCATGACCATATAAAAGGCCGAGTGTTTTTATACAGGTCATGGAACTCCGAGGTAACTTCTAATATCCTCATATTTTGCAACTGGGGGTACTTTATTTATTATAATACACAAGTTTCAGGGAGTCATGTGACAGAAATGACATCAGAACTCACCGTTTATAACTGATGACATCAGAACTCACCGTTTATAAGGATATAATTTACAAGATATTCACAGCTTTTGTGTATTATAATTGGTATCAGAGCATCTGGCTAGAAAATCAGATCCCTAGTTATCTCTATGGAGAGATAAGCAATTAATGGAATGTCGTTCGCAAAAAAATATATATTTTGAAAGTCACCTCTTACTGAGTTGCACTAAAGTCTCACAACACAAACTGCTGTTGCAGCTACATTATTATTCTTGTTCTTTAATTCAGGCACTCAACCTATGGCCTGGAACACAAAAATGGTTCCCCAAAATGTTTTAGTGGGGTCTATAGAATCTCCAAAGTGATGTGAATCTTATTGTAAAGGAAAACGAAGTTTGTCGCCATGATGGCGTCCAAGATGGCGGCGCCCAGTTCCTCCACGTGGATCTGAATAGTCGCGACTCTGTGACACACAAGTTTTCTTTGCCGCCGTTTGGTCGCCGACGACGGAATAGCTGCCAGCACCATGACATCAATTTTGGGTGCCAAAACTGGCCTATTTAAAGGAGCTTGAACACTGCAACCTTGCCCAAGTATAGGTTTCACTTTGTGTATTCCTGGGTGTGATTCTAGACTGCCTTATTGATTCCTATGTACCGACTTCTGCTTGTTTATTTATATTGAACCTTCGCTGCCTGGATTGAACCTTTTGCCTGGACTTTCACTATTCTCTTGCCTAATCCTTTTGTACCTCGGTCTGACGTATCGTCTCCTCCTTGGTCCACACTCCTAACTGTGCCTACGGGCCCTTACACTTATTACTCCCATTACCATTAAAAAAAAAAATAGAAATTAAAATAAACTAAATAACTGGTTCCAAACTGGGAATCTAATTCCAAAATCAAGTTTTACCAAACATAAAAATTGTTGATGCCACAAAGTTCTATGTGCAGGAAATCCATGTTGATAAAGCTGTGACTGTGCAACTGTAGTCTTTCCTGATATTAAGAGAAATGCTGTCACATAATGGGTCTGTGAAGTGGATTTCATAGTAAAATGTCTGATTAGTATTGTTAACTGTTTCACCGCAAGGATACCTTGTGAATATCTAGATCAGTGATCCCCAACCAGTAGCTTGTGAGCAACATGTTGCTCTCCAACCCCTTGGATGTTGCTCCCAGTGGCCTCAAAGCTGGAGCTTATTTTTGAATTCCAGGCTTGGAGACAAGTTTTGGTTGCAGAAAAACCAAGTGTACTGCCAAACAGAGCATTCTCTGGGCTGCCAGTCCACATAGGGGCTATCAATTAGCCATATTTGACACCCCAAGGGACATTTTTGTGCTTGTGCTGCTCCCCAATCTTTTTACATTGGACTGTGGCTCATGGGTGAAAAAGGTTGGGGCCCCTGATCTAGATAAACCTGGGAATTGATTTTTATTATAAATGATGTGATGTTCTCATATAAAGGAGTGCTAACCTGGTACATCGCACATGGGAATCTAATTCCCCCAACTTAATTTGAGTCTACAGTATTTTGAACAGGCTTCTTAACCTTTTTCCAAGGGGACCCATGTTAAGTCTAACGCCCCACATGTAATAAAATCCTATGTTTGCCCAGAACAGTAATCTATAGATGTCTGCTTTAAAACATGTGACAAGTAAATACTACCTGTTGATTGGTTGTTATTCGTTACTGCACCCGGGCAAACTTAGTGCCTTTTATTACATAACCCCTTATAAGTCGACAGCTTTATGACATTTCTGGCTTATAACTAATTTTAATAACTAGGGATAACTTGGAATAATTAGGAAGTAGAAATTTTATTTTATAACATGTGAGAGGTACCCATTATAAACAGCATGGGCTCCCAGTTTTGGATCTAGACCCAAAGGTTAAAGGATAAGCAAACCTTTAAAATAAATGAATGTAAAATTGATGAGGGTGCTAATGAGGGTGCTAAGCATGTTTGCAATGTACAGTCCTTATTTATTTTTAAATCCAAGATGTTAAAGGATACTACTATACTGTTAATAGGAATGAATTTTGTTACAACAGCACCACCTGCAGGGCATTTTAAGGCCTTTGTGGGCCTTGGGCAAAGAGTTAATTAGCGGCCCCCATACCCCTGGTGCACGCAGTGTGGCAGAAATTTTTTGAAACTGGTCCCAGCTCCCCATGTTTCCTCCTTCCATCTTCCTCCCTGTGTGCGTCCCCTCCTTCCATATTCCTCCCTCCCTGAGTCCCCTCCTTCCGTCTTCCTCTCTGCGTGTGTTGCCTCCCTCCCTGTGTCTTGCCCCGCCACCCCCCTCTATTTTCCGGCATTATTAAAGCAGCCCTGACCACCTGCTGGTCATTTTCCCACCATTCCGACCACCAAGTAATCAAAGAAGAAGTTGTCTGTAGAAAGAAAGAGGCTGCTCTGATGTTCTCCTGCTTAGGAAACATTTGAGAAAGGTCTCGATTTTTTTTCCTAAGCAGAAGAACATCAGAGCAGCCTCTTTCTTTCTACAGACAACTTCTTCCTTGATTACTTGGTGTTCGGAATGGTGGGGAAAAAGCCAGCAGGTGGCACCATTGTAACAAAATTTGTTCCTCTTGTACATGTATCCCTTAATATCCTAAAATTAAAAAACAAATAATGAATGTTCTTTGCAAAAGTGCTTAGAATAACACCTGCACCCTCATAAATTTTACACTTATTTTTAAGGTTTACTTATTCTTCAATTTACTAAATTGAATCACAATCTGTAAGGTGGACATCTAAGGGCTGTGCTGCATGGGCATTAACGGTTGGGTCATAGTAATGGGTGAATACCAAATGATAATGCATAATATTAATCGGCATTGTATTTTTATTACATATTTATTTATTTGGGAGAAACCACTCCCATAAAGATAATAGTGACTTATAGAAATAAGTAACAGTACTTGGCATTCACCAGTCTCCTGTAGATTCCTTTCAACAGAGCTGTCTGCATGTAACTAGAAAATAATATTTGATGGGAAGCATTTGCTAGTGGCCAGGCCCCCCTAGGGGTTATTTGTCATATGGCAATTGACTGTCCTGAAATCAAGTATGTGACACTGTACCTTTACTGTAGCATATGTATTAGCAGCTGGGGTGTCAGACTCAAGAAACTGTATTTTAGATGCAACTAGATGTAACAGATCACCCCATACATGTACCAGTTTTCTTGATCATTTAGCCATCATGTATTCTACAACAGAAACAACACAGACCTCACATGCATAGAAAATTGTAAAAATAGATGAATTTGGGTTCCGGGCTAAGAACCCGCAATGAAAATAAGTTTTAATTACAGAAAGGTGAAGCAAATGTAACCACTACATATATTTCTCTATCTCAGTATGAACTAAAAAGGCCACGATATTCTGTAATATGTCATCGTTCGATCACAAAATTTTCCAAAACATTGTTTTTTATTTTAATATGGAGATCCCCCCCCATTGATGATTACATTCACTAGAAGCAGCAACATTTGCTCACTTATAAAGATAATATACATCTGTCAGGCTCTCAGCAAACCATATATATATATATATATATATATATATATATATAATACAAAAAAGCCGTAAATATCTTGCAAATTATATCCTTATAAACGGTGAGTTCTGATGTCATCAGTTATAAACGGGGAGTTCTGATGTCATTTCTGTCACATGACTCACTGAAACTTGTGTATTATAATAAATAAAGTACCCCCGTTTGCAAAATATGAGGATATTAGAAGTTACCTCGGAGTTCCATGACCTGTATAAAAACACTCTGCCTTCAGCCTCGTGTTTTTATATGGTCATGAAACTCCTCGGTATCTTATAATATCCTTATATTTTACAAGAGGGGGTACTTTATTCACTATATAAATATAAACTGGAACAGAGTCTCGCACTCACAGGGCTTAAAAAATGAAAAAACTATTTATTATATCACTACACTGACGTTTCGGTCATTTTTTAAGCCCTGTGAGTGCGAGACTCTGTTCCAGTTTATATTCTATTTTGTTTGTCTTTGCACCCAGGCAAATTTTGCACCAACGAGATGTGAGTGCTGGTTCTCCAACGGCTATATATATATATATATCAATAGAAGGACCAGCACACCATTTCTTGTGAATAATCGATGTGTTTATTAGTGCCTATCCGACGTTTCGACCCTCATTAGGGGCTTTTTCAAGGAAAATATTGACCACAGCACCCTGCAGTTGTACTAAATCCGATAAGAGTGCAAACACAGTGAGACATATATATATATATATATATATACATATATATACAATCAACGATGCACACCAGGATTTTACTGAAAAAGTTTAAAACTCCATATTTATTGGGCTGAACCCCCAATAAAGAAGAGTTTGTTGTCTCTTTTGTTACTTCCCTGGTAATTAACCATATTTATTTCATAGGCCAATCCCATCATTCATTGTGGAAGGCGTTTGATAACTGATGTAGCTGGGACATCTCCCCTCCTTTTTGGATTTGTGAGAGGCCAATGTTTTCTAGTACAAGTATGGTATCAGTTATCCAGAAACCCATTATCCAGCAAGTTACGAATTACAAAAAGGCCATGTCCCATAGACTTTATTATAATCAAATAATCCAAATTTTTAAAAATGATTTCCTTTTTCTCAGTAATATTTCATGGGAATTTTTTTTTTTTTCAAAATGCATCAGTTAATAGTGCTGCTTCAGTAGAATTATGCACTGAAATCCATTTCTCAAAAGAGCAAACAGATTTATTTTTGTATTTAATTTTGAAATCTGACATGGGGTTAGACATATTGTCAATTTCCCAGCTGTCCCAAGTCATGTGACTTGTGCTCTGATAAATTTCAATCACTCTTTACTGCTGTACTGCAAGTTGGACTGATATCACACCCTCCATCCCCCCAGGAGCCTAAAAACAGAACAATGGTAAGATAACCAGATAACAGCTCCCTAACACAAGATAACAGCTGCCTGGTAGATCTAAGAACAGCACTCAATAGTAAAAACCCATGTCCCACTGGGTTCCATTCAGTTACATTGAGAAGGAAAAACAACAGACTGCCAGAAAGCAGATCCCTCCTAATGTGCAAGCATAAGTCACATGACAAGGGGCAGCTGGGAAATTGACAAAATTTCTAGGCCCATGTCAGATTTCAAAACTGAATATAAAAAAATCTGTTTTCCCATGACAGTATACCTTTAATGTTTACATGATTTTCTAGTAGACTTAAGGTGTGAAGATCCAAATAAAGGAAAGACCCATTATCCTGAAAGCCCCAGTTCCCGAGCATTCTGGATAATAGGTCCCATACTAGTACTATACTATGGCTTAGAATGGGTATTGCCCCAATTTCAGCAGATAAGGGCAGCATCCCTCTCCCAAACACATCTTTGTCCTTTATGTATGCATTATGATTTTCCGAGCTTAGAAGAGCATTTCTTCAAGCCCAAAGCTGACATGAGTTCCCTTTCTTTACAGACTGGCATTATGGCACTTGTCAGCCATCCCAGATCTTACTGGATCAAATCTCCTATGCAAGTTAAGTTTTTCACAGTAAGTGTTCACTTTCAATACTTCCCCTTTGCTCATATGCCACAATGTTGGGCATGTTCTTGTTCTTATTCCATTCCCTTTCTATGTACAGGTGATAAGGGTCCGTTTTGGATTCCTGCTTCCTGGATCTGGTATAAGCCAGTATAAGACCCCCGGCCAGGCAGCCATAGAAGATCATGATGAGTAGAATGTACAAGTAAGCATCATCGTTATCATCTTCTTCCCCTGGGGCACTGGTGCTGTTGGCCTTGCCAAGTTCCTGAAGAAGCTGAGTCAAAAGACTCCTGAGGCAAGAAGTATCACTACAGTTCATGTTTATGGTGCAGGTTGATTTTTATCCAAAGTGAAACCGATTATGCAAATGCTCAAGTGTAAACAAACCAAAGCTTGTACTGGTCCAGCCGTTGTCTAGATTACTTTGTCTCCCATGTTAACCTCTGCCAGTGGCTTTATTCAGCAAATAGACAAATGCACACTTCAACCTATAGTAAAACATTGAATAGAGAAAGAACAAGAAGTTTAGGTGAGACTTTCCTTAGTATGATGGTACATTGAGTTAGAATAGATGCCTTGCAGTGCTGGAGGCCTAGGTTCATGTCCAGCTTAGAAAAGTTCTTTATAGCAGTAAGAGCAGTTTCATAAGTCTCATCAGGTAATGGTAATGTATGGAATATACGCTGTCCCTCTGCTTCCAGGCAATGAATAAGTAAAGCACACTTTCTAGCAGCAGAAATCTCCCCTTGGTCAGCAGCAATAATGTAATTATCAAACATACGGATCCAAGCAGTAAAAGGTATGGTAGGCTCACCAGGGTTTGGAAGAAAAGCTGCAGGCTGCTGCAGAGGTAGAAAAGACATCCTTGTTGCCATTTGTTATGTTTGGTAGCCGAGGATGAGAAGAGTATAACAGTGCTTTATTAGCAGGTCATGCAGCCATTACATAACAGCAGTAAGTCTTACTTTCACTTTCAAGCTGTACAGAAAGTCCTGTATATGCACAGTGCCACCTGCAGGCCATTTGTATAAACACCACAAATATGTAAGCAATTCCTCCCACAATCCAAAAACATTCAGGCAGGTTAATTGGCTCTCCATAAAAATTGTCTATAATGATTGTGATGTTAGTGGCATGTTAAAAATAACAAAGACGCCTTTTAACCTCAATTGATTTTCTTATAGAACGTGACTCATGCAAACAGAACTGAAGCTGGTTATGTGAGTGAAACCGACTGTAACAAATATTCAGACTGGACACCTGGGTGATGAGAAACTTCAATAACTGGTATGCGCCTTTGAAAAAAAAACCTTTGAAAAAAAAAAACCTTTGAAAAAAAAACCTTTGAAAAGATATTGTTATTTAATATTTTTGTCACCACGGCATTCTTATTCAGGTAATGTAACTCTGCGCTGTAGTTTACTTGACTGCCATAAAGACAAACATATAACGGGGTGCTCTGCAAACAGGCTTTGGTTTGCAGATAAACTAGAAAAGCAGGACCAACAATACAACTGTAGCAGCGTTTTCTCAGCAAAGAAACATGAGGTTTCAACTACTTTAGTCTAGGGATGCACCGAATCCAGGATTTGGTTCGGGATTCGGCCTTTTTCAGCAGGAGTTGGATTCTGCCGAATCCTTCTGCCTGGCTGAACCAAATCCGAATCCTAATTTGCATATGAAAATTAGGGCCAAAGAGGGAAATCCCCTGACTTTTTGGCACAAAACAAGGAAGTAAAACATTTGCATGTGCAAATTAGGGTTCGGATTCGGTTCCGTATTCGGCGAATCTTTCGGGTGGGGGGGGGATTCGCCATCCCTACTTTAGCGTAATTGGAAGAAAGCAGGGAGAAAAAAAAACTACTGTAATAGTAACATGAGAAATTGCCAGTGAGTCTGGATGTAATACTCATTATGGAAGAATGGTGGAAGCTAAGATGAAAACTAGAATTCCCCTCTCTCTCTCAGCTGGGACTATGAAACAAGAGTCATATTTGTACAAATATTCATATTTACAGCAGGATCTGAGGATCTAGCACACTTTTTTTAATAACACTAACATATTCTGCAGCACTATTCAAAGGTTATTCTAGATATCCACCCGTCTCTGCCCCAGGCAGTTGAGCTTACAGTCACAGTTATGGGGTCAATTTATCGGAAACCTATTACCCTGCCTGTTTGTTTTTGATATACACAAACATGGAGAAAACATACAAATCGCCACGCAGATTAAGCTTGTTCCCTGAGGATGCTGGGAACTGTAGTTCAATGACAACTTGTTGAATAAAGGAAAGAACATTAAGCCATGAGGACAAAATATGTCTTATGAATAATACGGTCTCCCAACTCCATACAACCATCTAATAAGAAGAAGAAGAGCCCTGCCAGACAAAAACTCACCTCTACAGATGTTGTGTGAATAATCAGATTCCCTTGTGTGCTGTGAAAATGGGGAGGGGGTTAGTGAGAAGGGCCTTTGGATGGGCAGGTTACTCTGGGGTAGGTTCAAGAGAACCCTCAGGGGGAGAAGAGAAAGGCTTGGTGGAACTGGTTGAAGTCAGTACTGGCTTATAGTATGATGAGAAGGAGTGTGCCTTTGTGCAGCCAGACAGGGTACAGCCCTTCCTAATGTTTGCCTCTCCCACAGCTCTCTCATGTAATGACTATTTGCCTTATAATAGGGCCCTAGAAAGGCGAAACAGCAAACTGGTTTAACTGTTTCCATACAGTGTGCTGCACAACTAGGCGTAGCATAGGATACATACAATATAATGAGACTAGAGGGAACAGATGCATTCTGGTGTAAGAAAAGATACATTTAATGATACTGTACCCAGGGAAATATATAAACATACATTTGGGCTGTGTCTTTCCTAAAAGGAAAATGGATAGGGCCGTGCTCTTTGTTTCTATGGTTATGGGAGCAGGGTTGCACAGAGCTTGGTACAGCTGCTGGGTGATCCTACGAGCTATATACCTATATACTCTCCTTCTATAGTGACATGTCTCCCAGGGCTGGAACTAGGGGTAGGCAGAAGAGAGCCTACCCCTAGTCTGCCACTGAAAAAGGTTAAGTGGGTGCCACTCTCAATGATGTCAAAGTGTGCAGGCTCTCCAGCAATTAACCCCTCACATGAACAATGTCCAGCCCGGAATGTTGCGGAAAGAAAAAATGTTTATTCCAATTGGTCACATATGCAGTTCCACATCATACACACATCATCATACATCCGGCTACATGTCAACCAATTCATCAATTAGAACCCGCTTATCCTGGGTATTAGGGGGGGTTAACCCTTACCATCCAGACCTCCCTTTTGCTTGGTTCACTGATCCGTTACTAGACTAGTACTCTACGGTTAGTATAGCTATGGGCATATATGGTTTGTGTGAAAGAGTGGGGGGGGGGGTGTGTGTGTGGTTTTAATTTGGAGGGGTTGAACTTGATGGACTTTGTCTTTTTTCAACCCAATTTAACTATGTAACTAGTACCCCATCACTATTCCACCAAGCGATTCTGGTTCAGTTATCCGGTACTCGAATAGTACGCCTTCACTATTCCATTTCATCCAACAGTTCCTCTTTTCTTAACCCTACTCTGTATCTTTCCTACACTCTGGGTCCCTAGTTCATGGGGTGCCCAAGGGAAACTAATTCCTCTACACTCCTCGGTGGGGCAATGAACTACCCATTCTAACTGTGCCTGCCTCTGACACCTGGAGCCAGCGATACCAAAAACTGCTCTCAAGTTCTACCTCTTTCCTCTTTCGCTCCAGGTTTTATTAAAGGGCAAGGAAAGGCAAAGAAATAAAATCAAATTTTTACTTTCTTTAATGAAAAAGAAATCTATCTCCAATAAACTTTAATTAAAAAATGTGTACCGTTTTTATAAGAAACCCGACTGTATGCAGTGAAATTCTCCCTTCATTTACTGCTGAGGATAGGAATTGTTCATACTTATGAACAGCAGGGGGAGCCCCTGCCTTACTTACAGCCATGCAGAACTCAAACAGCTTTGTTTTTTGATCATTTATGCTGATTCCTAAGCAGCACAGACCACACTGAGCATGTGCAGTGCCAGTGTCAGACAAAGATGTATAACAAAGTTACAAGATGACAGCCCCCTGTGGCCAACTTTGAAAGCATAAATCATTTGTTTGATTAGGCTTGTGGTGCAGTAAGTTCATGTTTATGTTTAGTATACAAAATACAGCATTTCTAGCCCTATTCTATTTTACACTTTCCTTGTCCTTTAAGCCGTGCTTCCAACTCCAGTAACATCCTTCCATAAAATTCTAGGGTGTGGCTCCCTTTTATACCTGTAACACCCTCCCTCTACTGGTGGGGAAGTGAACTACACTCTTTTTATCAGTGAGCGCCACCTAGCTACCAGTTAACTACATAACAACCATTTTAATACATTTTAATACATTAATTCAAACATTCTTTCAACACAAAATCAGTCACTTCAACTCATTCACCCTCTTACAGGCACAGGTCTGTCTTCGCTTGTTTGCACAGGGCTGCTCAGGGCATGACGTGGCCAGCCAGGTTGCCTGGGGTTGCCAGGGTGCCATTGCCTGGCATTGTTGCTGAATTTTTAGCTGTAGAGATTAGCATGAAGATATATGGGGGGGTCTATCCACAGCTAGGAATAATCATTCTGAATCTGTGCTTGCATGGTTAGAGGAATGAAAGACTTAAATTATGAGGGTAGACTGTTGAGGTTGGGATTGATTTCTCTGCATAAAAAGGAACTTGTGAGGGGACATGATTACACTTTACAAATATATTCGAGGACATTATAGACAAATATCAGGGGACCTTTTTACCCATAAAGAGGATCACCGCACCAGAGGCCACCCCTTCAGACTAGAAGAAAAGGACTTTCATTTGAAGCAGTGTAGGTGACTCTTCACAGTGAGGACGGTGAGTTTGTGGAATGCACTGCCGGGTGATGTTGTGATGATTCTGTTGATGCTTTTAAGAGGGGCTTGGATGATTTTTTGGACAGACATAATATCAGGTTATTTTGATACTAAACTCTACAGTTAGTATAGCTATGGGCATATATAGTTTGTGTGAAAGAGTGGAGGTGTGTGTATATGCTGGGTTTTAATTTGAAGGGGTTGAACTTGATGGACTTTGTCTTTTTTCAAGCCAATTTAATAATGTAACTATGTAAAAGTAACTGGATTGTGTCTCAAACTGCAGTGTTTTATGGCTAAAATCTGTTATTTTTATATCAGTGCACATTGGAATAAATACAGTATTTATAAATAATGAAATCCAGTTGTTTAAAAAAAGGTTCCATCTACAATATATAGTACTTCAAGAGCGTATTTATCAAAGAGTGAAAGTGAAATTTCACCCTTTGATAAATACACCTTTAAAAATCCCATAGAAATGAATGGAGAGCTCTTCCATCAGAAAAGCCATTAATATGCAGCACAGTGCTTAGTGCTTTGTCTCATTTAAAGCCTTAGGGTAGGGACAGACAGGGAGATTCGGGGAGACAAAGTGACAAAGCGCCAGCGCCTGTGCACACGTTGCGCGGCGATTTCCGGAATCGCCCGAAGATACCTCGTGAGGAAACTTCTGGCGATTCCGGGAATCACCGTGCAGCATGTGCACAGGTGCTGGCGCTTTGTCAGTATACTAGCGGCAGACAGGGAGAAAGAAATTCGGGGAGATTGTCGCCTGCTAAAAACGCCAGGCGACAGAATCTCCCCGAATCTCCCTGTCTGTCCCTACCCTTAGCCAGGTAATATTGTTCCCAATATGTGATCCCAAACATTGACCGAAGAAACTAATTAATGGGTGCCATTTGCCAGCCTTAGTTTAGCCATTTTGGTAAAGCTTACTATTCCATATTAGTGCAGGTACTAAAGGAAAAACGGCTCTTGAAAAAGGAAGAAAAGGCTTGATCAAAAATACAAAACCACACGTCTTGCTTTGTATCCAAATGTAACCATTTTAATTTTTCCTCATAGATAAATTTCAGATCTGCATCTTCAATGGAGGAAATAATCCTGAGCACAACAGAAAACTAGCTCAAACAGCAATACATACAAAAGGCAGTTTGCAAAGGTGAATACAAAAACAATTACAAGCCTCACACACTAAAGAGAAAGGAGCACCAGAACTATTACAAAATAACATTTGTGATATTAAAAGCCAAAACACTATACAATAAATTACCAGATTTAAAAAAAAAACCCCAACTTGATATGTTCAGGAAAATACATAACTGAAAAAGAATATAAATAAACGCACACATCAGTCTGTGGTCCCTTCTGTGGCAGTGGTAAATTCACACATATGCAGCATTTCCAGCCGTGGAATATTAGCAAGCTGAATTTCATACAAATACATTTGATTGGCTATTTCTATACAATACTCAAATAGACGGTTTATAAAATCACAGCGGACATGTTTGTCTCATAGTTCTGATCAGCACTCGCAAGTAATAAGGCCCCAGCTAATCCAAATAGAAGTCCCAGCTTTCAGGTGAACAAACAAAGTGTTGGAAAACAGCCTTAATATCCAAGTGGAACAGCGGTCAGAGAAACCGAACATACAAAAGATATCCCCTTGTATTGCTAACAAACAAGTACAAAACAGAAGGAAAAAAAAACTATTAGGTAGACTCCATATATACAGTATATAGATGCGTTTTAAATATTCTTCAAAATATTGTTCTCTTTCCTAATAAATAGGTTAAGATATTGATATTAGAAAAAGGAACATGTTCTGCGGCCGACTGACAGCACAAATAGCTCAGCATCAGTAACAAGTGATCTTAATTAAAAGTGCAAAGTACATCTTTTTTTACAGTATTTCTGTTTTATATTTAACCAACTAATACAGTGAAGGGCAATCTGAGGGTGTTCATGCCTACTCACTCTTTCCGCTGGAGCTTTAAGAGAACTCTTTTTGTACAGATTTGTTATCCATGACCTAAAAAGGCAGCACAGCCTCTAGTTTACAGATTTACTCATGTTTGTATCTTAAAGGGGAACTCCGGCTTTCCATCCAAAATCTGATAAACAGGCCCACATAACACAGAAACCCTTAATATACCCATCACAGTTACCGGTTTCTTCAAAAAGTATGAATAAATGCCATTTTATGTACTTAAATCCAGCTGTTTAACAGTTCTGCTCTTTCTGCATCATTTGAAAACCTGGCAGTGAAGGAGGGATTAAACACTGATGTTACAAATTGTAACAACTTCTCCACCGCTTACAGACAGACAGCATGCAGGAACTACATATCCCACAATGATGTTCCTTTCCTTATTGAAATCACGTGTGCAGGGAATTGTGGGGTTTGGAGAATGCAGGCTGAGGGCAGATGGCTGCTGATACAAAGTAACAGTAGTCAGCCAACTCAGCAAAGTAGTCAGACAGATCAAAAGGAGAGCAGGGGCTAGGCTTAAGGAACGGTCAGAAACCATTAAAAATAATGAAAAGTCTGCTTATTTTTTAATTGATTTATATTGCAACGTTATGTTTTTGTGGGGTTCCCCTTTAATTACACATTTTCCCTTTCTTGTGGAGCAAATAAATAACAGCTACAATTTACAAACCTTCAGTCTTTGAGATCCCCCCACCAGCCCAAAGGAACTCCAGTTTGGATTCAGTATAAACTATGCTGTTTTGCTAATTCAGATCTAAAAAATAAATAGCTTCAAAGTCAAGGGCAAGTGACACACTATTAACTAGTTTCAAATGTAATTTTAAACCTACTTAGCTACCCAAGTGCACCCGTTACAATCCGAAGATATATAGGTATATATATATATATATATATATATATATATATATATATATATATATATATATATATATATATATATATATATATATATATATATATATATTTAAAGATTCTCTTTTCTCTGATACATTAGTTTGAGAAATCTGATAGTGTTCATGTACATAGAGCCACATCTGCTATAGCAGGGGTCCCCAAACGCCGGGCAGTCCTGAACTGGGCCTCGAGCCTAGCGCCGAATTAACGAGACGCTTCTAATTGGAAACCAATGCGCCAAATTGGACGCTGGCGTGCCAAAATTAGACGTCGACCCCCTCCCAACAGTCCTTCCAAAAAATGCCCAGAAAAAAATTTGGGCACACCTGTGCTATAGGGCTCTCACTTCTTATGCACATATATACCACCAAATACAGAAAAGGCCTTACTGGCATTTAATATAGTCCATAAACTATTTGCTCAACATATAAAACTGGCAGTAGAGCACACAGGACAAATGAGGAGGCCATCACCCCCTGATGTGACCAGCACAATATTTAACCTTACTACAAAGAGGAGCAACAGAAGTACTACTAAATAAGATAGGCCTATGATTGTGTGAAAGGTCTACAGCATACAGCTCAGATGTGTATTGCCGTCCTGTACTAGGGAGGGAATTGCAAACAAGAAAGATGAGGAAGACTCCCAGCCTTGGCACAGACAAAAAGGGATTGTCGATACACACTAAATTGATGAAAAAGTTCTAGAATACTAAGGGGTAATTTATAATTTCCAGCCTTGCTAGGAAGACATGGCTCGGTACTTAAATATTTGTTTAAAAACCTAAATGCTAATCGGGGCAGAGTAAATGTATAGTGTAACAGACAGGGTGAACTAAATAGTACTTTGACTGGCCTATTCTAGTTAGATTCATAAATATTTATCTTTGCCTGAATTTTAGATAACATTTCTATAGGAACACTTTCAAAAAGCAGCAAATGGTTCATGTGAGAACCAAGTTATCAATATATGCAGCAAGTAGTAGCATTTTACAAGGGTCAATGAGTTTTCCGAGACTTGTTCTTGCTCTGTCAATACCTTCATGCAGTGGAGGAAAAGGAATTTCATCCTTTCGGTTCTACTGACCCGGGGTGGGTGTGTGTACATACTAAATATATATATATATATATCAGTAAGGCCATTATAGTTGGCAAGGACACCAAACAATCGCGTCAGTTCAAGGGTTGCCACAATCCACACAGAGGTAATGGACATTTTTATAATCTCACGTGTTTTTCAGAGAATATTAAGGAGTTAAAACTTTGTTCCTTGTAGGAGTAGAAGAGTTATCCATCCAATAAATCGACTAACTGAAAGCAAATTGCAAAGCCATGATTTGCTTTAACATATGATCCACAAAAAAACCAATAGGTAAAAAAAACATGATTTCTGCTAGTGATCCATAAAAAATATAATAGTCAAAAACAAACCTTAGATTTGCTTGTCAGTGTTTTTTTTTTTTTTAAATCAAGAAAAATCTTAAAACTAGACCGTCAAGTCTGTAGATCTTCACAAACATGCCCTGCATGGTCACGGCTCTTCACAGAGATTGGATGTAGTCAATTGAAAGTTTCCTCTGCACTAAAAACAAAAAAAATACACATAACCACAAAAAGATGAACAGTTTTTCTCATTGAAGTCTTTGGTCCTATTTCCCTCCGTACATGCGTTCGATATCAGTTATATAATGGTTCTTCAGCTCTTTCCTCTTCAGTTTGAATGCATCTGTTACCAGGCCTGTTTCGGGGGTCCAGGGATCGGGACTCAGACGCACTTTGATAGGAATTTCAAACCGCTCTAACTTCACTGGAAAACAAAGCAGAGGAAAGCATTTTAGAATCTTTGTAATTTATTTGGTTTTATTGCAAATTAAAAAACTTTTGTTATGAAGAAAAAATCAGCAGAAAAATACAACTTTTAAGGGGGAAGTAAACCCCTCCCGCGCAGGTTAAATCTTGCTGCAGCTTTGGTGTGCTGTTTTGTATCGGCATACAACTGGGACTCTTATTCAGCTTACAAAGTCTTTGGAGGAGAATGCCACAGTACCAATTTGTGTAACTGGATCGGACAGCCAATGGGCTACTGCAATAGCTTTACAAATGCTAGTCTGAACAAGCTCAGCCCTTCAAATGATAAGTAGAGACCGTTCTTGAAGGTGAATTCAGCTAGTTGTAACATATACCAACAAGAACAGAGCCCCCTTCCCTCATACCCTGAAACTGATCCTACCATCAACACAATACACAGTTACTGGGAAACTGATGATCTATGGGACTGTGCAGACCTTTTGTAAGTATGTATATTACATTTGCAGAGATTGTGCAGTCCTTCACATCTTTCACTGTCCTTGTGGACAGTCAAGTCTTGTTAAGTCTTTTGGGAGTTTAAACCACAGTGATTTTCATGTATATTTTTCACACCATTATCTAGTCTGTGTAGACAGTTGGCTCCAAGGTGTATAGTTTAGCTTAGATAGAAGAGATAGAAATTGTAAGGGGGCTGACGAATAAATATGTATACTTCGTAGGGATGCACCGAATCCACTATTTTGGATTCGGCCGAATCCCCGAATCCTTCCCGAAAGATTTGGCCGAACCGAATCCGAACCCTAATTTGCATATGCAAATCATGGGTGGGAAGGGGAAAACATTTGTTACTTCCTTGTTTTGTGTCAAACAGTCACGTGATTTCCTCCCTGGCCCTAATTTGCATATGCAAATTAGGATTTGGTTCGGCCAGGCAGAAGGATTCTGCCGAATCAGAATCCTGCTGAAAAAGGCCGAATCCTGGATTCGGTGCATCCCTAATACTTAGAAGGTAAAAGGAAATGTATTTATAGTAATTTTTGCTTACTCTCTGCATGGTTTTTAAAAAGAGGTTTTCAGTATTTGGCAGCATGTTGAAACTTCGAGACAATGCAAACAGAGGAAATACTGTAAACACTAGATGGTGGCAGAAAAAAGTTAGTCTGAAAACACTGAGCAGATTGATACACACAAAATGAGTTACATTTTACTGTGCTGCTGGTTAGGTCATGTCAGAATGTAGGTGTCAATGCAACTAAACACACAGTAGCTATTTAGAAAAACACAGTTGCAGTGCCTTTGAGCTAAATGTGCATGAAAGGGTTCATAGAAACAAAGAAATAGGAGAAGGTAAAATTATAATCTGTTATCTGGCAGTTGTGCCTGTGCCATGACAAATTCAAAATGCTGCTGATGAAGGCCTGTCCAGCTTGTCAGTTCTTAATGAATCAGATGCAATTTGAGGGTAGGACTGGCCAGATATGGGATGACTTTGACGTAGTTGGCCAGTTTAAATATATTGCAATATATGTACAAACAATCCCTGTTTTGGTTAAAGGGTAAGGCATTTTTAGTAGCTGTATGCACAAAATGTCTCAATGTCTTAAATATATTGATAATGGGTTGCAGAGGACCTCTTGTATATGTCAAAATTTAGGGTTGAATTCTTCTTTAAGGGCTGGGGCAGACAGGGAGATTCTGGCGATTAATCGCAGGCGACAATCTCCCCGAACTGTCTTCTCCCTGCCCGCCGCTTGTTTAAATGAAAAAGTGCCAGCGCTGATACACACGCAGCGCAGTGAGGAAACTTCGGGCGATTCTGGAAATTGCCGCACCGCGTGTGTATCAACACTGGCGCTTTTTTCATGTAAACAAGCGGCGGACAGGGAGAAGGCAGTTTGGGGAGATTGTTGCCTGCGATTAAACGCCAAGCGACATAATCTCCCCGAATCTCCCTGTCTGCCCCAGCTCCATAAGATATGATGCAGTATTCTTTAATTTTAATAAATTAAAGTATATATGAAAAAATAAAATGTATGACACCATCTTGTATAATAAAAATATAATAAAATAGAGACATGTGCTAAACAGCATGCAACTTACTTGAGTTGGCAACATCTTTAATCTCCTTTAATACTACAGTCTCCATTTCAGGATTGTTACAGATTTCCTCCCATGTTCCATTGATGCCTTTCTGTTCGGCTAAACTCGTCAGCTTCTTTTGATTAGGAACCACAAAGCTGATCACGTAGGTCTGAAAACTGAAATCACACAAAAGTTTAGTGTTACATTATACACTGCATGCACCCAGAGAAGAGTGGCTGCATTCACATTAAGAGATCAGCTGAAGCTATAATAAAGTATGTGGCTTTTCCACTTAGCAAAACGAGAAGCATCTTGTCATCCAAGTGTGCCAGTAAAGGGGCATTAATAACTTGTGCCCTAAGCCATTAAGGAAAGTAACTCCCCTTGCCCAACACCCATGGAAAAGAAGTTGCAGCTAAGGCTGTACCTGTTGGCATAAGCACAAATGTTGTCAACAAGTGGACAGTTCTTCAACGCTGCTTCCACTTTTCCCAGAGACACGTACTCCCCAGCTTGTAATTTCACTAGATCCTTTTTGCGATCTGTACAGAGTGAAAGACAAGATTATGGACTGATCAATCATGAAATTCCTATTTAGGTAGAAGGACAGGGGGTGAAAAGGTACTGAAGTCCTGGCAGTTTTTGACCTACCAATTATTTGTAAGCAGCCATCTGGGTGAAATTCTCCAATGTCGCCTGTACAAAACCACCGTTGTCCGTTTTCATCAACATAGAAATCTTCCACTGACTTTTCTTCATATTTAAAATACCCTACTGAAACATTATGCCCTCCAATAATTATCTCTCCCCTTGGATGTGGCTTGTCCAGATTTGTATAACCACCTTAAAGTAAACAAATAAGTTACCCAGGAGCCTTTGGTAACAACATTTCCAAATACACTTTTTAATATGCCCCTTAAACTATACCATTGTAGATTTACCCCATGTCTCTCTAGGCAATGCATTAATATGAATTAGTTAATTCAAAGACGAACACAGAATTTTTTTTTTCTTAGACATTTAGTTTTTTGCTGTGGTCAGTGTCACTTTTGTGGATTCAAACTCCTAAGAGGAAAACTCAACTAACACTTTTACTTGCTGTATTGTACATTTTATGTGCTATACAGCAACAAGAGAGTCTGCGGGTACAGAGACTAAAACAGAAATATACCCGTGATATCAAGATTACTCGAATAAAAATGATCCACAACAAAAACAATACTTGAAATGTTAGATATTTGAATTTAGACCACATTGCATTGTATAAGCATTTTCTATTTAGGGCATATTGTGCAAAGCAGACATCTGCTAAAAAGTACAGTGGGATACTATATACACACACAACACAGCGTACCTTCTTGCCAGTCCCGTAGCTTCATTTCACAGCAGGTCAGCGGAGCCCCTACTCTGCCAGTGCTATAGTCACAAGCTGGAAGAGAGAAAAAAATACTTCTAATGAACGTTACATAATTGGCACATATACAACTATAATTGAATTAGGACATATGGAACAATTTATTCCAATAGGGGTATTCAATATTGTTAGGGAAAAGAGGCAGGGAAGGGTGAAATAAACTGATTGGTATGTTAGCAATGCAAACAGAATACAGGGTATTACACAATTAAAACTGCTTTACTTTCAGCTTATGTAAAGGAGGAAGCATATTACTATTACAATGTGATAAACAAAAGAAGCTTACAGGCAGTTTTAAAATACACCAAACTAACTATACCTCAAGTATCTAAATCAATATTCAGTTAACCTAAAAGACTAGTACATTTTTGGAGTGGAAGAAGCTAAAACAAGCTCTGCCTTCTGCCACTTGGTGGAAACTGAACAAATATTAAATAATAATTTCATACTTATCAAGTAAATATCAAATCTTAACCTTGAGGATATTATTAGCCAAGACTAAGTCATGTTCTTAAGCAGCATTTACCTTCAGTAATGGTGCCAGCACCACATGTTTCCGTTAATCCATAACCCTGGCCAATAGGGCAGCAGAAACAAATATTCATAAAGCGCTGTGTTTGTGGGGATAGTGGGGCTCCCCCACATAACATCATGCGTACATTACCGCCTAGTAATGCTCTGACTTTTTTAAAGAGCAACCTGAAAAGAGAAGATAACTTTTTATGCAATGTACCTTGATTCCAAATATTTTTGCTCAGCTGTGTCTCTACAATGATATATCAAAAAGCAAAATACAGAGAATCAGTGTGTACTCACGTGTTACAGAGCGGAGCATCATATCCTTTCTTTATCTGCTCCAGTTTGTAGTCATACCCGAGTTTAAACAAAGTGCGTTGAATTACATTCATTTCCTGTACTTTACTCATGACGTTTTTATAAATCCGATCCATAATTTCCTGCAAAAAAAGGGACAAAATAAAGTTATATAAAATACATATGGTTTCTGCAAAAAGTCGACTTTTGTATGTTTACAAAACATGTATATACACTCTTATGAATATCTTCATAAATATGTGTTGATAATAATAATTCCTTAATTAACAATGCAACGTTTTGGCCCAGACTCAATGGGACTATGGTGTTTTATATGTTGCTTTGGGTTTTTAGACCGCAAAAGTTAGCAAAGGGTTACAATTGCAGTAGGATGCTACTCGGATTAGCAAAGGCTAGTGATAAAAGGGAGAAGGGGCATACAGACTGGAAATATAACTTTATATCAACTTTGCACAGAGATTTAAAGGGGTGGTTCACCTTCAAGTTAACTTTAAGTATATTGTAGATGGGCAAATTCTAAGAAACTTTTCAATTGGTCTTCATTATTTATTTTTCATAGTTTTTTAATGATTTGCAATTTTCTTCTGTTTCTTTGCAGCTTTCAAATGGGGGTCACTGACACCATCTAAAAACAAATGCTCTGTAAGGCTACAAATGTATTGTTATTGCGACTTTTTATTACTTATCATTCTATTCAGTCCATCTCCTATTCATATTCCAGTCTCTTATTCAAATCAATGCAGGGTTGCTAGGGTAATTTGTACCCTAGAAACCAAATTGCTGACACTGGAAACCGGAGAGCTGCTGAATAAAAAGCTAAATAACTCAAAAACCACAAATAAAAAATTAAAACCAATTGCAAATTGTCTCAGAATGTCACTCTCTACATTATACTAGAAGTTAAATCAAAGGTGAACAACCCCTTTAAAGCAAGCATAAGGGCATTGTACAGCGACAATACTAGAACTAGAGTTCCACCTCTCACCTCCACATCGTGACAGGATCATAGGGGCATTCTGAAAGCCAGTTTGCAGACTGAAAAAAGCAACCAGTTTGCTATGTTTGATCTGGATATTGTTGAATTTTTGGGTTTGTTAATGTATGTTTAAATGAAAAAAAAAAAAAAAACCCCACCAATAAAACTCTACATATAATAGGTTGGCACTTACAGGCACAGCAGCCATCAGTGTAGGCCTCAGGACAGTACAGTCACCTTTACTTCCTTTTTTAATTTTGCTAGACTGAAAAAAATATAAAAAATAAAGTTAGTATAACAACAGACAGGATTAGCTCCTTAAAGGAGAAGGTATAGCATTTTACAACTGAGATGCCAAGTTAGGTGCCCCCAAGTATTTTTACTTACCCGACATCACGGGCAGAAAATTGCACCACCTCAGGGTTTTTCTAGTGAGCACCAGAGAGAGATCCTCTGCCTGCATCATCGGTTTTCAAATTTCCTGGGGCAGACTCATGCACAGTAGAGCGAAATAGCAGCCTTTTTCATTAAATACCAGCTTTTCGATGCACTGTGCCATCGCAACCGCGAGAAGACCCAAAGAAGCAGGAAAAGGATCTCCCCATGGCAATTGCTAGAACCACCCCAGGCCAGAATGGTTTTCTCCTGATAGAAGCGCCGGGTGTCTGGTAAGTAAAAGTGGTCACTTGGGGGTGCCTCACATTTGGAACCCCCAAGTGTAAAATGGTATTACTTCACCTTTAAGCAAACAAGATCAACATTCAACAATAATTTAATTCAATTAGTATAAAAAGATAAACTATTATATTTATATACATTTCCCTCTTCAGCCTTAGAGTTTTATAGGAATTGCAGCAACCAAGAAACCAATCATGCACACACTTACAATAATGGGACAGCTCTGTGTCAGAGAACACAACCTTTTGGACAACTTTCCTTCCAAAGTGTTATTGAACACTGATGAGAAGAGGCCATTTCTGCCAAGTTTCTATAATAAAACAAAACTGGTTGGGGGGGGGGGGGGGGG
>CM044446.1:29556436-29579319 GCA_024363595.1 Xenopus borealis
GGGGGGGGAGGGAGGTGAAATGTGTTTCCAGGATGAAAAGCTCCAGTTCTGCTATGGTTAATCATTTCCCATTTAAGTGCATGGTAGGTTATAAGAACAAGGGCTGTTTTGAGAGCTTCTCCTCATCTTATGACATTTAAAGGACAAGGAAAGTGTAAAATAGAATAGGGCTAGAAATCCTGTATTTTGTATACTAAACAGAAACTTACTGCACCGCAAGCCTAATCAAACATGATTTATGCTTTCAAAGTTGGCCACAGGGGGCTGTCATCTTGTAACTTTGTAATATATCTTTGTCTGACACTGGCACTGCACATGCTCAGTGTGGTCTGTGCTGCTTAGGGATCCTCATAAATTATCAAAAAACAAAGCTGTTTGAGTTCTGCATGGCTGTAAGTAAGGCAGGGGCTCCCCCTGCTGTTCATAAGTATGAACAATTCCTAACCTCAGCAGTAAATGAAGAGAGAATTTCACTGCATACAGTCAGGTTTCTTATAAAAATGGTACACATTTTTTAATTAAAGTATATTGGAGATAGATTTCTTTTTCATTAAAGAAAGTAAAAATGTGATTTTATTTCTTTGCCTTTCCTTGCTCTTTAAGGATCCCAACAAGAAAAAGAATTTCTGTGTTGCCACCCGGTGTTGTGTTGCACCAATTCCAAATCACCAAAACCTGTTTTCATGTTGACCAGAAGAAGTATTCTGCTCGTCCATGTAATGTTTACAATACTAAATGCGTGTTCAAACACAGCTGTACGCAAGTGTTTATCTAGCAAATCTGGAAACTATTTCCTTAGACTGACTTCCTCACTATCCTGTTCAAAGAAATAAGAACATTTCAACACCCATGATAAAGTTGCACATTTTATTTAGCACAGATGAAAGGAGTATATTACTAGATGGAAATAACATTTCAATGAACTATATAAATATAGGATAATAACCCTAATGCTCCACAGATTGGTATGCATGGTAGGAATTGCCATGTAAGCACTGAGCTATCCGTCGCTATTCCTCTCATCTTTCTTGTCGGAAATCACCAGACACACGCTATCCTGTATATTTATTAGTCTCTGCTATATTGAGACAACTCTTCCCAGGGAGAGAAAAGTACAAAGATATTTCCTCTCATCACCCACTGCTGCTATTCTTTCTCAGCGTTGTTATTTTTCACAGTGGAAAGCACAACATTAATGTTTAACAGATCACTGAGGCAACCACTACGTCCAACTCATACATTAGCCTGCTTATTTCACGATTAGAAGCTAATATGAGCTCCTTATGAACCCATTTACATCTTACCAAATGCAAGTATTTAGCAATTAATCACGGGCGCAGAAATCCACCTCCTGTTGTTTAAAGGAGTGATTTGGGGAACAGCCTAGCACCACTCTACACTATCAATATTTATAGCCTTCCTTTGCCTGGATTGCGCAATTTCTGGTTAAGCTTCATGGAAACATTTAGTTTAGGCTTATGAGTTGTGCGTCAGAAACAAAAAAAAAAAAGGACAGGTATAAAAGGAGATTGGGGTTGTTTACTCCTATGCATCTTCCTGTTCCAGCTAGAAATTGTATTTCCTGTCAGGTGATAAATGACGCACAGATAGCCACAAAATTGCACAAGGTAAAAGATGGTAGGAGGAAAAAGAGGAAATATTTACTCGTATTTACAGTATATGCCAGAGATTTCAGTAGATCAATTATTAGGGTATAAATTATCTGTTTTTATTTAGCACATATAGTTCTCCTTTAAAGGGGTGGTTCACCGTTATCTTTTCAACAGGCCTTAATTTTTTTCCATCGTTTAAAATTCTTTGCCTTATTCTGATATTTTTAAGCTTTGAGGGGTCACTGGCCCCCAACATGCTCCATCAGGCTACAATATGATTTGTTATTGCTCCTCCTCTTTCTATTCAGTTCCTCTCTTATTGAAATTCCAGTCTCACATTCGCCTAAAGAGCTGGATAGGGCAGGATGCAGATATTTTGAACTGGAGAACTGCTGAAAAGAAAGCTAAATAACTCTAAAACTGCAAACCATGCAAACTGGTTCAGAATATCGCTTTCTACATTATGCTAAAAGTTATTTTAAAGGAGAAGGAAAGCTAAAATATAAATAAAGTTGCGTAGATCGGCTACAAAGTGTTGAGATGCTTACTAGAATATTTGCTCTATGTGTTTTTTTCCATCTTCTGTAATTCCTGATAGTCTAAGGGCCCTTACACACGGGCGTTTTTACCTGCGCAGGTATAGACGCACTCAATTATTTTCAATAGGGCTGTACTCACACGAACGCATGTAGGCGCCGAACGCAGGTAAAATGCAGCATGTTGCGTCTGAACCTGCGTTCGGCGCTTACACGCGTCTCGTGGGTACAACCTCATTGAAAAGAATGAGGTGCGTCTAGACCTGCGCTCCCCTGCGGCTGAACGCAGCCAAACGCAACGCAGGGGAGCGCAGGTCCAAAACGCCTGTGTGTAAGGGCCCTTAAAAATGTTTGTGAAGTGCATGTAATCACAAAGCCATCCCTCTCCGTTGCCTAATTGTCTCTAATAGGGCTTGCACATGCGCAGTATAGTTTCTTTAAGCCCTGTGCATGCACACATTATCATTTAATTCCCCCCTTCGATCGTGGAAAATTGGGTCAGGTGGTACAATGAAACGTCATATTTGACCTCTTTTTCTGCAACACCAAACTAAAGGTGGCCATACACGGGCAGATAAAAGCGGCCGACAGACTGTGTCGGCAGCTTATCGGCCCGTGTGGGGGGGGCGTCCGTCGGGCTTTCCCGATCGATATCTGGCCGAAAGTCAGCCAGATGTAGATCGGGCAGGATTAAAAATCCCGTTGCATCTGTTCGTTGATGCGGTCCCGCGATACGACCGCCCATATCTGTGCCATTCTGATCCAATCGTTGGGCCCTAGGGCCCACGATCGGATCAGCCCGATATCGCCCACCTCAAGGTGGGCATATCGGGGAGAGATCCGCTCGTTTGGAGACATCGCCAAACTAGACAGAGACACAGCAGAGAGATGCCTACTTTGTGACGCGCTGTTTATGTGACGTTAGAGGTCAATTAAGCGCATTCGTAGTTCAGATACAGGATGTGACGTGCAACTGGCCAACATAGCGGCCGCAAGGAATGTATAGCGCGAAAACTTCAAAGGCACAGTATGAAGGAGCCGTAATTGGGGTGTGAAAATTATGCAGTTGAGGAGGGGTGCGCCTGACCAATGATTACAAATAGGTATTAAAATTTTCCTTTCCTTCTCCTTTAAAGACGAACAACCTCTTCTAGGTTGGTTTGAAGTATAAGCCATGAGCACTATATCTACCCGAGATATGCACAGCTAGAAGCTGCAATGCAATACACTTGGAAAGCCGGGGACTGTTTAGAACAGTTAATGGATTTTATAGTTGGAAGCACTAGTTAAGGGCAAGGCAGTTATTGCCGAGTAGTTCTGGAAGCCTGCCACACAACAAAAACACTTGCCAATGTCTGGCTCAGCCTTCACCATTGCAGGAACAATTACCCCGTTGAAGTCAGAGTCGGATGAATAAGCATGCAGTTCATGAGCATTTAAATAACCTTCTCCCACCGAGTGCACTCACATAATAGAGTAATGGAACAAACATCAAATACAAAGAGAAGCATTAGCTGTATAGCCTATCCTGTGTCATGGTCAGCTGAAATAAATATCGTATTCGCTAGAAAACTGGTTGTGTAGAATCTTCATGATTATCTGTTCAGCAAAGGATCATGTTTTCTTCCATTTAAAACAAACAGAAAAGCTCCTGACCCACTGGGTCATTCACAGCTCATTATTAGCTTAACAAGACTGGAACATACAAAAGCAAATAATATACTGGAGTAAAAATAACACACAGGGAGGGGTCTATTTACCATTTATCTAGTAGAGTTTTAAAGAGGAAATAAAAACCTTGATTTTTTCATGATTTATTATCCTCCAAAATGCTAAAAATCCGAATCCAAAAATGCTCCAACTAAAACCTGTCCAAATCATGTAGACGCCAAAGGCAGTTGGCCCCTTTAACAACTGGAACATGTTTTTTTACCTTCAGGACCCTCGAAAGTTTCAGGCTGATTTGATAATTCAATAATCAGAAAATTAGATTGACAATTCTAAAAAGTCACATGATTCAAACTGATGCTCAATTTTTGTTGCACTGATTTTATCAAGAGTAATTATTGGTAAATTATGGGCATTTAAGTTTGGGAGATTGGTAGATTTTTTTTTTTTTTTTTAAGTAAGAAAAAGTTGAGTTTTGGAAAATAACAGTGTTAAAAGGATCCCACAAATCACAGATTTAATCATTCCCAATGTTATAACCATTTGTACAAGAAGAACACTTAGCACACGATCAGACCAATTATATTTGTGCATAACATAACAATACATTTGCATACCCCAAAAGTGGTATGTGTGGCCTGTAAATGTACTTATCATTAAAGATTACAGGGGTTGACATTGATTAGATTATGATTAGATCTAATAAACTCAGGGATTCCGTAATACACAGAAACTTCACTATTTTAAAACCATTCTTCTTAAGATATTTCAACCACATTTAGGATTTAGTTCTCCTTTAACTGAGGAGAACAGGAGTGGATAGCTGAAATTGTTCATAGAGAGCCCCACCCCATTTATGCCGGTATTTATATACATGGCACAGTAGTGCCATGCTGGAAAGTTTGTGGGACACAACGTCACCAAGGCAAGAATAAACTTGTGCATTGTACTTCAATATGTAGCTTCTTCCATGGAATCTATTCAGCTGGTTAAAATGTTTCAAGTGAAAGGAAAAAAGCCTTTCATTTATCTATTCATGCATGTTTCAAATTCCATCAATGGGGTTGGACACAAAACAGAATCCCTTTAATCCTGCTTCTGATTTGGCATACCATTTTTCTATACAAAGTACTCTGTTTCCACTATGTGCAGAAGTCTTATGGACTTCAGTAAAATTGTACAAAATTCATAAAATAAGCATACACACGTGGAAAAGCTGACCTAATACGGTTTCTTTAAATTTTTTAATCCAGCAAGCAGCAAATTAAATAGACCTTGAATACACTTGATGGTTCAGAACTTACTTTTCTGCTTAGAGCAACCTAAACTACCTAGAAAAGGTGGGTCCTTGCTTTGGCCAAAATAGAGTCTAGATTTTCCTATGTGGAAAATTCCTGTGTGGAGTACAGCCCCTTCACAATAATTGAGTGTGTCTACTACTGTGCTCCCCTGCGGCTGAACAGAAGAAAGCACAACACAGGGGAGCGCAGGAAACCCCCTCGTGTAAGAGCCTTAAGATAGAAATGTTATATTCACCACAAGAACACCCACACCATCCCAGAAGTATCCATCGTAGTTAACAATTCCACGATCACCCCAGGCCTGGTGCCTTTGGGTAATCCTAGATTCAGCCATCCTTCGCTCCTCATATCCAACCAATTATTAAATCATGTCATTTTCACCTAAGGAACATATCCAAAATACAATAATTTATCACCCAAGATGCCGCCAAAATTCTTATTCACCCTCTCATCATATCACACCTAGATTACTTTCAAGGGGAATGAAACCCCCCCGGCGCTAACTCAAATAAAATTCAAACTAATGACCCCGATGTTCAAAGCAGTTCATAACTCTACCCCTTACTACATCTCTGAACTCATTTCTAGATACTCACCCAACCACTTACTATGCTCCCCTTCTCATTCTGCTGAACTCTTTCTCATTACCTCCTCATATGCTCACGGGCCGCACTCCTCCTCTACCACAGTCTGTCCGACTTTACCCCTAGCCTTTCTGCTTTGAAAAGAACTCTTAAAACAAACTTATTTAGAGAAGCTACCCTTATCCCGTTTAGCTTCCAAACAGAAAATTATCTGCTACACCTTTCACCTTGCTTATTTCTGATCTTGCCCATGCCTATAGCTTGTGTCTGAATCTCTTCCCCTTTTAAATTGTAAGTTCTTATGGACAGGGCCAGTGTCGGACTGGGATGCCAGGGGCCCACCAGAAAACATTAGACCAGGGGCCCAACAGAAAACTTTAGGCCAAGGGCCCACCAGAAAACCTTAGACCAGGGGCCCAACTTTCCAAACTATTATTCCTTCTCTCCTAACTTAACCACTTTATTCTCCTAGTCTTTTAGATCTACTTACTGTACTCTGTTCTTCCATTCTTAAGCCTCTTTTTCCACATAAAGAAATAGGGAATGAACATGAAATAGACCAAATTGTTAGAAGCAAGAGGGCCCACTGACACCTGGGCCAACGGGAGTTTTCCTGGTATCCCTGTGGGCCCGTCCAACACTGGACAGGGCCTTCTTCACCTTCTTTATCGATTACTGGTCGCTGTGTATGCAATTCTGTATATACCTTGTATAAACATTTATTTTACAGCACTGCAAAATATGTTGGGGCTCTAAAAATACATATTAAAAATAACTTCAGTGCCATCTGTGGTTGCATCACAACAGATAGAAATAGCAAATGATCAGTTCCTAGTCAAGAGCAATGTAAACCATTGGGTATTATGTTAGTCTCTTACCTGATCTGACAGTGTTAAAGGAGATGAATAACCAATTCTACAACCATAGGTAACACAGGATATCTCTGCAGTCATCTCCAGAACATGTGCTAAAGGCAAGAAGCCAATATAGGTATCCTTTGGGCTGAAAAACAAGGTCAGACTATACTTTAGAACATGCTACTTTTCATTTCCAATTCTCACAATAAAAGGACCAAAAAAATGCAAAAAGGTCATAAAACAGTTTCACAAGTACATAGTAAAATACTAACAGGACAAAAATGGTCTTATGTTTCATGAATTGTTGGAACAAAAGTGCAGACTGGAAGAGAAAGGTACACAGATGGGACAGTTTAACATTGACAGGGTGTGGAAAGTGGGGACATTAAAAATGCACATAAATGGCAGCGACAGAAGAAATTGTAATGATTATGTATAAACATATGTGATAAATATCTGGTTTCCAAAACAAACAATGAGTACTTAGTATTGAATAATTTACTAAAAGAAAATAAAAATAACACACATGCTGCTATGGGGAATTCTGCTGTTGCAACTTATCATATATCTATATTATTAAACCAGACCCTTTATCAATGCACATCTCACACCTTTTTTGCTGCAAACACAGCTTAGACAATGTTAGGCAAGATACAGGCATTGAAGGATCAGATGAAGGAAGCAGAACACCACACATAAATTGGATTGGCATTTTAATAACATTTAGGTATGGTGACACTATGCAGAAACCCCAGGTACCAAACATTCTGGATAATAGATGCTGTACCAGATCTGCAAAGGGGCCCTAAATAGTTATTTGAAGAGGAGTTAAACAACCAGAATAGGCATGTACCCGAGTCCCGGTATCCGTTCACACTGTCCAGCCATTCCAGCTATGAGGTTACTGTGAATCATCATTACGCCTTTGGGTCTGCCTGTTGAACCGCTGGTATACATCACAACAGCCAAGTCTGAAGGTAGCGGTCTACTTGGTGATTTGCTCACTGAGAATATAAAAATACATGATATATGAAAATCAGCAAATGACTAGAGAAACATAAATGCTATATATATATACCTTAACAGCACATTTTCAAAGAAATAAAGGGTCCATATTATTTTAAATGCAAGAGCTAAGGTACACAAGGCTTTCTGACCACCATCACTGGCATTTTAACTCTGAAGATTGGCTTTTTAGCTACAATTTTAAGCACTTCGAGAAATATACACCGAAAACGGAGAGACCACTGGACAGTTGCACATTTCTCAGAGACACATTGCAATTCATTAGAAACACAAACTAAAAGGAGAGCGATCGCAAAAATGTAAATTTAATGAAATAAGAAACTTTCTAAATACAATCAATTTATTAAAATTATGTTTTTTTTTTTTTTTTTTTTTTTTTTTTTTTTTTTTTTTTTTTAATAATCAAGTTTATCTTCACTATTCCTATCTCAGCGTCTTCCTTCTGTCTTCATGCAGCAGTTGGGTGTCAGAGGAGTCATTGACAGTTAGCTCCAATACATCTTATAGGGGGGGCTTCCTTTCTTAGCAGATGTATTAAAGCTCATTCAAATAATTCCAGTACAAACCAACTAACTGCCTTTTGCACAATTTCTGCATGAAAGGATTTCTGGTGATTTTAATACTGAGCACTAATACATCTTCTAAGCAAAAGGAGTCCCAGTCCTAGAATTCGTTCACGGGCGCCCCTAGGCCACGCGGTCCTAGCGCCCATCCACAGCATGACCACACGGTCCTAGCGCCCGCCACCACACGGTCCTAGCGCCCGCCACCCATGCAGACACCACAGCACTGGGGAGCTGCTCTCACCTGTGCTCCTCAGCAAGTGGCCAGGCGGCATGCTGCCCCTAATAATTTCCACCTTAGGCCCAGTAATTTGTGGCCCGAGTCCCCTATAAGATATTTTGGATCATTCATCTGACACCCAACTCTTGAATCAAGACAGAAAAGGAGAAACAGATGCTGAGAGAGGAATAGTGAGGATAAACTTGATTATTTCAGAAAAAGTACAGAATGTTTAATCAAATGTATTTAGAAAGTTTCTTATTTCAGTGTGCTGAAGCTTATATCAAATTAGCATTTTCACGATAGTTCCCCTTTAATGCTGGATAAGCACACTGTTGCTGTGTTGATTTACAATTTCCAGCATGCCAAGAACTGAATTCCATAAAAGCTGGGAAATAGGCGAAGAAGAAGCTCTTCATACAGACTTGTTTCTGATTTTACAAGTAAGGGGATCATTTAAAAACAACTACTTTTAGAGACATTTTTGGGTGGCATGGAGTCATACTTACAGTTTTCTGGTTTGGCTCCCAATTCTTCCACTGCCTCTATGTTATGGATTTCTAGACTGGCAGGATAATCTGCTTTGTTTATGTTTTTCTTGCCAATATAAATGATATGCTTTAGGCCTGTAACTTGGGAAAGAACATTCTGAAAATACAAAAAAAAAAAAATCTGTGCTTCAGATAAGGAAGTAAAAATATGTATAGGTGTGTACATTTTATTTATTTGCCTATTAGGAATATGCAAAAATATCTGTACATACCTTCAGCTTGGTCTCAAGAAGTTCAGCACTGGTAAAGAGATAGCTTGCTCCAGATTCATTTAATCCATACGCTACTGCTTCTTCTCCAAGTGTTGCATACAAAGTCACCACTGTTAGTTGTTAAAAGAGGACACATTTATATGAAATAATAAATGCATAGTTATGTTAAATGGGATAATGCTTGCTTGGCTACTGCCATTGCATTACGGACATGGTGCGCTACAGCAAACCCAGTGGGTAAAATACGGATGTGCTAAACTACTCTAATACACATGCACCATTTAAAAAAAAAAAATACTTGATATATCAGAATCATTTTATGGAATACTTTTTAAAATATGCAAGTTAAAAGACAAAGAAAATGTACAGACACACCACATCATGCAGAGTGTTCAGAAGTGGCTCGTATTAAAGCTTTGTTTCTAAACAAAAAAAGAAAACGCAAATTATGACTGTTTTAACCGAGGCAACAGCAGAATGTTATAGCGCGTAACAGGGCACAGGTAGTAGACAATTTAGATAGCAGTCACACATTGTCTGTTACTGTAAACAACACAATCTGTCTGTCATGCAGTTTTGCAGTGTTGTTAGTCATGCTGGATTCCGCCCTCTCCTTCACTCCTCGCATCAAATTCCAAACTGTTGTATGATTCATTGCACAACAACATCAAAAAAAACCCTTCCGCTAAAACTCACCTTTTTGGTTAAGCCACTAAACATATCCGATAATGTAACAGATATGGGATATTGTATGGAACAGCAACCTCTGCACATTACTTTCTGCTAACCCTTTATCTTCTCAAAAACACATCCTTGTAATTATTTCTCGAATATAGTTACCCCCCCACCCCACATATGCTAGCGTTTGCATCTATACCAATCCACCGTGATAAAAAAATGCACAGCACTCTTGCGGACCACAAACAAGGCTCAAAACTCCAATAGCACCAATAAACATTACAGAAAATTACATGCAATGCTTTGCTGGAAGGAGCTGCCAATCACGATTCCTTTGTTTGTGTTTTGCCATTTATATTTGCCATTTACATTGACAGAGAATTACCCAGCCATGAGTATCAACACAGAAATAATATATTAAATTTAGCGGGCATCTAGGGGTACAAGAGTGATTCATTTCTGGGGTAATGGCTAACCATATTTTCTGCAGTTAGTAAGCCACAGCCACATGGCTTTTTGTGCAACAACCTATTCTATTTCAAGAAAGAATTACTCGCATATAAACCATAATTTTGAAAAAAGTGCACTTTCCACATAAAGGTAATTGGCAAAGCTGTATGATTGTTAAGCACATGAAGCAAATTATATCTACTTTCTTCCTGTAACAATTACCATGTATGGTGGTATCTTCCTTTTACAGTTTTTGCCCTTATACTGAAGGCTTAAAGCAGAAGAAATTCTAGGCACATTCTCTCATTGATCTGACTGGTACTCTATGAAAAGTTTAGTAAGCCCTCTAAATAACTACAGACTATGTAGCTCATAAGTTTCAATACAAGTCAAACCAGTGAAAAACTAAACTGGCACACAACAGGCGATACTCCGCAAGAACCAAGTGGAATTGCTTTGAGTATTGCAAGCAGCACAGCCTCAAGAAAAGCTGAATATATTCAGTTTTCTACCATTACACCATTACTATCCAGAACTTTGAGCATTTATAAATACAATATTAACATAACAATAAAAAAAGAAAAATAAATACATTACAAAGTACCTCTTTAAAGTCCTGAAAGTTTGCAGTGTTGGGGGTTAGCCAAAAACATAATCACATGCTGTCTTAAGTGGAATCCACTTTATTTTGCTTTACAGTCACTAATGATACATTAAGGGGATTGTGTAATAAAAGACACAAAGTCTGCAACAGGTCTTGTCAGCTACAACAACCATCAGCAGGTAGCATTTACTGGTTATCTGCTTTAAAACAAACCTCTCATTGGTTGCTACGAGTTACTGCACCTGGGCAAACTTTGCACCTTGCATTACATACAGGGGTAAAGGTTTTTGTTTTTTTTTTTTGCTTGGCTTACAATGAGATCTTTTCGGACAAGCCATTTTTCAGAAATAGTGCACATTCTTCTACTTGCCCATAAAGCTGATGCAATTACACTTGTGATATAATGTTACACAGTATAATATTCATTCAAATAATTTCATTATATTCATTGGTGGTTTTAACCCTCTGCCAGCAAAAAGCAAAGTAACAAAACTGGCGAGGCAGCATAAAATAAACCTTAAGAACAAAGAAATAAACAGATGCTTCACTTCAAATATTAAAGAAATGTCAAAAGTTAGAAAGGGCTGGATGTGCTGAAGAAGCAGACTAAATTGTGCTCTAGCAATGTGGCTTGATTTTCTACCTCAAAAATGACGGGAAGGATTATATTGGCCTTTTCAGTTTCTACTGCACTTATTTACAACTGCAGTAGCATATCCTTTTGACTGGAGTAAACAAGTGGTGCTTGATGATATCTATTTTAGATTGAAGAATGGTGATGGCATAATACACCAACAGACTGTTCTACCAATTTCAGAAAAGCAGTAAACCTGATCTACAAAATATTTAAATCTCACAGTTGTTTAAAAACAAAAGGCCTGTCATTTCTGGGAGAGGCTTCGCTCAAACAGTTGTTTTCTTTGTGTTCATCGCCTATGGAAAATATTTGCCTTCTTCCAACTGCCGTCCTACAAGTGATAAAGCTATCAAACCTTATCAAGCCTGCTTTAAAATGAAGCGTGTCACAGAAAAATTATTTTAAGCAGCCAGAAAAGCTTGCTCTTTGACATAACTAGCTGTATGAGGAAAAACCTAATTTTTCACTGAAATCGTGTGATTTTGAAAAGGCAAATCACAAAATACTTCTAATACTTACAGGGAAAATTGTATTTAAAGCATGCCTGTGCAGTGATCATCCACTCTGATCTGGTCTCACAAAATATTGCAATTGTGCTCTTTGGTTTCAATCCTAGGGCAGACAGTCCGCTCCCGAGATGGTTTACTCTCAAGTTTACGTCTTCATAACTAAGCCATTTGTATTCTCCCAAGATCAGCTGCAAAGCATGAATCATATAATAGATAAATATATACATAACTGACTCATTATAAAAAATAAACAGTAATTTGTTAGTAAGTGTACCACGTCCTTGTCATTTTTTAAGTGCTTGAACGTAAACTTTCTTGAAGAAATACTTTTGGATTTGTCTCCAGAAATGGGATATTCACCAATTGAATCTTTTGAAGTTTAAGATTCATGGAAGGAACAAACAGTTCTAAAGAATACCCCCAAAACTATCCAATTGGTATATTCAATGAATTGCTAGTAAAACCCTCTGATCCTATTTTTTGTTTACTTTGTAGTATTTGTTAAGTTATTGTACGACCCCCATTTGTTAGCGAATAATATAAAGAGCTGCATAACTTACTAGTGTTATAAAGATCAATGATGTTGGTACTAACTAGAACTTAAAAGAGCAGTCTACTTTCTGATAAGCCTACCGGGGTTCTCAATTCATAACTGTTGCATATTACGTTCTGGTTACAAAGACATTATTCCAAAGAAGTGGTCGGGTGCACAGTAACTTGAAAACTGTAATGTTTTAGGTCATGAATAAGATTAAAGCCATGAATAATAATAATAATTAATAATAATAACTAATGGGGATGTCAAGTCTAATTCATGCTTGCCCAACTTGTTGGGGAAAAAATTAGACTGACCAGATAACATAGGAAGAACTTTAATCTAAATGATTTGCAAAGCAGCAAGTGTGCTCAGCGGAAGTCAACCAAACAGAACATCGTTGCAGCATATTGCAACTTCAGTCCAGCAGTTGAAGCTAGACCAAATTAGTCCTAACACGCATCCTAGCTGCAAGGCAATCCCATGGAAGTTTGTCCTCAATCCTTAATCCAGCCAGTTGTTTTCAATTGTTCCAGCTGGAATTAGCCTAGAGGTAAAATAATTGCTTCCATCTAGAAGTGCACTTTGTAACATAAAGGAACATAACATTTGAGCATGAATTGCTCTTACAGCTGGGCCCCATGGTGAATAAACAGCAGGATAGGACTATAGACTGCAGGAATGTTAATAGCAGCACTGACAAATACCTATAGGTGGCCAGCGCTGAACATGATCTCCTCACTGGTCCTCCATCAAACAGGGTGTCGGGGTAGAAAACTGCTAACAGAATTCCCCAGCAAGTGCCATGTGACTATAGAGTATCAGCAGCCACAAAGAACCATGCCCAGCATTTTCTCTCTTATCTATTTTCAACCCAAACACCTGAGGAAACAAATACCATTTACTCTCCTGATCTGAGCATTTCCTAGCCATTTTTCCACAAACCGTTGCCTACTTAGCATACAGTGTTGTTACTGTATAATGCAATATAATAATGCAGTAATGACAACACTGTATGCCTACTTAGCATAGTGTTACTGTATAATACAATGTAATAATGCAGCAATAATAATATTAATTTTACCTTCTTAAACACTTTCCCATTTGGTTGCTTCTCGTTTTCTTCACTTAGAATTTCTCGTGTGCCCAGACAGTCTCTCTTTCCAAATGTTGCCACCCCATGTTCAAATAGTTTGTCAAGTGTGTCGGCACCTGGAACGTCTATGGTGGCCAGTGTTTCAAAATGGCTAACAGTCCGGTATGGACTTCCAGGCAGGTCAGACACAGGCTTTGCTTTTACTCGATTTGCCATTTCTATTTTCTTCTTTGCGTTAGTAAGAAAATACCATGGTATAAATGTCAAGGTGCTGTACACAAACATTAACAAATAGACAGGCAGTAACAAAAAGGTGCACACTTCGGAATTAAGCTTCATATTTGTATTTGTGTGTTAAAATACAAATCAACATCCAAAAAAAATGGGTCTGTTGTTGCTTTTACTTAGTATTCTCTGGGTCTGTAAGGCATCGGCGTAAAGCAGCAGGGTGAGGTTTAACCAAGGCAATAGTGAAAGCACAAACTGGAGTGACCGCTCTTTGTTAATGTAACAACTATTGTTTGTTAATCTTTGGAAGCCAAGACTTGGAGGGATCTGTGCATCCAGTCAGAAAGCATGAAAAGGAGAAATGAAGAGGTTAGTAAACGGTTAGTAACATGTAACACCCATGAAAGTTCCATAAGAGAAGTGCTGAGGCATTTGAGCAGAACCATAATAAACATCTACAACAGTATTGGTCGCCTTCCTGTGCTTCATATCTCTGCAACAGAGCCGGACAATGCTCCTCAACCTGGCCAACCACGTCACGCCCGCCCCCTATATGCAAATGAGAAAGCGCGTGTGCAAATGATTGGGGAAGGGCCCATGTAAAAACTTTTATATAGCACGTGGAAGCTTCTATTAAACTCCCAGTTAAAAAGTCATGTGGTATTCATGGCTGGCATGGAAACACATCTGCAACTGAATCTAAATAATTGATTTACATTAAATAAAGACAATTTTAGAAATGTGCAGAATTTAATGGGTCAGGGGTAAAAGGTTTGTAACATAGGGGCAAATTCACTAAGCAGCGAAAATGCACTAGCGACGGCTTTGCCACCATTACTTCACCAGGCAAAGTGCATTTACGTTTGCGATGCCTAATTTGCATACGTTTAATAGATGTATATATGTTACAGCCACTACATTACACTACACAAACCCAGGAAACCTTTAATAAATAAAATAAAGTTGTCCAAAACATCTGCCCATTATATAGTCGAGTTGTCAACTGTATAAAAATTATTTTTTTAGACTATCACCCTAAAAAAAGTAAAAGACACCAGCGTTTTTTTGGGAATATATTTCTTTTCAAACTCACATCTATTGTATTGAATTTTGCCAGGTCTGACCTGACCTAGTAAAGTCTAGTGCAAGAGGCAACATTCAGTAAAATGGGCATCTTAGTGAATTAGCGTAGTTACGTCCCTTCATCAGTGCGCAACTTCGCCAAGCGTAAGGGTGTGAAGTTGCGCTAGTCTATCTACTTGGCTAGCAAATTTTGCCAGGGACACGGTTAGTAAATTGGGGAAGTTGCAAAACGACGTCACACTGGTGACTAAGCGCCAACGTTAGACGCTTCTCGCTTTAGTGAATTTGCCCCACAGACTTGTGACTAAAAGAGAATTCAACCGTTTACTAAAAAGACCCCTAATCCTCAACCCATATAGACCCCCCTTCCAGCTTGGATGCCCCTGGGCAGCCATCTTCCAGGTATTCGATAAGCCGAGTGGGAGTCTGGTTTAGGGGGAGGGTTTTTTTGGTAAATGGTTGAATTCTCCTTACACACAGATGTTTCTTGCACAAGTGCATCTAAACCCTCTGGCAGACTGATTCAATTTTGCCTAGTAGTACACATCAGTATTCATGGTTTTGTAGTAGGGTCCTTACAACACACAGGTAAATGTTGCAGCTGCAATCCATTATGTATTAAACTTCTAGTGGTGAACAATATGAAATTGCACATTCAACGATCATGAACAAGAGCAAAAAGTTAAAAATGTTTAGGTCTCATTTACCTCCAGCTAACCTAAACTCTTGTCAGCTCCCTGGAGACAGCAAGATTAGATATTACCCATGCTAAGAAGTCTTAAGCTGGCCATAGACGTAAAGATTTTTGAAAGATCCAATAGTTATCGTGAGACCACGATTGTCTCAAAACGATCGTTTAAATGCCTGATGTGTCCATCAACTAAAAAGACCATTTCAGGCGATATTGGCAGCAAAACTGAAGGATTGCAGCCTGCTTTGCCCTGCAAACATAGGTAGATTGCATGGGGACCGATAAAGACTTTCTAACCTGGCCGATCAATCTTCAGACCAATGTCGGATGAAAAATCGTAAGATGAACGATCGTTTGTATCCCACTAACCGCACGATAATTTGACAGATTGGTCGGACTTCCCTAAGATCGGTCATTCGGCAGGGAAAGATCGTTGCGTCTATGGGGAGCTTAAGTCAGAGTTAGTGATTTGTAGAAGTGATCACACACACAGACCCACTATTCTATTAATACATAGATTTACAGATAAGCGGCTGTTTTTCCTCTGTGCGGTAACAACTAGGTTTCTGATAAACGGATTGTGCTCTATTGTAGCTCAGAAAATGTAAAGGGATACAGAAGGGTCCCTGTCAATGGTAGGAACAATGTTAATATGACTTCCAATGGTGTCCCGCATTATGGTTTCATTTAGAACCGACCCCCCCCCAACCCTGAGTTACTGGAAGACTCTGACATGGCTTTATTCATGGAGGAACCGATCATTAGTCACATTGGTCTGGGAGGTGCAGCAGATACTTACATAATTTGTTTTCTTTCAGGACAAGACCTTCAATATTCAAAAGAGTCTGCAAATAAAAAAGAAAATAAGGAATCGGCAAAACAAAGAAATAAACATGGAACAATACATAAGGGATACCAATACAAGGTTATAGTCTGCTGCCAGACATGATCCAAAAACACAGCCAGGAATTAATAACGTTTTATTGCTAAAATAATTTATATTTCCCTGCTGTGATTTGCTTTACACATTTGTACTGTTGTTCCAGATGTGAACTGCAGTTCAGGAGTCCCAGCCTAGGTTTTAGTTAAAAGAGATCTGTTTGCTTTCTGGTTTAAAGATAAATTTGTTAGGACTGCGTGACCTACTAATATTATGCACTACAATGTATTACCCGTTGAATACACTTTTTTTGTTCGAGAACGCTTCTTAAAGCCTAATTAAAGTTATTTAGAAATGTATATAAATTCTGTAAAACCTGGAGCAATAACACGCAGCTATTTTGCTGTCTGTGAGTATTTAGATTTTGGGTCCAGGAGAACTAAAGAAGTGGGCTTCAAATGTTGTACATTATGCTTTGGGATTCTGCACCAGCTCAAGGCTACCACAGCCCTTTAGCAGTAAAGATCTGTGTCTCCCCAGTAGATGCCCCAGTAGCTCCCCACCTTCTTTTCTGTTGATTCACTGATTCACATGCTCTGTGCTGCTGTCACTTACTGAGCTTAGGGACCGACTCAAAATATACAGTACACATAGAATAGAAATGTCACAGTATAAGGCCGATTAGTAATTAATACAGATAATTACTACATGGCAGCACTTAAACCAGTGCAACTAGCATCAGAATTTATCAGAATCAGCCCTGTAGAATCAGCTTATATTACAGGCCAACCTCATTTTCTGCTTGTTATTCTGCAACAACCCCTAAGCTTAGCTTCTCAACAGCTGCTCAGAGCCCACTGAGCATGTGAGTCAGACACTTTCTAAGATGGTGACCCCTTGTGACAAGCTATTAAACTCCTATAATAATAAATAGGAGTTTAAAAATCCCTTAGAAATTAATAGAAAACAAGTTTTTCTGTAGTGAGTTCTAAATTCACACTTTCACAAATCTGCCCCATACAGTATAGAAACGGCAATAGTAGAAAATGCTTATGCAGTGGCTGAAATATTGCTATTGTCCATCCAAAAGGCCACCTGTTTTTAAAATTGCACAATAATCACACAATAAATGCCTTGTTGGACATTTTCCCCACGGTTACTTAAATTGTCAGCCATAATGCTCATTTAGTAGGCTCACACATGGATGCAATGGAAATATCAATAGACAATCAAATGATGATATTTTGATCATGTCAACCCAAGAACAGCCATCCTGCAATCAGCCTTGGACTGCATTTTGCTCTGTGATGCATCACAATAGAAATATTTCTATAGGCCTGCTACTGACCTTCTGTAGAAAAGGATGATGGAGAACTTTTAGTTCTTTCAGTTCTTATTGACTATAGAGAAGCAGGTCATGGCAATGTTCTTGTGTATGGTCACTTCTGCTTTTCCCAGGAAAAATACACACAATCAGAGCCTACATTGCCATAGCTCCAACACCAAGAGATCACAAAATGATTCCTTAGAATTAGCCCCAATTACTGTAATCCTGTTAAACATCCTTTAATCCCGGGGTCCCCAACCTTTTTTGCTCGTGAGCCACATTTAAATTTAAAAAGGAGTTGGAGAGCAACACAAGCATGAAAAAGTCCATGTGGATGTCAAATAAGAGCTCTGATTGGCTTTTTGGTAACTCCTATATGGACTGGTAGCCTACAGGAGAGAATGCTTGGCAGGACATCTGTTTTTTATGCAACCAAAACTTGCTTCTAAGCCAGTAATTCAAAAATAAGCACCTGCTTTGAGGTCACTGGGAGCAACATCCAATGGGTTGGAGAGCAACATGTTGCTCGTGAGCTACTGGTTGGGGATCACTGGTTTAATCATCTGTAAAATTCACACTGTTTTGTAAAGTAAGTGGCCTCAATGTGACCAGCTTCCTGCTATTACACCGTCATACACAAAGAGGTAGTAAATTATTCCTTAATAAGAATTAATTATAAAAACTACTTTTAATGCTTCCAACTCCAGAATGGAGCCAGATTTACACAATCGATGTGATTGGAGGATTCTTTTGCATTCATTGGGAACTGACCCTAGAGATCCTAAAGAAATAAAAAAGCTTTGTTTGATGGTGTTCATTTAATAAAACAAATGTAATGGTTACAAGGCTCCCACCATGCTTTAATCTAGGCTAATATGTGGGAGACTGATGGAATTTGTAGTCTAATAATATTAATGTATGGTGGAGCAAGTGTTTACATCTCATTAATCCAACTGGAAAATATTGTACTGTACTAACGTTGTTCTCAAACTCCAACTCCTCTGAAAACAAACTGATGGACCCACATGCAGAACGAGGGCTTTATGTAAACACACAATTTATACTTAGACGAGTTGCCGACTAAATAAACGTTTGTGGTCAAGAGCAAATGCTGAAGGTCTAGCTCTTTGTACATCAGCAGATAAGGCCCAAGGACCTTTTCAAGAGATTGATGAGGGGATGATGAAATAGTCTAGTGTGACAAAACAAACATTCATATCCTCTAAGGGTAAGGCCAGACGGGAAGATTCGGGGAGATCTGTCGCCTGGCGACTAATCGCCTCTTCTTTGGGGCGACAAATCTCCCCAAACCGCTTCCCCGTGCCTTCCAGCTGATTAATGAATAATCACCTGTGCCTATTTACACGCAACGCTGGCTTTTCTGAATTTGCTCGAAGTTGCCTCCTTGGATTATTCATTAAGCAGCTAGAAGGCAGGGAGAAGCGGTTCGAGGAGATTAGTCGCCAGACGCGAATCTTCCTGTCTGGCCTTACCCTAAGACAGGAATATCCAACCTTTTTTTTACCGTGAGCCACATTCAGATGTAAAAAGAGTTGGAAAGCAACACAAGTATGAAAAAAGTTCTTGGTGGTGCAAAATAAGTGCAGTGATTGGTCATTTGGTAGCCTCTATGTGGACTGGCAGCCTACACGATACTCTGGCAGTGCACCTGGTTTTAATGCAAACAAAACTTGCCTCCAAGCCTCAAATTCAAATTCAAAAATAAGCACCTGCTTTGGGGCCACTAGGAGTAACATACAAGGGGTTGTAGAGCAACGTGTTGCTTACAAGCCACTGGATGGGGATAACTGCTCTAGGGGGGCTATTCCTTTTTGTCAGATATAAATGGTTTTTTATATATAAATATTTGTTCCAGCTGCAACAACACAAACATGCTGTGCAATGTCAATTGCTAGGTAATTGCTGAGCAAATAAATATTAGTCACTCATTCATGTTTGTGCAGCAAATCAATGACCTTCATATAATGGTGCTGCACCAACTCTTTGGGGACTTCCAGACCACCTACATTGCAAAACATAGAATAATATATAGCAACACAGTGAATACAAGCTTATTAAATGCTGTTCTGTGTTTAGTCCGGTGTTACAATGTGGCTAGAATTCCCCTGTACATTTGCCTTGAGCTAGCTACATGAATAAACAATTGCTTTATTTCAACCACGCAGATTACACAATCTTAATACATTGTGCAAAAAATGTGGTTTAAAAAGTAATTAGATTGCACTGAAATGAAATATGATGTGTGACAGAGGAGTGAGTAGTCAGAGACCACTTGTGAGGCGCTGGAAAACCTACTGGATTGTTATAGGGTACATTTAATAAAGGAGAGAAGGGAAGAAAACTACTTCTAAAATTGTGAACTTCAGGCTGTGTTTTTAGAGTTCTTTGTTCATGATTAAGGGACCTTATACGGAAGACACACACAATTGCCCTGCTAGTAGATGAAACTCACTTCCACAATAACCAGGATAAAGCTTAGAATCAAGGAATCTGTCCTTAGCAACTAGTGAGTTAACACAGTGGACGCCAGTACAAAGTATAAACAGACTGCGGCTACATTCACTAGTCATTCATCACACATTTCTTTGTTCATTGCATTCCAAGATGTAGGAAGGATATGAAACGTAATAGCGTTGTAATGCTAAACCAACACTTCCCAGAAACTGAACTACTCCAGTGAAACGTTAGCTAGATATATTCATAACCTAACAAGAGAACTTTCTCTACTACAACAAGCAGCCACCATATGGAACAAGCCCACCAACATAGAAAAAGGGTCACTCACCCCCAGCTCAGTCGTGAAAATCTTTCAGGATGACTGACTGTGTTGTGAGCAGCAGACTTATAAGGAAAGCCGACCCACCCACTTTTGAAAGTTGTTGTGAAATACAAAGAAGCACATCCCAAATGGGTGAAAGGCCAGGAGGAGGAGAAGTGGTGTGTGGAAATGATTCACATGAAAAAAGGCAGATAGACGTAATATCAGCTTCCATGTTGTGACGTCACAATTGTAGAGCACATGAGAAATCACCTATTGCATTTCAAGAGAGAGTATAGAGAGAAGAGAGACAGAAGAAGTGTATGAAATGCAGTCCTGCAGTTAGCAGCAAAGCTACAAGCAGTTCTTTTTGAGGATAATTGGGTTGCACCCATTTTCAGTTTGTCTTACAAAGAGAAGTTGTTCATATCTATTAGCCCAATACATAGGCATCATGGCCATCCATGAGACCAAACAGTTTGAGCTTAATACTATAAACAGAGAAGTAAAACCTTTTTTTTTCCAGATTCATAAAGCATTAACATAACTGCTGTATGAGTTCACACAGTCGGTTACAATCGAGGTATGTGGTAACACCAACCTGTGTGGTCATTTCTTTATATGTCCAGATACCATAATAACATAGCATGAAAAATTCACTAACTAAAAATTTTGCCTTTCCTATGATTAAAGGACAAGGAAAAAGTAAGCAAACAGGCAACCTATAGTCCAAGGGTCCCCAACCTTTTTTAAACCTGTGATCCATATTCAAATGTAAAAAGAGTTGGGGAGCAACACAAACAGTGTCCCTGTTGGTGTCAAAGAAGGGATGTGTTTAGCCTTTTGGCAGCCCCTATGTGGCTGGCAGTCTACAGGAGGCTCTGTTTGGTAGTACAACTAGTTTTATGCAACCAAAACTAAGCCTGAATTTCTAAAATAAACACCTGTTTTGAGGCTACTGGGAGCAACAGCCAAGGGGTTGGGTGTTGGTCTTGAGCCACTAGTTGGAGACCACCACTGTAGTCTGTCAGAGCCCCTTGCCAAAAGCAAAGTTTATTCCACTGAAAACTGCAAACACATGTTGCAACACCCAAGGAAAGTTCACTTTTGACATAAGGATCTTGGTCACCATTTTTCTTCCACCGGCAACATCCTCGAGGACAGCACGGTCATTCTGCGCATGCATACATTTACCCGCTTAGATAATGAGATGTGTGTGCATGTGCAGAATTTTGGATGGAAGACATGCACATGCATACAGTCTTGGTCTAACTTGGGAACCACAGCAAGTAGTGGATGTGATGTTAGCCACGTTTTAAAAATTGTGCTTGAATTATGTGGCTCTCTTTGTAGGAAGTGTGCATATTTGGGAGGAGAAAATCGATTGGTTATTGCTTTCCTCTGGTCACCCCCGAATACAAGAATTAAATTTTATTCCCAACACAAACCCAAATACTGTCTACATAAATTCTGGTTTAGTGAAAAAAAATATTTTAGGAACCTTGCTTAGTAAATAGTATAGTGTAGTATAGTAGATGAGGTTGACATGCCCATTAAGTTCAACCCATTTGCCTAAGTAAAAGCTGCCAGCTGATGAATGCGAGTAAGTATAATTAATTGTTTTATTTCAGTCACTTTCTAATGAACCTTTAACCACATGGGTTTCGCAATATCTTGGGTAAATCTAGGGCATTCTATACCAGTCAAGAGCAGTCTACCAAAGTTCCCAAAACAATGCAAAAAGGTCATTTTAGTAGGAATTTTTTTTTTAAAAACATTGGCAAGGCATTGTTGCCCATCTTCTGGCAGAAGTATAGAATGTGCTATTGTAATAAGACTTCTGGTTGTGGCTACAGCAATCCTATATCCAATTACCAGTTAACAGGTCATAATCAACTGGCATTACATTAGAACAATAAGTCACAATGAGACTCACAGTAATGTAACACAAACATTTGCCATACCTATAGGAAATGGCGAATATGCTAAATCATTAACTTTCAAATAAATTTGGCCTTTGAGCACTCTAAAATAGCCATAACACCAATGACTAATGAAACAAAGAACAACAGATTTATTTGGAATCAAAACAGAAAACACAAGAAGATATATGAAACAGAATACAAGCATAAGCGACTGCTTCGGATGTAGACATCTGTAAAGTTGAGCAGTTAAGTAACATTTTAGTTCAACTGAAATGGTAAGATGATTTCCAAACACTTCAGGGACATCACTACAGAGGAAGCAGCTGCAGG
>CM044446.1:29583466-29642438 GCA_024363595.1 Xenopus borealis
CTGTTGTTTTTCCTTCTCAATGTAACTGAATAGTAGGCAGTGGGACATGGGTTTTACTACCAGGCAGCTGTTATCTTGTGTTAGCGCAAATGCATTGTGGGACTTGTAGTTCCTTAACAGCTGGAGAGCCAAGGTTGCAGATCCCTTATCTGGTTACCTTCTCATTATTCTTTTGTTAGGCTGCTGGGTGGGGGAAAGGGAGGGGTGATTTCACTCCAACTTGCAGTACAGCAGTAAAGAGTGATTGAAGTTTATGTGCACATGACTTGGGGCAGCTGGGAAATTGACAAAATGTCTAGCCCCATGTCAGATTTCAAAAAGAAATATAAAAAAAATTGTTTGCTCTTTTGAAATGGATTTCAGTGCAGAATTCTTCTAGAGCAGCACTATAAACTGATGCATTTTGAATTTTTTTTTCCAATGACAGGATCCCTTTAATAATAGGACAGGCAGTCAAAGTTAAACATACAAAGCCAATAAGTTGCCAACTTGGTCTGGAGGAGCCTAGGCCACCTTAAAGGAGAATTCAACCCTAAATTTTAAAAATGCAATTGCCTTCTATTAAGGAGCGGAGGAGAATCCTATATACTGGGGACCAGTTCTGGTCTGACTTGGGCTTTTGTGTGTATTAAAGGATAACTAAACCCTAAAAATTATTATGGCTAGAAATTACATATTTTATATATATGGAGTATACTGAATCAGCCTAAAGGTTCAGCATCTCTATAGTAGTAATGAGGGATAAATAGACTTATTCAGGCCCAGATTTATGGAGGGGCCACCTAGGCCCGGGCTTAGGGAGGCAGGATCTTAGGGGGTGGCATGCTGCCCAACCACACTCACATTGGTTCAGAAATTTTAACTTCTTGTGTGCCAATTCCCACTGCTCTGTTCTGATGATGAAAATTTGAGCAAATAAAAGGGAGGGGACAGGGGCGCCCGCTATCTAAATCTGGCCCTGGACATATTAGAACAGTAATAAACATGCATATTAGTATTACAAGTTATCTGTCTAAACAATAAATTACACAGAATAATCATATTCATCAAACAGCCAAAATTTGGAAAATCTGGAAAAGTACAACTGGTGCTAAAACAGACACAGTATGGGTTTATAGCTCCCATCTCCACCTGCCACGGTTATCCACAACACTGAGGGCACCGTAACCTTCTCTGTAAACAAGAGAGACCATACAGACTTTTTAAAAATGAAAGATCAGAAGAAAATCTACATTAAAGGTTCCTGACATCTTTCATTTCAGTTTTAAGGTCATTCCTCTCATTTTACAAACGGTGAAGCTAAAATATTTTGTGCTGTTTTATATCAGGTTGTGCATCTCTTAATGCAAATACAGACTGCTGGCTTCAATTAGAGAAATAATGCTATAACCAATTAACTAGATAATAGAAGATTACAACCATTCTATTTTCATACACAAGGGGGCAAATTTACTATTTTTCACATAAAATCCTACGAATCCATTCGAAATTCGATAAGCATTCGACTGTCGAATGCTTATCGAATAGTTTTAGGCTTTTTGCTCGAAATTCGATTTCTCGATGAAATCGTACGATCGGATACTGATCATTCGATTTCACAAAAAAATCATATTTTTGCCTTCGAGTCTCTGAAAAATTTGTACGATTCGAAACGACCGAGGCGTTCGATCGCACGAGTGGTATTCGAGCAGGTCTTAACAAAAGAAGCCTATGGGGGGGTGGGGTTCCAATAGGCTTCTATTGGTAATCGGTAGGTTAAATCTGGCAAAGTAGGCATTCGAAGGATTTTAAAATTTTAAATCCTTCGATCATCGAATGATCGAATAGCCAAATTTGCATATTTGAATATCCAAAAAAAACGTACGATCGGTATTCGAACGAATTCGATCGAAATTCAAATCCTTTACACACGAATTTTGTAAATTTGCCCCGAGAAGTCAGGAATGCTAAACAGAAATTTCACAAGACAACTAGGTCAGTTTATGGTTAGGCATTGCCATTGTCAACAAAATAGAAAAAGATCTTATTGATATGTCCAAATATCTAATTATTACATGCAAACCAGCAATGTGTATGGTCTCAAGGGATACAGAGCTTGAGGCATGCCACAATACTGCAAATGCCTTCAATCAGAATAATCTTTTCTTGCTATATGTCAATGCCTTATAGCAGTATGGGATCGGTTATCCAGGAAGTGCCGAAGTATAGAAAGGCCATCTCCCATAGTCTCCATTGTATCCAAATAAGCAACTTTTTAAAAAAATGATTTCCTTTTTCTCTGTAATAATAAAACAGTACCTTGGATCCAAACCAAGATATAATTATCCCTTATAGTAAGCAGAATTGGCCTATTGTTTATGACTATATTTACATGATTTTCTAGTAGATGAGGTACAAAGATCTAAACTAGGAACATATCCATTATCCGGAAAACCCAAGGTTCTGAGCATTCTGGATGCCATACCTGTATATCAATATCAATAAAAATGTATGTTTGCACAGAAGCCTTGGTAAACATTCCCCAGAGATGTGTCCAAGTGCATTGGGAAGAAGAGCAGGTAAAGCATCTATTGAGTTACAAACACACACCTCTGACCCAGTGTAAATAAAAGGTGGAATATTTGGTGTACTTCCAGGTAACACTGTATAATGACTCACTCAGGGCACAGCAGAGTCAATGGCAGCAGCAGTATTTACACTGCTATGTTGCAACGCTCGATTTATTTCCAGATAAGGGGTCTTTCCATAATTAGTCTACTAAAAAATAATTTAAACATTAAACAAATGCAATTACATTGTTTTACCTCACATACAGATTAATTATATCTTAGTTGGGATCAAGTACAATGTACTGCTGGATTATTACAGAAAAAAAGGGAAATCATTTTTTAAAAATATCAATATTATAAAATGGAGTCTATGGGACATGGCCTTCCGTAGTTCAGAGCTCTCAAGAACAGGTTTCCAGATAATGGATCCTATACCTGTACAATAAGATGCTTCATAACAAATGAAACAGACCTGTGCATAAATATGTGCCAACCTTTACAAAACCAATATTTCTAGGTAGGCCAGTGATGTCACTCTCTTTCATGACTTTGCCATACTTCTCAACTGTCCTGCTTTCTGGTGGGACAATCCCGATTTAAACAGCTCAACCCACAGTCCTGGGTTTCTTACTGAAATGTCCCGAGTTTCTCTTTGATCTCCTGCGCTGATACCATAAATATGTTTCTGAGACTTAATTAAAACAAGAGGCTTTGGGCAACGAGCCCAGAACACCCGAGCAGCTGCACTTTGATACATTTGTAACCATTTAAGATAAGCAAAGAAACAATTGTAACAATTTAAGATTAGCAGGTCTCTAGGGGAAGCTGTGACTCCACTTAAGAGCAATTTCAGCTTCTTTAGCAAAACTGTTATAACACATAAAACATTACCTTAAAATGCTCAGAAATGTGTTCAAATTTTCATAACTTGCCAGATTTTGAAAAATAGACATGGTAATTATTTGTTGTGGCTATAGAATGGGCAGGGCCAAAAATACTGCATGTAGTGTGGCTGATGTTGTTGACACTCTACATTTTTCACATGTTGGGAGGTATGCTTTGTGTCTTTATCAACCGCACTACTGGTTAAATATATTTAAATTTTTATATATATATATATATATATATATATATATATATATATATATAGACGCATAAATATATAAACAAATAAGAACAATACAGTAGATACATATAAAAAAAAAGATCAGCTCCACTCCATGCTCATTTATGTGCAATGGAGTGATGCCGTGTTATAGACACAACTAACCAATAGCCAGGCTGCCTCTGTTCTCCCACTAACGGAAAACAAAACTTGTCATTAACTTTACAATTTTGGAAACCTGGATGAATCGGGTATTAACTTGCATGGCTATTTGTTAAGGTCACCTTAAAACAAACACAAACAGTTGTGTATTTGAATATACTTGGAAAGGAAAAAAGGTCAGGCCACCACACCCATGACATTGAGAATGAGCTAAATGCAATACTCAACACAAAAATATCTGCCTGCAGCTGCCATTTCTGTTTACACAGAGGGCAAGTAATGGATGTATATCCCAAATTTATTCTTACCCACAGAGTTCAAATATTTGTAAACTGGCTTTTCGGAGGTATGTTTTCAAGAAAATTACTTTGGATATCGACACAAGGAGATGATTTATAAATATAGGTCACATTAATATATTAAGTTGGGTCTAAAAAAAAAAAAAGACATGTCCATCAATTCCAACTGCTAGTTAGGCAGGAAAAGTTAAAAGAAAAAAAAAAAACCTACTAGGGCAATGCCTACTTTTCAGTCTTTTAACTGAATTATCATTTAAAGGAACAGTAACCCCAAAAAATGTTTTAAAAGCATATCAAATGTAGAGCTTTTCCACATGGACGTTTTTACCTGTGCTCCCCTGCATTCCGTTTTGCTCCCTGAGTGCAGGAGTAGACGCACTTGATTCTTTTGAATGGAACTGTGCTCACAAACGTAGTGTCTTTTACCGCACACCTCCTTCCACTGGTCTGCGTGGTGGTGCTGGTCCTCCGTTGACCCGGCCAGGTCCTTTCGCAGCTTTGTAGTTAGAAAAATGGTCCGCACACACCAATATAGCAGTCGGGGATTGTGCCCCTTTTATTAATGCCACCAAATATCAACGTTTCGGGGGGTACACAGCCTCCCTTCTTCAGGATTTGGTGGCATTAATAAAAGGGGCACAATCCCCGACTGCTATATTGGTGTGTGCGGACCATTTTTCTAACTACAAAACTGTGCTCACAAAGACATGTGTAAGCGCCAAATGCAAGTAAAATGCAGCATTCGGCACCTACATGCGTCCTTTCGAGTTCAGTCCCCTGCGGCTAAACGGAGCAAAACAGAACACAGGGGAGTGCAGGTAATGTACCTTACCCATGTGTAACAGCCCTAACTATAAAATACTGTTGCCCTGCACTGGTAGAATTGTGTTTGCTGCAGAACGACTACTATCATTTAAATAAACAAGCTGCTGTGTAGTCACGTGGGCAGCCATTTAAGTTGGAAAACGACACAGGATACATAGCAAATAGATAAAACACCATTGTATTCTACAGGTCTCATCTGTTACCTGCTGTGTATCCTGTGCCTTTTTTCCTTTTTCCAACTTGAATGGCAGCCCCCATGGCTACATAGTAGCTTGTTTAATTTAACTATAGTAGTCATTCTGAAGCACACACACACAGCTTTTACCAGTGCAGGGCAACACTACATTATATTTTACTTTACTATATATTACTTTGATACACTTGCAGCTTCTAGTGTTACTGTTCCTTTGAGACAACTTTTAGTATGATGTAGAGAGCGATATTCTGAGACAATTTGCAATTGGTTTTCATTTTTTTTATTATTAGGGTTTTTGAGTTATTTAGCTTTCTATTCCGCAGCTCTCCAGTATAGGGATGCACCGAATCCACCATTTTGGATTCGGGCGAACCCCGGAATACTTCCTAAAAGATTCGGCCGAATACCGAACCGAACCCTAATTTCCATATGCAAATTATGAGTGGGAAGGGGAAAACATTTTTTACTTCATTGTTTTGTGCCAAAAAGTCACGTGACTTCCCTCCCTGGCCCTAATTTGCATATGCAAATTAGGATTTGGATTCGGTTCGGCCTAATCTGAATCCTGCTGAAAAAGGCCAAATCCTGGCCGAATCCCGAACCAAATCCTGGATTCAGTGTATCCCTACTCCAGTATGCAGTTTCAGCAATCTGGTCCAACCATGCATTGATTTGAGTAACAAGCTGGAATATGAATAGGAGAGGCCTGAATAGAAAGACGAGTAATAAAAAGTAGCAATATCAATACATGTGTAGCCTTACAGAGCATTTGCTTTTTAGAAGGGAGTCAGAGACAGCCATTTGAAAGCTGGAAAAAGTCCTGATCTACTGCACATGCGCCCGAAGGTCACAAGAGTTTGTGACCTTCGGGAGCATGCGCAGTAGATCAGGAACCGGAAAATGCCTCCTAATGCACATGCGCCAGAAGACACAGATGGATCTAGGAAGAAGACTGCTTGTGGGAAGATGGCAGCTGTGAATTCCGCAGGAGAGCACCTAGAAGGAGGGATAAGTAACAAGTTAGGGGCATTTACTTCTCACAGAAGAGTTCCATGACCTGCATGAAAGCACTCTGCCTTTTGCCTTGTGCATTTATATGATCATGGATAATCTCCTTATGTTTTACATTGGAGGGGTACATTATTCATTATATAAATCATGCTTTGTGATGTCCAAAACTTGGGCTCCATAAAAAATAATTATACCGCACTTTTGAAAAATAGAGTTAGAGGAGACTTTTAACATACTTAACTCATATTGTTTAATTGGGTATATTACTCTCTATCGTTTTCAGCAAGCAGAAATAAATAATGCAGCCAAAAAAACAACAATGAATCACCTGCTTGGGACAGCTGGGAAGAGAGAGAAGCATGAATAGTGAAATTAAAAGTGACATGATATGTGGAACACCATGTCCAGGATCATGCGGATTATGTGAATGACTTACAAAGGTTGGCCTTGAAATAGGGTCTCAATTAACCTTCTATGAATGTAATATGCAGTTTTGGTGAGCAGGTTCTGCAAGCTGTAGTTCTGCAACAGCTGGGGTGCCAAAGACAGCCTATCCCTTCAATGGTCATTTAAAAGATTCGGAGTCTTTGAAGTTTAAACCAATAAAATCTGCTTTTTTCTTAAACGTTGCCAAGCCTACGTTTACCTTTGTGGTGTAGGGTTCAGAAAGGCTTAAGGCTAAGGCCAGACGGGGAGATTCGGGGGCATTTTGTCGCCTGGCGACTTCTCGCCACGACTTGTAGCCCCCGAACCTCCCCGAATAGCCAAGTCCTAGGGCGCACCGGCGATTTCAAAAATCGCGCCGCTCCGTGTGAATAGGCGCCGGCGTTTTCAAGTAACGCCGGTGCGCCCCAGGACTTGGCTATTCGGGGAGGTTCGGGGGCTACAAGTCGCGGCGAGAAGTCGCCAGGCGACAAAATGCCCCCGAATCTCCCCGTCTGCCCTAGCCCTAAAGGAGAATGCAACCCCCCTTTGAAATGAAAAGCAGAGTGAGCACAGTGGAGCACACAACCAGCACCTTCGGTATCTTCGTAATCTCCGTGAATGGACTCTGTGTTTTGGCGCATGCCCAGTTGTAGCAAATTTCTGGCTTTTGACAACTGCGCATGTGCCAAAACACAGTGTCCATTCACAAAGATTACGCAGATACCGAAGATTGCAGGTGGGAGGCAGGGAGAGGGGGCAGATGAGCACTTAACTTCAAGGGGGGGGGTTGTATTCTCCCTTAAATACATCAGTATTCTTCTCTATAAATGCAAAATATAAGGGATATTTGGGATCCTATTCTTAATTCTTAGTCCTGCCATGTTTCTCACAGCTCTGCTCAGAATATCAAACCTATTAATATTATTCATCCGTAGTATGAACCAATTTCTTTTTTTTTGCAGTGTACTTTATAAATAGTATAGGAATAATAGCCAGATGGCACACAGGCAGGGACATAACTACAGAGGAGGCAGACCCTGCGGCCTCAGGGGATCCCAGTTGGTATAGGGGTCCCATGATGCTCCCCCGGGGGTGGGGGTTTGAATTCCCCTTTAAATATGGTTGCGACTGGTCCCAACCCACAAGTGCCCTGCCCCAGGTATAATCACCTACTAGATAGAATACTGTTGCAGAAACCTATTGTTGTGTTTGGTAGCCGAGGATGAGGAGGGTATAACAATGCTTTATTAGCAGGTTCATGCAGCCATTACATAACAGCAGTAAGTCTTACTTTCACTTTCAATCTGTACAGAAAGTCCTGTGTATGCGCAGTGCCACCTGCAGGCCATTTGCATAAACACCACACCTATCTGGGATAAATCACCTGCCACAAGCACCATCTGCAAAATCCATGACCAGCAAATCCATATTGTAACAGGCATCGTTTGGGGGATGACCGACACATTCCACTCCCTTCTGCAGTTTGCAAACCGTTAAGAACTGAATGAGTCATCCCTGATACTGCTCATTTATTGCACATGCATGGCAAGTATGAAAATTCTCATAGCCCAATTCCATCAGGCATGGTAAATAACACTGCAAAGCCAGGTGCAACCAACAGATTTTTGGTTTCTGTGCTGCCATGTAGTAATTATCAGTATTAATGACTAATCAGCCTTATACTGTGACATTTCTATTCTATGTGTACTGTATATTGTGAGTGGGTCCCTAAGCTCAGTAAGTGACAGCAGCACAGAGCATGTGAATCAGTGAATCAGCAGAAAAGAAGATGGGGAGCTACTGGGGCATCTTTGGAGACACAGATCTTTACTGCTAAAAGGGCTGTGGTTGCCTTGGGCTGGTACAGAAGCACAAAACATAATGTAAACATTGTTAGTCTACTTCTTTAGTTAGGCATTACTTCTCCTTTAAATGACATTGCAAGCTGAAAATGAGGCACAGGCCACTATAAAGGCCGACCCTTATGTATCACTTGCTTTTCTCTGCTATTAAATGCCAGGTGCAGAGGGATTACGAAAAGTTCTGCACTACTGATCCTGACCCTTTAAACAATGCAGAAGATAACTCTTTCCCAGCAATGACTCCAATTTACAGCTTGCACACTTTTTCAAAGATCTGTAAATTAGTTGCCACGTTCAAGTGTCTGAACTAGCAGTAGAGAGAACAGAAAGGGTCAGACAAATGCTGCCTTTAATAGAAATCACACTCTACCTCTATAAGCAATTCATATTTTGATTCGGCTTGGATGAGATTCAGAACCCCTTTTATTTGCAAATACTTTTTTTTTGTAATCCATTTGAAGTGAATACTGCAGTAGATTACTTTATTAAGCATGTATGCCCCCCCCCCTGCAATGTCTGTATACTGTTCTGCCCATTCTCAGTAGCACAAGTTGCCTAGTAAAGGGTTTGTTTTATTTAAACATTTATATAAATTAATGAAATACAAAACTTGTAGCATGGACATCACAGACAATGATCACTACAGATTGCTTTTAGTGGGTTGGTGCAGGCCAGGGGCCTTTAATATGGGTATTTCAGATTTACCGGCAGCTACATTACCGGTACATTTTTAATACCGGCCCCGGCCAGTGTTTTATCAGCTAGTTGTAATGGTCCCCAGGCCAGATATGTATTAAATAAGCAATTCTTGAAGATGAGATACATCCCAAAGATGCTTTGATGTAAAGCAGCTGTAGCCCATAATAATGTAATGGATACAGCACACATTTCAACTGATTACCAGCCACTAACAGCAATAGAAAGGGATGCAATAGAACTCCACCAAAAAGTGTCCCAAACCAATCAGTAAGAATTAATGGGGACCTCCAACCAAAAAAAAAAAGAAAAAAGAAAAACTATTTAGTCTACAATAAAAGTAAAATGTAACCTCAAGCAGCATCACTCAATCCCTTTCTATTCCCTGGCTCTTAAACAATTTAGCAGACGTCTGTTCTCCTCCAGACTTCTGCTACATTGTTTCAAGAGTCAGAAACCACAGTGCAGAGGTTATTATAAATTGAAAGTGATTGAAAGGACCACGAACATGATTTTTTTTTATTTGTTTGTACTGAACAAAACAAAACACCAAGATACATTAAGTTTTAAATTTGCAAAGTCTTATTAAGAAATAATTTACCAATACTGCATTTCCGCTCCTCTTCAGAAAAGGGACGATCCCTTGTCTTGGTGGGGTTTTTTTTCGTTCAGTACAAACACATTTTTTTTTTTAATAAAAAAATGTTACATTACTGGTCTTTAAAAAAAAAAAAAACATTTAAAAAAAAAAGTTTAGCATCACTGCAAATTTCCAATATGTTTTTCTTACACTGTGCAATAAATAGCTTTTGGGTAAGACTGGGTTTATGTTCATATCAGTTTTAAAGGGGTTGTTCACCTTCCAAACACTTTTTCCAGTTCAGTGGTTTCCAGATTGTTCCCCAAAAATAAAGACTTTTTTTTCAATTACTTTCCATTATTTATTTATTTTTTTTACTGTTTTTCCAAAATAATTGGTGTCTCTGGTGTTTGAGTCTGACAGCTCAGTAATTCAGGTGCAGACTCTAAACTGTTACAATTTTGCAACATTTAATTCATACATTTCTCAGCAGCATCTCTGGAGTATTATGCTGGCCATAGGCGCAAACATCCGATCGTTCGAATCATCGGACTTCCCCATCTCCCGAACTGCCACTAACCTTCAGATCAAATAAAGTAGTAAAAGCACAGATCAGCCAACATTCTGCCCCTGACAGTGATCGTACAAAAGTTGTACAATTAAAAACCTAGTGACGGTCTCCCACTGAAAATCGTACGATCTGCAATATTCGCAAAGATATGATCGCCAGCCGACAGAAATTGTCTAAGATTTGTACGACTGGATCATGCGTCTATGGCCAGCTTTAGCAACTACTGTATCAATTCTAACGGCTGCCTGTAAAGAAAACCAAAGTTTCAGCTCAGCAGGGACAAAGATAAGAAACACATCGACTAAATGTATCCATTTAGAACAGTTTAAAGGGTCGGCGAGCCCCCCCTCCCCAGAGATGCTTTAGAACAGTGATCCCCAACCAGTAGCTCGCGAGCAACAAGTTGCTCTCTAACCCCTTGGATGTTGCCCTCATTGTCCTCATAGCAGGTGCTTATTTTTGAATTCCAGGCTTGGAAGCAAGTTTTAATTACATAAAAACTAAGTATAGTACCAAGCAGAGCCTCCTGTAGTTGTTCCCATAGTTGTTCCCATAGAAAGTCATAGGGAAGAAGGAATTAGCGTTGGCTGCCCTACTGCACATATATTCTGTACATCAGTTCTACAATTGCCAGCATTTCGCTACCAAGCAACACTTCGTCCCTCCCCTCTCAGCATCCTCCTATCCGGAACATTCGGGCACACCCCCGGCCATGAGAGTGGTATGACCCGAGCAGCACTTACCTACTGTGAGCAGCTCACAGGCAAGTAACAGTGACAGAGGGTTTGGCAACACAACAGTAGCCTCTCGTCTTGTTCTGAAGAGCGAGCTCTTTCCAATACTCATGAGCAGCTCATCTGAAGCCACCACCGCCGCCTTCTCTTGAGGTAAACGACCGACAGTAACCTCCAGCGCCGGAAACCCGAGACGTCATCTGATTCGATAGCATGCAACCAATAGGAAGTCTGCCGCCCATTTTCTATTTCCAGACGGTGGAGGAGTTTTCCAAGCGCGCATGCGCCCCTGGGTGACGTAAGAGGCTGCTGCTTCTCGGCTGCATATGTTAGAGACGGAATGGGCCAGTGGGGCTCTGGAAAACAAAGCAAGGGACTTCATGTCACTAGAGGGATCTTTGAGGATTGAGGTTGCAGGTGGGCGTCAGACACCCAGCCTCCTGCCAGCGAATTATTGTTTAAATTGTGTGCATTATGTGACTTTATAAACGAGAACAATGTGCGGGGTGATGCCGGCTGTCTACGTCGCGCCCCGCCCTCCTGCCTGGCAGTGCCCAATTGAGGACGGGCGAACGAGCCTGCGTCACAACTAACACCAAATTGTGATGCGTTTTTCCCGTCTCAACTCAGATGTTATTCTTTCTGTTGCTTTCCTCACAATCCTTTGTAAAGGGCATAAAAAGCCAAATGTCTTGCCTGTTCACCATCTGTCCGGCTCTGGGTTTTCTGCATTAGCTACTCCCCATAATTATTATGTATTAGTTATTTTGCTGCTTTGTACAGTGACATAACAGTACTTCATGAGCGTACATGCTTATGGGCAACTGAAAACTGCACATGTTCATTTCCTAACAATAATATAAGCATTGCTTTGAAAACAACTTTTATTATGGTGTAGGCAGGAGAACAGCAAAACACTTTGCAGTTGGTAATATTTTTGTTAATTGCCTATAACGAATAGGGTTGCCACCTGGCCGGTTTTGATGGCTGATCCCAATGTTATTAATAGGGTTGCCACCTGGCCGGTATTTTACCAGCCTGGCCGGTATTTTTGATGGATGACCCCAATGTTATTAATAGGAAAAAAGAGAAATATATAGGCAGGCCGGTATTTTTTTCAGGAAAAGGTGGCAACCCTAGTTTATTAATAGGAAAAAAAGTTAAATCTATAGGAAGTCCGGTATTTTTTTGAGAAAAGGTGGCAACCCTAATAAACAAATGGGCCTGCCAAATCTCCCTGATACAGCAACTTGAGGTCCTGCATTGCCAACGCAAAGCCACCGGCCCGGTAGGGTTGCCACCCTACGGCCCGACCACAGTTACTGGGTTTACTGGTGTATTTATATAGGCCTTTCTGATAAAGCTTACTTAGTTTTAAACTTTCCTTCACGATTATGACGATAGACGTACAGATATAATCGTATGTATCCTTGATTCATACGATTTTCGTGTGTGGAGTGTCCTGACATTTTTCATGCCATGGCAGTCGTTTGTTCAGTCGACCGGACAGGTTAGAAGATTTCTGTCAGCTGCCGATAATATCTCTGCATGTATTGCCGATCTGATGATTTTTAGTGGGAGGCTGTCACCAGCTTTTCATAAACCTTTGTACGATTGCTGTCAGGTGCAGAACAACATCTGATCTGTTCTTTTACTACTTTATTTAAACTGAAGGTTAGTGGCAGATTGGGAGATGGGGACGTCCGATCGTTCGTCCAATATTGGTAAATCTGCACGGTCTATGGCCACCTTTACACTCTGTTTTTGGACAGACATAATATCAAAGTATATTTTGATACTAAACTCTACAGTTAGTATAGCTATGGGCATATATTGTTTGTGTGAAAGAGTGGAGATGTGTGTGTATGGATGCTAGCTTTTAATTTGGAGGGGTTGAACTTGATGGACTTTGTCTTTTTTCAATCCAATTTAACTATGTAACTATATAACTGCTACAATACCATGCTTGGAAGGCTGTTGAGCAAAAACTTAAATAACCAGAAAATTGTACAAGAAACAAAAAAGCAGCAAAAATGTGTTTTGGCTTTTAAAAAAAATAAAACACCATAATTAACCAATGTTATCAGAGAACTGCCATGTATGACATGAGCCAAAGGGTTTATATTGCCTCAGAATGACTAGGAAATTCCATATAGTCAGAAACACTAATACTTTTACTTTTTTTTTAGCATGCATGTGTTTCCTTCGGATGATTTATTAGTTTGTATGAAGCAACTTGATGTAAAACACTTACTGTTTCCATTCTGGGCTTACATAATGCATTGCTGCAATGCTTTTACTGTAAACGTTATGACTGTTATCTAAAACATTCAAATTGTGGAGCAAAAATAGCCTCCTATGTTTCCTGAGAGGCAGATTAAGAGGAAATCAGCATATGTTACCAGAGCCTTTGTATAAAATAGATGTGCAGCTCAGAAATGAAAGGTCACTGTTAGCAATGAGTTAGCACTCATTAGCAGAGTATCTTGTGCCTGGCAGTATCATAGCTTACTCACATCCCACAGATCTGTGGAGACATCTGTCCATTAGAGACGTTTTATCATAAACCTCAACATCACCCCAACTCCCTCTACTAGAATTTAAAAAGGAACAGTTCAAATCAAAACTTCTAAATATAGGAGGGAGGAGAAGGTGTTACTTCTTTATACATATTTTCATATATTCAGAATAGAATATAGACAAAGAAATATTAACAACACGTCCCGTAGTGATCCAAATGTGCTGACTAAAGAATACGCCTGGTAAATGATTCATATACATATTTTTTTTTTAACACAATTTATATGTAGATAGATTTTTACAACTAACTGAAAACCATAAAAAATATTTGTCTTTCATATGTTATAGGGAGCTTAATTGTGATGTCAAGCAGAGTTCTGTAGTTTTTCCGTGTACCCAAGTTTTACAATTATTCAGGGAAAGAGGTTTGTTTGTTCTGTTATATTTTATTACTATTTATTGAACAGGCAAGTCAGACTCCCCACACTAGTGGGTCTGAGGTACGTGACTCAAAAGCACACTAAGGGGCAGATTGATCAAGGGTCAAAGTGAAAAATCAAATTTTATTTCAAGCTATTATTGTGTACTTTGACTAGGGAATAGTCCAAATTCGAATCGAATTTGACAAAATATATCATGTACTGTCTCTTTAAAAAAAATTCAGCGTCGACTTAGTGTGCCAGTATAAAGTGCTCAGAATGAGGGGCTTTGATGTGGTACGTAAGCTTATCAACATCAATTTTTTAAAAATATTTGTAATTGCATTTATGATGGGCAAACTGTCCACTTGTAATGAGTTTTACCATGGCAGCTGGTAGGGTTGCCACCTTTGAAATTGTTTTTCTACAGGCAGTCGTGGTGGGGTGGGAAGAAAGGGTCATGTAATGAAATCAAGGGGGCGTGCCATGACGTTAAAGGGGCGGGACAACACCCGACCTTGGGGAAAAAAAGGTAAATTTTTAGTGGGTTGCAGCGGCCCAGGTGCCTTTAATAGGGGTATTACAGATTTACCGGCAGCTACATTGCTGGTAAATTTGTAATACCGGCCTTGACCAGTGTTTTACCAGCTAGGCCGGTAAAATACCTGCTGGGTGGCAACCCTAGCAGCTGGTCAACTCCAGAGTATGGGTTACACCAAGTGCTGGCATATGGGTTCTACAAAGGTTATTTTGTTTATGCTTTAACAATGTAATATTTTTTGCATAAAGAATTACAAAATTCTTTTAGGAGACTTCCAAATAATGCTTTTAGCTAAGTTCTCCTGGATGTACTGATTCATAGCCTGAGTTTCAGGAACAAATACAGATAGTTACTCTCTGAAATAGAATGGTTCCAAGGACCAAGTCAAAGGTACAATTTAAAGATGTTCTTTAAGAGAAGAACATCAGTGTTCTTTTACATATCTTTAAAGCACTTGGGAAAAAGTTCCTAGATGGTAATAGAGGAGGTTTATGAGACAGGAAAAAGACCAGGGAGGTAAACTGTAACAAAAATACTATGTAAACATATCACCATGGTGCCACTGAAAATTTCAGTGGCATCAATGGCATCAAATACTTTATAATTATAGCACCTTTTTATGTAAAGTTTGGCCTGATTTGCAAAAATTGCAGTTTCCCAATAGCTCAGTTTTTCACAAATGCTGTTTTCCTCCCTCTGTATTACTTGGTTATAAATTCAACCTTGTGCTTTTTCAGAACAAAACTCGCAAAGAAAACACTGAGCATGTATTCCAAGAACTAGGCCCTGAGGCAACACATGCTTAGTGGTGCTTAGTCAGTCGGTTTGCACTAAGCCATATTTGATTATTTGATTATAAATGCCATAAGGCACCAGTCACACCCAGCCAGATACACAGTTGCAATGAGAATTCTTAGTCATAAAATGTGCAATATCTTTATCTTTTTCACCCCAAAGCCTAATTATGTAATGCATAATGGTAAAAGTAAAACGTGGGATTTATTTGATGTAAAGCAATTTAAGGATATTGCCAGGTTGCTGCAGAATGAATGCAGGGCAGTGGGCACCTCTATAACTAATTCACTAACAAATGTGCAATGGAACATCAGTAAGCTTTTATCTATTAAATGGCATGTAAAGCCAAAAAAAATAAAATCACTTTTTTACTTTCTTCAATGAAAAGGAAACCTATCTCCAATATACTTTAATTTTAAAAGTGTACTGTTTTTATAAGAAACCAGACTGTATGCAGTGAAATTCTCCCTTCATTTACTGCTGTGGATAGGAATTGTCAGGCGGTCCCTAACTGCTGTGCAAGGAAATAATCATACTTTTGAACAGCAGGGGAAGCCCCGCCTTACTTCCCAGTCATGCAGAACTCAAGCAGCTTTGTTTCCCTGAAGAGCTGTCAGCGACTGTGCCTTTAATGTTTCCAACTCCATCTGCAGGGACAAAGGTTGTGGAGCCAGATTTAAACAGATAAACTGGGATTCTGTTTACAGGATTGTTTTGCTGCAGCCACTGGTTCTGCAGAGTTGGAGAAAGTTTATATTAAACAATACAAAAACTATAAAATCCACATTAGATTACAGGACAACACAGGACCCAGTGCAGTCTGTATATTCTGATTATGAATCAGTCTTGCTGTATCAGCTTCTAGCAGATATTATTTGACTTGTGCTGTTTTGATAACTTATGACGATCCCTAAGCAGCCCAGACCACACTGGGCATGTGCACAGTCTTGGTCTTGCAAATATGTTTAACAAAGTTACAAGATGACAGCCCCCCTGTGGCCAACTTTGAAAGCATAAATCATTTGTTTGATTAGGCTTGTGGTGCAGTAAGTTCATGTTTGTTTAGTATACAAAATACAGCATTTCTAGCCTTATACTATTTTAGACTGTCCTTGTCCTTTAAGAACACAAATTCAATATCAAAGAACATTTCTGTTTTTATTAAAGAAAAGACTCATGATACTAAGATTATGTTGAAGTTCTGGGATTCTCATCTCCAAGACACTTTTTCATAAAATAAATTGCTCCAGTTTTCCTGATCCGATGCATTGGGACACCTACATTTTAACTGATGAATCCAAGTTAAGAGGGTGAATTATTTATGTACAAAAGTTTAACAAACAATATAATCAACATTCATTATTCAAATTGCCCAGATTAAAACTATGTTTTGCTTGTGGATCCCTACACATAAGTGCCTGTGTGATGACATCTTTGCACTGCAATGTCTTTCTGGGGTGAGTTAATTCTTTGTACCCCTGGAACCACTTAAAGGAAAAAAAATAAAACAATTTAAAGTAATAAAAATAAAATAGTGTTGCCCTGCACTGGCAAAACTGCTGTGTTTGCTTCTGAAACATTACTATTGTGTATATAAATATGCTGCAATGGGGGACGCTACTCAAAGGAGAAAAAGCTCAGGTTACACAGCAGATAGCAGACAAGCTCTGTAGAACATAATGGTGTTATCTGTTATCCACTATTTAACCTGTGCCATATAGCCTTTTGCTACACAACCAGCTTGTTTATATGAACTAGGGTAGTGTTTATGAAATAAATATATCCATTTTACTAGTGCAGGGCAACAGCGCATGATATTTTAATTACTCATAAAACACTTTCATTTTTTGGTGTTACTGTTCCTTTAAGTTCCATAGAATGGTAGCCTAGTCATTGCAACCCAGCATCCACTGTAGTTGCAGGCCTAACTTAGGATCTGTTTTGTGTGAAAGAGGGTTTGGAACTGATCATTTTCCCCATGTCTATTTGTCTAGGCCAGTGATCCCCAACCAGTAGCTCGTGAGCAACATGTTGCTCTCCAACCCCTTGGATGTTGCTCCCAGTGACCTCAAAGCAGGTGCTTATTCTTGAATTTTAGGCTTGGAGGCAAATTTTGGTTGGATAAAAAACAAGTGTACTGCTAAACAGAGCCTCAATGTAGTTTGACAGTCCACATAGCAGCTACCTAATAGCCAATCATAGCTTTTATTTGGCACCCCAGTAACATTTTTCATGTTAGTGTTGCTCCCCAACTACTTTTATTTCAGAATGTTGCTCACAGGTTCAAAAGGCCAACAAAGTTGCAAGATGTTGGACAATCTCAGGAGGCAGAGGCAAGATTGGGTAAGTGTACTGATAATATGGTGTTACTCACAGAACATTTGTCATGCATGTCTTTAACAAATAGGTCACTGGGTGCTATCCAATTGGATAGCCACTTTAATCGATTTATTATCATTAACCTGATATTGCAGTGTATACTCTTTGTAGCTCATATATAATTAACCTTTCTAATGGCTGATAAGATTAATTAAGGTCAATACTTGATATGTAATCAACTGGGCGGGGGCACTGACAAAAAAAAAAGTGTAAAGAGCTAATGACTGGGTAGTCTGAAACCATGATAACTGGCAACCCAGGCAGCCAAAACTCTTTGATCATTAGGTGCTCAGAACCCATAACTGCCTATGCTCCCATACTCCGGTTGATCAGTGGGTGCAAAACTTTTCAAACTTTTGGATATGTGAAATTGCAGCAGTGTAAAAATAATTCAGTACAAAATGCCTGTCACAAGTCAATAGTTTGCATTTCAGATGCTAAGAAGTAATAATCAGACCAGAGGGCGAACTATAAAGGAAGCAGACCCAAAGAACTGGGGGGCTCGTACCGCAGGGTGTGTTTCCTTTAAATCAGGGCTCACCAACTTTTTTTATGCATGAGCCATATTTAAATGTAAAAAGAGCAACACTAGCATGAAAAGGTCTATAGGGATGTCAAATAAGGGCTGTGATTGGCTTTGGTAGCCCTTATATGGACTGTTAGCCTACAGCAGGCTCTGTTTGGCAGTACACCTACTTTTTATGCAACCAAAACTTGCCTCCATGCCTGGAATTAAAAAATAATCACCTGCTTTGATGCCACTGGGAGCAACATCCAAGGGGTTGGTGAGCAACATATTGCTCACGAGCTACTGGTTGGAGACCACTTTAAACTTACGTGGATCCCCCCCAGCTACTTTCTCACCTTTGGCTGGGAATGAGGGTGCAGGCGACTGGGAGATTCCAGGGTGTGGATGGCACAGGGTGGGATGTGGACGGCCAATTTTGGCTTGCAGTGTGCCGGGCAGGGGGGCCTGGCGTACTCTAGTTACACCACTGTATTAGACATTCCTATATTACATGAACTGGTTGAGGAATGATGGGGGTTGTGTTTAGAGCCAAGCCAACAATCAACATCAGCATCTAAGTGTTTCCTTAGCAAAAGCATGTTGAGCATACTATAATATCTAAAATTGAGTGTGATGGCTGTTATCTAAACAATTGTTTCAGAATACAAAGGTTTCTCAGCCAACCACACCACACTCATGCTATCAGTCACTGACAACATTCACCTGCACTAATTGGCTGATTCCAGCATGAGTAAACAATTTGCAATGTTCTATTGATGGCTGAATGCTGTGCAGTGTCATAATATTACTGTGGCTATTAAATATGACTTGGGAATAAGGTGAAGCCCCCATTGCTATGGTTGCACTGGAATTCATGTTTCACCGGTCATTGATCAGGTATTAGCTATTCCTTGGCTGGGTACTTGTGTACTATATATTGCAGCAAATTGCTAGTTTGCCACCATTTATATACAGTAGATGAAAATGACCTAAACGCCTTGTTACAGTTTAAGAGCAGAGCAATGTATGCTGACTTCTGAGTTTTCTTGCAATATGTCCAGCATTCCTGTTTCTCTGTGTTTTAGCAGCTTCCACTCAATCACCATGTTTTTTCCTCTAAGCAGAGTGCAGTAATCACTGCCCCATTTATTCACAGCAGTTCAATAGACTTTGCAAAGAGACTGCAATAGTGGGGTCCAATGTTACTAGATTGACATGTATGTAATATCACCAAAGGATGATCTTCCTCCTAGTGATTTAATTTTAAACAATGTGTTTATTAGTCTTACAACTGTTGCAACCAATAGCATAGTCGGTATGGCAAACAGTTTAGGGCGATGAGGGCCTTGAGGCCCCAGTGAGAAGCGTTAGTTTGGCTAGAGTCCAGGCAGTTAATCACCAGCATAGAAGCTTTTAAAATAAAAAAGGAATGGAACGAAATCCTTTATGATCATAGGTGATACCCATTATAATTACTGTCCAAGCATACGTAAGTATATTTAAAGATTTCTGTTACTGGGCCAACGCACACAGACACATACCTGCACACATACACAAATACAAAGTATACCTAACCATATACACACTGCTGCAAACCCATACAATATGAATTTGTTACCCACTTACAGACTGTAGCATCTATGGATAGGGTTGCCACCTGGCTGGTTTATTACCGGCCTGACCGGTATTTTTGATGGCTGATCCCAATGTTATTAATAGGAAAAAAAGCTAAATATATAGAAAGGCCAGTATTTATTTTTTTTTAAAAGATGGCAACCCTATCTATGGTCCAAGGTTTGAGCTGCATTGTAAAGATCTGTGCTGTTTTATATGACAAAATGATTAGAAACAATGAGCTGTTGTTGCAAGTTCATACACAGTTCTTCTGCATTCTTACACTACAAAGTGAAGCATTCACTGGGTAAGGACAACCTATTAACCCATACAAAAAATAATCCATAACAACGTAATCCTAGTAACGTAAGTCCGCTTATGAAGAAACACGGCCTTGTCAGTATAGTCTGGCGCTACCTAGTGGCTAAATGTTAAACTAATTCACACAATAGCTTAATACATGAAATAAGACCTTTGAATAATCTGTAAAATATATCCAAATAGACAGTGCTTTGTGATATAAATTATTAATAAACCCTAGAGATCTTAGTTACATCAAATGAAACCTGTATTTTATGAAAAATCAAATACTCATAACATAACATGAGGATAACATAACATGAGGATAACATAACATAACATGAGGATATTTTAGCCATCTCAGAGTTCCATAACCTGTATAAATCACTGCCTGTGGCAGTGCCCATTCCTTACCTCCAAGCCAGGAATGAAAAAAAAAGTCAACTTTGAGGTCACTGGGAGCAACAGGCCCGCCATCAGGGGGGGACAGGGGGGACAATTGTCCCGGGGCTCAAGGGGGGCCCGGCTCTTTGAAGATTGCAGCACTGCCAGGCCCCCCTTGAGCCCCGGGCCCGGGACACTTGTCCCCCCCCCCCCTGATGGCGGGCCTGTTGCTCCCAGTGACCTCAAAGTTGACTTTTTTTTTTCATTCCTGGCTTACAAGCGCACTAGCGAGCGCTCACCTCTCCTGCGGCAGAATGCGGAAGTGCCGAACTTTTGCGAAGTCCTGAAGAGGCGGAAAGACCCGAAGTCACGAAAGGAGCCGACACTGAAGTCCCGAAGCGGCGAAAATACCCGAAGTCACTAAAACAGCTATAATTGAAGTCCTGAAGCCACGAGTTCAATTCTACTGACACCAATGTGGGTTTATTTGTTTTTTTTTAATCCTCTAGCCACCAATTTTTTATTTTAATACTCTATAGGCCCCTGTACCAATGTTTTTTAAAAAAAATATTTTTTTGGGGCCCCAATTTTTTTTTAACTTGTCGGGGGGCCTGACCACCAATTTTTTTACAAAAAAAATATTTTTTTTGGGGCCCCAATTTTTTTTTTAACTTGTCCGGGGGGCCTGAATTTAAAAAAAAATATTTTATGGGGCCCCAATTTTTTTTTTACTTTTCGGGGGGGCCCTGACCACCAATTTTTTCAAAAATATATATTTTATGGGGCCCCAATTTTTTTTTTACTTTTCGGGGGGGCCTGACCACCAATTTTTAAAAAAAAATATTTTATGGGGCCCCAATTTTTTTTTTAACTTGTCGGGGGGGCCTGACCACCAATTTTTAGTAAAATATATTTTATGGGGCCCCAATTTTTTTTTTAACTTGTCGGGGGGGCCCTGACCACCAATTTTTTAAAACCCACCAATTTTTTTTAACTTGTATATGATTTCTGGGGTTATGATACTTTTTTTAGCTTTACCACACATACAAGGCAGTAATTGAAATGATAAATCATATGGAATGTTTTTATTTTGGGGGCTCTAGAGTCAACCTACCTAGATAAGCATATGGTCATTGGGACCTCTGCCCTTTCAAATGTAGGGTGATTTATCTTGGTACCTGATCAGGTCCAGACTGGTAATCTAATTCAATATATAGGGCTTGCACACCAAAAGAGCAGACCGAGTGGTATTTGAAAAAAATATTTTACATATAAAATCATAATAATCAGTTTTGATTATACAAATATACAATAAGGCAAATAAGCACAATTAGAAAATGGTCACAACAGTAGTTTCAAAGAAATTGGAAGCGAATACCATTGCCCTAGAACAGTGGTCCCCAACCAGTAGCTCGTGAGCAACATGTTGCTCACCAACCCCTTGGATGTTGCTCCCAGTGACCTCAAAGCAGGTGCTTTTTTTTAATTCTTGGATTGGAGGCAAGTTTTGGCTCAATAAAAACCAGGTGCACTGCCAAACAGAGTCTCCTGTAAGCTGCCAGTCCATATAGGGGCTACCAAACAGCCAATCACAGCTCTTAATTTACATCCCCAAGGACTTTTTCATGCTTGTGTTGCTCCCCAACTCTTTTTTACATTTAAATGTGGCTCATAAGTAAAAAAGGTTGGGGACCCCTGCCCTAGAAAGAGAAATACCCCGACGTTTTGGGTAAATGCCTTTCTCAAGGGGAATTCCCCTTGACCACTCGGTCTGCTCTTTTGGTGTGCAAGCCCTATATATTGAATTAGGTTTATAGTTTGGACCTCTATGGGGGTCTTTTTTTGGGCCATTTGCACCCGATGCTGTTTAAATGTATGGTGATTGTTGTACATTAGGGTGCCCTCCATTGATAAATTTTCCCCAGTTCTGGCAAATGCCAGAGGGATTGCTGTAAGATGTCATAGAAAGTCATTATTTAGTGGGCTGGTGGGGGACTGTTTGGGCCTCTTTGTGTACTTGGAATGCCAGGGTTTATTTTTACTCCCAGTCCAGACCTGTACCTAATGATATGTGGGAGATAAAATGCTGCAAATTTAAGATTTGAGGTGAGTTTTATAAATTGCATAATTTTAGGAATGCTTTGTGGATTTGTTCATTGCAGCAGAAAGACATGGTTACCCATTTTGGATTTGGGGGATTTAGCATACTTTTTGTAGCTTTACCCCAAATAAAATAGATGATAGAAAATACAGTATTTATGGTGATATATCTTGGTCCATATATAGCAAGAAAATACAAAAGTGTCTTTCATGTTGCAAGAATTAAAATTAAAAAAAACCCTTTATTATCAAGCTTTCTTAAAAACATCAAACAGGTACCATAGTGAAACACATTTACTGGACAATGATGTGTACTATCACCTGACGGTTTTCATATCTCATTTTGGCACTTCATCAGAGGTGGAGTCAGCAAATACTCTATGCCTTATATACTGACATCAATTAGAACCATCAAAAAAATATCAATATCATATTTACAATCGACAAATCATGTCCTTTTCAAGCAAATACATTTCTATTTATTCAACATGGCATCCCAGCTCCTTGTGTTTATGGATACACTCTGGCTTGTGCATCTGAATGATACACAAAATACATAGTTCTGCATTCAGAGTGATGCTCAACTCTTTGCAAGGGTTTATAAATAAAGTATGCAGATGACTTTATATGATGGTAAGGACTGATTAAATGCAGCAATAGTTAAACTTTAGCTGGGATCTGATTAGTACAAACCTTGATATTTTGAGTTTATAGCTGTAATCTGATCTGACTGAAAAAGTTTGTGTGGACAAAAGTGGTGACAAAATCGTGCAACAATTCAAACTGTGCGACTTGTTGCCCAGAAAACTTACTATTATTAATACTATTAAATTGAATGAAAAAGCTTCAAACAGCCCCAAACTATTGAGAATCATGAAGGTAAAAAATATGTTTTAATTGTTAAAGGGACCATTTGCCAATGATTTCTAAATAATATTGACAGGTTTTAGCTGTAGTATTTTCGGATTAGATTTTTAGCAGCTTCAGAGCTTTTTTTCCCCTAAAAAGACAGATTATTCCCCCTTTAAAACTCAACAGGAAAAATGTCAAGGCTTCACAATTAAGCCCCTACACTTTCCTTTATGTGCCTGCAAGTTGTGTAAAATGACCACCAATATAGTGCAGAAAAGTGAAAGATGGGAAGTTTATACAAAGTCAGATGAATGGCAAATCCTCTAAACAAAGAAGCTACAAAAACATTCTTTAAATGTAAATAGACTGTTCATCTTTTGGGTGGCGGCCATAAATTTTCTATGTGAGCAATATGAGGATCTTGTTCCTTCCTCTGCAGTGATGGGACGCACACCTAAATGCTCTGTTTTTGTATCTTTTATGGCCATAATTACAAGGCTGCCGGGAAGTTCCATACCTGAAAAGTATTCATTTAGTCCCTAGTACTAATAATAAGTAGGTATAGAAACACATGCCCTATATCAGAACAATGAATCTCCTTTCTTAGGGTCAGACTAGGCTGGCAGGACACTGGTAAAAATTCTTTGCGCCCCCAGACCCGCTCACTGCTGCTGGTAGAGCCATGCTTCTTCCTGATCCCCCCCCCCCCCCCCCCCCCCCCCCCCCACGAAGAAATAATGTTTGTTGAAGAAGGCACACGCTTGCAAGGGGGAGAGGAAGGGACACAAAGTGATCAGGGAGATTGTGACTGGGGCCTGTGCGTGTGACGGAGGGGTGGTCTGGGGTCTGTTCGGGTGGCTGAGGGCCCCTGATGTGGCAGTCTCGGTGGGCCCAGGTCTCCTCCCAATCCAACACTGATCACTGGTGTTGATATATTATGTAGTTATTATACATTATTCACTGCCCCAGTGGAGCTTACAATCTTACAGCAGCTGTCACATCTTCTGTGGGCCCAGTCCTCAGTGCAAGTGGAAAGTGTGTGGTTTGCAAGCAGGGGAGGCACGAGTGTGCTGCTAGCCTAGCAGTGTGTCCGACCGAAACACAATGTAAGTCTATGCTTCCATAAATATATAAGCTTCATATCCATTTTCCTTGAACACTAGACTGTAGCCAGACATGGCAACTTATTAACTGTTTCTGCCTTTGATTCAAAAAAGACATAAAACTGGCTAAAAATTACTTAAAAATCTTTATGCAACAAAAAGTTTGGTATGTGCTTAAATGCTAGATGTGTTCAGAACAAGAGCCTGCTTTGCTACTGTTTCAAACTACCAGAAAGTGCTACACGGATAGCCCAAATGATGACACATTTATCTCTTGCTATTACTCGAGGTCGGATTGTCTTGTATTTAAGTTGCAGACAGTTGTAGAGCTTTGCAATCTGCACAATCTGTTAAATGTTACCCTGTTAAGCTGATTAGTCTTCCCAGGAGCATATATAATATATATAATATATATTATGTTACAGAAATATAAGTATTACTGAGAGCAACCATGGCATGACATAAATACACCATTTAACCATTTCCTGGTACTATTATTATTATTCATTAGCTTAGAGTCATGCTATATCTAGAAGCACGCCAGCCATATTTACACCAGCCAAACCACCTGTGCTGCAGCCACTTGTCAGCAATGGTACAGGCCGTTTTCAGCCTGAAAATACACATTTTAGCATTTAGGGACCCATCCCCAAACTTCTTGTACAGGTCAGGTTGTTGCCATTAAAATAAATGACAGCTAGCACAGGCGGTTTCTGGTGTTTCTCTGCAGTTGGAGGAACCACCAGGTGTTATTGCATTTAAATATATACAGTGGTTTTCCACCGGTGGAGAAAGGCCCGATACCTATCCATGCTGCCCGTCAGTCTCACACACGCAGAAATAACTCAGCACTCACAGGACTTGCTTTAAAAATGAAAAGTCCTTTTTGTTGTGCAAAATCAACGTTTTGGTCACATATTCAGACTTTTATTTGGATCTTCACACCTTAAGACTACTAAAAAATCATGTAAACATTAAATAAACCCAATTGGGTGGTTTTGCTTCCAATATGGATTAATTATATCTTAGTTTGGATCAAGTGAAAGGTACTGTTTTATTATTACAGAGATAAAGGAAGTAATTTTTAAAAATTTGGATTATTTGATTATAATAGAGTCTATGGGAGATGGCCTTTCCGTAATTCAGAACTTTCTGGATAACAGGTTTCCGGATAACCGGTCCCATACCTGTATATATATCCATAAAAGTGGAGCACTCCTGGGACTTAAATAAGTGGTCATTTATTTGTATTTATCAATGTTTGGATCCCAACAAAAAGGACCTTTCTCACAACAAGATGTCTTCACTTATAAAATTACTTCACTTATTTATAAGACCCGTGAGTACACTCATTTTTATTACATGGCTACACATTTTGAGGGTCATAAAATTACTTCCTGGAACCGCGATGGCAATCGAATCAGTCCCTGATTTAACTTGTACTAAGAGCTATTGTCGATAACTCTGTATCTCTCACTTGCTAAAAAGTCATTCAACCCCTTCTTGTAGGTATTTAATGTGTCTGACAGTATGAATGATTCAGGGAGAGAATTCCACAACTTTGCAGGCAGCTATCACTGTACAAAATCCTTTCTGAATATTTAGGCGGTTCCTCTTTTCTAATCTAATCTAATCAGAATGGATGCACTCATGTCTGCTGAAAGGACATACTGGTAAATAAAGCATTAGAGTAGTGCCGGGCCACACCACATGGGTGCCTTAGACAGGCCCACAGGACGCAGCTCTGGCTTCGTGCAAGTGCACATGCGCACGGTGGTGCTTGTGTGCGCATGTGAGAACGCGCATTCGTGCGCATGCACAGGAGTGCAAGAAGAAGCAAAAACCACAACCGAAAGAAGCAAAAACGACAGTGACAGAGCAGACTGGACTGGGGGTAGGCGACAGAGTAGGTATGTGCCTGGCACCCCCCCAGCTTTGTGCCCTAGGCACATGCCTACTCTGCTTACCCCTTATCCCGGCCCTGCATTAGAGAGATTGATATATGGCGCCTTTATATACTTATACATAGTTATCAGAGCACCCTTAAGTGCCTTTTGTCAAGATCCCGCTGCAAGGTGCAAAATCCTGGGTACCATTTTTTTTTCAATACTTTAGGGCTAACTGAATTATTCTTGAAAAGATAATTTCTCTTTTTTTGTGCTGTCATGTTTTATTTCTTCAAGATATTACAAAGCTTTGTGTTAAATAATTTAGCTTTTTGCTCAGCAGCTCTTACTGTTGGAATTTAAGCAGCTGAATGCTGATCGGTCAAATGAACCATAGCAGGCAGGCAGTGGTTTAGAAGTGAATGAGGGATGTAAAAGGAAGAGTGCCTACATAGATAAAATAGCTGGAAAGACACAGAAGGAAATAATATAAAAAATATAATAAAGACTAAATAAAAAGTTGCTAAAATAGGAGATTCTATACTATACAAAAAGTTAACTTAAAGGACAAGGAAAGTATAAAATAGAATAGGGCTAGAAATGCTGTATTTTGTATACTAAACATGGGAAAACATGTTTTTTTCAAAACGCATTGGTTAATAGTGCTACTCCAACGGATTTCTGCACTGAAATCCATTTCTCATAAGAGCAAACATATATTTTTATTTTCAATTTTTAAATCTGACATGGGGCTAGACATTTTGTCAATTTCCCAGCTGCCCCTGGTCATGTGACTTGTACCAGCACTTTAGGATGGAACTGCTTTCTGGCAGGCTGTTGGCTGAGTCTCAGTGGGACATGGGTTTTTACTATTGAGTGCTGTTCTTAGATCTGGTTACCTTCCCATTGTTCTGTTTTTAGGCTGCTGGGGCAGGGGGGGGGGCGGGGAGAAAGGGAGGGGGTGATATCACTCCAACTTGCAGTAAAGAGTGATTGAAGTTTATCGGAACGCAAGTCACATGATTTGGGGCAGCTGGGAAATTGACAATATGTCTAGCCCCATGTTAGATTTCAAAATATTATCTCTTTTGAGAAATGGATTTCAGTGCAGAATTCTGCTGGAGCAGCTGCACTATTAACTGATGCATTTTGAAAAAAAACATTATTTCCCATGACAGTATCCCTTTAAGCTTTGAACTTTTCCACATTACGAAATGGTAACCATACTCCTGAATTTCTTCCAGATCAGTGGCATTTTCAGATGATCATTATGTGATCCTGTTGGATCACAAATGGTTTTCCATGCAGGCCCGGATTTGTGGAAAGGCCACCTAGGCCCAGGCCTAGGGTGGCAGGATTTTAGGGGGTGGCATGCTGCCCAGCCACACCCACATTGGTTCAGAAACACTGGGGATACACAGGAGATACAATCGTTTTTTAAATCTCCCATGCACCAATCCCCATTGCTGCAGTCCTGATGATGAAAATTTGCGAATAAAGGGCAGAGTATGGGGGTGATGAATGGCAGTGGGCCTAGGGGCGTCTGCTATGTAAATCCGGCCCTGTTGCCATGTCTGAAAATCTAATCTGACAAATACTTTGTTGCCAACCATACACATATGAAATCTGGCCATGTGGTAGAAGGGATGACTGGCCAGATACCACTAGGTTTGCCACCTGACCGGTATTTTACCGGCCTTGTCCGGTAAAAATTCAGCTTGATCCCAATGTTATTAATAGGGGAAATGCGTAAAAATATAGGAAGGTCGGCAACCCTAGATACCATGGATGATTGACCAGAGTGTGGCTTACCTTAGGTTGGTACCAGGCTACTTTTGGGCATTTTAAGTGGAGAAGAAAGGTGGAAAAATATTATAAGATTCATTAAAACACCGTAAGTCATTGCACTTCTTTAACTCTGATGATCTATTTGCTTTCCTGTTGTCTTTCTCTGTTACTATGGAGCCTCTGGATTCCATCCACTCACATCTTGTTACCACTTTCTTTAACACTCACCTCATGCCATACTGAAAATTGTATTATCTACTGGCAATATTCCCTCAAGCAATGACCATGCAGTAATAATGCAAAACTAATTAAATCAACTATTGATTCAGCTTCCTCTTCTGTCTGTCATCTACCAGATAATTATTCATTTGGATCCAAGCTCCTTAAAGGGGAACTATTGTGGAAATAAAAATGTAATATAAGCTTCCTCATACTGAAATAAGAATCTTTGTAAATACAATCAAATAAATATTCTGCATTGTTTCTGAAATAATCAAGTTTATCTTCACTATCCCTCTCTCAGCATCTGTTTCTCTTCATTCTCTCTTCATACAGCAGTTGGGCATCATATATTCATTGACAGTTAGATCCAATATATCTTATAGGGATGGCTCCTTTCCTAGCAGATGAATTAGAGCTCACTCAAAGAACTGATTCCAGTACAAATAAAATCTAACTAAATAATTGCCTTTTGCATAAATCCTCCATGAAGAGAGACATGATGTCTGGTGATTTTAAAAGAGTGAGCTTTAATACATCTTCTAGGCAAGATATATGATATATTGGATCTTACTGTCAATTAATATCTGACACCCAACTGCTTCATGAAGACAGAATGAAGAGAAACAGATGCTGAGAGAAGAATAGTGAAGACAGCACATTTAAATATTTGAATTTGTTGCCAAAAACGAGCGCCGTGATGTCATCGCATCAGTTGCAACACGATGACATATTCGCCCGGCACCGCTACCCACGTGGCGGCCATGGGCGCCGCCATTGTGGGAGCAACACCGGCAGAAGAGGACGTGCCAGCCGGAGCTGCAGGTAAGACTCCGGGCGGCAGGATCCTGACAGTGATATGCCATGGGCGCCACCACTTAGGGGCAGATTTATAAAAATGTGAGTTTAGAGCATTATTCACCTTCCAGACACTTTTTTCTGTTCAGTTGTTTTCAGATTGTTCCCTAGAAATAAAGACTTTTTTTAATCACTTTCCATTATTTATTTTTACTGATCCAAAATCTATGTTTAAAGTTGAATGTTCATGTCTCTGATGTTTGAGTCTGGCAGTTCAGTAATTCAGGTGCAGAATGGTCTAAACAGTTACAATTTTGCAACATTTAGTAGATACATTTGGAATATTTGTAACTATTGTATCAATTCTAACAGCTGCCTGTAAAGAAATCCAGAGATTCTGCAAGGCAGGGACAAATATAAGAAACATATCAACTAAAGGTATCCATTTAGAACAGTTTACATCAGGGGTTTCCAATCTGTGTCCCAGGATGGATATGAATGTGTCCCAGCTTGAAACACTTGGTAGAGTCCTGGGCGGGTCCATTTTTTGGGACCTGTACCCGACCCGTACCTGCAACCCAGACCCGCATTCTTACCCGCTTGGACCCACGACCTGAACCGTACCCGCAACCCGCGATCCGCAACCCGGACCCGCTGACCATCAAGAATCAGGAAGTGCTGTCATTGTAAACTGGAAGTGACATAATTGGAAGTAGCCACGATCATAAAAAAAGGAGTAAAACAGGAAGTGCTGTCATTGTAAACCGGATGTGACATCATCATTAGTAGAAATGCTCAGAAAAAGGAGTAAAAATCGCTATAGCGAGGATCCGCGATCCGACCCTCAAGCCGCCAACCTGCAGAACCACCGGCCTGCTTCTATACCCACATCCAGAAATTCTACGAGCAACCCGCAGGGTACCGCGGGATTTTGCGGGTAACCCGCGGGTACCCGACCCGCTGCAGGACTCTAACACTTGGTTCCCAAGGAAACTTCATGTTGCAAAGGATTTAGGAGTAGGCAGGAGAGGGGCTCTGCCCATTGCCCAGTTATAATAATAATGATAAGTCTATTTAATATCCATGTGTCCCATATTCCAGTGTATAGCTCCATCTGGTTATCCAACTGGTATTGTAGTTCTTTTCTGTGCATTTTCTTTACGTTACAAATCAAACGTGTTTGTGTATTTCATATGTGGCCCAAGACAATTTTTTTTAGGGAAGCCAAAAGGTTGAACACCCCTTGTTTATAGGGTCGGTGAGCCCCCTCCCTGAGCTGCTTTACAAGGAGAAAAATGACACTTTACATTTCAACATTAGAAAAACAGTCCCACATAGAAAAACTGTCATTATTTCTGGTGATCTATGTGACAACAACTAGGTGTTTGAAGGTGAAAAACCCCTTTAAAGGGGTTGTTCACCTTTGAGTGAACTTTTAGTATAATGTAGAGAGTGATATACTGAGACAATTTGCAATTGGTTTCCATTTTTTATTGTTTGTGGTTTTATAGTTATTTAGCTTTTTATTCACAGTTTGCAGTGTCAGCAATTTGGTTTCTAGGGTACAAATTACCCTAGCAACCCTGCATTGATATGAATAAGAGACAGGAATATGAATAGGGCAGGGACTGAATAGAAAGATAAGTAATAAAAAGTAGCAATAACAATACATTTGTAGCCTTACAGAGCATTTGTTTTTAGATGGTGTCAGTGACCCCCATTTGAAAGCTGCAAAGAAACTGAAGAAAATTGCAAATCATTAAAAAAACTATGAAAAATAAATAATGAAGACCAACTGAAAAGTTTCTTAGAATTGGCCATTCTACAACATACTAAAAGTTAACTTGAAGGTGAACCACCCCTTTAAGCTCTAAACTCACATTTTGATAAATCCTTAAGGTGGCCATACATGGGCCAATAAAAGCTGCCGGCAGCTTATCGGCCCGTGTGTGGGGGCCTCTAATGGGCTTCCCCAATTGATATCTGGTCGAAGGCCGGCCAGAATTAAAAATCCCGTTGGATCGCAGTCCCACGGTCTGACTGCCTGTATCTGTGCCATTCTGGTCCGATCGTTGGGCCCTAGGGATCTCACTGTGTATGGCCGCCTTTAGTGTATGGGCCACAACTTCGATAGCCCTAACTTAAAAATGCTCAAGCCTTTGGCTACTAAAACCAGACTAGAGTTCCTAAACTCCTGTATGGTTTCATCATTCAAAAACCATGGCTTCCTGCCCACTAGGTTTTTTCCCCTTAATGAGTTTTTCTCAAAAAAAACCCCAAAAAACTCATGACATACAACCTCGCACACTTTAGGGTTTTTTTGCGAGCAAAAAGTCAAGGTATTCAAATTTTTTTGGAACTTGTGTGGTTTTCATAGCCAAATGTTTGAGAATTCTTGAATTGGCCCCAGAGTGTATGGAAACTTATCAAACACTTTACTTGTGTTATGTGCTTTCACACTCTAGAATACTCTCTCTACTTACTTGTCTGTGCCTTATTCAGAGTGCTTCTAGTACTACTAAGAGAAGCTGCTGTCAGCAGTTTCAAGCACATTGATTGCTGTGGATCATGACTGCCATGAGTCACATAAATGTAATCATACTCAGATGTGTTTATCTTTATATCTTCCAAATCATATTTCAATGAGTGACACCTTCTTTAAAACAGGAATATACTTGTATCTTCATAGCCAGTTTAGAACCAGTATCTCCAGATTAACAAGTGAATACTTGGTGTTAGGCCCAATAGCTCTAGACCGACCTATCCAGATTTTTAACTGCATAGTTGCAGTGCTTAGAGATTCAACTAAATACTTCTCATTAAAGTAAAATGTTGTTGAGTGTTACTATGGTAGAGCAAAAAGCCAGTAAAACAGTGTCTTTAAAGGGATTCTGTCGTGATTTTTATGGTGTGGTTTGATTAAAATTTAATTATTGAACTAAGTGTATTTTTTTTAGTTGTAATATTGTTGTGTAGGCTCCATCTCAGGTCATTTTGCCTGGTCATGTGCTTTCAGAAAGAGCCAGCACTTTAGGATAGAACTGCTTTCTGGCAGGCTGTTGTTTCTCCAACTCAGTGTAACTGATTGTTTCTCAGTGGGACCTGGATTTTACTACTGAGTGTAGTTCTAAGATGGCCGTACCAGCAGAATATCGGACAAACAATCAGTTGGTGCCCTTTCCCGACCTGCCACTAACCATTCAGATAAAATAAGGCAGCAAAGAGAACTAACCAGCAGATGTCCTGTCTGTTACAGCAATCTTGCAAAATGGGGGGGTGGGGACACGTGTCCCGGGCCTGGCAGTCAGGGGTGACAATTGTCCCGGGCCCGTAGCTGAAGGGGCCAGGCAGTGCTGCAATTTTCCAGGCCCCCCTTACAAGCGCAGAAGCGTGCGCTCCTTACAAAGTCCTGAGGCAGAATGCGGAAGTACCGAACATATATGAAGTCCTGAAGAGGCAGAAAGACCTGACAGTGCCGGGCGCCCAGGCCCGGACTGGCAATCTGTGGGTTAGGGCAAATGCCAGAGGGGCTGCTATAAGGTGCCATAGAAAGTCAGTATTTAGTGGGCTGGTGGGGACTGTGTGGGCTGATTGGGCCTCTGTGTACCTGAAATGCCAGGGCCTATTTTGATTCTTAGTCCAGTCCTGCAGGCGCCCAAGGCAACTCGGCCGACTACATCGCCCCTACCTGATGCGCACGCACAGGTGCGCAGGCACAGACTAGCACAAAAGTGGAGCACGCATGCGCACGCACAGACAAGCCAAGCGTGTGTGTGAGCATGCGCAGAAGAGCACAACAAGGAAGTGGGGATCGCTGTGGGGAAACGAGGGTCTGAACTAGGGGCAAGGCGGAAGAAGAGGTACGACCTGGCACCCCTCTACCCTAGGCACGTGCCTCTTCTGCCTACCCATAGTTCTGGCCCTGAGACCTGAAGTCCTGAAAGGAGCCGACACTGAAGTCCTGAAGCCGCGAAAAGAACCGAAGTCACGAGAACAGCTATGATTGAAGTCTTGAAGCCATGAGTTCAATTCTACTGACACCAATGTGGGGTTTTTTTTTTTAAATTCCCTGGCCACCAATTTTTTATTTTAATACTATATAGGCCCTTGCCACTAATTAAAAAAAATTTTTTTTATGGGGCCCCAATTTTTTTTTAACTTGCAAGGGGGACCTTGGCAACAAAGTTTTAAAAAAAAATATTTTCTGCAGTCCCAATTTTTTTTTAACTTGTAAGGGAACCCTGGTTTTTAACTTGTAAGGGGGCCCTGGTGCCATGTTTATTTTTACTTATAGGGGGCCCTGGTCACCAATTATTTTTTTTTACTTGTCGTGGGGCCCTGACCACCAATTTTTTTTATAAAACCTTTTATGGGGGCCCTGGCACCAATATTTCTTTAAAAAATATATTTTTTGGGACCCCAATTTTTTTTTAACTTATAAGGGAGCCCGGGGGGGTGTGTGTTTCTATTTTAGAGCCGATGTCTGTGTGGTCTTTTAACTTTGATGTGGAGTGGGCGGGATCAGGAGCGGGGCTTGGGTGTTTTGTTTTGCGGGGCCCCCGTGATTTCTAATGGCGGCCCTGCCGGCAGTGCTGCACTTTTTGAAGAACTGGGCCCCCCTTGACCGCTCCGAAGCTTTGCCTCACTTACGAAGACCCAAAGAGGCAGAATGCAGAAGTGCCGAACATACGAAGTCCTGAAGTGATGGAAAAACCCAAAGTCACGAAAGGAGCCTGACACCAATGTGGGTTTTTTTTTTAATCCCCTGGCCACCAATGTTTTATTTTAATACTCTATAGGCCCCTGCCACCAATTTAAAAAATATATATATATTTTTTATTTGGCCCCAAGTTTTTTTTTAACTTTTAAGGGGGGCCTGACCATCAATATGAGTGGGAGGGGGTTATTTTTATTTCTTTTTAACTGTGTGGAGAGGGTGGGATCAGAGGTGGGGCTACAATGCCAGAATTGGAGGGGCCCAGGGGCCTCAAAAATGTTGTTGTACCTTGTATGGCCCTGTGATTTCTCTGATGACTGTAATAAAATACACGAACGATTTGTAAGGAAACAAGCAGGACCGCATAACTCCTCTCCTCAGCCTATGCCTCACAGGCAGCCACATCAACAAGTGTGCGCCGGCTGCACGCCGATAAACTATGGATTAGGGACAGCGAAAACTCAGCAGCGAGAACGATAGACTTCGCTCTGACAAAAACCCCTCATTCCTGCTCCTCTCACCCCCAGATGTCAAATGGAACAGACCGACGCGATCAGGCAGAAGTTCCAGATGGCACGAAGACATCGAGGTGGGCGGGGCTTTGAGGAGCGTCTCGCCCAATAGGAAGAGTTGTGCGTTGTGGCTCTGTGATTCGGGCTGTGGAAGTAGACCCGCTGGTCCTTGCATATATGTTTTTTGCCGGGTGGGAAATGAAGGAGGCGTGACTGAAAGCGAACCCCCCCATTAGTGTTTTGGTATGATCCCCCCGTCACTGTTACTTCCTATTGAAGAGGAGCCAAGTCACTTGCCTGGCTGTCAGAGGAATCAGCGCTGCACATACACACATATCACGGAGTGCTGTGTGACAACACGGGCAGGGCAACCCGGTGAGCGAGTTGGTGGTTAGGCGGCGGCGGCACTTGGGTGGGAGTTTCTGTGGAGAAACGTGCTTGTAGCCTGCACGTCCACTCCCTGCCATCCCGTGACCCCACGTTACTTCGTACACTCCAGCAGACTGCGCGTCTAGCGCAAACGCTCTTGATACTTGTTTACCCGACGCGCTATTGGCTCCTGCCTGGGATGTGGCGCAGACGGGAGCCGTGCGCTTGATGTTCCGCCAAGAGGGCAGAAGCGGAGCGCTGGAGGCTGTGCTGAGGGGGGAGCATGTCCCGTTACTCGGACTGGCTCTATGGAGGAGTGGACCCCGACATCGCTGGCAATGGGGGCACCGAGTGCGCCTCTTTCCTCCCACTGGGGCAGCGCTTGCTGGAGAGCCTGGTGCTACTCCTTGTGTCCCTGCTGGAGATCGGCGTGTCCCTGAGAAACATCCGGAGAGGCAAAGCTGGAGAGCTGGAGCCCACTGGCACCTCTGCTCACAGTCTGGGGAAGAACCTGCTCTTGGTGACCATGTGCCTGACCTTTGGAGTGGAAGTGGGATTCAAGTTCGCCACCAAAACGGTCATCTACCTGCTCAACCCCTGCCATGTGGTGACCATGCTGCAGGCAAGTATCAGCCCCTCTGTTACCATAGCAACCACACACTGCCCATCCATGGCTCTAAATTGTACATGAACAATGAATAATCTCTTTTGCCACTGCTGAATACATACATATTCATTAGCCTGGTGCCTCTGAGTCTTCATTAACATTCATGGCTTACAGAAAAAAAAACCAGATGAAATAAAATGCCATTCTTTGCCACATTACAACAACAGAGCAAGTACTGTTTTATAATGAGAATTGGAATCAGTTTCTGGCTGTTTATATTCTCTGCACCACCTTTTGCTCTGGTTCTTGAAAAAAACATAGCTGAAGCCAGCTGATTGACTGACAGACCTGGAGCAGGAATGATGCTAGCTAACCCACTGACCCTGACTTCTGGCTTCCCTTTATAGACCCGCGCCTGATGACGTCACAAAAGGGGCGAGCAGGCGCATGGGTAAAAAGTCGTAAGCCGGCAGTGTAAGGTAGGGTTGCCACCTGGCCAGTACTTTTGATGGTTGATCAGAATGTTTTTAATAGGAAAAAAAGATATATAAATATAAAGACCGGTATTTTCTTCAGGAAAAGGTGGCAACCCTAGTGTAAGGTGGTGCTCAGGGAGGAATAGCTTGACCCGGATCACCCGCAAAGGGGTGTATGAGGTCAGGCTGAACCAGACCAACCTGCGGCTCCCATGGGTATAGGGGCGGCCCATGCATCACTACTGGCTACATTGTTTTCACATTAGAACCAGAGAACATAAATAAATATGGCTTTCAAACAAATAATGTGTAGTATTGTGTATTGGAAAGTAACTTATATTATATATTCTTTCACTGTGCAAAAAAAAAGCAGGTTTCAGTGGAAACCAGGCCTGGACTTAGAGTCAAAATAGGCCCTGGCATTTCAGGTACACAGAGGCCCAAACAGCCCCAACCACCCCATTAAATACTGACTTTCAATGGCACCTTATAGTAGCCCCTCTGGCATTTGCCAGAACCCGCAGATTGCCAGTCCAGGCCTGTTGGAAACCCCCTTTAAAGTGAAGGAAATTATGAGTTAGTTTAATATTCACCCAACCTATCTGGTTGCAAATTCATGGGGTAGGTTATATTTAGTGTGATGAAAGCATACATGTAGTCTGTGAGTTGACAGGGGAACATAAACATGTTAGGCAATCTTACTTTCGCTAGAGAGAGCAAACCACAGCACTGCTACACCCATAATCCAGCATTTTTCAGTTACTAAAGTAAAGGTGAATATACATGTAACAACATGGCCAGGCTGTCCCAACATTCAGCTAGCTATTCAGTGTTTATCCATGTTGTGACCTTTTTAAAATATTCTGGAAATCTGTAATCTGTCCAGTTTGATGTCTCGCAGTGTTCCCTGTTGTGGCATAGTAAGGTCTTTTATGGCAAAGTGACAAGTTTGTACGATTTTCAGACCATGTGTGGATTATGGCAGCATTTTTTGTACCGTGGCGATAAATTGATCGTGTAGTTAGAAGATTTTTATATCTCTGCATGTATTGGCGACTGTCACTACTATTTATTGGACATAACTTTCATACGATTGCTGTCATGGCCAGGAAATCATCTGATTTGTTCTTTTACTACTTTATTTAATCTGAATGGTTAGTGGCAGGTCAGAAGATTGGGACATACGATCGTTTGTTGGATACAAGGCTAAAATCTGCATGTCTGTTGGCAGATGGAGAGATTAGTTACCCAGCGACAAATCTTCTCAATTGCTGGCAACTGACTAATCTCCCCAAATGCCTTCCCGCCAGCAAGAATATGAATTGACAGCGGGATGGCATACAAATTGCTTTGAATTTCCAAAATTGTGAGGAAACTTTGGGCAACTTCGGAAATCCAAAGTGATTTGTATGCCATCCGGCTAGCAAGAATATGAGATTAGTCGCCCGCAGTAGAGAACATTTGTCACTGGGCGACTAATCTCCCCATCTGCCACCACCTGAAGCCTGTCATTCTGCCTTTGGGTCCTAGATTTTACCTGTCTCCTTTCTATTACTATTATTTATTGCAAAAGAAAACTCCTAATACAAGGGCGCCCAATATAAACAGTATAGTGACCCAAGTTTGACAAAAAAATCACTGCCTCACTGGAGCTGATCCCTTGATATTTGTCACACAGGGGAGGAAACAAAGCCACTTACACAGCAATATAGTTGACCAATATGGATATTTTATCTAAATTGTCTGTTCATCGTCTGCTGTCAGCCATTGTAAGCAGGTAGGTCATCAGAAGTTCCAGCTACACTTCACATCTGTGTCTCAATTATTGACCCATTTGCCAGCTAATACGATCCTTTAAATAAATCCAGTCCCTGGTATGCCCAGCTGATGATTACGTAAACTTTATTGGAATGGGCTTATATCTGCCTTTTTAGAGCAGTTTAAAGTCACATTTTTTCACAGTACCAAAATAAGTCCCTTATATCAAAATAATTTTTGCTTATTTCTTATCAGAAATCTGCTAGCTTTATGCAGCTAAATGCTCCACAAAACTGTGGACTTTATAATCTTTGTTTAAAGGAGTGGAAAGAATCATTTGTTTTAACGTGTGCTATTCTAGTTCAGTCAGTATCACTGTCAGAATCAAATTGGTTAGCCCATAAAGTCCACCATCTAATCAAACTACCATAAGTTCTGTGAGCCATAAAGCAAAATAACCCGGGACAAAATGTATGTTTCAGAAAATAATCTATGATGTAATATGTCAGAGGTGCTGAAGGCTGCAGCCAGACTTGCTATAGGAAAGTATAATCACGTGCATATTGACCTGATATCAATCTGTTTGAATTACATTATTTGGCAGCTCTTGCTTTGATATTGACTCTTGTCATGATGATTAAAATGCCCAATTTGTAAAGTGTGCAATCCAGGAATACATTTGGGTACGGGGAGAAAAATAGAAATATTCCATTCTGGAATTGTTGTAACTTTTTTTTGTGTTACCTTTGTCTAAACAAAAGCACTGAGACGCAAATGGAGTAAAACACAACCCAGAACACTCATGAGTACTGCCAGTCAGAATATAATGAAATCAATTAGCGAATGTGTTTAGTTTAAATGCACATTAAACACAGAAAAAAAAGCCTATGTATAAAATTCCTTAGAAGTCTGTTAATCCGATGGTTTGCAACATTGTTTCACGAGTCAGGCATGCAGTTAATCTAAACAGCCAGACTATTTTATAAAAATTAAAATGTAAAGTTGAGCAAAATAATACTTTTTCCTTTGACTATGGAGAACCGCATCAAATATTGACTTTCTGCCAACTCTAACCCCCGCTGTAAGTCTGAAATGGTTTTAGCAATTTCTGTTGAACAAAGGTGCCTCAATAGTTTATGGAATTTTCTTTGTTTGCTACATATCTCTTTCCACTACTCTGTGAAGTGACGTGGCTTAAATGTGCTATTACTGGCTTACTCCTAGACTATTATATAACTGTTATGTAATTAACCTGTTGTTCTGCCTTGCTTTTTACCACATCTCTATTTTTTCTTCACATAGATTCTTAAAGGAAAAGTAAATGTTTTTCTTTTTCTTTCTGTAAATTTGCTCTAAACAGCCCCCCAGATTAATGTACCTTAGTCCCTGCTGCAAGTCTGCTCTGGTTTCTGTGTTATCAGCAGCTTGTTTCCCCTTCTTCCTGGTGCAGAGTGAAGCCCAGCCCCTTAGTTTACTGAGCAGTCCATTTGCTGCTGTTCCACAATAGAGAGGAAGAGGGAGCCAGTGTTTCATTAGTAAGCTAGTTTCCCCAAGCAAAAGGTGCTGCACACACTGGTCTCTTCTATGTCACATTATGCAAATGATCTCCTGGACTAGTCCAAGATATAAGGTCAGCTCAGTAAGCTAAGGGGCGGGGCTTCACTCTGCACCAGGAAGAAGGGAAAACAAGCTGCTGATAACACAGAAACCAGAGCAGACTTGCAGCAGGGACTAAGGTACATTAATCTGGGGGGCTGTTTAGAGCAAATTTACAGATAGAAAAAAAAAAGGTTTACTTGTTCTTTAAGGCCCCCATATAAGCCTTATTGGCCCATGTGTGGGGCCCTCCGATGGGCTTCGCCAATAGATATCTGTCTGAAAGTCGTCCAGATTTCAATCAGGCAGGTTAAAAATCCTGTCGGATCTCGGCCGCATCTGTTCATTGATGTGGTCCCGCGATCCGACCGCCCGTATTTCCTGCATTGTTATCTGATCGTTGGGCCCTAGGGCTCATGATCGGATCAGCCCGATATCACCCACCTCAACGTGGGCATATCAGGGAGAGATCCGCTCATTTGGCATTTGGTGACATAGTCAAACGAGTGGACCTCCCTGTATGTGGCCTCCTTTATTGTGTCAGTTCTTTAGAAATAATCTATAATAAGGATGATAATAAAGACGTATATATGTTGAATGTGTAGATCTAGCAGAGCTGGTGGGAGGCTGTAAAAGATAACAGATGGCATGTTCTAGATATACTCTCCATTATCCGTTATTTTTGAACCACTGCAGCAAAGAGATTTAACCACATGACTTGCTTCAGTTTCTTACACTCTTTATGCACTTTTGACTGCACATCTCTCGTACACATATTATATAATGTGCTCCTGAAATGTTAATATTTTGTCCTGGAAAAAGAGATGTTTGTTTAAACCAAATGATTGAGGCCTCAAACCACTGAGTGCCTTTTTACCTATTTTATCCAGTGTTATCTTGTGTTATTACTGTATATTAAAGGCCAAGGAAAGTGTAAAATAGAATAGGGCTAGAAATGCTGTATTTTGTATACTAAACATAAACATGAACTTACTGCACCACAACCCTAATCAAACAAATGATTTATGCTTTCAAAGTTGGCCACAGGGGGCTGTCATCTTGTAACTTTGTTATACATCTTTGTCTGACACTGGCACTGCACATGCTCAGTGTGGTCTGTGCTGCTTAGGGATCGTCATAAATGATCAAAAAACAAAGCTGTTTGAGTTCTGCATGGCTGTAAGTAAGGCAGGGGCTCCCCCTGCTGTTCATAAGTATGAACAATTCCTATCCTCAGCAGTAAATGAAGGGAGAATTTCACTGCATACAGTCAGGTTTCTTATAAAAATGGTACACATTTTTTTAATTAAAGTATATTGGAGATAGATTTCTTTTTCATTAAAGAAAGTAAAAATGTGATTTTATTTATTTGCCTTTCCTTGCCCTTTAATAGCATTGTGACTTCCTGATATACGTTCAAGTGGCAGATGTGTCTCCAGTGCACATGTAGATAGAATGTTAATGAGATTATTATAAATTAGGGTATGCCTTTCATTTTTGCTCATGGAATCCTGTCGGGTATTGCATTTACCTAGCAGAACAATCAAAGGAGCAAGATATACTCCCTTGTATGACATGAGTTGAATGACTAGAACTTGTGCAAGATTTCCTGGTTCTTGCAAGCTGGCCTGGCAATCTGTGAGTTCTTGTGAATGCCAGTAGGGCTGCTGTAAATTGCCATAGACAGTCACTATTTCTTGGGCTGGTGGGGGCTGTTTGGGCCTCTGTATACCTGAAATGCCAGGGCCTATTTTGAATCTCAATACAGACCTGCTTACAAGGTAGATAATCAGATTACCAGTGCACATATAAAGTAAAGTTTTTTTTTGTTTGTGTGCAGAAATGATGGTCTCTAGCAAGTTAATTGCAGGGGAAGTAGCAATTATCAAAGCAAAATTGTATAATAATAAAATGTTTATAAATTTTATAATAAAATTGCTTATAATAAAATGTGTCCCACTGTTTGGACATTTTTAAAAAGTCCAATATAGTTGTATATTGTAACATGAGGCAACACAGTTTGAAGGTACCGGCCCTATATGTTCAACCTGTACGTGAATGCCCTTGATTAGTCTAATTATAATTTCATCCTCTTGGTTATAGTTGAGGTCAAAATTCTTAGAGTAGAGAGAAAAATAGAAGGATAGTGACTGGTTTTAAGCTATAACTTGATACAAGTAGGGTTCTTTTCTTTTAACTCTTTTAGATAGGTAAAAGAGTAAAGAATGCCATACACTATAAGATCTGCTTGTTTGGTGACATCACCAAACAAGCTAATCTTTCCCTGATATGCCCACTAACGGCAAGGCTATATTTGGGTAATCCCGAAGATTCGACCCTAGGGCCAATGATTGAATTACAACCAGGAACAATGGGCTCCAACGGGTCGGTCTTCAGAAAAATGAAACCTTCCTGATGGATATCGATCGGGAAGACCCAATGGAAGCCCCATACATGGGCAAATAAGCTGCCGAATTGGTCTAAATTCAGAATTATCTTGAAGCTTTCTCAGCAGGGAAATGTGTATTTGTATATTATGTGGTTACCACCAGTTTGGTGGCACTAAAAGAGTAAAAGTGAAATGGCGGTGAACTGCAAATGTTCAAAAATAAGGAGTTAATTATATGTAGTGGGAATTTCCTGCTAACATATTATTTACACCCATGTGTCCTTGCCTGCAATATGTTTTGCAGGTTTGCTGTGCTAGGGAGGGGATAATTGCTAGAGAACATATAATGTCTAAAGGGCAGAAGCAATATTAGCATTGGGAAACACTATTTATGGCATTACCTGAGCTTTATCCAGCACCTGCTTAACCTTCCTGCAAGTCATTGTTTTTCATTGGCAGCCAATCATTGTGTTGTTTAGCTGTTCTGTGATGTGTACATGTCTATGGTGAGATGTGCTCTCCTACAGCAATCCTACGAAAGTTTCAGTCTTCCACTGAAAATCCTCAGATCTACAATACATGCAGAGATATGATCGGCAGCCGACAGAAATCTTCTAACCTGTCCGATTAACTGAACAACTGATCTACACGGCGAAACAAATGTCGGGACACTCCACACATGGTCTAAAAATCGTACAGATTGGGTATTCTTGTAATCGAATCTTTGCATCAATGGCCAGCTTTAAAGGTCTACTGGTAGATCCTTAACTTCCCTTTAAGCACCCCTGCTGTAACTCAATAACCATAAAGGGGTTACTAAAATTATGCATTTTCCAGGCTTCTGTTTGTTTATTGTGAGTGGTTGGCATAACATGGGAAAACATTCCACACGGACTGAAACTGTAAGTGTTGTTATGACAACTTGAATAATAATTCACAGGTTTGCGTATCTGGGTTCTGCAGTGAGATGACTTGGTGGGTCTCAGATTCAAATGTATCTTCCAAGTTATTTGCACTGATAAATTTCATTGTATCTGTAAGTGTGCTGCCTTTTCTCTTAAACTCAGGCCCAGATTTGTGGCGAGGCCACATAGGCCTAGGGCGGCAAAGTGTTAGGGTAAATAAACCAAATTTAACCCCTGTAGAAATATGTAGATAATAACTAAAATTAACAGAACTGGGAATAGGAGCGTCCATTTCAATTACAAATGCACCACTCCAAATTTTTAGGACTTAACCTCCAAATCCCATATTATGACTAATATGTTAATACCAATATAGGCAAGCCAAGAAATAAAATAAAAGGCAATTTTTGTGCACAACTATGCCAATGCAAATAAGGTTAAAATAACATATATTTAAAATCAAGTGGCCCTGCAATTGTTGGGATCCCCTTCTTGAGATCAATATAATCCACCATCCGATTAATACTAAATCAGATGTGGAAAATTGCACGCATCTAATTATTAAACCTGCTATTACAAAGTGGGGACGATGTTTGACAGTATGGCTCGAAAGCCTAAATAATGTGCATAATGTCCAGGGATCACGAGGCTTCTCGTCTCAGATACTCAGATGTCCAATCTCTAAATGCAAAAACCAAGCAAATTAGATGTTACTCCAATCTTAGATTGTGGCAAAGTGAGAGTAAATCAGACGGTGTTTCCACCAATAAGTGTGTATAAGTAAATTGGCTGTAAATAAAGTATGGACTGACGTCAGGAAGAAAAGTGCGCAGAATAATACTTCGATGTTAAGGTCTGTGACTCAAAATGGTGCTGTAATGGAAGTCCATATTAAATGTAGTCCTTCCTAGGGCTTAATTTGTAGTGTGATCAACGCAGTGCTGTAACATTCCAATGCTCGGTGTTTAGTTAAAGTTCTTGTGCCCTTTATAAACCCATTTCAGTAATGCAGAGTAATAAAATGCATACAGACCAATTCCGATGCTCAAAGACTAAAAGCGGTAAAGTCCTTGGAGTGTTTATCACTTGCCACGTGTCTCACAGAGGGGATCCGTCACAACATGCAGCGCTGCACCTCTACTTCGACAGCCTGTTTCGCTACAAAGATAGCTTTGTCAAGAGGATGAATAGCGGAAATTACGTGGTCTTAAAGGTAGCGTCACATGGTCCTGACGTATGTTGCCATAGTGATTACCACTAGGGGAACACAGAAATGTACTGAGGAACACAGCTCGTGCGCTTGCAGCGGAGAGGGCATGTGGGCACCGTGCGGCCTTGGGGTGCCCGCCCATCAAATCCGTGCCTGCTTAAACTGGTACATAAGCCTAAAATGGGATTGCTTTTTAAAAACAGTTTGTCTGTGCAATGTATTTCTAAAAGGAGAATATCATCAATATACTGATATTCTTATTACCAGGGTAGCCTTTTAAATTCTGTTATCCTTGCATGCCCTGCTGATTATGGCTATATCAAGTAGTGAGCAGGGAAAAATCTGACAGATTAATTACTGTTGATCGTAACGCAAGAGAATGTTGTGACAATCTCTGAGAGAGAATAGTCTTCTATATAATGTAGGGCACAATATTTCAGCTGTTTTAATTGAAAAACTGCCCTGGATTAGGCTGCATATATTTAGTTACAGTTAAAATAACATATGGCATGATGTTTTTAAAGAAGCAGTATATTCCCTTATTCAGCATGAGTTAATAAATAGTCTTGTGAACATACTTTTTGTTTTAATTAAGAAAAAACTTTATTTCTTGAGCTAAACAGTGAAACTGAAGTCCAGTCTATTGTTCTTGCAGTAATATGCTCTGCAAGTTTTCTTACTATTTTCAGGTTTGTTTTTTAAATGTTCAATTTTGTAAAGATCTGAAGTTCGATGGAAGAAAAAAGTAACCTCTGCCCTGCATTCTAATGCCGATTACTCTAATGCCGATTACTGCAGCGGAGCTTCTAAGGGTGGTGCACGGGGAGATTAATATTCTCTACTGCAGGCAACTAATCTCCCCTTCCCAGCAGCAAGAATATGAATGGCCAGCAAGGATACCATAATGTGTCTCTTCGTTTCCAAAGACGCCCATAGCGTCCTCTTGAGGCAACTTTGAGCGACTTTGGAAAAGCGATACATATGCCATACCACTAGAGATTTGCATTCTTGCCGTCGGGAAGGCATTTTGGGGAGATTAGTTGCCTGCTGTAGAGAAGATTTGTTGATTGGCGACTAATCTCCCCGTGTGCCACCACCCTAAAATTTGTCGAGTAACTGCTGTGGGATTTTAATCCTTACAAGTCAGAAAGCTCTCTGAAACTATACATTATTTGTTATTGCCGCACACTGTAGGCATGGCGCTTTCTATAAAGAAAATTAGATGTATTTCAGTTCTCCTATATTCTGGATTTTTTTTACTTTTTTTTTATTAACATGTTTGGCATATATCTTTTCAAAAGCAAAATAAAAAAGCTAAATATTCGGAGAGAAGTAAATGCTTAATAATTCTAAGTTCTAAATATGTCCTTTCATATATAAAGATTTGTACAGTAAATGTATAAACAAACAACCTTCTCTTTAGAGAAAGGTTAAACAGAAATTGTCTCGGCCCTGTAAGAAAGGGAAGCCTAATTAAAAGGTGCCAAAAGCTTGAGGCAAAACGGGAATTGAATGCTGAACATCCAGTAAGCACTGTATTTACGGCTAAGCTAGTGAATGCTGCATATCTCACATTTCTGTGTAAAATGGAAAGTATGCAGTGCCCTTGGTTACCGAGCCATGTTACATCTCTGGTTAACCCTAGGCACAATCTGCATTGTTGCTCCTATTGCACTTACAATAGGTTACTAGCTGGGAGGAGTAGAGTTTCCTGCAGTATTTAGGCGAGATATCCGTCTCCCAGTCATTTTAGTTCCCCCAAAAAATCTCAGTCCTCTTGGCTCTTAAGGTGGCCATAGACACATGTTGCCAAGCGAGTGGATCTCTCCCCGATATGCCCACACAGAAGTGGTCGATATCGGGCTGATCCGATCATGGGCCCTAGGGCCCAACAATCGGATCATAATGCATCCAAAACTGTCGGTCCGACAGGATTTTTTAACCTGCCCGATCGATATCAAGGAAGCCTGTCGGGTGGCCCCACACCCCGACTCTCTAATCTTGTTCCTCACTTGATTTCCATTTTAGTTTCATTGTAGCTCACCTTTTCTATTCACTGAAAAGCAGCTACTCAGGACTGATCTTCTGTCGTTTGTCAAAAAGAACATGTAATCTAGGCATATTCTTGTTATTGGATAACTTTCTGTACTTATTAGGTGCTTCACAATGTCTGCTACTAACTGGATATTTCTGCAATGGAAGTGGAATCAAGGCTGCTGGAAAACAAGACATCACTAGCAACCCCACAGTACAATCCTTTAAGGGCCCCCAAAGCTTCATGAATAAGGCGTTCGCAATTGGTTTTAATTTCTTATTATTTGTGGTTTTCTAGTTCTTTTGCCTTTTATTTAACCACTCTCAAGTTTTCAGTTTCAGCAAACTGAATGCTAGGGCCCAGACTATCCCAGAAACCATGCATTCATTTGAACAAGAGACTGAAATATGATTAGGAGAGGGTGTGAACATAAAGTTGAGTAATAAGAAATCGCAATAACAGTACATTTGTTGCCTTACATTTGTTTTTTAGATGGGGACAGTGCTCCCCATTTGAAGGCTAGAAAGATTCAGAAGAAGGCAAATAAATAAATAAATAAATATGAACAGTTGAAAGGTGCTTACAATTAGCCTTTCTATAAGTTAACTCAAGTCATTATCTGCTTTACATCGCGGGCTACCAGGGTCTGCTTTGAGCTGCAAAATGAAATGAAAAAGCCAATATAATCACTACTACAGTGAATGGTTGAAGCAAACAAAAATAATATGGAGAGGATATACTCACAGTTCATCCCAGTCTGTGGGTGCATATTCATTGAAAAACAAGAAAAATTGGCGTTTCTCCAAAAAGTCAACCATGGATAGTTAAAAGTTCAAAAGCATTGGGACAATATCGGTGAAGGCCTAAGCATTTTGTGCCTGTTGGTACACTCACTCATAGGCTAATGGCAACACCCCTTTATTTCTCTTATATGCATTGTTCTGAGGCTATACACACCGTTCACCCCAGTCTGTAGGTGCATATACATGGAAAAACAAGAACAATTGTGAGTTCCTCCAAAAAGTCAACCACGGATAGTTAAAAGTTGAAAAGCATTAGTCTATGAGTAAGTGCCCAGACCGGCACAAAATGCGTTAGGCCTTCACCTATATCAGTGATCCCCAACCAGTAGCTCACGAGCAACATGTTGCTCTCCAACCCCTTGGATGTTGCTCCCAGTGGCCTCAAAGCAGGTGCTTATTTTTGAATTACTGGCTTAGAAGCAAGTTTTGGTTGCATAAAAACAGATGTCCTGCCAAACATTCTCTCCTGTAGGCTGCCAGTCCATATAGGAGTTACCAAAAAGCCAATCAGAGCTCTTATTTGACATCCACATGGACTTTTTCATGCTTGTGTTGCTCTCCAACCCTTTTTTAAATTTAAATGTGGCTCACGAGCAAAAAAGGTTGGGGACCCCTGACCTATATTGTCCCAATAAATGTTTTTGAACTTTTAACTATCCTCGGTTGACTTTTTGGAGGAACTTTTCTTGTTTTCCCCTCTTCTTTAGGCTGCTGTCAGCTAAGCACCCTATACCTCCAGCGCCACACCCAGGAAGCAGATGCTAGGGGGCCCAGGAGGTGTCGAGTGCTTGATGGCATAATCATTACACCTCTGGAGAAGACTTCACACTGAAAACAGACAATATATAACATGATCTAGTGTCCTAATTTAAAAAAATGTATAATTAGTACTTTCTATATTGGCCTTCTAAAAAAGTATTGGCTATGAGGCAAGAACTGCCTCCTCCCTTTGTCAGGAGGAAACAGAAAGCAGAACTATCATTTGTATTTTATACTGTACGTTAAAATATTTAACTACAGGTATAAATACATCTGAGTTAACTCGCATCACAAGTGTAACCTACATTATGGAAAGTTTCCCTTGAAACCTTTAGAGCATTTTAGGTTTGGTGTACTCGGCATTAACTAGCTAAACCAGTTGGAAATATGACAGTCATGTGCTTGAGGTTCCATAATGTGTTTTTCATCTCAGCAGCATTGTTGATTATTTGGAACCTATGAGGATGTAGGAGAGGGGGCTGATTGTAGAGATTTCTGTGTTAGAGTGAAGGTCCTGGGATTTGTGCCAAGGCCACTGGCCTTGTGCTTTTATATCGTCATATAACTCCTTGGTGACTTCTAATAGCCTCATGAATTATAGAAGTGGATGCAGTAGGATATTAAAAGTCACTAAGGAGTTCAGTAAATATACAGTCTGCACATAGTGCCTGAATAAGGTATTCTGTGTAAATGGTGCCCAGTATCCATGGGTTTAGAATTCTTGCATTTAATTGTTGCTTACAGTAAATGATTATGTATGTTTTAGCTGGCTAGAGGTGACACCAGTTCAGTCACATTTTTCTTCTCCTTTTTGCAGATTTTTCTCCTGGCCTGTCCACCTTGTAAGCTGGCCACTGTAATATTCAGGTAAGTCAATGTCATGGTTAAAAGGTGCTGGGTAAACTTTTAAGCTTGTATTTAGAAGCATTTCTGATTGTGTGTGTTAAAGGGCAAGGAAAGGCAAAGAAATAAAATCACATTTTTACTTTCTTTAATGAAAAAGAAATCTATCTCCAATATACTTTAATTAAAAAATGTGTACCATCCTTTATTGTTTGTATCAACACAATGCACATTCCTATTGAAATTTAAAAAACATTGTGTCATTTCCTTGCAACTTCTTGTGTTGTCTAGAAGGGAGAGGGATTCATTTGTCTAATAAGAATTATTTAAATAAATAAATATATATGTCTCAAGTAGCTTAAAGGGCAAGGAAAGGCAAAGAAATAAAATCACATTTTTACCCTCTTTAATGAAAAAGAAATCTATCTCCAATATACTTTAATTAAAAAATGTGTACCATTTTTATAAGAAACCTGACTGTATGCAGTGAAATTCTCCCTTCATTTACTGCTGAGGTTAGGAATTGTTCATACTTATGAACAGCAGGGGGAGCCCCTGCCTTACTTACAGCCATGCATAACTCAAACAGCTTTGTTTTTTGATCATTTATGACGATCCCTAAGCAGCACAGACCACACTGAGCATGTGCAGTGCCAGTGTCAGACAAAGATGTATAACAAAGTTACAAGATGACAGCCCCCTGTGGCCAACTTTGAAAGCATAAATCATTTGTTTGATTAGGCTTGTGGTGCAGTAAGTTCATGTTTATGTTTAGTATACAAAATACAGCATTTCTAGCCCTATTCTATTTTACACTTTCCTTGTCCTTTAATTTATTGCTACGTTTCGAAAATCTGACACCATTCTGAAGAATAAATTGATTGAGTGAGGGAAAACAATGCTTTGGCAGAGTGAGGTGGATTGTGGCCCCATGAATACCCCTGGTGGCACTGGGGTCCCCCTTCAACAAGCGCATGAGCAAGCTGACACTTCACTGAAAATCCTTTGGAATGGCAAATAAACTAAATAAAAGGACACCTGTTCTCTTGGGCATTGAAAAACTTAAAAAGGGAGGCAAGACCCAAGGCCTGAGTATGGGGGGGGCGGGGTTATTTGTACTTTTAACCTGCATCCAGAGAAGATAAAGGATTAATCTGATTTCTTTTAATGGAACAGTTCCATGTAAAAATAAAAACCGGTTAAATAGATAAATAAAAAATGTTTCTAATATAGTTAGTTAGCCAAAAATGTAATGTGTAAAGGCTGGAGTGACTGGATGTCTAACATAATAGAACACTACCTCCTGCTTTGCAGGGGGGCCTCGTGGGGCATAACTGTTTAGTGAGTTTTGCAATTGATCCTCAGAATTCAGCTCAAATGAAAAAGCAACAACTATGAGCCATGTACGCCGCCCCGCTCAAGTCTCTGATTAGTTACTGCCGGGTAACCAATCAATGGAAACCAAAGAAGCTTTAAAGCAGGAAGTAGTGTTCAGGCTATTATGTTACACATTCAGTCACTCCAGCCTTTATACATTACATTTTTGGCTAACCAACTATAATAGAAACATAATTTATTTTGCACAGCCTATTTGCCTAGTTTTTTTTTTATTTGTACACTGAATAATTCATTTAAAGCATTGATTGGTATCAGTATGTGTTGGATTCATCAGAAGGCCCTTAATCATCACAACTTCCTGATGAAAACTATGGGAAAATTTTTTGCTTATAGCAGATCCTGGTGGTGACAGGCTAGCTGTCTGAAGGCTTTCGCTTTGACTTTCTTGTACCACTGCCAGTGTCTGTAGGCACAATGTCACCCATTCTTTTCAGTAGGAACTGGTGGAGATGTTTTTAGTATATAAAAATATATTTAAGTGAAAATAACAGGGTTGATAAGCCACCATACCACGTCAAGGTAAACCCTGCACGGTGTTCCCTAACTTGTTTGGGGGTGCTAAAAGTTAGGAACCCCCAAGTGATTATATATACTTACCTCACACCTCGGGTCGGTGCTCCTATCAGCAGAAAAAAGCACCAGTCTGGGGTTATTTCAACGAGCACCACCAATCGATCGCTTCCTACTTCTTTCTTTGTGTGGGTGCGCTTGATCAGTAACAGGAAAAGTCAAGAAGTCGGATATTTCATTCCACTGCCCCGGAAAATTTGAAGAAAGAAGAAGAAAAACTATCTCTGTGGTGCATACTGGAAGAACCCCCAGACTTGTGCTGATGGGAGGTAAGTATATATCATGACTTGGGGTGCCTTACTTTTGGCGCGCCTAAGAACATAGGCCTTTCCTTCTCCTTTAACAGGAATATACCAAATAAGGGAAAGCTGTGCTTACCACTTACTGATTTTAATCAGTAAGTGGGGTGCAATAAGAGTGTGATTAAATATTCATACAGACAAAGACAACAGATCCTCTGCACTCACCTATTCTCCATATATTTTATTAAAGGACATGTAAAGCCTACATTTTCCTCCCATGTGTATAAGTTGGACATATCTTCCCCACCCAAACTGCATCATATGTACTGCATATACCCCCTCTGTTTGCCAGCACCATCACATTTTCCTAAAACACATAGCAGCTTTTACCTGGCGGCCATTTTCCCTCTGATTCGTTATCAGTACTATTGACATCTGAAATAAGACGTATGCTGTAAAGTCCATGCAGTGCGGAATGCAGGTTTACACAGGCACACATACTTTGATAAAAAAAGTTCTGCTGGGTTTGAGCACTGTAATTGTTAAGCTGAGCTCAGGAGAGGTGGTTAGGAGAAAAAAATAGCAACAGACCGTTTCTATAGGAACAGGCAATGCTCTCTCTTCATTTGCTGTTAGTCTGGAGGGTGTGTTTGTAATCTGAGCTGAGAGGAACTGAGCATGCTCCCTTAGCCAAGAGCCAAAGGAAATTCCTGAGGGAGGGGGCAGAGTGGTTTATTGTAGTAGAAGGATTTGTAACTGATTAAGGGGATACTGCAGCCTTACTGTTAACCTTTTAACAACCAGAGTGGCAGTTATCTAAAGATTTCAAAGAGGCTATTCATTGATTACATTTTTGTGGAGAGGGTTGACATGTCCTTTAAGACATAAAATACTTAAAATGCCACTTTCTGTACTGTAATGTTGGACTTGTGAGCAAAGACCAATAGACAAGAAGTATGTATGTGATTGCTTTAGCCTGTTGGGTCTTTGACCCTCCCTAAAGAAACCCTTTTATACTAATGCAGTTGTCAGCCTCTGGCACTGAAGCCACATTCATCTGCTGTAACTAGAGCCATTGGGGCGGTGTGACACCTCCCCCATTTTACTAGGAAGGAAAAAACTGACTCTTAAACAGTAAAGCTTAAAGGGTTTCTTTAAAAAACATTTTATTTTGCAAATTTATATTAATATAGTAATAAAGTCTGTCAAGTGGAAACAACAGCTGGGTATGCTGACAGTGTCGCTATCAAGTGTAAATCAATGTTCAGTCCATGTAAATGAAAGAAACTCCTTTCCTTGTTTGACATATTTTCCTGGCTGAGTCATTTACTTACATTATGAGATAGCATTCAGGTAGGGCAGCAGGTTCATTCCTGTTTGGTTAGAATTCTAAGCAATAGGATAGTATCTCACAAGTGCACAAAGTCCAGGGAATCTGAAGCATTGGTTGAAAAATCGTAATCCTTTCAGTGGCGTATTTTTTAGTAATACATATCCTGCTATTTTGTGAATACTGTTTAATACATTTTCTTTTGTATATTTTAGGCTTCAGATGCACATGTTAAATGGGGCTCTTCTTGCTTTGGTGTTCCCTGTGCTAAACACTAGATTGGTAAGTTACGTTGTTCTGGCTTAACTTTTATTCATCCACTTCTTAATTAGGCGATGGCACCAACTTAATTAATTAAAGGACAAGGAAAGTCTAAAATAGTATAAGGCTAGAAATGCTGTATTTTGTATACTAAACATAAACATGAACTTACTGCACCACAAGCCTAATCAAACAAATGATTTATGCTTTCAAAGTTTGCCACAGGGGGCTGTCATCTTGTAACTTTGTTATACATCTTTGCAAGACCAAGACTGTGCACATGCTCAGTGCAATCTGTGCTGCTTAGGGATCGTCATAAATGATCAAAACAGCACAAGTCAAATAATATCTGCCAGAAGCTGATACAAGACTGATTAATAATCAGAATATACAGACTGCACTGGGTCCTGTGTTGTCATGTAATCTAATGTGGATTTTATAGTTTTTGTATTGTTTAATACAAACTTTCTCCAACTCTGCAGAACCAGTGGCTGCAGCAAAGCAATCCTACAAATAGAATCCCAGTTTATCTTCATGATCATTGGCCCTGCAGCTGGAAACAGTAAAGGGGATGTAAAGGAAAAAATAAAATCCAATACAAATCTCTAGACAGTCGCCGACTGCTCTACAGGGAAACAAAGCTGCTGGAGTGCTGCATGGCTGGGAAGACGGGGGCTCCCCCTGCTGTTCCTAAGTATGATTGTTTCCCAGCAGCGCAGTTAGGGACCGTCTGACAATTCCAATCCACAGCAGTAAATGAAGGGAGAATTTCTTATAAAAACGGTACACATTTTTTAACTAAAGTATACTGGGGATAGGATTTTTTTTTTTGCCTTTACATGCCCTTTAAAAAGATTTCTGAATATCCCAGATCCCTACAATCACTTCCCTACTTCAGTAGAACAAGGGACATTCCACCAACTAAACTAGAATACTGCTCCTTTAATTGTAACAGAAAAAAATCATAGGATACGAATCTCAATAAGAGCTGATTGTGGCTTTCCAATGTAGCAGCCCTGATGAGCATCCTGCTGAACTGGCTGAATACACAGGATGCCAACTTTACAAGCATTTTGTCTCTCTCCAGAAGACACAGGTTTTTCTCTACACAAACAGGTTTCAGTTATGCAGTTAATCTGGCACAGATTGAATCCTGATTGAATCATTAGGTTTGGATTAAATGCATATGCCTTTGTTGCACATTACTCTTTTCACTACTGTGTCAAAAATTAAGAGGTTACAACAGCTCATCCATTTACTCTATGGGCAACAGGTCACACAATTGGCCAAGGAGATTAGGTATAACCCTCACAATAACCCAGGTGAAATAAAATACCTACATCTCGAGTGCTCTACAAATTGCACAAAAAAAAAAAAGATTTTAATGACCTCTTACAGGAAAATGACCATTCAAAGGCATTTTCTCTACTCACCAGCAATATCTTAATACACTGTATTAGGTGTTTAAAGGGCAAGGAAAGTCTAAAATAGAATAGGGCTAGAAATGCTGTATTTTGTATACTAAACATAAACATGAACTTACTGCACCACAAGCCTAATCAAACAAATGATTTATGCTTTCAAAGTTGGCCACAGGGGGCTGTCATCTTGTAACTTTGTTATACATCTTTGTCTGACACTGGCACTGCACATGCTCAGTGTGGTCTGTGCTGCTTAGGGATTGTCATAAATGATCAAAAAACAAAGCTGCTTGAGTTCTGCATGGCTGGTAAGTAAGACAGGGGCTTCCCCTGCTGTTCATGATTTCACTGCCAGAAGTTAGGGACCGTCTGACAATTCCTATCCACAGCACTAAATGAAGGGAGAATTTCACTGCATACAGTCTGGTTTCTTCTAAAAATAGTACAAATTTTTTAATTAAAGGAACAGTTCAGTGTAAAATTAAATAGACAAGCTATGCAAAATAAAAAATGTTTTTTATATAGTTAGTCAAACTATAAAGGCTGGAATGACTGGATGTCTTATATAATAGCCAGAAACCAACTTCCTGCTTTTCAGCTCTCTAAATCTGAGTTAGTCAGCGACTTGAAGGGGGGCCACATGGGACATAACTGTTCAGTGAGTTTGCAATTGATCCTCAGCATTCAGATCAGATTCAAAAGCAACAGTTATGTCCCATGTGGCCCTCCCTCTAGTCACTGATTGGTTACTGCCTGGTAACCAGTCAGAGTAGACCAAGAGAGCTGAAAAGCAAGAAGTAGTGTTCTGTTATGTTAGACTTACAGTCACGCCAGCTGTTATACATTACATTTTTGCCTAACTAACTATATTGAAAACATTTTTTATTTTGCACTGCCTATCTATTCACCCAGTTTTTACTTTTATACTGAACAATTCCTTTAAAGTATATTGGAGATAGATTTCTTTTTCATTAAAGAAAGTAAAAATGGGATTTTATTTCTTTGCCTTTCCTTGCCCTCTAATTGCCCCAGTGGTATGGAGTACCAAGGGTGGGCCTGGACTTTTTCCTTTAGAAAATCTACTTGTCTGAAGGATTAGACCCCGTTCTAGTGCCCCCACAAGTGCAATACTTGCTGTGTTATGAAAAAGGAATTCTATGCAGGGAGCATAAACTCTTCTATAATATTCTCTCAGCACTAGCCCCTCATTAATGCTCTCCAGAATCAAAATATTCTGTGTTTTTGGAAGTGGACTTGTTGGAACCTGCTATGCAGCAACAAGATAACACACAATGGTTTCATGGTGTTTGGGAGACATTTATTGACATTTGCTATGTACATGTAGACAGGCCATGATCAACATTAGTGTTACCAACGAACAACATATTTTGCAACAAGAATGCCTCTTCATTTAGAGGATGGGGACCATAAAGAACAGTGCTATTCATTGTATTGTATTGTAACAGCATTGTATGAAGAACATCCCCTTATAGTCCATGCAGAAACATACCTAGAATCTATGACAACATGGGCACAATTCAGTTAGAAAAATAATCCCCTGTACTGCCCTAAAATAGATTCAATCTTTATTAACGTAATGTAATCCTCTAAGTTGCTTGTAGCTTTAAATATTCATTTTAATTTCCACTTCATTGTGTATTTGCACAATGAATGCAATTAATCCTGGCACTCATTTCTCTAGTCGATAAATGCAATCATTTTGTCTGAGTAGTCTCCTCTTGGGTAGTTAGGAAAAGAGACTGTTTTATAAAGAGATACAGTTTTATGACTCTACTTGTGCCTACATCAGCATATTCCAGATCAAGATACAGTGTTTTCTGTAAGTGTATAGCTACTTCACATATCTAATGTGCATTCCATAGGCTTGCACTTAGTTTATTCATTGGAATACTCCCAGCCATAACAACTATATTAGACATTCCAGGCCTGCTTAATGCACATGTTGGTAAGAAGGCATGATAAGGCAGGATTGCAAGGATCATTTGATAGCTGCTGATACAGGTAAAAGGTTAATTGGATTGAGGCACAGTATTTCTCCTCAGCCACATGTAAGTCAGGTTGTAGCAAGTATCCCTTTAAAGGACAAGGAAAGTGTAAAATAGAATAGGGCTAGAAATGCTGTATTTTGTATACTAAACATAAACATGAACTTACTGCACCACAAGCCTAATCAAACAAATGATTTATGCTTTCAAAGTTGTCCACAGGGGGCTCTCGTCTTGTAACTTTGTTATACATCTTTGTCTGACACTGGCACTGCACATGCTCAGTGTGGTCTGTGCTACTTAGGGATCGTCATAAATGATCAAAAAACAAAGCTGCTTGAGTTCTGCATGGCTGTAAGTATGGCAGGGGCTCCCCCTGCTGTTCATAAGTATGAACAATTCCTATCCTCAGCAGTAAATGAAGGGAGAATTTCACTGCATACAGTCAGGTTTCTTATAAAAATGGTACACATTTTTTAATTAAAGTATATTGGAGATAGGTTTCTTTTTCATTAAAGAAAGTAAAAATGTGATTTTATTTCTTTGCCTTTCCTTGCCCTTTAAGCCATACTGTGGCTGATTCATAAGATATCTTTAAGAAGGGGTTGGATATCTTGTAGTACAAGTTGATCCAGGGATTGGTCTGAAAGCCATCTTGGAATCCGGCAGCAATTTTTCCCCCTCAGAGGCAAATTGGATATGTTTCCTCTGGATCAACTAGCATTTACACAGGTTATTTATAGACTTAAAAGGTTGAACTTGATGGATGTGTGTCTTTGTTCAACCTAATTGATTGTTATTACATGCTTCATACTCTCCTAGTTGGTATAGTTATATGTGGTTACCAGTGAGCAAAATGGTGGCATAGATCCGGTGTGTTAGGGGCTGATGGGATCTACTCTTCTCCAGTTGGCTCTGCACCTGTGATATGGTTATTAGCCTGAAGACAAGATGTCAGATAAGTCCACCTGGATGGCATCACTGGGCAGATTTCTGCACATTTGATGACCTAGGCTCGTACATACAAGCACTTTAACCTGTGCTCCCCTGCGTTCAGTTTTAAAGCTTTTGGCCGCAGGGGAGTGTAGGATAAACGCCGCCTCTTCCATATGTGTATGCACTGTCACAGACGCATATATATGAATAAGATGTGCTCCTTCCTGTATTGCCCTGAGAGCTTTAGAATGGAACACATGTTTAAGTACTCCTATGTCCGAGCTGTAAAGGTGGCTATACACAGGCTGATAAAAGGCCCTCCCAGACCGAGTCAGCAGCTTACTGGCCCATGTATAGGGCCCTCCAATTGGCCTGTCCAGCAGATATCTGGCTGAAACTGGGCAGGTCTGATTTTCCCCATCTGACCGGCCTATATTATCCAGAGACTCTGATTTGGATCATTATTATTGGGCCCAATGAATAGGTGGCCAAATCGAGCCCAGATCCATTGATTTTGTCAATCATTTGCCTGTGGTCCATAGTGGCTGAAACTGGCTCCACACATTGCCTACCAAAGCATATTTCCTACAAGGCAAATAGTAAGTTAGATTGAAGAAATACATATGTCTATCAAGTTCAAAATTGTAGGTCTATATATATATAACCTGCCTAACTGCTGGTTAATCCAGAGGAAGGCAAAAAATCCCTGTTTGTAGCCTCTGTAATTTTCCCCAGAGGGGGAAAAAATATTTCCTGACTCCAAGATGGCAATTGGACCAGTCCCTCAATTGGACCCCCATCAACTTGTACTATGAGCTTGCATGCTGGAAATATTGTCTGCCACACAACTATACACAGCTACCTATTATTATTGAGGAAAATACAATTACTGAATATTTGGTTGGTAATGTCCAAATCCCGTTTCTAACCACTGACTTGTTTCTCTTCTGACAGCTTCCATTTGAGGTTGAGGTGTACTATGTCCAACATGTTATGCTGTACGTGGTGCCCTTCTACCTGCTACGAAAAGGAGGTACAGTCCCTCTTTCCAGGTTTATATTCAGTCACTTTCTGCCTTGTGATTTTTTTCTTACTTTTTAAATATTTTGGTGCTGCCCTTCAGTAAACAAGCTTCAGACTTCTAGCTGTAATTTCTACAACTTGACGTTATTTTGCATTATATAGTAAATTGAGTTAATAAAACACATGCCCAAGTTCAATCTTTTAACTCTATATATTACCTGCCTAATTGCTAGGCAACGGCTTGAGTTTGTAAGCCGATACGTTGAAATAAACCTACCAGCTTTTTTTCACTTATCAAAACCTATGTGCGTGGATGTTTTTTCCACCAAGTAGTCACAGATTTGTCAGGAGAAAGAAAGAGGCTGGTCTGACGTTCTTCTGCTTAGGAAAGATTTGAGAGAGGTTTCTCATTTTTTCAGAAGCAGAAGAACATCAGAGCAGCCTCTTTCTTTCTCCTGACAACTTCTGTGACTACTTGGTGGTCAGAATGGTCGGAAATTAACCAGCAGGTGGCAATGTTGGACCAAAATCTATTCATATTAACAGTACATGTATCCCTTTATATCTTTGAATTAAAAGAAAATAAACAATGAATGTAAATTACAAAATTACTTAGAATAGCACCCACATGATTATTTTAAAGGTTTACTTATCCTTTAAGGGAAAAATTGAGAATAATTTAAAGTGATAATTTCTGTTCTGTTTTTTTTTTTTAGCAGAAAACACAATGCCCTGATCTATGCTCTGAATAGCAGCCCTTAAAGGGGTTGTTTACCTTTGAGTTAACTTTTACTATGATGTGGGTTTGCGTTATTAAGCTTATACTTTGTATTCAGCACATTTCCAGTTTGCAATTTTAGCAATCTGGTGGGTAAGGTCCAAATCAAGCACTGATTTAAATAAGAGACTGGAATATGAATAGGAAAGGGCCAGAATAGAAAAATGAGTAATGAAAAGTAGCAATAACAATACTTTTTTAGACTTCCAGAGCATTTGAAAAGGATAGGATTAACCTATTAAAATGTTTTATTTACCCAAACTATTATATAAGCTAAGTAATTCTCCCATTTTGATCCCATTTTGACCCTTTTTGTGGGCTAAAAAATCTTCCCACAAAGCCTGGACTTCTCTGGCAGCCCCGCTTAGCTTTACCTCATCTATGCTTCTATTTCTTAGCCAGCCAGATCTATAATTTACATAGTTGGTTCCACAGTGATGTAGATGGTCCTGGTCTTCTGCTTCTGGCCACCAGGCTGGGCTCCCTAGAGGCAATATAGACTACATCACCTATCCAACAACAATATGTACCCCCTTCAGAGCTTGGAAGGCGCATGCTCATACACTGGGCACAAACTGCCGATATATTCTTACCACTTTGGAATAATTCCAGCCTGCCACATCTGAACTCTCCCCTAGACTTTGCATACTGGACTAGGTCTTGGGCAATAACCTAACCGATCAAAAGGTCCCCTCATATCAGCAATTGAAGATGCAACTGAACAAGCCCAATTTGCAATTCTATAGAAACCTCCAATTCTACCAGGCATTTAAAGCCCAGTTCTCCTTCCTGGAGATCAGCTATGC
>CM044446.1:29642582-29654581 GCA_024363595.1 Xenopus borealis
CCCCCCCCCCCCGCCAAAGCTTCAGAAAAAAACAGCAATCCAGGGTTGTGTGCCTGAGATGCCAAGAGCCTGAAGCTTTTGCACCTGGCGTGGAAATGCAATATCTAGCAGACAACTTAGTATTCCCACCGAGAAGATTATTTATTGGCCCTAAACCGGGCCAGAACACTTATGAGGCTAGTTTTATACTATGCCAAGAAAGTGGTAGTCATGAACTGGATGGGCAATGGTGCCCCAACAGTTGCTCAATTGGTCATTGTAATTAATAAAGCCTTTCCTTCCATCAAGCTAACCTATTTGGCCAGAGGTTGTCCCGGGAAATTTGAAAGAATATGGGACCCTAGGCTGGATATTAATTTGATCGAGCTTCCTGAGGGTTAAATCAGACTGATTGTGTGTTTAGATACCATAACTTGGATGTAGATGCATATATGTAAGGTAAAAAAAACTGTTCACATTTTAGTATGTTGTATGCAATTCTTTACAAAATAGATCATGAAAATCAATTGAAAAGTTGCAAAGAATTACATAGAACATACTAAAATGAGAACCATCACTTTAAAGAGCTAAAAATGTGCTTTTCAGAAATTCTGGGTTTTTGTTGCCCCAATGTACATTTGTCTTTTGCACCAAACAATAAATGAAATAACATTATGGTCACTATTACCCAGTGGTTCAACGACTTGCACATTTGCTATAAGTTAGATTAGAGATCACTAGATCCAGTAAAGCATTGTTTCTGGTTATCTCTTTTAACAACCTGTGCCATAAAATTGTGATGCAACAAGTTTATAAACTTGTTCCTATAAACTGTCCTGGCAGTACTGTTGCTCCAGTCAATATCTGGGTCATTAAAATCCCCCATTATCATTACTTTCCCCAAACTAGTAGCTTTTTCTATTTGCTTCCGGAGCTTAGCCTCCTCTTCCTCACTTATATTAGGGGGTCTATAGCATACCCCTACAATTAATTTGCTGGATTCTTTACAATTGGTGAAGAATTCCACCCATAAGCCTTCTGACCCCTCATTTTCTAACATCATCTCCTCCTTTATATTAGCTTTTAAATCCTGCCTAAGAGACATCCTTTCCTATTGCCTGTGTCCCTCCAAAACAAAGTATAGCCGATGATATTAACTTCCCAGTCAGAACTGGACTGAGAATCAAAATAGGCCCTGGCATTTCAGGTACACAGAGGCCCAAACAGTCCCCACCAGCCCACTAAATACTGACTTTCTATGGCACCTTATAGCAGCCCCTCTGGCATTTGCCCTAACCCACAGATTGCCAGTCCAGGCCTGGCCAGTAGTGTTGGGTGAATCTCATCCATTTTGCTTCATGGAAAATTTGCAAAACGTCACATAATTTGCCACGTTGACTTGCAAATATTTTTTTTGACAATCAGCTATTTATTTCATCCGTTGGAGTCTATGGGCTCCTTTTACGTGGCAAAAAATTCACTCATCAATACTGCCCAGTCATGTGACTTATTCAGCCATATTTCGGCCACACCAATCACATCATATTTGCCCTTCCGGAACCTCTAGCTCTGCAAACATACATTTAATACTGGTACAGTACCAACGTGAGAATTTTGTAAAAACATGTGGTCCTCCCTGTCCTTCACATTGCTCCCAACCAAATCTTTTCACCCATTTTCCCTTACGATGCTATGCCATGAATTGCTACATATTTAGTGCATCTAAGCAATGTCACGGAAAGCAAAAAAATAAGGAAATGTACTCCATAAAAAATGTTAGACTCTACTCATTTCAACTTAATGTTGCCTGCCAAATGGGGAAAACTGAACGAATGTGTAATACAAAGTCCACTCTCAAATGTGGTAACGCCGGGCGTAGGGTTATTACTGTCAGCACTGCTCTCTCTAAAATCTTTCCTGCAAGTTGTTTGCTTTGTAGTAAAAGGGGCTTGTGATTCACTAGCACCATCTAATGTTCACTTAAAGGTAGTGCCAAACTTATTCAGAAAGTGTTTATCAGCTGATTAAGGGCAGAGACACATGGTTAGATTCGGGGAGATTAGTCACCCTGCGACAAATCTCTGCTTCGAGGCAACTAATCTCCCCAAACTGCCTTCCTGCCAGCTAGAATGTAAATCTCACAAGGAAACTTGCCTCACGAGGAAACTTCAGACACAATTGCTCAGAGTGGAATACCGCTGATAGGGTTGCCACCCGGCCGGCCTGGCCGGTATTTTTGATGGTTGATTCCAATGTTATTAATAGGAAAAAAAAAGATATAGGAAGGCCGGTATTTTTTTCAGGAAAAGGTGGCAACCCTAACCGCCGACGATTTCCATTCTAGCAGGTCTGAAGGCAGTTTGGAGAGATTAGTCGCCTCGAAGAAGAGGAGAATGCCTGTTTCTCTCTGCCCTCTCATTGCTGGTATATTTTACATGATGGAAGAGTTGTAAATACACGGCTCACTACAGAGCTCGGACTTTCTCTGCGTTGTCGGGGATCCCATTCCAGAGATCGTTGCAAAACCAGTTCATGGTACAATTCCTGCATAGAAAATAAAAAGTTTATTTGCAGTATTCACATGGAGTTGTATCAGGAGATTGCAAGTAACACAATCATTTCTCTTCTTTAGGGGTGTACACTCCAGAGCCTATGAGTGATTTCTGGTGGGCTATTCTGGCAACTGGGCTCATGTTCTTCTACCACTTCAGCTTCTTGCAGATCCTGGGCCTGGTGAGTATCTTGCAGAGGATTTGAAAAGCTTTTCCACTAAATTGCATTAACAAGGAACACATAGTGCATATTTACATTAAGTTTTAAGTGGATTACATCTCCTTAAAGGGATACTGTCATGGGAAAAAATGTTTTTTTCAAAATGCATCAGTTAATAGTGCTGTTCCAGAAGAATTCTGCATTGAAATCCATTTCTCAAAAGAGCAAACAGTTTTTATATTTAATTTTGAAATCCGACATGGGGCTAGACATATTGTCCATTTCCCAGCTGCCCCAAGTCATGTGACTTTTTCTCTGATAAACTTCAATCACTCTTTACTGCAAGTTGGAGTGATATCACCTCCCCCCCCCCCCAGCAGCCTAACAACAGAACAATGGGAAGGTAACCAGATAACAGCTCGCTAACACAAGATAACAGCTGCCTGGTAGATCTAAGAACAGCACTCAATAGTAAAAACCCATGTCCCACTGAGTTCTATTCAGTTACATTGAGAAGGAAAAACAACAGCCTGCCAGAAAGCAGTTCCCTCCTAAAGCTGCACTATTAACTGATGTGTTTTGGAAAAAACATGTTTTCCCATGACGGGATCCCTTTAAAATAAGTCGAATCCCAAAAGTTTGGTTTGCTATGGAGATATTGGAAGTATCATTACATTTAATGGACAGATCTAAATTTACTTCATAGGTAAAAAGCAAAGTTTAGTAGTGAATCTGGACGTTTCGCTTTGCTTAAGTTTTGCAACTTTCTAGTAGAAATTCGTGAAACGACAAGAAATTCCGGAAACGCTGTTGTCTTGTTTTGGACGCAGGAGTCCGTTTTTGGATGCTGGCACCCTTTACCGGCAGTGTCTGTTTTTCGACAATGGCCCGCGTCCAAAATGAGACCCTGGCAAATTTTCGCCAGGCGAAATTTTTCTGGTGAATTTTTCGGTGAATCTGTGGGAATTTGCTGAAGGCGAATAAATTTGCCCCTCACTAAAGTTTAGTGTAGATTTAATGAAGAGACTGTAGGATTCCCCCTCTCTAGTTCATGTACTGCACTTGCTCATAATTTATTTTATCTTCACAGGTCACGGAAGTAAATCTGAACAACATGCTGTGTCCGGCCATATCCGACCCCTTTTATGGGCCATGGTATCGAATCTGGGCATCGGGGCATCAAACCCTCATGACTCTGATCCATGGGAAGCTCATTGTCTTCTTGTTTTCTTGTGGTCTGCCAAGATGGAAATTCTTTATGGAGCGGTTTCCTTTGCCTGGGAAGAAAGTGGACTGAAGGTTGACTTGTCACTCATCGCTGCCATATACCGTCTCTGGCTTTAAAGAAAGGGTCTAACATCTCTTGTTCCAGTGTTACAGACTCGTGTAGGTATGAAATAAGTGACCTTACTGAAAAGTGCTCAGTCTCCTCCCTAATGGTTGGGAACCAATTGCTGATGCCTCTCAGAAAAGAAGGCAGCAAAATAAACTTGTGGGTTATGTGCAGAAGAAATGGCTCACTGACTCACCAGTTACTGAACCTGCTTCCCACAACTATACTGGTTTTCACTGGTGGTTTCCCACATATCTAATGACCAGTGTTTGGCCATTTAGATCTTCACAGACCAGGGCCAATACCCAAAAAGTTAAGTGGCTTATAAGGCATTCTTTTCCCTGGGCCAATAAGCATCTCTCTTGCTATGGCGGAAAATACACGGGAAGGCATTGAGATCAACGTTTTTAATTCAACGGGCATATGTGTTAGACACATTTTATATACAGGTGGACCACGTGGTGTGGCTGGTATTCTAACGTTACATTGTGTATGTGCGTATTTTATATATATCATTTTATGTTCCAACATGGATATTTAACATAACAATATACACTCCCCATACTGGACTTATGTCTGTCTTTTAACCAAACCCTGACTCTTAGTTAGACTGGGGCTGCTCTGAAACAGCCACAATCTGCGTCACAAAGTGGCACCCTGTCTAAAAAAAAGCAGGGCCTTAGTGCGCACCACAAGCAGCTTGTGCATTCATTTTCCTAGACCAATTTCTTTTTTTAAACTTTTTTGCATTCATAAGCCACTGAGCCAGTATTGTATTGATGAAGGTGCTGGGTGAAATCATTGTATAAAGATCAAGAGGAATCGCACCAAATTTTTTTTTTTTTTTAAGTCTCAAAATATTTATTGGCCCGCATTTGGGCCTTTATAAAAAAAAATTATTCATCTATAATTACATCAACGCGTTTCGATCCTCAGGATCCGACGAATAAAGTTTTTCTACTACAGTATCCAAATGTGCTGTGAGTGCTTTCTCTAATGAAACTGTATTATAAGGGCTTGAGAGCTCGGCCTGTGACGGAAGATGATGTGCTGGTCCCTCTTGAACTATTATAGAACTACTTGACCAAGCACCTAGGAAGTGGAAGTCGGATTCAGAGTGCAGGTACCTTCCAGATTACTATATATAAATAATTTTTTATGGTTTTCTGTTGGTGAGGAAAACTAAACCTTGAAACAAAGCCATGCAACTATTTTGGGCCAGAGTAGGATTCATACATCCCCTTATAGTTATTGGCTTTTCATGACCTTTTGTTGCCGAGTATTCTTATCTTTAACATCTGAATTCTTATTGGTTGCCTTCACCCTGTGTGTGAGAGAGATTTGTTGAAGGGCTTTCTTGCCATGGAATGAGCCTCACAGGACAGAACTGTTACGGGGAAGGTCTGGTCATTATTATATTTCTACCCCCCTCCAAAGTCTGTGTTCACCATAGACTCCTCTTGCAATTCAACCTAGAAACTGTCCATGATTATAATAAGGTGGATATAGGGTTAGAAATGCTCACTTGAATGTGGGGGAGTAAGGTTGATTTTTTTTTAGCCTTCATCAACCTTAAATGGGCAGTTCTCTTTAAAATAAAAATTTTTTTTTTACAAATAAACGGTAATTACAGTAAAAATCTGGCCTCATGCTTTGTCTGGTGTCTGTCTGTGATTGGCAACCAGTTGGCATTTTAAAAGTCAGGCTGGAGAAAGGCAAATCACGGTGAAATAAAGTCTGTTTATTCTAGACTGTCACAATGTCCATCATTCTACCAGTTCATTTTCACATGAACTGCTCTTTTAAAGCAATGATGCTTCACACTCCTCAAACCGAGGTCAGGAGAAATGTTTTGTTTGCAACTGGCTACAAACCTTTTCCCATAGAGGGAAGCACACTGATGATGTCCGTCCATGTGGTTTCCCTAAAGGAAAGTCCGCAAACCAATCCACCTACTGTACATGAACTACATTTAACTTAGGTGGTCAATCAAACATAGATCCCATTCATTCTCTGTGTAGTTCTGCTAAAGGCAAAAAAAAAATAGAATCCCATTTTTACTTTCTTTACTGGAAAAGAAACCTATCTACAATATACTTTAATGTATAGATGTGTAGAGATTTTATAATAAACCTGACTGTATGCAGTGAAATTCTCCCTTCATTTACTGCTGAGGATAGGAATTGTCAGACAGTCCCTAAGTGCTCTGAGGGAAACAAACATTTTCAAACCGTAGAGGAGAGTCCCCTCACCTTACTTCCCAGAACTTGAGCAGCTTTGTCCGTTTCCCTGTAGAGCAGCTAGCGGCCGTGTAGATATTTGTATCAGCAGACCCAGTGCAGTCTGTATATTCTGATTATTAATCAGTCTTGCTGTATTGGCGTCTATGGCAGATATTATTTGACTTGTGCTGTTTTGATCATTTATGATGATCCCTAAGCAGCCCAGATCACACGGAGCATGTGCACAGTCTTGGTCTTGCAAAGATGTATAACAAAGTTACAAGATGACAGCCCCCTGTGGCCAACTTTGAAAGCATAAATCATTTGTTTGATTAGGCTTGTGGTGCAGTAAGTTCATGTTTATGTTTAGTATACAAAATACAGCATTTCTAGCCTTAGTCTATTTTAGTCTTTAGTTCCCCTTTAATTACTACTCTTACTTTTGCTTAGTTTTCTTAGTCTGCCTGTTATGTTACTTATGGTGATATTTTGTTTAAAGGCAAACTGTGCAAATGATTAGGGGAAGTGCTGATGGGAATGATGTTCTCTGTAGCTCACTGTTGGTGTCAGTGCAGTTCATAATGGTATAGTGGCAGGAGGATTCCAAGCTCCTTTAGCTGTCAAAGGACATGTAAAGCCAAATTTTCCTACCGTGTATATGCCAGCACCATCACATTTTCCTAAAACAAATAGCAGCTGTACACAGCAGCAATTTTCCCTCTGACACATCATTAGTAACATTAAGACGTGTATGCTATAAAGTGCATACAATGCAGCTTTACACAGGCACAACATACTTTGATAAAATGTTCTGCTGGGGTTGAGCGCTGTAATGGTTAAAGGAGAACCAAACCCTGTAATTTGTTAACCCGCCTCCCTACCTGGACAGGAGCTGCAAGGAGGGGTAAGTACAAAGTTAGGGCATTTGCCCAGGGTACCAGGTAGGAGGCATACAAATTACGGGGTTTGGTTCTACTTTAAACTGATGTCAGGAGAGGTGGTTAAGCGAAAAATAGGATCAGACAGCTAGAGCAAGAGTTTCTATGGGAACCAGTAATACTATCTCTTCATTGGCTGTTAGACTGGAGGGTGTGTTTAGTAATCTGACCTGAGAACCAAGCATGTTCATTAGCCAACAGCCAAACAAATTCCTGAGGGAGTGGGTTAGAGGAGGAGAGGAATTTCTAAGTAATTAAGGGAATGCTGCAGCCTTACTGTTAACCTTTTAACGACCAGTGTGGCAGTTATCTAAAGATTTCAAAGAGACGGTTCACTGATTACATATTGGGGGCCCTTTAAGGGCATAAGACCTGGAAGTGTTTTCGGCTTACGGATCCCTTTACTCCTGTGATTTGTTTCATGGAGAAACCTGCTAAATGTGCTGTGTGTAAGCAAAGAGCTTACCTTCTCTGTGTGCCAGTCTATAGTACAGTGAAGAATGTACCCCCTCTTGTAAAATATAGTGAATAATGTAAAATATAAGTATATTAGAAGTCACAAAGGAGTTCCATGACCATAATATAAATACCTTTTATCCAGTTCATGGAATTCCGAGGTTCCGTCTATCCTCATTTTTCCAACAAGGGGTGCTTGATTTATTATAATACACAGACTTAAGTGAGTCTTGACTAAATGACATCACTACTCACCATTTATAACTGATGACATCACTAGTCACAGTTTATAAGGATATAATTTACAAGATATTCCCCCCAATATTTAACAGAGCCCAGTATCTGACACAGTTTGGTTAATATGTGGAATGTTCTCCCTTTATATACAGCGCTACACTGCAGTTACACAGCTCATAAAGCACAGGTTAATGTTTCACTGGAATATCCAGGTTAGTTACAACGGAGCACTTGGGGGGGGGATGAAATACAAGAAGCCCTTATCTATTTTGTGATGGTGATGCTGCTTTCATTACTAGGCGCTGCTTACTGCTCTGATCCATCTGCATTGGGCTGATCAGTAGTGATGGGCAAATATATTTGCCAGCCCCAAATTCACGGCGAATTTCTGAGTTTTGCAGCCATTGAATAAATTCACAAAACTCAAACTATTGTCACTGGCAAATTTTTGCTGGACGCCACTAACACTTAAACGTACATTGACCTCAAATGGCGAGCGGTAAATGATCGCCGGCATCTATTTCGGTGCTGCCGTCCATTTTTACACTAGCGAATTGTCCAGTTTAAAATATTTTCTGCCGTTTCATGAATCCCACAGAAAATTTGCACATTTTTCAGCAAAGCAAAATGGGGCAAATTCGCCCATCGCTACTGATCAGTGTATGAAATACTGGCCCAGCTTGTGACCAAAACAGCTTAGTGTGCCTACAGCAATGGAAGCTCCACTAGAGCAGGGACCGGTGAGCCCTGTGCAAAGTACAGACAGGTCTTCACTTCACAGTTAAATATTTTACATATCAATAAAGATATTTTACACCATGAGCAGAACTCGGTGCCTTTGCAAGCAGCTGTGTGATTTGTAAGGGATCAGCTCTCAGTTTTGCACCCACCTTTGGGCTGATAGCACAGGGCTGCTGCTATATTCATGAGATTACTTGCACACTAATTGGAACAGGTCCTTTATGCCCTGCAAGTTAAATTTCTTCCATGTTTATTGAGACCAGTTAGGAATTGTTCTGCTGTAAGTGGGAAGGTGTTTGTACAGTAATGTAATGTATCCTGTGCAAGAAGTATTCTAACCTTGTTTTTAATGGACCTTTTGATGTGACGAGCCTTTATTAGTATTTGAAAATAAATTCTTGTTGTGGAAATGAACGGTGTGGCTTTTTTTTTTTTTCTTCTAAACTACAGCTGAGCCATTTGTGTATTGTCTCACACTCCTCAGGATTCTGCCGCTCAGATATTCGCTCACATCCTCGCTAGAATTGAACCAACGTCACATCCGGTCGTTCACTCTACATACAGGTATGGTTATTCACAAAGCTCCAGATTATGGGACAAACACAGACTCCATTTTAAACAAATGCATGATTTTTTTTTTTTTTTTTTTTAAATTGATTTTCCTTTTCTCTGTAATAATAAAACAGTAGCTTGTACTTGATCCCAACTAAGATACAATTAATCCTTATTGGAAGCAACACCAGAATTTTACCTTTAATTTTTACATGATGTTTAGTAAACTTAAATGAGAAATCAACCCTAAATTTAAAAAAAGCCCTACCCTCCCATCCCCACCTAGACCCCCCCTTCGGTAATCTTCAGAATGAGAGCGGTGCTTCTGCACAGTGGTTGCGAAACAAAGTTGCTCCAAATGCGCATGCACCAACATGCCGTTCTCATTTTGAAGATTATCGAAGCAACTGAACATGGCACCTGTGAAGTCTGATATCTGAATCTGCACAGAGGGGTAAGTAATATGGTAGGGGCACTTAGGCTGGGGGGAGGAGGGAGGGGGTCTTGGTGGGAATAGGGTTTTTTTCATTTAGGGTTGAATTCACCTTTAAAGGGCAAGGAAAGGCAAAGAAATAAAATCACATTTTTACTTTCTTTAAAGGGGTTGTTCACCTTTGAGTTGACTTTTAGTATGATGTAGAGAGTGGTATTCTGAGACAATTTGTAATTGGTTTTCATTTTTTATTATTTGTGGTTTTTGAGTTATTTAGCTTTTAATTCAGCAGCTTTCTAGTTTGCAGTGTCAGCAATCTGGTTGCTAGGGTCCAGTTTACCCTAGCAACCATGCATTGATTTGAATGAGAATATGGAATATTAATAGGATAGGGAAATAAAGATGAATAATAAAAAGTAGCAATAACAATAAATGTGCAGCTTTAGAGAGGATTTGTTTTTTGAGGGTGTCAGTGACCCCCTTTTGAAAGTTAGAAAGAGTCAGGAGAAGAAGACAAATAATTCATAAACTATAAAAAATAAATAATGAAGACCAATTGAAATGTTGCTTACAATTGGTCATTCTATAACATACTAAAAGTTAACCTGAAGGTGAACCACCCCTTTAATGAAAAAGAAATCTATCTCCAATATACTTTAATTAAAAAATGTGTACCATTTTTATAAGAAACCTGACTGTATGCAGTGAAATTCTCCCTTCATTTACTGCTGAGGTTAGGAATTGTTCATACTTATGAACAGCAGGGGGAGCCCCTGCCTTACTTACAGCCATGCAGAACTCAAACAGCTTTGTTTTTTGATCATTTATGATGATCCCTAAGCAGCACAGACCACACTGAACATGTGCAGTGCCAGTGTCAGACAAAGATGTATAACAAAGTTACAAGATGACAGCCCCCTGTGGCCAACTTTGAAAGCATAAATCATTTGTTTGATTAGGCTTGTGGTGCAGTAAGTTCATGTTTATGTTTAGTATACAAAATACAGCATTTCTAGCCCTATTCTATTTTACACTTTCCTTGTCCTTTAAGGTATGAAGATCCAAATTACAGAAAATTTCTGGAAAAGCCCCAGGCCCTGAGCATTCTGGATAATAGGCCCCATAGCCGTACCTGAACTTGTATCCACAGTCAGTAGCGCCTCTTTCTTAGGACAGTGCTCCAGCCCAAAGAGACTGAACACAAATTGAACCCAAGCAATAGCTCCTCCATTGGGACTACAGAAGTGGCCGAATCTTATTCACAAATAGCAGGCCATGGGACTACATTTGAGGTGCTACTCAGTGGAGAATAGGCCCACTGTTTATACTAAAAAGCAGATTGTAATAAAAACGGTGCTTGCTTTAATTACAGACTCCATGCAGCTAATTTAGAAATGGAAGAAGAATCAGTTTTAACAACTAGTTCCTCTCAAGTGTTTCACTCTACTATTTAACAGTCTTTACTTACCCCTCGGTGCACATTCAGGGCATCTGCGCTCACGGCAGCCATCTTCTTTTCTTCGGTAATCTATGGAAAGGGATTGGCGCATGTGCAGTTGGAGCAATCTTCTGTTTTGCGACAAATGCGCATGTGCCGAAAGTCACAGAAATTGCCTTAGTGCGGGAAGCAGACCCTAAGATTACAGAAGAGGAGAAGATGGCTGCAGCGAACTCCGATCCCTGAATCTGCACCAAGGGGTAAAGAGTTAAGGTGGCCATACAAGGGCCGATAAAAGCTGCCGATAGAGAGTCGACAGCTTATTGGCCTGTGTATGGCCAATCGATTTCTGGCCGAAAGTCAGACAGATGTCGATCAGACAGGACTAAAAATCTCATCGGATGGCAGCCGCACCTGTTCATTCATCCTGTTATGATCCAATTGTTGAGCACGATTGGATCAGCCCAATATCGCCCACCTCAAGGTGGCATATCATGGAGGGAGCCGCTCCTTTGGCCAAATGAGCGGATCTCTCCCAGATATGCCCACCTTGAGGGGCATTTGGGGGTGCGGTAGGGTTTTTTTAACTTTAGGGTTTGTTTCTCCTTTAAAGAGAACTGCACACAACTAAAAGATTTTACATCCTTGTTTGTGTGATAAAAAGTGTTTTTAAAGGATTTGGTTTGGCCAGGCACTGGCCAAGCAAAATTCAGAACAGGGTCAGGATTTTTCACTCCATTAAATATAATGGCAGTGGAGTTTCTATGAGAGAGAGAGGGGCATGAAGGGGATTGTTTGATAGTCCTGCGTGGGTCCATTTTTTGCGACCCGTACCCGCATTCTTACTTGTCTGGACCTGCTACCCGACCCGCAAGTACCTTATCCGCAACTCGGACCCGATTACCATCAAGAATCAGGAAGTGCTGTCATGCTGCCAATCAAGAATCAGGAAGTGCTG
>CM044446.1:29655906-29672655 GCA_024363595.1 Xenopus borealis
TTTTTTTTTTTTTTCTTAAACAGTTTCTTCACACTAATAGAAACTATATGTGGAAGGGAGGATCTAGTATTAATGAAAAGGAAGGGGGGAGGATATGCCATTTGTAATGTAATCATTGTAATCCATGACGTTCATAAGAAAGAAATGAGGGAAGGGCAGCCACTCCAGGCAGCTGTTGCTCCCCTCCTTTAACAAAACACCCTTCTTTGCTGAAGAGACCCACAATGCAATGCTCGGCACCGCAATTCAGGCATCTGGAGGTCCGAAGAGAGGCAAAAATCACCATTTCATTGCAGTCAGGCTGGTGATACAAAGCAATCAGTTTGTGTAACATATAAAAACACTAACTTAGAAACTAGATCCCAAGTCTTTTTTTTTTGTTTGTGTGTTTCCTTTCCGGAAAAAAAACAAAAACTTTGATATACAAAAACAGTCATTTAAGGTTTTATACAAAAGTTTGTTTTTTCAGTGCGTTTAGCAACCAGCTTAGTTACTGGGTCCAGCACAATATTTGCTTTTTTTTCTTCATTATTTAAGTCTCTCTCTGGAACAGTAATAAAAAAAAAACGAAAAAAAAAAAACCATTGTATAGAAAGAATAATTGCTGGTCGTAAGAATGAATGTAACACGGAACCCCTTGAAGTCTCAGAGGCACACGGCGGGGGTTCCTTTTCAAAGTAAAATGAGAACGAAAAAAAAAAATGTAAGCATCAAGTTTATTTCTATGGGAGGATGCGGTTTCCAGGCTCCCCCGAACAAACTTCAATTAAACATCACTAGAAAAAAAATCCATTAGAAACTGTACAAAAATTTAAAAAGTTTTTTTTTTTTGCTTTTTTTTTTTTTCAATACATTGGAATCCTGCAGGGCTCTTTGATAGGACGAGAAGGCTTTAAGGAGCAGCATTAAGAGTATGGCCAGAGGTTTCTTTGGTTTGGTCGAACATATACAATAGATGGAATCTATCTCTGGACAGATTGTTCTATTTCAATTAAAGAAACCTGCACATTTGAAGACGGGTGCTAAGATTGATGTTATACACGCAAGAGGTGTAGGCAGCGTTATTCAGGGTGGGGGGTTCTGCAGCAAGGTCAGTAGGGAGCAATGGACCAGTGGTTTTAATGACGGCCTGTATAGAATAAGGAGAACTCCCCCATTGTGTCAAATCAGCTGAAAAGGATTTGGCTGTCTGAACTCGATTCAGTAGAATGGAAAAATGAACAATAATAAAGTGTAAGACAGAAGCTTTAGCCCTGGTGCCATTAACACAACTGGCAGTTAGGAAATATTAGATTATTCTATATGAAAATCATGCATTTGCACCCCTTCTGTCAATCAATACATAATACATACAGATAATACAGATCAGGACCACTGCCTTGCTTACATGTCATCAATAGATCTGAGTGCAAGTGCAATAATGAGGGGGCTTATGGGAAAAGGTGAGATTTTGGGAGACCCTCGCCAGGGCGAGTGACAAATTTTAAAACCTACTTAAATGAGAAAAACAGCAGCAGATCCCCCTGCAGCAAGGTTCTAAACAAACAAAACAAAAAAAACAGCCCGGGAATCCACAGCAAGTCGACCTTCAGTTCTATATTGGGATAAAAGCTCTGCAGTTAAAAATTATTTTCTTCATTAAAAAAGGTAACAAAACAAAAGGATAGTTAATGCATTTTACGTGAGATAAAACAAAGGGCTTTAAAAATAAAAAAGCGAGGAAAAAAATAAAATCCAAATTCATGATTTAACCTTTCAGCTGCCAGAATAGTGGGCTCATCCCAATCCCTCAGGGGAGTCAAAGGTTAATATTGTGCCTGTGCCGCGAAGCAGCAGGGCAAACGAAATAAAATATGTTTTTTATTGCTAAAATAAAAATCAATGAAGGGAATTCAGACATTAATCCCTTAAAATTAATTAATTTAATTATAAGTATAGAACGTGTCCCAGAATCCCCCCGGAGTGTTGGGCTTACCGAGTCGCCTCTTGTGCGTGTATAACAGCCTTTAGACTACGTTATTTTGTCGACTCACAGCTGCAACAAGACAAATAGGTTATGCACTAAGCTGGATACAAAAGGACACATAGACAATCCTTTGTGTATTTTCGTTTTCTCCCCTAAGCCATGCTGGGAAGTATTGCTGACCTTGTGCTATCAAAACCTGCAGGATTGCCATTGAATTCTCAGTATCGCATTATTACACTGGTAAGAAACATCTGTAGAACATCTGCATATATCGAGGAGTAGTAAAAATCTGATATGATCTAGAGTTGGCATGACCAGTCACATGACCTTGTGCAAGGATCATTAGCACCTTTAAATATATAGAGATTCGAAATAAAAGGCTCGATCTGACGGACGAGCAAGTACAACTGGGCAAGCTGAAAAACCTTGTGTCAGTGTTAAGTTTTTTTTTCAGCAGCAGCAGCAGAAAGGGTGAATTTGCTTGTGCTCACTTTGAATGATGGTTACAAAACAACACATTGGTGTCACACCATCAAATTGCCACCCACTGGGCTTGGGTGATGACTGCCGCCATGCATCTGGGAGCTGGTATCATAGAATGAGATGTGCCGGCTAAACCTCGCTCAGATATGCCGCAAGCCGTCCTGGCAATGAAAGGTTTAATTAAGGCATTCACACCGAAGAACAAACCCCATTTTCTAAGGATGGCAAATAAACAAGTGCCAGGAGCCCTTTAAGGCTGCAATGGTTTGAACAGCAAGCTCCAAGCGAGAAGAGAAACCGCACACTGTACATCCCCGAAAAGGTCTTCTCTTGGTGCTCAAATGATAGAGGAATCGGCCACCTCACATGCAAGGTAAGTAGAAATGAATCGACACTAGCAGGGGAAGCCCTTGCAATTTTATTGAAGCAGTTGTGCAATGCATGCTTGACAAAGGGGTGTAGCCCTGAAACGTTGCACAACTGCTTTAATATAATTGCAAGGGCTTCTGTAATTCTCGTGTGCTGATGAATTTCTACTTAGCTTGAACAGCAAGTTGGCATGTGAGACTGTTCCCAGCACCTGCCCCGGGCAACCTCCATTCTGTAGGTGCAAATGACGACTGACTGACTGCAATGAACCTCATTCTAGCTCTGAGCTTCCTGAATGATGGACGACAAGCAACTCCACAATCCAAATGAGGTGTTCCATCAATGAAATGTGTACGACGGTCCTTCCTAAGCAGCAACTGCCCATTGCTCACCCCCAAAAGGGGCCGGAAATGCTCTGGCATTGAAACACCTACCAAATAGCACCATGGGTAATGACAAACAGAAGTCAGCTTTTCCATGCCTGAGAGATCGGTAAAGCTATGAAAAGGATAATGGCACTTGAGGATGAAGCCAAGTGACCTTTACCTGAACAAATGGAAACCTCTAACTGTTCCTTGGTTGATACTAGGCTTACCCTGGGGATCCATCACTTCTCACATTCACCACCACATCATTTATGGCACACGCTAACTGGAACAGTGACACAACAAAAAGCAGCAACACAGACTAAAACACAATTAATGGAAGGTAATCCTCTAGCCCTGGTATCTTTGGCTTCAGTTACCTTGCTCTGATGGAGATTGAGGTTATACAAAAATACAAAACCAACAAACGTCCAAAGCTGCCGCCAGATGTTCGTTCAGCAGCATCTGTAGAACTGCCTATATCTAATGGTGGGGTTCATATCATCAATCCCATAGGAACTGAAATGGGGAAAAAGTACAGTGGCAGTGGAAGCCAACATTCCATCACTTTTAGTCAAGCAGAGTATACTTAGGTTCAGCTCCATTGATGGTGATGTACTGTAGGGCCATGGAGGGACAATTACTGAGATATGGTGGGAACTAGAGGTCCAGGCAGATATATCTACTTAAAGAACATTGGTAGCAAGTATTTAAGGTAACCCAACGCTAACACTGCAAGTTAATCATGAGGTAGTGGTTAAAATATTTGCCCTATATAGAGATGGAACATTTCATTTGGGGACTTATCTTCAGCTGTAAATGGATATATGGGTTGGTTTTGGTTACGTGTGCACCTGAAATCAGGAGGATATGCCCTCAAGATTGGCAGCTGATATACGGTCATTTAAGGACTACATAAAAACGGTTGTCTGAAGTAGGTAAATCAGTGCCAAGGGCCAAATTGATGAGATAAATGTAGGCCATGCAGGGACATTAGGACAGTGCAATGCTACAGCCTGCAACTCTCAACCTTCTTAATATTTTCAAGACACTCGGCAGCTGAGACTTCTCAATTATCTGTGTGTCAATAGCAGACCCGCCATTAGTCAAAGCATGCCTTCCATCCATCCACAACTATAGAAAAGGCCATACAAGATAAGGTTAGCATAATGTCAAATGGAAAGCATAAATGCTGCTGCTGCAAAAACAAAAAACCTCAGTAGCTCAATATAATTCTACTAAAAATGTGTTCTGGGTACTTATTAAAGAGTCTTCCCACCCGTTGCCCTGACTAGCGTCACCATGAGAGACAAAGCTGGATCAGGACAACGGAAACAATCATCATAAAATGGTACAGTAATAGAGATAGCTAGACCAAGAGGGAGCCGGGTCCCCTGGGAAGAGTTCTGCGGAAAGGTCTAGTGACTGGTCATGCGGCTCAGTGTCAGGAATAATGGTTGTAGGGTGGGAGAGGGTGCCCGATGCCATTTTGAAAATGATGGTGCTGACGGTGGGAAAGGTATTCGGCATAACTCATTGTCATCTTCTCACTACGGTATCTGCAAAAAATAAATAAATAAATAAATTACAGGGTACTGCTTTGGTCAATATATTGAAACATATGAGGAAGGCCATTCTCTATTATTTGCAAGGCTGTATAATACAACATTCAAACACTTATATAATGCACAAACTATTCACTGAAGACCATGCCTTGTTCTGTTGTTCCACTGCAAAATCATGGTGGTCTTTTTCCAAACAACCAGACTTGGACCAGTGTTGTTTGGTCATACACTTGTAGAGCCACAGTTTAAGCGTGGTCACCAAACAAGTTCAAGACGCTGGACCAAATCTGATCATAATGGGGTTTACAGAGATCATCCTGGAGAGAACTACATCAAGCATCATGTGGTTCCTGCCCTACAGGATTTTCAAACGCAGCCATAGATATCTGTTCAATATCTGCTGGGTTGGGGAGGCTGTTGGAAGGGATCTACAAGCTGTTGAAGGTCTGAAGAAGTTGGGAAGACAATTGCAACAGACGTGTATAGACAGCAGCTCCCAAAACAGTAGGAAAATTTGTGAACCTGCTCAAATTGTTCCCTTACAATAGCTGCCCTTGATTCACAAAGCAGAGAGGAAATAAGAGCACAGCAAACAGACACAAAGCAGGGCTACACTGGCCAGTAGAAAGTAGGACTAAACTGGGCAGATGAGACTTGTTTGAGCCATTAAGGTAGAAATATTTTACTCATTTGCTATCAGGATGAACAGAAGACAAAAACAAAAATACTGATGAAAAGTGCAATAATGTAGGTCAGATGTATTTGAGTTTTATAATCTGCTGGATCTGGAAATCAGAAATGGCAGCAAAAGCATCACACGTCTAAGCAGATAATCTGCAAAGCAATGCACCAGGGCAAGAATGCAGAAAGAACGGGCTGCAGCTGTGCTAACTATACCCATATATCCAACAAGTGCATGGTTTCTTCTATAGACATATTCTACTCAGCTATATGTGTAACAATGGTTTCTTCTATAGTGTATATTATACACACATAGATTTGTGCAGAAATGTGCCCACTGGTGCTGCATAATATGTGGGAAACCTGTAAAAGAGGATACAAAGGAAAGAAAAACTGCTTTAGCTCAGTAAGCTGATCTGCCAACAAAATCCCCTGGCGTGCGGAAACATAACGAGCAGCTTGGCAACTAATGAAGTCGATGAATTTAGGTCAGGGCAGGACAAGGGCAACCCCAATGAAACTGAAGCTCCAGTGGGTGGCTTGCCCGGGATGTGTGCTGATCCCATTCTCCATTCTGCACAATGCAGTGCTGCGGAGCTCACTTCTTTAATTACCTGGTCAGTTTAATCGTTTTCCTGAAGTCATTACTGATTGCAGCTTTATATCCACCTTTTCTCAATAAGGAATCTATGGTCTGTATGTGGTCCCAACCTGCAGAAACCAGAAATACTTTTGTAAAAGTGATTGCTGACTTTGCATTCTAGGAGCAAATTCATAACAAGACAGTCATTGCTTTGTGACAAACAGTATTGACGAGCAAGCCTAGTATACAGTATATTCATCTGTCAGCAGCTACATGGAGTGGGGTTTTAGAACATTCATCTCTTTGTACCCTTATCATGCAAAGGATTCTGATGTTTGCCCCTTATGCTTATGTTATATATTATAAAGGGTAATTAAAATGTAATATAAGCTTTGTTCTAAATACAATCAACTTAAAATTCTGTACTGTTTCTGAAATAATCAAGTTTATCTTCACTATTCCTGTCTCAGTATCTGTTTCTCTTCATTCAGGAGTTGGGTGTCAGATAAGCATTGCCAGTTAGATCCAATATATCTTATAGGGGGGCTGCTTTTGCCAGAAAATGTATTAGAACTCATTCTATTAAAATCACCAGAAATCCTGTCTCTCTACATGCAGGATTTATGCAAAAGACAGAAATTGTTAGATTTTGTTTGTACTGGAATCAGTTATTTGAGTGAGCTCTAATTCACCTGCTAGGAAAGGAAGCCCCCCTATAAGATATATTGGATCTAACTGTCAATGAATATCTGACACCCAACTGCCATCAGTGAGTCTTTCTAAGTTGCAAACCTATTGTAGATAAAATACATAAAGTTGGACAGAGCTTCAGTCATACCTGTATCATACGCTGGCAATAACTACACTGCAGAGAAGCCCCAAACAAGATAAACACTTGTGTCCTGTGGTGCCTGTGAAGCTGGGAGGAACCAGTGCACAATGAGTTAAAGGAACAGTAACCCCAAAAAATTTAAGTGTTTAAAAGGAAAGACACTATACTGTAGTGTTGCCCTGCACTGGTAAAATCGGTGTTTGCGCTTCAGAAAGACTTCTATTGCTTATATAAATAAGCTGCGGTGTTGTCACGGGGGCAGCCATTCAAGAACAAAATGCACAGATAAATTCTGTAGAATCCCATTGTATACTACAGAGATTATCTGCTGTGTATCCTATGCCGTTTCTCTTTTTCAGCTTTGAACAGCTGCCCCCATGGCTACACAGCAGCTTGTTTGTATAAACTATAGTTGTTCTGAAGCAAGTACATCAGTTGTACCAGAGCAGGGCAACACTACATTATATTGTCATGCCTTTAGAATACGGTTACTGTTCCTGTAAGTACAAACAAAGGGATATATGTGCAGGTAGTGGAGATACATATATGATGGCACCGATGCTTTCTGAGCGGAGTATGAGTAGAAGTGCATGCTGGGGGCCTACCAAGATATAGTATGACTAATGAAGTCTTGCTTAGTCTCCCTGTGCCTGACTGTTATAGTGGGCATTAGAGCAGCCTATGGGACACATAATAGGAAAGGGAGGCTAAAATTGAGGACTGCATTGCTTTTAAGGTGAGACTTTTAGCATGTTCAGCCCCAAAATGGTCTATATGTCTCATGTTTAGATGCAAAAGCAGTCTGACCACCATACCCATCCTATACATACACATTAAGCACTACATAAAGCCCAGCTTTCCTACAGCTCTACTAGATAAGTGTTATATCACACATCAGCAGGTTGGGGCTCACTGGCCAATGTTTACCGGCCGGTGGCATGACTATACAGCCAAAGGCAATGGCTAGAAGAATGCATGAGTGAACACAGACAAAAGAATACAAATTGAATGTAAGAGAGAAGCCTTACAATTAGAAATTGATCCACCATCTGACATCAGTGCAAGGTCACATATTGAATTTGGGTTTATATGATTTTTTTTTTTTTTTTTTTTTAATCTTTAAACCAGTTCTTATGAAATAAAGTGCATCAATGACCTTGCTCCTTGGCAACCTCCGGTAAGTACGTGGCGGTTCGTTTGGATCCTTTTTCATTGATGAATTCTATTCTAATGCCATGTACACCCACCTGAAAAAAAAACGCAGCAGCGTGGTTAGTACAATTCAGGAGAGTACATATAACAACAAGTGCGCAGAATTGCATTGGATGCTTAAAGGGCAAGGAAAGGCAAAGAAATAAAATCACATTTTTACTTTCTTTAATGAAAAAGAAATCTATCTCCAATATACTTTAATTAAAAAATGTGTACCATTTTTATAAGAAACCTGCCTGTATGCAGTGAAATCCTCCCTTCGTTTACTGCTGATGATAGGAATTGTTCATACTTATGAACAGCAGGGGGAGCCCCTGCCTTACTTACAGCCATGCAGAACTCAAACAGCTTTGTTTTTTGATCATTTATAACGATCCCTAAGCAGCACAGACCACACTGAGCATGTGCAGTGCCAGTGTCAGACAAAGATGTATAACAAAGTTACAAGATGACAGCCCCCTGTGGCCAACTTTGAAAGCATAAATCATTTGTTTGATTAGGCTTGTGGTGCAGTAAGTTCATGTTTATGTTTAGTATACAAAATACAGCATTTCTAGCCCTATTCTGTTTTACACTTTCCTTGTCCTTTAAGATCTTGTCTGACAATTTTAATCTTAATTTGGAGATAACACTTTGTAGAAATCACTATTGCACTTTAAATACACGCAAGAAAAATCTGTGCATAGACTTTCTATATTGCACTAGGTTCTGTTATTTGGTTTTTCCATAATCTGTGGCGCTGAGCTATTAATGATGATCCAGTGGAGGAACTGGGAAGAGGAAAACATTCTGGGGGTTTGCTTTTTCCTTTAAATCTTGTTTTTGAAATTTTAACTCTGTTATATGGCTTCTCCTCATGTTACTGCTACTAAGGATGCACCGAATTCAGGATTAGGTTTGGGATTCGGCCTTTTTTAGCAGGATTCAGATTCGGCCAAATCCTTCTGCCTGGCCAAACCAAAACCAAATCCTAATTGGGATATGCAAATTAGGGACAGGGAGGGAAATCACGTGACTTTTTGGCACAAAACAAGGAAGCAAAACATTTTTCCCCTTCCCACCCATAATTTGCATATGCAAAAAAGGATTCGGTTCGGTATTCGGCCAAATCTTTCGGGAAGGATTCCGCAGAGTCCAAAATAGTTGATTTGGTGCATCCCTAACTACCACAAAAAAAAACAACAACTTGTTAACCACAGCTGGGATGTCCGTCGCCCTCCTTCCCCCACATACACTGGTTAATAAACAGAGAAGGAAACAATCTCGTATGTCAGGGTCATCACCCAAACCCCCCTCCAGCTGTCACATACTCCCATGGGTCTGTTACTGTATTGCAGCCAGCTGGGAGTCTCACATCCCCACCACATACAGTCACAGGCATCACATGACATTCCACCTGCATTGAAGCCAAGAAAAAATCCCTGAGGTTCTGCACTTGCATCACTGACCCAGACTTTATCTGCAGGCTTCAAACAGGCCAAATGGAATGCTATGCAAAATAAAGACCAGTTGAGAAGTTGCTAAGAATAAGTTGACCTATAATATAAAACTTATTAGAGAAAAATGAAATCTTTTTTAAAAATTTGGATTATTTGGATAAAACAGTCTATGGGAGACAGCCATTCAGAACTTTCGGATAACGGATACTATACCTGTAAGTTCAACCACTTTCCTGCTGTTGGATGCAAAAAAAAAAAAAAACATTGAGAAGGCCAACTGCTGCTTTTTCTCATATCTACATTAAGCCACATGTTCACTAATAGCATGTGAAGGTAAAGGTAAACTTCCCCTTTAAGCAGTGGCAGCACCAATGGCAACAATCATCTCTGGCTGCTTTAAAGGATAAGTAAACCTCTAAAACACGTTAATGTAAAATTGATAAGGGTGCTATTCTAAGCACTTTTGCAATGTATATTCATTACTTATTTATTTTTAATTCTAAGATAAAGGATACATGTACTGTTAATTAGAATGAATTTTGTTACAACAGTGTCATTTGCTGGTCAGTTTCCCACCAATCTGACAACCATGTAGTCAAAGAAGTTGTCTGGAGAAAGAGGCTGCTCTGATGTTCTTCTGTTAAGGAAAGATTTGAGAAAGGTTTCTACAATTTTTTTCCTAAGCAGAAGAACATCAGAGCAGCCTCTTTCTTTCTCCTGACAACTTCTTCCTTGACTACTTAGTGGCCAGAATGTTGGGAAACTGACCAGCAGGTTGCGCTGTTGTAACAAAATTCATTCCTAGTAACATCATATGTATCCCTTAACATCTTAAAATTAAATAAATTACCGAATGTGCATTGCAAAAGTGCTTAGAATAACACCATAATCAGTGCTACGTTCATTTATTTTTAAAATGTAATTATACTTTAAAGGACAAGGAAAGTGTAAAATAGAATAGGGCTAGAAATGCTGTATTTTGTATACTAAACATAAACATGAACTTACTGCACCACAAGCCTAATCAAACAAATGATTTATGCTTTCAAAGTTGGCCACAGGGGGTTGTCATCTTGTAACTTTGTTATACATCTTTGTCTGACACTGGCACTGCACATGCTCAGTGTGGTCTGTGCTGCTTAGGGATCGTCATAAATGATCAAAAAACAAAGCTGTTTGAGTTCTGCATGGCTGTAAGTAAGGCAGGGGCTCCCCCTGCTGTTCATAAGTATGAACAATTCCTATCCTCAGCAGTAAATGAAGGGAGAATTCCACTGCATACAGTCAGGTTTCTTATAAAAATGGTACACATTTTTTAATTAAAGTATATTGGAGATAGATTTCTTTTTCATTAAAGAAAGTAAAAATTGGATTTTATTTCTTTGCCTTTCCTTGCCCTTTAATGAAGCAACACAACTGGCACAGGGAGTCCCAACCAGCCTTTCGAAAGTATAAGGGCATCCCTGCAACATATTGAGAGGGAAATTTCACCTGGTTAAACACAGAACAAAAATGGGAATTCTTTAAAATGCTGCTTGATAAATATACGTCAGTATATTCCGCAAGGAACGTTGTTGCAAAGCAAAACCTTTTTGTTTCAATAGAAGTGTTGGTGTTGAGGTGGGTAAGAAAAGATGTGCTTTTAAGGCTTTCAAGTTAGCTGGGACAGCCAAATCATTTATAAGGTATAAGGAGGCCAATAAAACATGCAAAAAGTGCCACCAGGCAAGGGAAAATTGATATGGAAAAGGATATAGCAGTAAACAGTAAAAATAATCCAAAATAATTTTTTAAATATGTTAATAGTAAAGGAAGGGTGGGACCTTTATTATCAGAGGGGGGTCAGCTGGTTGATAAAAACAAGCAAAAAGCTCAGATTCTGAACACATACTTTTCGTCTGTCTACACATATGAGGAACCAGTTAATGATTATTTCCTTATTAATAGTCCCAATTCTAATAATACACCTAATGATGCATGGTTCACACATGATGAAATTACAAAGAGACTAGAACATGTTAAGATAAACAAAGGGCCAGATGGGACTCATATCAGGGTACTTGGCGAGCTTAGCTCTGTGATTGCCAAACCTCTCTACTTAATTTTTCAGGATTCATTGAGGTCTGGCATGGTGCCGAGAGACTGGCGAATTGCTAATGTGTTGCCGCTATTTGAAAAGGGACCCCGTTCTCAGTCTCAACACTATAGGCCAGTTAGTCTGACGTCGGTGGTAGGAAGGCTTGTCGAAGGTTAATGAAGGATAGGATACTGGACTTCATAGCAAATAACAGCATGGTTTTGTGTGTAATAGATCTTGCCAGACTAACTTAATTTATTTTTATGAGAAGGTAAGCAGCGACCTCTATTCTGGGATGGCAGTGGATGTGATTTACTTAGACTTTGCTAAAGCATTCGACACAGTGCCACGCAGAAGGTTACTGGTTAAATTAAGGAATGTTGGCCTGGAACATAGTATTTGTAACCGGATAGATAAGTGGCTAAAAGATAGACTACAAAGAGTGGTGGTAAATTGAACATTTTCTAATTGGACCAGTGTTGTTAGAGGGGTACCGCAGGGCTCACTACTGGGTCCCATGCTTTTCAACTTGTTTATTAATGACCTGGATGTAGGCATTGAAAGTACGGTCTCTATTTTTGCAGATGATACTAAATTGTGCAGAACTATAGGTTCCATGCAGGATGCTGCCACTTTGCAGAGTGATTTGTCTAAGTTGGGAAACTGGGCAGCAAACTGGAAAATGGGGTTCAATGTTGATAAATGCAAGGTTATGCACTTTGGCAAAAATAATATAAATGCAAGTTATACACTAAATTGCAGTGTGTTGGGAGTTTCCTTAAGTGAGAAGGATCTTGGGGTTTTTATAGATAACAAGTTGTCTAATTCTGGACAGTGTCATTCTGTAGCTACTAAAGCAAATAAAGTTCTGTCCTGCATAAACTCAAAGGATGAAAACATAATTATACCTCTTTATAGATCCCTAGTAAGACCTCATCTGGAGTATGCAGTGCAGTTTTGGACTCCAGTCCTTAGGAGGGATGTAAATGAGCTGGAGAGAGTGCAGAGACGTGCAACTAAACTGGTTAGAGGGATGGAAGACTTAAATTATGAGAGTAGACTGTCCAGGTTGGGGTTGTTTTTTCTGGAAAAAAAGGCGCTTGCGAGAGGACATGATTACACTTTACAAATACATTAGAGGACATTATAGACTAATATCAGGGGACCTTTTTACCCATAAAGAGGATCACCGCACCAGAGGCCACCCCTTCAGACTAGAAGAAAAGGACTTTCATTTGAAGCAGCGTAGGTGGTTCTTCACAGTCAGGACAATGAGGTTGTGGAATGCACTGCCGGGTGATGTTGTGATGGCTGATTCTGTTGATGCTTTTAAGAGGGGCCTTGATGATTTTTCTGGACAGACATAATATCAAAGTCTATTATGATTTCACATATATAATTTATGTGAAAGTATGGAGGTGTGTGTGTGTGTATGCTGGGTTTTCATTTGGAAGGGTTGAACTTGATGCACTATTTTCAAACCAATTCAACTATGTAACCTGCCGCCATTAGGCTGCACAATTACTAACACTCCCCGAAGGGTATCCAGCTGCTGAAATAAAACTGGTGCTGCCAGTTTAGATTAACAGCAATAAAGTAGGCACATAGAGCACCATAAACATTTATATTAAAATGACTGCAGATTTGTCATAGAATTGCTTTACCAAACCCAGAGGTACAGCAGCCCCTTGCATGTATGTTTATAGAATATATCTTTTTTTCCTGATGGACCACCTGTTTCATTGCTTCAATGGCACTTTATCACAATGGCCCAAGTCTACCTGGGGGGGGGGGGGTCTTAAAGGGGTTAACTTAGTATAATGTAGAGAGGAATATTCTGAGATATTTTGCAATTGGCCCAGACAAGTCTACCTGGGGTGGGACTTAATCTTTAAAGGGATACGGTCATGTTGAAAAATATTTTTTTCCCAAAATGCATCAGTTAATAGTGCCGCTCCAGCACTCAAAAGAGCAAACAGATTTTTTTATATTTCATTTTGAAATCGGACATGGGGCAAGACATATTCTCAATTTCCCAGCTGCCCCAAGTCATGTGACTTGTGCTCTGATAAACTTCAATCAATATTTACTGCTATACTGCAAGTTGGAGTGATATCACCCCCTCTCTTCCCTCCTCCCCCCCAGCAGCCTAACAACAGAACAATGGGAAGGTAACCAGATAACAGCTCTCTAACACAAGATAACAGCTGCCTGGTAGATCTAAGAACAGCACTCAATAGTAAAAACCCATGTCCCACTGCATTCCATTCAGTTACATTGAAAAGGAAAAACAACAGCCTGCCAGAAAGCAGTTCCTTCCTAAAGTGCAGGCACAAGTCACATGACCAGGGTCAGCTGGGAAATTGACACAGGGCTAGACATTTTGTCAGATTTCAAAACTGAATATAAAGAAATCGGTCTGAGAAATGGATTTCAGTGCAGAAGTCTACGGAGCAGCACTATTAACTGATGCGTTTTGAAAAAAACATTTTTCCCATGAAAGTGTTCCTTTAACTGTTTCAAGGGATCACATGTTTGAGAAACAGCAGCTGAGAAGGTTTGGCGTGCATTTACCTATGTGCAGACAACTGTATGCCTACCCTCCTTTCAGCTGGATTCTTTCCAAGGACACAAAGGAATTCTTTATCATTATTGGGTTGTTCCATGCACAGAACATTCCCTACATACTTTCAAATAATACAAAAATGTTACATCATGCGCAGAACATTTAGCAGCACTTTAGTCCTAGTTATTGCAACACTGGAAACTTCGACTGAACAGTAGAGAACCGGGTCAGGTCTTTTCCTTGCATCTTACTGAATCATTGGTCAGGGTCCATTCTGCCAACGGATATTTCTAGAACATGTGCAACAGCCAACAGAATCTTACTAAGCAAGAGACAGGCAGTGATATAGTGAATGTAACTCTCAATGGTCTTTTTTTTCAGTTCAGTTGTTTTTAGACTGAACCCCAGAAATAATTACTTTTTTTAATTACTTTCCATTTTTTTTTTTTTTTTTTTTATCATTTTTCCAAAATCTAAGTTTAAAGCTGAATGTTCATGCCTCTCATGTCTGACAGCTCAGTAATTCAGGTGCAGACTCTAAACGGTTACAATTTTGCAACATTTATTTGATGCATTTCTCAGTAGCATCTCTGGAGTATTGTATCAGTTCTAACAGCTGCCTGTAATGAAACCCAGAGATTCTGCTCAGCAGGGACAAAGATAAGAAATGTATCCATTTAGAATAAGGCCAGACGAGAAGATTCAGGGAGAATCGTCGCCTGGCAACTACTTATCTCCCCGAACTGCTTCCCCCTGCCTTCCAGTTGCTTAAAGGGGTGGTTCACCTTCAAGTTAACTTTTAGTATATTGAAGGACCAATTCTCAGAAACGTTTCAATTGGTCTTCGTTATTTATTTTTCATAGTTTTTTAATGATTTGCAATTTTCTTCTGTGTCTTTGCAGCTTTCTAATGGGGGTCACTGACACCATCTAAAAACAAATGCTCTGTAAGGCTACAAATGTATTGTTATTGCCACTTTTCATTACTTATTCTATTCAGCCCATCTCCTATTCATATTCCAGTCTCTTATTCAAATCAATGCCAAACGAGCGGCTGTCCCCCCGATATGCCCACCTTGAGGTCCTAGGGCTCAACGATCAGATCACAACGGAGGGGATAAGGGCGGTCGGATCGCAGGACCCATCTACAAACAGATGCAGCGGCGATTCAACGGGATTTTTAGTCCCGACCGATCGACATCAGGCCGACTTTCGGTCAGATATCGATTGGGTAAGCCCGTTGGAGGGTCCCACACACTTTGTCTGTCGGCAGCTTTTATTGGCCAGTGTATGGTCACCCTTAGTCACTGTGAATATTCTGGTGGAAAAATATTCTCAGTGATAACATGTGGAAACTTAGTCAAATTTACCGCGCTTTCGTATACGGTCGCCAATATTAGAAACATGTTTTATTTTGCAGATTCTATCTATTTTCCCAGTTTTTATACTTATTCATTTAAGAAATTTGCTATGTGACTTTGGAGCTAATTGTGCAGGTGGCTTGGTGTTTTGACCGGAGCAGAAGTTATAGTGGGAAGGCAGCAGGTCACATGATTCCTGGGGAGGGGGCACAATTGCCCATTACAGTAGCAACAGCATCTGACATGGGAATGTTTAATGTGATTAGAGGAAATCTCTGCTGTGCACACCCAATGGGCAGTGTACAGGTGCCACACACTTACCTCCCAGTCCAAGTAATCACAGACATCCTCAAAGTTTGTAAGTAGAGATACTGAGCAGAATAGCCGGGGCAGCTCATCCCTCGTCATTGGAGGAAAACGGCTATCTTTAAGGGCACTGCAAAGGAACAGAAGATTTCATGACATTAGAAATACATTCAGTGACAGAAAAACAGACATTAGTACAGATTTGTACAATAGATGAGCCACTTGCTGAACAAAAGTGATAGGGAGCTTTGTCTCCTCTTGCAGATGTCCTGATGGCTCATCTACATACAAAGAACAGATTCTAGCGGATTAGATTGCAGTTGGTCTTGACTGTGAACCCAAAGGGATGACATGGCAGCTGCTCGAGACGTCTTGTGATGTGGGACTACCTGCCCGTAGCTATGGCCAGTAAAGCTGAAATTTGTAAAACGGTCAGACCAAGTTAGGTCCAATAAAGTGCACCTGGCACATTCACAGTAGTCTTACTTAGTGCAGCGGCTAAATTTGGCATGCTAGTCATATTACGTGACAAAATATCCATAAATCTTAATTCTAAATCAGCTGTGTATTCTCCATCTAAATGTGCAAAACGCAGTCTTCATCGAACATAACCATGTGACTAATGCAATGAGATGAAATATAAGGCTACAGTGTAGGGTATTTGAAAAGCTGCCAGTGCTAAGTACATGCTAGATCAGTGATCTCCAACCAGTGGCTCGTGAGCAACATGTTGCTGTCCAACTCCTTGGATGTTGGGCTCAGTGGCCTCAAAACAGGTGCTTATTTTTTAATTCTTGACTTGGAGGCAAGTTTTAAGCCCCCCCATACACCGATAAAAGCTGCAGACAAAGTCAGCAGCTTATTGGCCCGTGTGTGGGGCCATTGGCTTCCCCGATCAATATCTGGCCGAAAGTTGGCCAGATCTCGATCGGGCAGGTTAAAAA
>CM044446.1:29682067-29693819 GCA_024363595.1 Xenopus borealis
AAAAGTTGTGGATCAACGCAAGCAATAAAACAAGCCCCAAGGGATGCAACTAAGGGTTGTGATCTGGCAGCCCCTATATGCTCTGGCAACCTACAGGGGCCTCTATTTTGCCGTATACATGGTTTTAATGCAACCAAAACTTGCCTCTAAGTCTGGAATTCAAAAATAGTTGGCTGCTTTGAGGCCACTGGGAGCAAAATGTTGCTTACAAGTCATTGGTTGGGAACCACGGTTTTAAAATAATCAATATAGTAAGTCATTAAATGGGAGAAGCGGGTTAAAGGAACAGTAACATCAAAATTTAATTAATAAAAAATAACCAATAAATAACCATGTACTCGCCTAAATCCTAAAACTCCCACTGACATGTCAAATCCACTGCCTTCTGCTAGCCCCAGGATAGTGGAAAAAATGGTCATAATTACGCTTTACTTATATAGCGCATACATATCTCACAGCACATTTCTTTCTCCTTATTTCCTCATACCTATTGGGCAGCATGATCAATGAGAAACCTGGAAACGCAGAATGTGTCCTACAACTGCTGCCGTCCCGGTTTGCCAGACTACAGAAGCAATGAACCTGGAATAAACGCAAGCCAGGAAGGACAGGCAGTTTGTAGGAGACTGACAGCAAAGTTCTCATCTTTAAAATATATATATATTTTTTTAACAATGTATCAGAGCACCCAAATGAGCAAACGTTTATTCTACACTGCAAGCTCAACAAACAGGATACTACACCTTTGCAACATGTGTAGGTTATGTATCAAAATACTAATTTTTCAGATTTTTTAATTAAAAAAAGTCTGACCAAATTAGAATCCATGATTTGACCTTATTTATTAAAAAAAACTATTTAATTGGATTGGGTAAAACTGGATAAAACCAAGCAAAAACATGAATCATACAGTTGTTTCGGAGGGGTTTTTCATGAAAAAAAAAGCATAAATGTTTCTGATTTTTGCCCTGAAAAGGATAAAAGTCAGATTTCCGGTCTAATTCCAGCACAGACCACAGAAACTTTCAAATAGTCTCCCATTGACTTGTATACAACCTCAGCAGGTCAGATGCTGAATTTTCAGATTCTGGCTTTTGAATTTGAGAAAAAAAAAATAAAAACCCTGAAAATTTTGAGTTTTGCCCCAAAAAGCCCAACCAGAGTTTAGTAAATAACCCTCTTAACGTGGAACCGTTTTACAACCTTTAGTGCAGAGACACGCTCGGAGTAAGGGAGATGTCACACAGCAACAAATCTCCTCTTTGGGCAACTAATATTCCCGAACTGCCTTCTCTTTGGTACATGGAGCACTTAGTTTTCCAAAGTCGCCCAAACTTTCCTCATGAGGCAACTTCGGAAAACAAAGCGCTTCGAGTGCCATCCCACTGGTGATTTACATTCTAGATGGCGGGAAGGCACTTCGGGGAGACTAGTCACCCAAAGAAGAGATTTGTTGCTGGGCGACTAACGAATCTGAGCGTGTCTCAGCACTTAGGCTACGGCCACACAAGGCCGATTTTTTGGGTGACCCCCCAATAAACAAACTAACTTATCAGCACGGAAATATTTATGTGAACTACATATTATAAACATTTATTATAAAGCAACAAATATTTATATTGGGAATTAATGGGGTGATCACCTATATGAGCAGCACTGGAACGACAAGTATGATCATTGGGCCACCAACTTTTGGCACAAGATATTTTCTTTATATCACAGCTTCTTGGCAGTTACAGTGCTACTTGGCCCGGTTTAGTTTGAGCCCCCGCTTTTCAGTATCAATCTTTTATACTGGCATACTTGCTAATTAAGGACTTGTTTAGCACCCAAGAGTACTACATGTCTTGGTCATGGGTGTCTCCTGGGAAATAACAATAGGAGACCGCAACACTTCTAATGGAGACCCTGCACGAATGTCCACATGATTACACAAATGCATGATGAGGCATTTAATTATATTTTGTCGCCCATGGTTCAAGACACCAATATGCCCTGCCCTTAAAGGAGAAGGAAGAAAGGCTAACGTTTGGCACACCCAAGTGTCTCCAGCCTTTCCTTCTCCTTGAAAGGGGATGTTCACCTTCCAAACACTTTTTCAGTTCAGTTGTTTTTCAAATAGTTCCCCAGAAATAAAGACTTTTTTTACCCACTTTCCATTATTTACTTTCTACTCTTTTTCCCAAAATCTAAGTTTAAAGTTGTATGTCCCTGTCTCTGGTGTTTGAGTCTGGTAGCTCAGTAATTCAGGTGCAGACTCTAAACCATTACAATTTTGCATTTTGTCGATATATTTCTCAGCAGCGTCTCTGGAGTATTAGCAACTATTGTATCAATTTGAATGGCTGCCTTGTAATGAAACCCAGAGATTCTGCTAAGCAGAGACAAAGTGTATCCTTTAAATGATATTACAGGGTTGACGACCGCCCCTCCCAGAGCTGCTTTAGATGGTGCAAAATAACACTTTAAAGGGGTGGTTCACCTTCAAGTTAACGTTTAGTATATTGTAGAAGGGCCAATTCATAAAACTTTGTAATTGGTCTTCATTATTTATTTTTCATAGTTTAATGATTTGCAATTTTCTTCTGTGTCTTTGCAGCTTTCTAATGGGGGTCCCTGACACCATCTAAAAACAAATGCTCTGTAAGGCTACAAATGTCTTGTTATTGCCACCTTTTATTACTTATTCTATTCAGTCCATCTCCTATTCATATTCCAGTCTCTTATTCAAATCTATGTAGGGTTGCTAGGGTAATTTGTACCCTAGAAACCAAATTGCTGACACTGCAAACTAGAGAGCTGCTGAATAAAAAGCTAAATAACTATAAAACCACAAACAATAAAAAATGAAAACCAATTGCAAATTGTCTCAGAATATCACTCTGTACATTATACTAAAAGTTAAAGGACACCTATTGGGGTAAAATGATACCCCCAACCAAAAGTGCAGGCTGATAAGAGCCCGCATTCCGGTTGGCGGTTTCACTGTTTTTTTTTTTTTAAAATATGCCCCTCGCAAGCGCTAGCGGCCCCGCTCCAGGAGGGAGCTCCCGGAGCGAGCAGCCGTATCTCCATAGGCGCGCGTCTTAATGACGTCACGCGCATGCGCAGAATGAAAAGCTGCCAGAATTGAGGCCGCTTTTTCATTCTGCGCATGTGCGCCTATGGAGAGACGGCTGCTCACTCCGGGAGCTCCCTCCTGGAGCGGGGCCGCTAGCGCTTGCGAGGGGCATATTTTTTTTAAAAAAAACAGTGAAACCCCCAACCGGAATGCGGGCTCTATCAGCCCGCACTTTTGGTTGGGGGTATCATTTTACCCCAATAGGTGAACAACCCCTTTAATCTTCAATTTTAGAAAAACTGGCACAAATAGAAAGTGATTGGAAACAGTTATTTCTAGTGATCTATCTCAAAACAACTACAGTAGAACTCCCATTTTATGTTTTTCAAGGGAACAGAAAAAAAATGGTGTAAAATCCAAGAAAATGTAAAATCAGGGAAATATATTCTGCATAATATATAGGTGAGACCACAAAATAACAATGTAAAATCAGGGAAATGTAATGTAAAATGGGGGTTCTACTGTAGTTTGAAGGTGAACAACCCCTTTAAACATGCCGCCTTTGTTTTCGGAGACGCTGTGGAAAAGGGTTAAGTCCTCAGATCAACTACAGTTGAATGTTTTTGGATGCAGAGTGCAAAACCACACACTGCTACAGGAGACATTCACCCATGGATACAGCTCAAGCTTGTTATGGAGTCAGTGGCAAACATGAGCCATCATTACACATTGGCCAGATGAACAGACTGCTCTTGTTTTGGGCGACTAATCTCCCTGAGTTGCTTACTCCTGTCTCTTGCTGGCTGAAATAAAAAGTCGCCTGCGCTAATTCACATGCGGCGGTGCGTTTTCCAAAATCGCCCGAAGTTGCCTGTCGAAGCAATTTTGGAAAGCGCACTGCCATGTGTGAATTACCACAGGCGACTTTTTATTTCTGCCAGCGTGAGACAGGGGTAAGAGATTCAGGGAGATTAGTTGCCCAAAACAAGAGGCGATTAGTCGTAGGGGCGAGTGCTGGGATCTCTATTCTTTAATATATCATTTTTTTTTTAAATAATTTGCATCATTATTCACCTTGAAATAAACCCAGCGAAGTGTTTTATTTATTTACATTATTTCCTGCAGCCCTCAGGCTTGGAATTTTAAAAGATCTGGTTTCTAAGGTCTAATTACCTCAGCAAAAAGCCAGCCGTTTGGAAATGAGGATGGAAGATGAATAGTACAGATACTGAAGATAAAGTACACACAAAGAAATATGTTTAAAAATTAAATTGAGTCTTCAGTTGCCTGACAACCAGACAGCATTTCAGTGGCAGCCTGGAAATCAGCAGGGCTAGGAATGCTAATAATTAAAAACAGAAAAAAAGCAAAGAGCAAATAAAAAAAAAAAAACAATTAGAATATGTCTACCTGTAACCGAGTAAAAGTTAACTCCCTGTTTAAACTATTCAGCTAGGGCATTTTCTAAAAGCAAATTCTTGCTAAAAGCAAATTAGTTAAAATAGTAAAAGGTTTTATCTTCTAGAAAGAGTGACCTTGTATTCCCTCTCAGACCTCCTGTATCTCATCCATCTTTACTTGGATTGCAGGAGGTTTTTATGTAATGAAAAACAGCTATCAGCAATAGTGGAGGACATACTGAATGTTCTGTGGCCAGAGTACTTTAAAATATCATACAAAAAAAAAAAGGGGGTTTATTGCGCAGTTTCATCTGTTCAGCTTGACCTTTTAAAACAACTGTTTAAAGAAATTTTATGTGAGAACACCACAAGTAATTAAAAAATTTTAATGGCAATGATTTAACTTTTTGGGAACAGAACAATCACATTAAGGCAGAGACATGAACCTCTTCTTCAACAACTAATCTCCCTGAACTGCCATCAGAGCGCATAGTTTTCTGAATTCACCCAAAGTTTCCTAGTGAGCAAATCAAAGTGCTCCGAGTGCCATCCTGCTGGCGATTTAGATTCTAACAGGCGGGGAGGCAGTTTTGGGGTGATTAGTTTCCTGAAGAAGAGGCGATTTGTCACCTGGCTACTAAATCTCCCCATGTTTCTCAGCACTTAAAAGGACACGCTAAAAGTTAGAAATCAATAAGGAATACAGTAAGTAAACTATTTTTTGCTCCATTCTGTGATAAACAAAAGCCTGCCATCAGAGAGGGTTCTAGATTCAGATCTCTTTTACAATGAGGGCAGAGACCGACGAGAAGATTCGGGGAGATATAGATGCTCGGTGACAAATCACCTCTTCTTCAGGAAACTAATCTCCCTGAACTGCCTCCCCACCAGCTAGAAACGAACGTGATGCAACTTCGGAAACACGAAGCGATCAGAGTTCCATCCAGACAGCAATTTATATTCTAGCCGGGGGGCAGGCAGTTCAGGGAGATTAGTCACCAAAAGAAGAGGTAGTTTGTCGCTGGGCAACTAATCTCCTTGAATCTCCACGTGTGTCTCTGCCCTAAAGAAAGTGGCAGATGAGTTTCCTTACATGTCACATAGGCACTTTTTAGGGTAAGGCCAGACAAGAAGATTCAGGGAGATTAGTCGCCAGGCCAGGAACCTCTTCCCCCTGCCCTCCAACTGCTTAATGAATAATCGCATGCGCTTGAAATTACCTAAAGAGGCAACTTGAGCGACTTTGGAAAACGCAGCGCCTCGTGTGAATAGGCGCAGGCAATTATTCATTAATCAGGTGAAAGGCAGGGGGAAAATTAGTCGCCCCAAAGAAGAGGCGATTAGTCGCCTGGCGACAAACCTCCCTGAATCTTCCCGTCTGGCCTTACCCTTAACCAAACAGGTTTAGATCTGTTCAGGAAATTGAAAGAGCATTTGCTTTGCGTTTGCTTCCTGGATGAGGGATGCACACCGCAAACTCCATTTTTAAGGTCTATTGTTAAATAGGGGAGTGTCTCCGGCAGTGTATATCCCCCATTGAGGAAAACCCAAAGCTGCCCATGCCATCTCCAAATGACTTTAAACCCCCAAACACAAAGGGTACAGAAAATGTTGTGAAATTTATCTATACAAGCAGTTTCAAATTGTTTCCACTAAAGTCATGGGAGGTTTCAAGCTTCCTCCAGTGAGGAAATAGTCTAGTCTCATAAAATGTGGATCTACAGGAGACGAAACAGCTGTACCGGCACTTGAATTTAATCTAGACTTAAGCAATTGCCATAGAAATCCAGAAGAAAAGCAGACATGCATGCTGTTATTTACAGAGCCTTCCACTGCAGACCTTCATCAGGTTGACTCGCCCCCCCAGGGCCTACCTGCACACACAATCTTAGACTTTACATTCAGTATTTTTATTTTCTCCTGTTTTCCAGTGGAACACTCGTGAGGCATAATCAAAAGGTGTAATTATTATATTTTATTGATTCTATGCCATTCTCAGCTTTGTGTTGTTCTTGAAGGCTTTCCTATCCCCCTGTTAAACAACCACTGCACTGGTGGAACTAGAATATTGATCTATCTCAAGGTTGAATTGATTTTTTCAGGTTTAGGAAGCATCTTGAACGCTGCTTCTAAGAGTAGAACTAGACAAACAATTTCTATGCGTTTTCGGAGAACCGCTTGACGACAAAATGCACGCGTCAAGTCTGATGCGACATAAAAAGGGAAGAGATAGAAATGTCGGAGGGTGTCGCAGCGTGCATCCGACACGACACGCATCAAACAAAAGCTTGCAGACAAAGGGTTATAGCGCTTGAAATACAAAGAAGTTACATATATTTCTATTTTCATTTGTATCCATTGAATTAACATTAAGCTTTAATTGTAGCTATAATAATCATTGGGTAATGTATTGCTTACTATAAGCTAATTACAGGCAGGTAAACGGCTAGCCAGTGGCATCCTGCTTTCTATCATAGAATTAGGAGGTTTTTTTTCTAAAACTAGGGTTTTAATGCCTTGGACCACAAATATCCCACCACAAAAAGCTGGAAAAAGTAGTCCAGAAGCAACTGTAACCTAGGGGGTACTTTATTCTTTTATAATGCACAAAAACCATGAATATCTTGTAAAGGATATCCTTTAACTGTGACTAGTGATGTCATCAGTTATAAACGGTGAGTAGTGATGTCATTTTTGTCACACGAATCACTAAAACATGTCTATTATAATAAATAATGTACCACTTGTTGAAAAATATGAGGATATTAGAAGTCACCTTGGAGTTCCATGCCCTGTATGAAATCACTCTACCTTCGGCCCAATGCTTTCATATGGTCATGAAACTCCTCTGTGACTTAGAATATCCTTATATTTTACAATTGGTACGTAATTCACAATATCATTGGTTTTACTTTTAGGTCTGTCAGAGAATACTATGAGAAGCTGTTGTGTAACATTCAGACTATGAAACAGAATAAGTATCTGGCATATTATCGCCCTCTATTTGTAAAAGCTACAACATGTTCTGTAGCTCTTTACAAAACGTATGCCTATCAGTGCCAGCCAGAATGGAGCTTACAATCTAATGTACCTATCAAGTACATACACACATTACAGTCAGTTTTATCAAGAGCCAGTTACCATTACTGTACATTTTTGGAGTTGGGGGAATCCAAAGACAGAAGGGAGAGAACAAACAAAAGCCTTGTGGTAAGAGAAGACCCCCAACATCACAAGACCGTTATTAACCACCATGCTGACCAATATCAATAATATATTTCTTGAGATCATGGTCAACGGTACTGTTCTATTACTGCAGAGAAAAAGACAAAATAAAAGACCCTCAACAGTAAAAGACAGTTATGCTAACCACCATGCTGGCCAGTATAAACCATACACATAAGAGAGTTACTCAGCATTCTGACTGTAATAGTTACAAACCCCATTTTTAATCCTGTACCTATAAACACAGCCGTTAGTTATTCTCACCCATAAACAGACATTACATCTTGTAAATAAGAGAGCAGCAGTATTTCTCACCGAGTCACAGAGACGACATACCACCCTAAAGCAAAGTATCTGCCTCAAACAGTGTTTTATTAGATGTTTAGCTATCTCTCTCTTAGATCAGCAGAGCAGTTTTGTTTTTCTGATCTAGGTATTGAACCTATCATCCAGAGTGCTCAGGGCCTAGGGTTTTCTGGATAAAGGGTCTTTGTGCAATTTGGGTCTCCATACCTTCAGACTACTAAAAAATTATTTAAACAGATTCTGCCTTCAATAAGGACGAATTATATAATTCTTGGCATCAAGTTCAGGGTACTTGATGTTTCAGAAATTTTCATGACTTTCATGACAGTAGATCGGCACCGGAAGATTATTCCTACTTTGCATGCGCCCGGAAAACGCCAGTCACTACAGGAATAAGAGAGAGGAGGAGACAAGATGGCAGCTGTGAATTCTGTTGAACAGGACCTGCAAGGTAGAAAGTATGGGGCATTTGCCCAGGGTACCAGGTAGGCCAGGGGGAAGAGACCTATTTAGGGTAGGGGGGGGTACAAATTAGGGGGTTTGGTTCTAATTTAAGCTTTTTATTCAGCAGCTCTCCAGTCTGCACATTCGGCAATGTGGTTGCTCGGGTCCCAATTAGCCTAGCAACCATGCCTTGCTCTGAATAAGGGACTGGAATATGAATAGGAGAGGCCAGAACAGAAAATGGAGTAATGAAATGTAGTACTAAACATACATTTGGAGCTTTACAGAGCATTTGTTTTTAGATGGGGTCAGTGACTCCCATTTGAAAATTGGAGTTAGAAGAAAAAGGCAAATACAAAAAAACTAAAAAATAATGAAGACCAAATGAAAGTTGCTGACCATACTAGAACATACTTAAAGTCTGAACAACCCCTTTAAAGACCCATCTGCTCCAAGTCCAGCTCTCTACAGCGTGTGTTTACAGGGATACCGTCATTGGAAATTTTTTTTTTCAAAATGCAGCAGTTAATACTGCTGCTCAAGTAGAATTCTGCATTGAAATCTATTTCTCAAAAGAGCAAATAGTTTTTTTTATATTTCATTTTGAAATCTGACACGGGGCTAGACATTTTGTCAATTTCCCAAGTCATGTGACTTGTGCTCTGATAAACTTCAGTCACTCTTTACTGCTGTACTGCAAGTTGGAGTGAGATCACCCCCTCCCTTTCTCCCCCCCCCCAGCAGCCTGTCAACAGAACAATGGGAAGGTAACCAGATAACCGCTCCCTAACACAAAATAATAGCTCCCTGGTAAATCTGAAGGTGGCCATACACGTAGAGATCCGCTCGCTTGGCAAGGTTGCCAAATGAGCGGATCTCTCCCCGATATGCCCACCTTGAGCTGGGCGATATCGGGCTGATCTGATCGTGGGCCCTAGGGCCCGATGATCGGATCAGAATGACGCGCATATGGGTGGTCGAATCGCAGGGCCACATCTGTGCACAGATGCGATCCAACAGGATTTTTAATCCTGCCCGATCGACATCTGGCCGACGGATATCGATTGGGGAAGCCCGTAGGTGGGCATTCACGGGCCGATAAACTGCCAACTCAGTCTGTTGGCAGCTTTTATTGGCCCGTGTATGGCCACCTTAAGAACAGCACTGAATTGTAAAACCCACGTCCCACTGTGTTCCATTCAGTTACATTGAAGGAAAAACAACAGCCTGTCAGAAATCTTTATCCAAGAGTTCTGGTGGTCCCACGCTCAATTAATATGTGGTATCTCGGACAGAGAAATGGCACCGTCAAGCCACATTTCTTCCAAATCAACATGCAATTAAACTCTGGAGAACCAAATTCAGTGTGTCTTGTCTTTATTTGCACAACATGTTTCTGAGGAACACCTCCTTCATCAGTTGCTTGTTACAAAGTATATATACTTTGTAACAAGCACCTGATGAAGGAGCTGTTCCACACTGAATTTGGTTCTCCAGAGTTTAATAGCCTGCCAGAAAGCAGTTCCCTCCTAAAGTGCTGGCACAAGTCACATGACATGGGGCAGCTGGAAAATTGACCAAATGTCTACCCCATGTCAGATTTCAAAAATGAAATATAAAAAAATCTGTTTGCTCATTTTGAGAAATGGATTTCAGTGCAAAAGTCTACTGGAGCAGCACTATTAACTGATGTGTGAAAAAAACATGTTTTCCCATGACAGTATCCCCGACCCAATATAATTTCTTTATGAAGAACTTTATAACAAATGACTGCTTTCTTTCCCCATGGACACCACTATACAATGTTATAATGGTACAGGTATGGGATCCATTATCCGGAAACTCAATCCAGAATGCTCCAAATTACGGAAAGGCAATCTCGCATAGACTATTTTTTTATTTTTTAAAGATCTTCCTTTTTTTCCCCTCTAACAATAAAACAGTAGCTTCTACTTGATCCCAACTAAGATATAATCGATACTTATTGGAGGTTTAAAACCAACCTACTGGGTTTATTTAATGTTTACATGATCTTCTAGTAGACTTAAGGGTAGGGGCAGACAGGGAGATTCGGGGAGATTTTGTCGCCTGGCGTTTTTTGCAGGCGACAATCTCCCCGAATTACCTTCTCCCTGTCTGCCGATCGTAAAAGCACAAAGCGCCAGCGCCTGTGCAGACGCGGCGTGCGATTTCTGGAATCGCCCGAAGATACCTCGTGAGGAAACTTCGGGCGATTCCGGAAATCGCCGCGCCTGCACAGGCGCTGGCGCTTTGTGCTTTTACGATCGGCAGACAGGGAGAAGGTAATTCGGGGAGATTGTCGCCTGCAAAAAACGCCAGGCGACAAAATCTCCCCGAATCTCCCTGTCTGCCCCTACCCTAAGGTGTGAAGATCCAAATTACAGAAAGATAGGTTATCCACTAACTCCCAAGTTCATGAGCATTCTGGATAACAGGTCCCGTACCTGTACCAAAACGGATGCTCACAAATAAGTAAATCCTTTTTTTCACTATATTGAGCCAATTATTCAATACATATTTGCGAGTCAGACTGTATTAAACATATGATAGAATACAAGGGACACATTCAGATCACAGGTCTATTGCTGAACAGCCTGGTCAGATACAGTCCCACCAGCACTGCCGGCACGTCTTTATGTGTATTATAACAGTGTCAACACAATGTCATGTTTTTACTGATCTTGCTGTTTTTCTTACTGACACATGAAAATCCAGCCTCATTTTACAGTCAGAAAATGTATTGAGAGTTGGCAAGATTGGCCTTCAGCCATGCACAGCTACAGCCAGAACCATTAATGACATTTGATCTCTCAAGAACTATTCTAAATGGCTTTTTTTTAATGCTATGCAAAGCAAATTTTGGACATACAAGATATGGCAAACACTACAAATATTCTTATTTCTTGGAGTTCTTAAGCAAACACACCATATGTACAATGCAGATAAGCAGTTGCAATTTCTGAAATTCTTTCCTATTGTGGTGCTGCTGGCTCATTTAATCTGCCCTGAACCACAGATCAGCATTATACGGAACAGGACTTCCCACATCAACATGAAACTATAAATACATAAAAAAAGTCACAAAGGTGTTCCCAGGTGAAATAAAGGCATAACAGCACAATGATTACAAAGGGCACACAACTCCAAAGTAACTTTTAATAGTCTTTTCTTTTGATGGTATTCATTGTTTTAACAGGAAAGGTGCATTCTGGTGAAATGCTATTCTCCAAAGTTTTCATTTACAACTATTCTACTTTCAATTATTCTAGCTCCACCTGTTCTCCCCTGTGATCCT
>CM044446.1:29696104-29706174 GCA_024363595.1 Xenopus borealis
TCATTAAAGAAAGTAAAAATGGGATTTTATTTCTTTGCCTTTCCTTGCCCTTTAATTGCATGCTGCTTTGTGGAAAGGCCACCTAGGCCCAGGCCTAGGGTGACAGGATTATAGGGTGGTGGCATGCTGCCCAGCCACACCCACGTTGGTCCAGAACAGGCCCGGACTGGCCATTTATGGGTTAGGGCAGATGCCAGAGGGGCTGCTATAAGGTCCCATAGAAAGTCAGTGTTTAGTGGGCTGGTGGGGGCTGTTTGGGCCTCTATGTGGGCTGATGGGCCTCTTGTGTACCTGAAATGCCAGGGCCTATTTTAATTCTCAGTCCAGTCCTGGTCCAGATACACAGGAGATACTATAGTTTTTAAAATTTCCCATGCTCCAATCCCCATTGATCCAGTCCTGAGGATGAAAATTTGAGAATGAAGGACAGAGTATTGGGGTTAGGGTTGACACCTTTTCTTGAAAAAAATACCGGCCTTCCTATATATTTACCTTTTTTTTTTCCTATTAATAACATTGGGATCAACCATCAAAAATATCGGCCAGGCCGGTAAAATACCAGCCAGGTGGCAACCCTAATTGGGGTGAAGAACAGCAGTGGGCCTAGGAGCGCCGCTATGTAAATCCGGCCTTGGGGGGCAGCCATTCAAAGCTGAAAAGAAAGAAAAGGCACAGGATACACAGCAGATAACAGATAAGCACTGTAGTATACAATGGGATTCTTCAGAACTTATCTGTTATCTACTGTGTATCCTGTGCTAGTATAGCTACACAGCAGCTTGTTTATTTAAACTATAGTTGTGTTTGTAAAGCAAACACACCAGTTCTACCAGGTCAGGGCATGAGTAGTGTAATAGACAGGCAAATGAGGATGATGCAAAGGTCACCTCCAGCCTGCAGATAGCAGTGTTAGGTAATCTGGAAACAGTAAGGTTGATGCCATGTGACTGTGCGAGGAATGCTGGGAAAGAGGAAGACAAGACAGGAAGGCAAGGAGAGAGCAGCCACAGATCTGGTAGCAGCAGGGGGAGCTAGATCCCCTGTGTGGTAAAGTTGGTAAAGTGCAGGGAAAGCTGCAACAACTGCAGATTCCACTTATTGTGTCAGTGATTGTCAGTCAGGGAAGGACTTCTCTCTCCATTTAGACCCCTCAGGTTCCTGTCCCAATAGGCCTCACTGTAGCTATTGCAGATTTAGGGACTCAGGTAATTGTTCCATAAGAACCAGAAGGTTCATTAGTCAGGCCCCTTCTCTGAGCAGAGTAGGTTAGACCCCAGGTTCCAGGGCCCATTAGGATCCCTCACCCCGGCTTAGTTTCTGGCACAGTTCTATCCAAAGGAGAGCCAGGACTAACTATTGGACACTGCACTCCCTGGTAATACCCTATGGATTACAAATATACTGGAATTCATGGATGCAACACCAGGGATTACAGATAAGTGCGCACCAACGTAAAGTGTACACAACAAGCAGGCCTGAACTGTCAGTTATATGTGGTGCACCACAGGTTAATACATGGTTAATAACTGTATTACTTTGTTCTTTACGGATAATGTTTGTATTTGTTTGTTTGCTTCTGATTTACATGTTCTAGTAAAACTGAGAGTTCCATATTCACTTTTATTATAAACTCAGCAAGTGTGTCATGTTTACTTTGTACCATGCTGTTAAAGGAACCCATACCTTGCCAGGCTACCCAGAAGGTAACAGGTAATTTGGTACAAATTGGTGGCAGTGTGGTTACTATACACAGAATTGTTTTCTGCTTTACTTGTGCAATCTTCTGTTTTTCAATTTGCTTTGTATTATAAAATGGCGGCAGAAAATCACCAAGCCAATTTATTCCTTGACCCCCCCCCCCCAGTGTTAGTACCTGAAATCCAACCCGCCCAGGTCAGCTCTGCAGGGACTGGGGGCCAGAACCAGAAACCAATTTTTAGACCTGATCCATTTGATGGAGTTACTAGGGAGTGGACAGACTGGCTTGAACAGTTTGAGCTCACTGCTACTATCAATAGCTGGGATGAAACTGCCCGGTTACAGGTGCCTAAACTTATGCTACAAGGGAAAGCCAGACAAGTGTATCAAGGCTTTAATGCTGAAATTAAAGGGAACTACCAACTGCTTAAGGCTGCTTTAAAGCAAGTTTTTGATCCTGACTTGGGGATAGAACAATGACGGTCATTCTATGTATTAGCAAGATGAAGCCCACAATCTGATTTGCAGCACCTCCAGTGCACTGGAGATCACCTTAGACACAAAAATAAGCAAATCATTTTATAGGAATGCTATGCAGTGCATATTGGCGTAATGTAGAAGTTTGGCGGCAATCCTAAAATACACAACTGCAATGGTACAACCTAAAAGTGCTGTGCTGACAGTTGCAATGATTTTGGCATGAAAACATTTGCTTGGCCCCACATCTCCCATTTTTGCTATAGATAAGCCCTCTGCAAATGTACAGTTACACCCACACAGTCTTACCCACACAGTCTCTAGAGAACAGCAATGGCTGTCCTTGAAGAATATCTATCCATCTATATTTATATCAGGCCCAGACTGCAGTGCTGTTTTTAGGTATGGTGCAACCCTAGGCACCGTCAATGATTAGGCATGAGTCAGGAACAGCTGGAGAACACAGCCTACATTGGGAAGTGAGAAATAGGTTGTGGCACCTTTAAATAGTTTAATTTTGCCCTGTTGCAGAAGAAATAAAAGGACCCCACTGCCCCATTTGACAACAATGCTGTATGATAATAAGCTTCCTGTAGTATAATTGCATGACTTCCAACATCTGAATTATCAAATGAGCATGCCTGTTTCTCCCTGACCATGCCCAGTTATAAAAGGACACCTCCAAATAAACCCAAACCCCACCATTTCCCAGTGAAGCTCTTGAGCTCTGCTCTCCAGACATTTTAAATCCAGACAGAATCCTCCATTCAGCACTGAAACCATGGCACTCTCAGAATTAGGAACCACACACACTGAAAGATTTAAAGTCACTTGCTTTTGTACCACTTTACACTTATGTTCAGAAGAAAAAACTTCCCTGCTACAGGTATGGGATCTGTTATCTGGAAACCCATTATCCAGAATTCTCTGAATTACGGAAAGGCCTTCTCCCATAGACTCCATTTTATCCAAATAATCTACATTTTTAAAAATGATTTCCTTTTTCTCTGTAATAATCAGTTACTTGTACTTGATCTAAACTAAGATATAAAGAATCCTTATTGGAAGCAAAACCAGCCAATTGGGTTTATTTAAAGGGAAACTGTCATGGGAAAACATGTTTTTTCAAAACACATCAGTTAATAGTGCTGCTCCAGTAGAATTCTGCACTGAAATCCATTTCTCATAAGCGCAAACAGATTTTTTTTATATTCAGTTTTGAAATCTGGGGCTAGACATTTTGTCAATTTCCCAGTTGCCCCTGGTCATGTGGATTTGAATGCAGAATTCTGCTGGAGCAGCACTATTAACTGATGCGTTTGAAAAAAATATGTACTGATAGAATTCTGCTGAGAAGGAAAAACCACAGCCTGCCAGAAAGCAGTTCCCTCCAAGTGCTCGCACAAGTCACATGACTGGGGCAGCTGGGAAATTGACAAAATGTCTAGCCCCATGTCAGATTTCAAAACTGAATATAAAAAAATCTATTTGGTCTTTTGAGAAATGGATTTCAGTGCAGAAGTCTACTGGAGCAGCACTATTAACTGATGCATTTGAAAAAAATATGTTTTCCCAATGACAGTTTCCCTTTCATGTACTGCCAAGCTTGGGGAGTAATGGACCGCCCCAAATGTTACCAATATGCTTCATGTACTGGTAGAATCACTCAGTGGCATGATTTATGCTGGAGGTGACTGAGGTCTCTTGTTTGTGGAAGTGTCTGTGATGGGCTGAAAGCTTCAATTCTGCAGAGTATAAGGCTATTGATCTAGTAGTCCTGCCATTATTCTATGTTTTATTAGTGAGTATAGAATAGAGTATATTTTGTTTTTATACCTACAAGAAGACCACGAAGGCGCAAAAAACAAGGTCTCTTGTTCCTACAAAGATAGTTGTTGTTAAGTAGGGTTAATGTTCTTTGTGCAGGGGTATGTTAAACAAGTTGGGTACATTAAACAGTAATCGTTGAGGAGCATGTGAATTCATATATTCATATCCTGGAGATTTTTATGAAGCATCGAGGCTGTCACTGAGCAGTCATGCATATATACAATATAAGCTGCTTATACTTCACATATCTCTTCATCTGCCCAAATCTACAGTTCTCTCTCCTCCTACAAATAAAGAAGCTTAAGGTTGAACCTGTGGCAGCAGTGCAGGCTGAGATGGAATAGACGGGGGGGGGGCATCATTTCATAATTGATGTAAGAGAGCTGATCTGTGCATTGGACCCTGACACCAGAACAAATCTCATTAAAACACCTTCTGTATTACATGAGCAGCTTGACCGGTGTTAGTGCATAGATCATTTCTTTTTATGATGATTTATGAAAAAGGCCCTCTGCATCACAGGAACTGCAGAGTAATCAGGTGATCATCACGCTGCCTGTGTCCTGATTCTGGTCATCTTAGTTTTCTGCACTTTATGAATGGAAGCAAGTGGCATTAGCACTTTTGTGCATATGCTTTATAAAGTACCGCATAGGTTTGTGGTTTTGTGGTGCTATAAACCGTAAATAAATAAACCTCTATGTGCCCATCAGCAGTGGCGCTCCGCCAATGAGGCGAGTTGAGAAGCTCACCTCAGGCAGCAGCACTAGAGAGGTTTCCAGGGGCAGCAACAATCTGCTCCTGGTTCCTTTAAGAGCTGAATTAAATTTGGCTTTACTAGTGTGAGAGAGTGCAATTGCGCTCTCTGCATTAGTGTTCCTGCCTCCCCTCCCAACAGGTAAGCCGGCAAGGGGGGCGGCATTTCAGGAGCTGCCTTCATCAGAAACGGCGCTGCCCATCAGTGCAATTGACATAGATGGAAGTGATGTTACAATGTACTGCACATGCTTGTGACGTCGCCCACTGCAACCTGCACCTGATACCCCCACCTCTGATACCGGATTTCATAGGAATATATACAGTTGCAAGGGAATAGGAGTTTTTTGCACCAAAACTATAGTTACCATATAGGCATCAGAGGGCCAACCCCTTAAAGCTAGGCACAGGTCTTTGAGTGCTTATTTGGTAAATACGACCCTGAATAGAATCTATACAGCACATCAAGTTACCAGGCAACCATATACTGTAATGCTAGCAGGAATAACTGTGAATGCTCTGTAACTGTGCAATATTGATTACCATTATCTATTTGGTATTCATTTGGATTTTTTCCACAATTCTCAATTTATCACTACCTCATCCCTTGTTCATATTTTTCCTTTCAACTGTAATCCCTTCATAGCATTGGCTCATACATTGTGCTGTCTCCACCACTCGTCAGGGCAGGTCACTACTTTCACATTCCATTCCTAAATGTCACTGTACTCCTTACCCCCCCCCCAACCATCGATAACTGTGTAGCATGGGCATTGGTATGTGGTTGGGATGCACTAATTCGGTTTTGGGATTCGGACAGGAATTGGCCTTTTTATGCAGGATTCGTATTTGGCTGAATCCTTCTGAACCGAATCCGAATGGTAATTTGCATATGCACATTAGGGGCAGGGAGGGAAATTATGTGACTTTTTGTCAGAAAACAAGGAAGCAATTTTTTTTCACTTTCCCATATCTACTTTGCATATGCAATTTAGAATTCAGATTCGGTTCGGTATTCGGCCAAATCTGTTGCGAAGCATTCGGGGTTTGGCTGAATATATAGTATACGAACTCTCATTTTTGCACCTAAACATGATTATCCAAAACTTGCCTTGTTAACAGTGTCCACAAAATGGTGCCTGCCTGCCTGCTGTGATTGTGAATTCTAAGACTGGAGGAGATTCTAATAATTTATATAGCGTAGGTGAAATTTATTTTGCTGTACATACACAGTAGATACGATTTTGGAATTGTTTCTTAGGGTAACAGATTCCCTTTAAAATAACAACAAGACAATACGATCCATATGAAAGGAATTCAAAGTTGCTCTTATTTTATGCTATGGCCACAATAATCCCTTAACGACCAATTTTCCTTTAAATTTGTGTAGGCTGGGTGTGAACAAATATCTGAGTGCACTGATATGTGCTTGGATAGAAAATCGACATTTGAAACATAATTAGTAATAATTGTTGCACACACAAGCACAGTTTCTAAGGATCCCTGCACCTACATTGGCCTCATGGATTGTAGCTAGAGACAGGGAGTATTAGTAGAGAAACCCCTGACACTGCAGAAATGATTGAAATCAATTGAAGTATCTCAGCACCGGTATCACCTGTAACAACAAGGATTGTCTCAGCTGACACTCATCTGGCTACAGCCAAAGGTTAAACCTGAAGAGCACATAATCATTACTCAAATTTAATTTACCAAAGTAAATCAGTCATCGTGTCTCACAGATTATATGCATTTACAAAGTACATAAAGCACTTATGCCAATCCTCATTGCAAGTTCTGAAGAGACAGGATCCTACATAGAACAGCAGCCCCACTGCATCTTGGGATTTGCAGATTTGTAAATTGCTTGCAGAACACTATCTGTATTTCACAACATCACTTGGGCATAAATGTTATGCATTCTTTGAAGTTAATTAGGCTTAATGTGTTGCCTTTCTGTTGCTGCACATCTCAAGGGTTATTAGGGCAGGGGCACACGGGCAGATTCAGGGAGATTTAGTTGCCTGGCGACAATCTCCCTGAACTACCCACTCGTGCCTTCCCACAGACTACAATGAATAGTCACCAGCTGGGTAGCAAATGCAGCGCTTCGTTTTCCAAAGTCGCTTGAAGTTTCCTTGTGAGGCAACTTTTGATTTTAGCCGGGAGGGGGAAGGCAGTTTGGGGAGATTGTCGCCCCGATGAAGAGGCGATTAGTCGCCAGGCGACTAAATCTCCCGAATCTGCCCGTGTGCCCCTGCCCTTACTTGTAATTTGACATGTTCTCTTAGCTTGACAAGAAAATTGCAACCTTCATATAATAAGTCTGAAGAATGTAAACCAGTTATCATGGCTGCATTATACTGGTGTAGTTTAAAGGGATAGTGTCATGGGAAAAAATGTTTTTTTTCAGAACACATCCGTTAATAGTCCTGCTCCAGCAGACCTGACATGGGGCTAGACATATTGTCAGCTTCCCAGCTGCCCCAGTCATGGGACTTGTGCTCTGATAAACTTCAGCCACTCTTTACTGCTGTACTGCAAGATAGAGTGATATCACCCACTCCCTCCCCCCCCCAGCAGCCTAATAACTGAATAATGGGAAGATAACCAGATAGCAGCTCCCTGACACAAGATAACAGTGGCCTGTTAATATAAGAACAGCACTCAATAGTAAAATCCAGGTCCTACTGTGACACATTCAGTTAGGAGAAACCACAGCCTGCCAGAAAGCAGTTCCATCCAAAAATGCTGGCTCTTTCTGAAAGCACTAAAGCCTACTCACAAAATACACTTGCTGGTTCAGGAATGAAATTTTATATTGTAGAATGTATTATTTGAAGTGTAAACAGTGTAAGCTAGAAATAAAAACTACAACATTAAAATCATGGCAGAATCCCTTTGAGAAAAAAGGTACAGCAAGCACGATGATCATGAAGAAGAATTACTAATGATAAAAGTCAAGTCCAACTTTGCAGCTTTTCAGCTGTTGTAGTACTACAACTTCTAGTATCTCTGATCAGCTGAAGAACATAAAGTCAGGTTTTCCGCTAGATCTTCAGGCACAGCCTTTAGCTAAATAAGCCATATCCCTGAAGGCATGTGTCCTTGTAGATTATTGGCATAGAGAAGAGTGTCTGATTTACAGTCCTCTAGCAGAAGCCATTAATTATTACTGAAAGCATGTGACCTATGGACTTCAGAAGGATGTAATGTACTGTACTTTAAAGGTCTATGTAATCTGCATAGAGAGAACACTATCACTGAGCTATAAATCAGTTTGACATAAGAACAAAGCTGTCAACTCCCCCTGTTTCTTTGGGAGTTACACGATTTTGCCCCACTCTCCACTGCCATCCTACCGCATTCTCCTAATTGTGTAAAATTTCCCTTCAAATTCTGAGTGTCATAAAGAGTATATGTGTGGGTAGCATTCATGGGAATTCAGCACTGCACATTTGCACATGACGTCCGGTCTGCGCTGATAAGTGATCATCGGGTGTTGACAGCCCTATAAGATAATCATGTACCATCTACCCATGTGGATGATTAGGGAAACACCCCAAGAATCTTTGGTAGTAATCCCTACATAAAACAAATATTCCTCTGCACAGCCAATGAGCTAATTAAAATACTAAAATCCACATCTAGGCTAAATTGAGATGAAGACAACCAAGATTGTTGGTTGTTTCCATAGGGTTTCGCCAAATAAAGGCTCCACCTTAAACCAGGGCTCCCCAACATCTTTTTTAACCGTGAGCCACGTTCAAGTGTAAGATAATGTTGAGCGCAACATAAACATGCAAAAATTCCTGGGGCTTCCAAATAAGGGCTGTGATTGGGCATTGGCAGCTTCTTTCTTGACATGGAGGAGGATCTGTTTGGCAATACACGTTTTTTATGCAACTAAAGTCTCCCTTTATGCCAAAAATTCAAAAATAAGCTCCTGCTTGGAAGCCACTGAGAGCAACATCAAAGGGGTTGGAGAGCAACATGTTGCTCACGAGCCACTGGTTTGAGATCACTGCCTTAAACAATGGGAAGCTTAAAGTAAACAACAAGAAGCTACAGGCCAACCTCATAACAAACAAATAAAGCAGAGTCAACAACGGAGTGACCAGAGCAAATTTTAGGATGGGCATCCAACCTTGGAGATAGTCCTTCATACCAGCTAGGGCAGGGGTGTATCTGAGAGGGAGTCCATGACATCAGGGGCTGGGTTTTGACATTATGGGCTATGGACCCATATCCCTGATTATGTAGGGGGGATAAAGGGGGAGCTCAGAGCTGGCATATGTGACTGGAGCTTGACTAAATATATCAAGTAGGTAAATGGAAATTCCCATTTGGTAGGCTTGCATAAGGCCCTGGATGTGTTCCCCACTCACTCGGTCTCCATGGGCCCACAATATAATACCGTAATTTTCTCAGGGCCATACAGCCCTATTAGTCCGAACACCTGGGTGACCAAATGAGGCAAAGATGTGAACAGCTTTGCGTTCATTCATGGCATCAAATGTTTCAGGCACTCATTGTTCACTGGTTGGCTGGCTTGTCAATGGAGGGAAGTGATGGCAAGCTAGGGAAACACCTCTTAAAGTGCTTCTATTGCAGAAAAACATATCTGCTGCCCACCGCCTTTAGACTTCAGTTAGCTAGAAAACAGTGAAGTGAGTCACAGTCACAGTTATACTTTTTAACTTTTTACTTTTTCTACCAGGTTGGTTACTGAACTAACTTCAGGTCCTATGTACAAGAACTTTAATGCATTCAAATTCTGGCTATGCTCATTTACAAGGCAAATGTACACATAATACCCACACTATCACACTAACACTAATTATATGTATTCACTATCTATTTTACTGCAGGCAGAATACTTTATATATGGCCACATGCTAAAATGTTTACATGTAAGTGCCTATAAATAGAAAAAAGCATACACCCACACATCCCAGCACTGATATTGATAGGTACATTATTCCTGTACTGCAGCACAGTGATGCATTATGTAGAATAGAGTTTCCATATCCAGTAGCTACTGTCACGGGAAAACACTTTCAAAACAAAGCAATTAATAGTGCTGCTCCAGCAGAAATCAGCATTGCAATCAGTTTTTCTAAATAGCAAACATATTTTTTTATATTCAATTTTTAAATCTGACATGGGGCTTGACATATTGTCCATTTCCCAGGTGCCCCCAGTGATGTGATATGCTCTGATGCACTTCAGTCATTCTTTACTGCTGCACTGCAAGTTGGAGTGATATCATCCCCTCCCCCCCAGCAGCCTAACAACAGAACAATGGG
>CM044446.1:29707890-29721845 GCA_024363595.1 Xenopus borealis
TACAAGTCGCCAGGCGACAAAATGCCCCCGAATCTCCCCGTCTGCTCTAGCCCTTAATGAGGACACAGTCTGAAAATTTCTTGAGATAACAAGGGTGTGGTTTAAAGGGGAAGTGGTCAACACTGGCTTCCATTATCAGCCCTCCAACATGTAGGCCAGAAAAATGTCAGCCCTCGGTATCACAAAAGATGGACAGCACTGACCTAGAGCAAAGCCTGCCAAAAAATAGATCTTGGGATCAAAATTTGTTATTGTATAAATATTAGATTATAAAGGTGTACCCATAGGGGAATAAGAAGAACAACTGCTATGGGGCCTCAGCTGCTATGAAATAGACAAGCCTGCTTAACAAAATGCTTTGTTTTCATTAAGGTGACCCTTCAGTAGGATTTTTTACTTCTAAAAAGAATAATGATCAAGTACAAGGCACTGTTCTATTATTACAAAAAAGGGAAATATTTTCTAAAATGTCTATGGGAGATATGGCCTTCATGTGATTCAAAGCTTTCTGGATAATGGCTTTCGTATAACAGATCCATACCTATATCTTGTTGCAGGTAGTAACGTTGTCAGAAACACAATAATGACATTCTCTATTTTTTGTTATCCTTAAAAGCTTTGTTTGTATAAGTGCAATGTTTGTTTTGTGTATTCTTGTTATTTTCTATATTCCAAAAGGTGTAGTGGTGACAGATTGTGGATGTTAGTCACTGTGCGGCAGTATCATCCATCGTGATGGTTCTGTGCTGACTCATGGTTCTAAGTGTACGTGAGAATAAATCAGTGAACTGAGCTCACAATCATTAGCGTCTGTGCCTGCTTGTAGAAATAATAGTCTCTGTTTATACATTGTATTTACCTTAAACATTTATTAAATACATGCATCACCTTATGAGCTATCATCGCATCACATTTTTTCCATTTCACATTTTGGCCCAAATTCATTAAAGCGCGAAGCGTCTAACGCTAGCGCTAATTCGCCAGCGTGACATCGATTCGTAACCGGCAATTCACTAACACCGGCTCTGGCGAATTAACGCCCCAAAGTCCCAAAAAAACGCTGGCGTGTTCTACTAATGGAGGGTGATAGTCTGAAAAAGTCGATTTTTTTTTTGGGGGGGGGGTTACCCTCCTTTCCCCCTACATTTCCTAACATATGGCAACAGAACTATATAGGGGGCACATGTAGGGCAATAGGACAACTTTATTTAATTTATTAAAGGTTTCCTGGGCTTGTGTAGTGGAATGTAGTGGCTGTAACGTATACTTCTATTATAGGTTAAAGTTCCCGCCATATGCAAATTAGGCTTCGCTAGCGTAACTGCGCTCTGCCTAGCGAAGTAACACTAGTGCATCTACACTACAGTTCGACCTAAGCGTAAATTCGTACTTTAGTGAATTTGTGTAGCGCTGGCAAAAATTCGCCTGGCGAAGTGTGGCAAACGCTAGCGGAGCCAAAGCTAGCAAATTTTCGGATATTAGTGAATGGACATTTGTTCACATTTTTGTCTGTGCATGTTTTCATTATACACATTTAAAGGTAAACTAAAAACTAAAAAGTTCACACAAGTAGAGTGATAGTGTAGAGACCGTTTGCAGTAGGCTAGCTATTTGGGTTTATTTAATGTTTAAATAAATAAAGCCAAAGGTCCAGCCGTATCCAGGTCCTGAGCATTCTGCATAAAAGATCCTATACCTGTACCTACATACCGTAAATGTATTTTATGGGTTGCAGGTAGTATTTAAATATAAATGTAAAGGTGTAGGTCTGTGATAAAGGTTTCTTTATCTCCATTTCACATTGTTCCTCCCTCAGATGGCACCACTTCTGGTCTATGATACAATGATGTCACTTTTGATGTAGTGATGTCACTTTGTATCTATAGTGATGGAGTGGGGTGGATTGCGGGTAAAGAAGTTGCACTGGCTGACAGGTCTTTGTGGCTAACAATGCAGGTCTAGGTGCAGGTTAAGTGCGGTTGTACCCAATTAGACCAGTGCAGCTTTTTATCATTAGGCAAGTGCATGATACTTAAAGCCTGGAGTTAACCTGGAGGAAATCATAACATTTTGCATGGTGTACAACAACCCTGTAACATTACAAATGGTCCTCAAATTCACACACATCATTGTGTTGTGTTTATGTCAACATACTGTCATACCATCCTTAAACAGTCAACTCCCTTACTCCAGCGGCCAAGTAGTGGCCCTCGGCTGGTAACAAACCCTGGGGAATGAGGTATCACTAATCCTGCACAGTAATTAAATAACAGATTCTACACATGCTCAGGAAAGGAAACATTATTTCTTCATCATGAGTTGTGCTGGCTTCGGACCTCAGAAAGTCTTTCATAATTACTAGAATATGGTTCAACTATTTCTAGTATTTTTTCAGACAATTAGTCTTCTTTCTGTATAATGCAATATATAATCTTCAAGTCTAGATATTAGGGATACTAGAAGAACATCAAACCTTTTGCAGGAAAGGGCAGGGAGAAATTCCCACAGAGTTTAAATAAAATTAGATAGTTAGTACAGATGTTAAATCACAATCCCTATGTAGTTTCTATCTGAAATAATGTTTAGATCACGTCATGGTAGAAATAGCAACCAGTACCACACCAACCAAATCACTGTCACATGTAATAGCATTATAACTGCATTGGTAAGACAATGTGGCGTAATGGTTTCCTTTGACTTTCCCCAATCTTAAAACTAGCTAGAGCCAGTAAAAACACATTCATCACACTCTTAAAAGTTTCATGCCTTTATTATACTATCATTTCTAAATTACAAACCTGTCATTACAATCAGCTTTGACATCAATACTGACTCCTGAAAAGATTGATTTTTATATGTTTTTATAGTAAATATTTCTTTTTTTTCTTTTGTATGTATTGGGAATATTCTGTGATGACTTTAGCTGTAGGTACAGGTATAGGACCAGAATGCTTGGGACCTGGGGTATTCCAGATAATGAATCTTTCCATAATTTGGATCTTCATACCTTTAGTGTAATAGAAAATAGTGTTAACATTAAATAAATTCAATAGGCTGATTTTACTTTTAGTAGAGATTAAGTATATCTTAGTTTTGCTCAAAAACAAGGCTGTGAGAGGCTCTTCATTGGAATGTGAAGCATTTTCATGAGGCATGCAGTATGGTCGCATTTTTTCCCATCAACTGCAAACACTGATGCCTGCTCCTAAGGCTATTCAAATGGTTGCATTATAGATATAACCAGTGTCTGCTATCTTACTTTACTTTGTACTCAGCGTTCATGGAGGAACTGTGGCTAGGAACAGACAGGAATATTGGGCTTCTCATGGGGAATTGATCAATAAGGACCATTTAAATCAGGGAAAAGAGGGCAAAGCAGTTTAATGATAGCAGTCTCAAACTGACATGGCAGCTTTATGGATGCAAGAATAAAAGCACCAAACTGTTTGTAAGAAGCCAGTGATGAATTACAACAAAATAACCTTGTGTTTTTAATTGGCATTCCAACAGGGTGTATTCTTCTTTAATATAATGGCACACAGTGATTTGCAATGAGTAATTGCCCCATACCTTTGGAGCTCTGAGGAAATTAGGCACCCTATGTGGCTTCAGATTTCAGAAGTAAAAGACGAGACATGATAGGTAGTAGGTTTCCAGTGGTAATGGAGGCAGGAATGAAAGCTTGGGTTGTGGAACACATTACAGGTGGTTGTACCTGAACACACATCAGAGGAAAAAGGAACTACAAAGGGTCACTGGTGGATTATTATTGAAATCGCTAGTTCTTTAGAACTACTTCATATATTATTTTGCCTGGACAGCTTTTCCTTCCCATATTTTAATCATTAACAAACTGTGGGCCCCTGCAATAGTATTTAAAGGTATAAATGAAGGTTCAGAATGCAACCACATACCCCTAATAATTCCTGTCTGAGTACTGAGAGCAAACTTGTGCATGTAAATATCTGTCTGGTAGCTGCCAGACCCCCCCTTCCCCTTCCTCTCACTGGAGCTATGTTTACTTTATGAGATAATGCCTGTAAAAATACTAATTCATAAGAGATTTTTTAACCCAAAATGGGCACCACCCTCTCTGAAATTACTGTCCCTTCCATTAGTCATATCCTTTCCTGGTTTCACTATTAACCAGAAATAAGGATAAGGAATGAGCTCTGCACAGTGTTTCGGCCTAAATAGCAGCACCGTGGTTAGAATGAACCCACTAGTTCACTCAAAAGTAAAAAGCAATGTGAATGGATTGGTGCGCTGATTCAACTGTTCTTCATGTGGTTTCCTGAAATGATAAAGCCAATCTATGGTGTAGTATGCCTTTGGCGATATTTTACAAATTATGTTCAAACTACTCACATTTGAGTTTCTTGTGTAAAGGCCTTTTAGTAATTTGTACTTCAGAAGAATAACAAGAAGTGTCACTGTCTGAAATATAAAACTTCAAACATAGGGTAATATAGCTGGAGTTTAGTGGCGGCACTGAAAGACATTCACACTTACCAGACTGCCAGTATTAGAAGACCTTTAATAAATGACTTCATGGAGTCAGTTCCCCTCTACTGTTTGTTTTTGCCGGTTCTCTGTGTGCCTTTAGATGTTTCGGCAGCATCCCAGTTTGGTAGTTGATATCATCGAGGGGCTGTAATGGCGGTGCTTCCCCAGTGTGGGTGGCGTGTTTCGCTAGTTGTTTTGGCTGTGTCTCCCAATGATGGGAGTCCAGCGGTCCGCTATCTTCACTGGAAACCTTTTGGATAAATTTTTATACATTTTTATTTTGAATTAATAAATATTTGGCACAAATTCATTTGTATAGTGACTGTTAAACCATGAAGTTTCCAGATAGCGGACCGCTGGACTGCCATCATTGGGAGACACAGCCGGAACAACTAGCGACCCACAACACGCCACCCACACTGGGGAAGCGCCACCATTACGGCCCCTCGATAACAGCAACTGGCTAACTGGGATGCTGCCGAAACATCTGAAGGCACACCGAGAACCGGCAAAAACGAACAGTAGAGGGGGAACTGACTTCCAAGTAATTTATTAAATGTCTTCTAATACTGGCAGTCTGGTTAGTGCGAACGTCTTTCAATGCTGCCACTAGGGCTGCCACCTGGCTGGTATTTTACCAGTCTGGCCAGCATTTTTGATGGTTGATCCCAATGTTATGAATAGGATAAAAGATAACTATATAGGAAGGCCGGGATTTGTTTCCTAAAAAGGTGGCAACCCTAGCCGCCACTAAACTCCAGCTATATTGCCCTATGTTTGAAGTTTTATATTTCAGACAGTGACACTTCTTGTTATTCTTCTGAATTACAAATTACTAAAAGGCCTTTACACAAGAAACTTAAATGTGAGTAGTTTGAACATCATTTGTAAAATATCGCCAAAGGCATACTACACCATAGATTGGCTTTATCATTTCAGGAAACCACGTGAAGAACAGTTGAATCAGCGCACCAATCCATTCACATTTTCCACTATTAACCAGCTCTTCTCACTCCTATTGCTGGGGCCTCCCAAATCCAGACTGAGAATTAAAAAAGGCTCTGGCATTTCAGGTACAGAGGGGCCCAATCAACCCACATATAGGCCCAAACAGCCCCCACCAGCCCACTAAATACTGACTTTCTATGGCACCTTATAGCAGCCCCTCTGGCATTTGCCAGAACCCACAGATTGCCAGTCCGGGCCTGGGCCTCTCTACCCATTTCCAACAAGGGCCCCATATATTGGAAACATATTATTCATAAACTGTCACAGATGAAATACAGTTAAACCCAAACCTTACATTTCCCAGGGGATGGCATCAAAAGGGGAAAATGTAAAATACGTGGGAAAAAAAACACAATTTGACTGTATGGGACCTAAAAAAAAGCATAATTTCTGGGAAGATTCTAAATCCAGATTCATTTAAATTGAGATTCTACTGTATGTAGCAGACTGTCACATGTACTGAACATTGCAGTAAAAACATTGTCAGATATTCATCAAGTAAGACTGTTGGGAAGGTCTCACCCATTACTGAAAAGAGACTTAAATATTCAAGAGTCAATGGGGCAAATTCACTAAAGGGCAAATTGTTGCCAGCGACTGCTTCATCACAATCCATGCAACTTGTACTTGTACTTTCTTTTATAGACATTTCACCCGGTCCAAAAGTTGAGAATTCCTTTTTTATAATTATTTGTAAATTTAAAGGAGCTTCTATCTGTCCTTTTCTATCCTCTGCACTGCTGGTTCTAAATCTTTAAACAATGTAACAAAAGTCAATTGATAACACACCTATGAAGAAGTATGCTAAGCAGTGTGAGAATTGCATACTGGCATCTGCTACACTGGGTTAAAATCCAGAACCATCAAATATTGCTTTCAGCTGCAATTACATTTATTCAATTATTCAATGCAAAAATATATTATTCCAGTAATGTATATGGAAAAGAACTAAATTTTCTCTCATTATACAAATAAAAAAGAAGACAGGTGGGGTTCCCAATTGTCAGTAAGTTTACACAAATAAAAAATGTTGAACTACTGGCCAGTGGTTCAAGTCAGCTCACTGGTCAGGAGACCCAGGTCAGGGACAGGTCTGTCTTACGGGGCCATCACAGGAGTCTGATCTTTCTCTCTATGTTTATTTATATAGTGCTGCTTGTCCACATGATAAGAGATCTGTCTAATCTCCCTGAATTGCTTACCTGTGTCTCGCGCGTGCTAAAATGAAAAGTCGCCTGCGCCTATTATCACTCAGTTCAGTAGCTTGTGTGGAAATTCACATTAGCAAATCCAGACAGGCATTTTTGACTTGGACAGAAAACCAGGCTGTCCAGGTTCAAAACTGTTTTTATGACACCATAATGAATGGAAAATTATACCCCAAAAATCAATACTTGAGCAAAAGACATTAAGTGGCATGCTAAAGAATCTTACTAAACTGTTGTATGTATATATATATATATTTAAATACATCTTGCCCTTTAACATCTCTTGCCATGAAACAACATTTTGTGATGGTCTGTGTGCTGCCTCAGAATTCAACTGACCAGAAATACAACTCTAACTGTAACAGGAAAAAGTGTGGAAGCAAAAGACACAACTCTGTCTATTAATTGGCTCATGCGACCTAACAAGTATAGTTTGTTTGTGTGAATCCTACAATCCCAGGGGGCAGCCCTTATTTTTTAAAATGGCAATTCTCAATTTTTGATTACCTAATGGCACATACTACTAATAAAGTATATTATTATGAAAATGGTTTATTTACATGAAGCAGGATTTTACATATGCTGCTTTGTGCAATAGCTTTTTATAGAGACCTACATTGTTTGAGGGGTATAGTTTTTCTTTAAAGGAGAACTAAACCCTAAAGTAAAAAAAACCCTGCTACTCCAGGCAAATGCCCCTAAGTCTTTACTTACCCCCTCGGTGAAAATTCAGGGATCGGAGCTCACAGCAGCTATCTTCTGGCTCTTTGGTAATCTTCATGTTTTCTTCCAGCGCCATGAACTCTGATTCCCTGAATCTGCACCGTGGAGTAAATAAAGACTTAGGGGCATTTGCCCAGGGTAGCAGCAAGGCTGGGGGCGAGGAGGGAGGGGGTCTATGTAGGGCAGGGGTCACCAACCTTTTTTGCTCGTGAGCCACATTTAAATTTAAAAAAGAGTTGGAGAGCAACACAAGCATGAAAAAGTCCATGTGGATGTCAAATAAGAGCTGCGATTGGCTTTTTGGTAACCCCTATATGGACTGGCAGCCTACAGGAGAGAATGTTTGGCAGGACACCTGGTTTTTATGCAACCAAAACTTGCCTCTAAGCCAGTAATTCAAAAATAAGCACCTGCTTTGAGGCCACTGGGAGCAACATCCAAGGGGTTGGAGAGCAACATGTTGCTCGCGAGCTACTGGTTGGGAATGTAGGGTATGGTTTTTTTACTTAAGGGTTGAATTTTCCTTTAAGCGTTTCTATACAGAACTATATGTAGGAGACCAAATGGAAAAAAACAACATGCACGGTATTGTACCACAAGAAACCTAAGGTGACAAAAGCCTGTAACACTGGATGAGTCAGCTATATACCTGCGCTTCAATTACAGTATATCTCCCAGAACTTGCCAATTGGGAAGTGCTGGGAGTTGCTGCAGAACTTCAGGCCATAGAGGCTCTTCCATCTGTCTCATCAAAAATAAACTCAAAGATGACTTCTTGGATAACTGGCATAACATCTGACTCAGCACACAGACGTATGATACAGTAACAACCATTGTAAAGTGCAGCACTTGTTATACTCTTGTTTGCAGGGCCGGACTGGGAGGAGAAAGCAGCCCTGGCAAAAGTATTGAACCAGCCCATGTATTCTGGCGCATGCAAAGCATGATATATATTTCCAACCCCAAGGTTAACTAGAACTAGTTACATAGTTACATAGTTAAATTGGGTTGAAAAAAGACCGAGTCCATCAAGTTCAACCCCTCCAAATTAAAAACCCAGCACACATACACACACACATCTCCACTCTTTCAAACACAAACCATATATGCCCATAGCTATATTAACTGTAGAGTTTAGTATCAAAATAGCCTTTGATATTGTCTGTCCAAGAAATCATCCAAACCCCTCTTAAAAGCATCAACAGAATGAGCCATCATCACAACATCACCCGGCAGTGCATTCCACAACCTCACTGTCCTCACTGTGAAGAACCACCTACGCTTCTTCAAATTAAAGTCCTTTTCTTCTAGTCTGAAGGGGTGGCCTCTGGTGCGGTGATCCTCTTTATGGGTAAAAAAAGTCCCCTGATATTTGTCTATAATGTCCTCTAATGTATTTGTAAAGTGTAATCATGTCCCCTCACAAGCGCCTTTTTTCCAGAGAAAACAACCCCAACCTGGACAGTCTTCCATCCCTCTAACCAGTTTACTTGCACGTCTCTGCACTCTCTCCAGCTCATTTACATCCCTCCTAAGGACTTATTAATAGATATTTTAAGAGTCCATTACCATATAATCCCCAGCAATATTATACACCCTATGTGCTAGAACTGGCCCTTGCAACAAATATATCACCCTAGTTTCTATCAATTGGATTAGTGGTCCTATAGTCTATTCTAAATTTTCCTTTGGGTGCCCCCAGCCAGACCATGTACCCAGGCAGTTAAGAGGACTTTAATTACCAGGTGTGTCACAGGGCCAAAGTGTGGGATACTTGAGGAGACTAGGCTGTCAATTAATGCTACATATTACAGTTAAGTGACTGTTCTGAGCATGGATCCTCCCGTTACCAACATACCTATCATAATCATAAAGGATTGGGTATATAGCAAGCAACTCTAATATTACTAACTGAAGTTGGTCAGAATTCCTGGTTCCTCCCTTATGCCACTACTAACATGAGCACTAACAAATGCAGGCATAGGCTTCGCTGTGGTTGGCTATTATGGACAGCTCATTTACATTTCTAAAATGATTGACTCATTTACATATTAAAGGCAGACCTAATTAACATTTTTAGGTGAGCAGTCCATTTACATTTCAAAGCAAGCGGCCCATCGGGCCCATAGATTGCCAGTCCGGGCCTGCTTGTTTGTGTCTGTAAATTACCCACAGCTTGAAGATTACTGGTTGTGAATATAATACACATGTTCAGGTGCCATTTGCAATTTTGGGAAAGGTTTAGTTTATTCTCTCCAAATGCCATCACATTACTTGTTTATGCAGCACACACACTACAATAAATAATATAAAATGCAATGCAAGCAGCAGCAGTTCCTATCAGACCAACCATACGCTGCAATAAAATCTGACTAGTATGGAAATGTACTGACCTCTTCTGGCAATATATATATTTACATCTAAATATGTTCAGAGGAATAACTTCATTACTATTTACATATACTAGACATAGATAAAGCACCAACATATTCTGCAGCAATGTACAATAAATGGGTGTGTATATAATAAACAGATCAAATTTAAAAAAAATTGATGTCAAAGGTAAATAGGACCCGGCCCATGATGGATTACAAGATAGAAAATGTCCGATTTGTGGTATATAAAAAGCTAAAACATTGTAAGTTGTTCACCTTTAATGTCCTATTCTTAGCAACTTTTCAATTGGTCTTCATTTTTATTTAGAGTTAGTGAAATATTTCTAAACTTATTCTTTTACCTCTACCTTTCTAGTTATCCTTCTATTCAGTTCATCTCCTATGCATTTCCCATTATCTAATTCAAAGCACTGCCAGACCCTGAGTCTTCTGGATAACAGGTTCCATACATGTGCTACTATAAATTCCCACTGCAGCATTAAATAAGTTATAGTGTCACAGACAAGTTTAATAAAGGTGAATTGGATGTATTAAACCAGAAACATATATATATATATAGATAGACCTTCCTGTAATATTTATTTAGGCATTTAGGTACAGTGCTCAGAGGAGTCGACAACAATGGGAATAGGCAGGTTGGGTCATCCATAAAAACATGGGTGCCAGAGGCTATAAAATTGGTACGTACTTTGGTACGCAAACGGCAAATGATCAGCTAATAGCCATTCTACAGCTTTATACATGCCCACCACCCACCTATTCGTTTTAGCTGCTGCCAGGTGGTTGGCATAGGGTATAACACACACATATATATATTTATACAGCACAGTCCTAATAGTGAAACTGCTGCTAAGAGGGTTCCATTATCACAAAATGTGCCTTTTTGGCTTATATGAATATTTCAGTCTGTACAGAAGGGAATGCAAGTAGTAAAGTCCATACACCAAATAATAATTATAAACTGATAAACTTTAGTCACTCTTTACTGCTGTACTGCAAGTTAGTGTGATATCACCCCCCCCCCCACTTTACCCCCCTAGCAGCCTAACAAAAGACCAATGGGAAGGTAACCAGATAGCAGCTCCCTAACACAAGATAACAGCTGCCTGGTAGATCTAAGAACAACACTCAATAGAAAAAGCCAAGTCCCACTGAGACTGATTCAGTTACATATATATATTGGACCTGATAAGACTTAAGTAGGAGAAATAGCATGTCAGAAAGTAGTTCCATCTTAAAGTGCAGACACAAGTCATATGACTGGGGGCAGCTGAAAAACTGACAATATGTCTTGCCCCATGTCAGATTTCAAAATTGAATATAAAAAAATCTGTTTGCTTTTTTGAGAATTGGATTTCAGTGCAGAAGTCTGCTGGAGCAGCACTATTAACTAATGCGTTTTGAAAAAAAACGTTTTCCTATGACAGTGTCCCTTTAAGTGGGCTTTATATAAAGGATACCAGGAAAACTCCCGGTGGGCCAAGGTGTCAGTGGGCCCTCATGCTGCTAAACTTTTGGCCTATTTCATGGCCATTCTCTATTTCTATGAGAACAAAGAGGCTAAATAGATGGAATAACTGATTATAGTATGTAAAGAAAACAAACTAGGATAATAGAGGTTGAGGAAGGAGATGAAGAATATAAGTACTGAGAGTGGGCCCCTGGTCTAAGGTTTTATGGTGGGCCCCTGGTGTCCCAGTCCGACACTGAATAATCATTAAACTTTAAACCTGTTTCCAGAAAAAGCATGATACATGCTGACACTAGTGGGTATACACAGGAACAAAGCTCTATTATATTAGTGCTGGTTACTAGGCCAGATATCCCATGTGTCATATAAATATGAGTTCATGCAAATATAAAATAGTAAGTAAATGTAGAATATATTTGCAATATTGTATGTTGTGGTTACAGAGGAGCACATGCTCCAGATTGGGTTAAAATCTGATTCTTAATCTAAAACACATGTCACTGTAGTACAGAAGCAGCTTGAGCTGAATAAAGTGAGTGACTGATCTTCGTTTGCTTATCGTGGAACTGAAGCCTTGAAATAACCTTGCTTATATCGGTTACTTTTATACTTCTGAACACCTCTCCTACTTCCCATTGCACGTATCCCAATGCCACTTGTAATACGGCCCCTAAATAGCATCGCTAACCTTTTGGGGTTCCTTTGGCTTGGCTCCTCAGTTTGCTAATCCAAGACATAGTAGACGAGTGGGAAATAGAAGGGGCCAAATAGATAGATGATATAGGTAGAACTGAAATGTTCTTTAGTAGAATCCCTCTTTTTAATGTTTAACAAAATGACTAGGTATTATGTTACCAATATGTCTGTACTTCATTTCCTACTGAGTGTGTCCCTGGATAATATTGGATACACTGTGCCAACAGCACATAAATACCATCTGTTCCTGGGAGGCTTTAAAGAATAAGTAAACCTTAAAAATAAGTGAATGCAAAATTGATGCCATTCTAAGAACTTTGGCAATGTTCATTTATTATGTATTTATTTTTTAATGCCAAGATATTAAAGTTTACTTTTCATTTTCCCACCAGTCTGACCACCAAGTGGTCAAGGAAGAATTTGTCAGGAGAAAGAAAGAGGGCTGGTCTGATGACAACTTGGTGGTCAGAAAATGACCAGCAGGTAGCGATGTTGTAACAAAATGAATAATGAATGTGCATTGCAAAAGTGCTTAGAATAGCACTCTCATCAGTTTTACATTGGCTTATTTTTAAGGTATAATTATCCTTTAAGAGTCTTTCTGGGATTGTTCAATCAATGGTAGGACATACTGGATAGTAGGTTGGTTATGGAATGAAGCTAATTTATTGGTATTAAATGCAAAGTGCAAAGAAGCATAGTATAGGAAGTCTATAACCCCTTGCACTTATCTCTGTAATGGCAGAAGCACAGAGCCTGTGTCTGTGTGCTGTAAGCTGTTACCTAGCAACAGCTATTCAGTGATCTCACTGCAACAGGAAGTGACGCATCAGCTAGTGAGTGGCAGGAAAAGGAAGTCACAGATACTGGCAAAAGAAGAAAGCCTGGTATAGAGAACCGCATGGGGGACAGTGAAAGAAGCCAGAGAGCTGCTGGTGGGCCCAGAGAGCTGAGAGGCTGCACCAAAATCATTAATTTGGATCAGGCTGGCACTGGCACAGGGAAGCCACATACTGGGCCTGGAAAGACAAAGAGTGTGCCCAGTCTCTCCCAATACCACTGCAGAGTGGCTCAGGTTTGTCATCAGGTAAGTGCCACACGTGAGTTTAACACCGACAAAGGGGTGTCAAAAGGGTTACATATCTATACATATAAGTGTACATTTGCCTGCACCTTGCAACTGGCATCTAGCACCTATTTGCCAGTTCGGGCTCATTGATGCCTGTGCACAAGTGTAACAACTCACCCTGCTGGTCAAGTGGCTCGGTGGGGGATGCCCAATGCGCCATCAGCAGGGACGCCCGCCACACTGATGTAGCCTCTTCAGTGCTGGGTTGCCTTAGTGCGTGTGCGGCGTGCATCCCCTGTATTTATTGGCACTGGTGTGCTGAAGTCAGCGAGCAATGGTGCTAAATTCTAACTATTTAAAGGGACTTTGTTGTTTTTCTCATTAGCTTTGTGTTAATCTGTTTTCTGATCCCGTTTGATTCCTGTTGTGACCCCTGCCTGGCAAGTTCGACTTTCCTAATTTCTGAAACCTGACCCTGTCTGTTATTTGACTTTGATTCTGCTAAATCCTTTCTGGCTAACTTCTTGGTTTGACCTTTGCCTGCCTAAGTTTACTCTTTGCAAGCTCTGACCCGGCCTGACCTGAATACAGTTCTGTCTAACGCCTTGTTCCACGACCTTCTGCCCAAAAGACTTTTGCTTACAATTGTGCCCCTTTGTCTTGCACCTCTCGTTTTAAGATCTGGCGGCATCCGATTAGCCTAGGGCTCCTCTCAAAGTGAAAGGCAGCTGCTAGAGGCAGAAGTACAAGCCGTGATCAGGGTGCTTGGCATCGGTTCTTGGTTTAGGGTGCCAACCGTTATAATAAGATAAAAAAACACATAGTTACATAGTTAAATTGGCTTGAAAAAAGACAGAGTCCATCAAGTTCAACCCCTC
>CM044446.1:29727325-29769319 GCA_024363595.1 Xenopus borealis
ATATCATAATTTTTATAGCATGCAATTAATTCTAGATCTCTCATTTTACCTGACAAACTTTGTGCATTTGCCATGATACAGCGGAGGTTACTACTTTTACTTTTTAAATGTGCATTACTTTGAGGGGAATTATATGTTAAGTTAGTATTAGTCTATTTTCCTTGTAACAGAGGAACCTCCTTAGCTGGTAAACTGTATGCCCCCATGGTACATAGAAGTAAGGGGGAGCTGGAATGAAGTCCTACTTTCAGGATATGTTACTTGTGCAAATTATTGTACCTTATGGATTTCATGCAAAAGCAGCATACCGACATTGACACCATCCATAGCCACAATGCCAGTGCTGCAACTTACGCACAACGTACCAAAGCAGAATTAGTGCCATGCTATTAGCACTTGCAATAAATAAGCCCCTGACATATTTACTTCTGCACCATGTGGAGGTTGTCAGCTTTCATTATAATATATTTCATACTATCAGAAGCAAGAATCTTTCTGATAACTTGCACGTGGTGTCAACACTCAGAAAGACTTAGTATACCCCATCACTGGAATGTGGATATTGTTACCTATGACATTAATTATGCTACTCTAAAAAAAAAAGTTTTCTTTGTTTAATTCTGTTTAGGGAAGGTGTCTGTATATAACCAAAACTATTTCATGTTTTGTATTGAAACAAGCATTCAGCAAACTTAGGGCAGTAAAGTTACAGGTAATTTCACCCTGTAGTGTGTTATATAGAAAGTTCCGAAATATGGAATGGCCATTTTTCATAGTGCCCTATTCAAACAAACAATTTCATATTATTTAGTTGATCTTTTTCTCTGTATTGAGAAGGCAGTGCCTGGATTACATGTGAACAAAGATGCATCAATTCATGTTGTTGTTCTATATCAGGGATCCCCAACCTTTTGAACTTGTGAGCAACATTCAGAAATAAAAAGAGTTTGAGAGCAACACTAGTTTGACACATTTTCTTGGGGTGCCGAATAAGTGCTGGCCCCTATGTGAATTGTCAACTTACATTGAGGCTCTGTTTGGCAGTACACCTGGTTTTTATGCAACCAAAACTTGCCTGGAATTCAAAAATAAGCACCTGCTTTGAGGCCACTGAGAGCAACATCCAAGGGGTTGGAGAGCAACATGTTGCTCACGAGCTACTGGTTGGGGATCACTGCCCTATATAAAGAAGCATATCTTTAAAAAAGTTTGTAAATGGTTTTGCCCTTGGTGTTTCACATTACAGAAAGATACCCAGAAACCCCTTCTAAATAACAGATAATACCATAAATAGAAGAAAATATTTGTAACTCTGCCTGGTGTAGGTGAATGCGTGTCCTTGACCAGGGTTTATTTTATATAAAGGTATTGGATATGAGCCAGCCTTGGGTGAGCTTGGATATCTGTTCTTTACATGCTGTTTGCCAATACCTATACTTTTGGTTCTGGTTACCCACCTACTATGCTACAGCCACCAAAATTGTATGGCACAGTATAGGAGGTTAGATTTCAGCTGGCCATGCACATAAAGATCTGCTCACTTGGCAAGGTTGCATTTAAAGGTAAAACTCGATATTGTTTATATAGCATTCATTACTGGGTGCAATGTAAAAGGATTTGCAAAACTAAAAAGCAGCACTGAAAATCCACCATCCCTCCTCCAACCAACTTCCCCATGAGATGCAAGTGTATTTGTCTCTGTCTCTCTATGAAATAAACTCCTGTGATCTAATCTAAAACGTTTGTATTCCTTCCTCACTACAGACATAAAGCTGGCAGGTCTATTATTACCAGACTTGGCTCTCTTTTAAGTAGCTGAATTGCAGCAGCTTTCCACTTGTTCGGGAGAAGGTGAAAAAGAGAATATATAATGACCATGGAAAAACCCAAGGTAAGATCTATATGGGTTATGTTTATTTTCTTTGGATCATTTTTGGGTAAACCACTGACCATTTGCTTTGTTTGGCATAGATTGCTGGGTTGTATGAAAAATACTGTTCACATCTGTCTTCACAGTTTATTGCGTAAGGACACTATCATATTCTATAGAAAATCATAGATATTTACAGAGCTATGGATATGTCCATGTGAACCGTAACAGATTTTCATTAAAGCCCCATAAGCAAGGCTGGCCCCAAAACCTAATAAACATTGCAGTTGAACCCAATTTATATTGTTGTGCTCTCTACCAAAACTGGTACAGTAAGAAGAAAGACAGCACTGACAAGTTTTGTATAAGGGATATCTGCAAACTAACTGAAGTTGGAAGAAGCCTGCAGATCCTATAGGCAGACTGGGGGCCAGATTCACTAGGAGGGTCTCCTCTTGAACAGCCCTCCTACATACAATGATGCTATTGAATGATGTAAAAAGGCACAGACACCTGGGTTCTTGTATAGTTTTTATACAGAGCAATAAATGTACACTTTGATTTATAGAGCTAAATACATTCAAGGACACAGTAATAGTCTGCATCAAGATAATTGTTCACACACTTTTTTGCTACACTTCATCGTTAGGATATAGCAGTAAGCAGTAAAAAGAATCCAAAATTATTTTTTAAATATATTAATAGTAGAAAAATGAAACAGGAAGGGGTAGGACCTTTATTATCAGAGGGGGGTCAGTTGGTTGATGAGAACAAGCAAAAAGCTCAGATTCTGAATGAATACTTCTCATCAGTATACACAAATGAGGAACCAACTAATGAAGGTTTCCTTGTTAATAGCCCCAATTCTAATACATCCAATGATGTATGGTTCACACATGAGGAAATTCAAAAGAGACTAGAAAATGTTAAGATAAACAAAGGTCCAGGCCCAGATGGGATTCATCCCAGGGTACTTAACGAACTTAGCTCTGTTATTGCCAAACCTCTATACTTAATTTTTCAGGATTCTTTGAGGTCTGGCATGGTGCCGAGAGACTGGCGAATTGCTAATGTGGTGCCGCTATTCAAAAAGGGATCCCATTCTCAGCCTCAAAACTATAGGCCAGTTAGTCTGACGTCGGTGGTTGGAAAGCTTTTTGAAGGATTAATTAAGGATAGGATACTGGACTTCATAGCAAATAACAATACTATGAGTTTGTGCCAGCATGGTTTTATGCGTAATAGATCTTGCCAGACTAACTTAATTTCTTTTTATGAGAATGTAAGCAGGGACCTCGATTCTGGGATGGCAGTGGATGTGATTTTCTTAGACTTTGCAAAAGCATTCGATACAGTGCCACACAGAAGGTTACTGGTTAAATTAAGGAATGTTGGCCTTGAACATAGCATTTGCACCTGGATAGAGAACTGGCTAAAAGACAGACTACAAAGAGTGGTAGTAAATGGAACATTTTCTAATTGGACCAGTGTTGTTAGTGGGGTACCGCAGGGCTCTATACTGGGTCCCTTGCTTTTCACCTTGTTTATTAATGACCTGGATGTGGGCATTGAAAGTACGGTTTCTATTTTTGCAGATGATACTAAATTGTGCAGAGCTATAGGTTCCTTGCAGGATGCTGCCACTTTGCAGAGTGATTTGTCTAAGTTGGGAAACTGGGCAGCAAACTGGAAAATGAGGTTTAATGTTGATAAATGCAAGGTTATGCACTTTGGCAAAAATAATATAAATGCAAGTTATACACTAAATGGCAGTGTGTTGGGAGTTTCCTTAAGTGAGAAGGATCTTGGGGTTTTTATAGATAACAAGTTGTCTAATTCTGGGCAGTGCCATTCTGTAGCTACTAAAGCAAATAAAGTTCTGTCTTGCATAAAAAAGGGCATAAACTCAAGGGATGAAAACATAATTATACCTCTTTATAGATCCCTAGTAAGGCCTCATCTGGAGTATGCAGTGCAGTTTTGGACTCCAGTCCTTAGGAGGGATGTAAATGAGCTGGAGAGAGTGCAGAGACGTGCAACTAAACTGGTTAGGGGGATGGAAGACTTAAATTATGAGGAGAGACTGTCCAGGTTGGGGTTGTTTTCTCTGGAAAAAAGGCGCTTGCGAGGGGACATGATTACACTTTACAAATATATTCGAGGACATTATAGACCAATATCAGGGGACCTTTTTACCCATAAAGAGGATCACCGCACCAGAGGCCACCCCTTCAGACTAGAAGAAAAGGACTTTCATTTGAAGCAGCGTAGGTGGTTCTTCACAGTCAGGACGGTGAGGTTGTGGAATGCACTGCCGGGTGATGTTGTGATGGCTCATTCTGTTGATGCTTTTAAGAGGGGTTTGGATGTTTTTTTGGACAGACATAATATCAAAGGCTATTTTGATACTAAAATCTACAGTTAGTATAGCTATGGGCATACAGGTATATGGTTTGTGTTTGAAAGAGTGGAGATGTTTGTGTGTGTTGTGTGTGTGTGTGTGTGTGTATGTGTGCTGGGTTTTTAATTTGGAGGGGTTGAACTTGATGGACTCGGTCTTTTTTCAACCCAATTTAACTATGTAACTATGTAACTATATGTTTGTTTACTGCTCATATGTATTTATTCCTAAACATTCTTACATTCTGTGTTTCTCAGTTCTCAAGGGATTATGACAAATAGTGATTGTGAGGTTGCTACAGGGGCAGCTCAAAATCTTGGGATTTTCTGTCAGATCAGCTATTCCTCGTTTTTATTGGGGCAGTCCTGATTTTGACAACTCAACCTGCAGTCCTGGATTGTGACTTTCTCCGTGATGCACTGAACAATCAGAAAAATATACAAAGTTTCTGACTTAATTGGCTTTTGGCAGAGAGCCCAGAATACGTGGCAGGTGCAAACTTGCTTTTGCAAATATTTAAGTTAAGAAAATAAACTTTTATAACAATTTAATTTAAGCAGGTCTCTTGGGGAAACTGCGACTTGCAGCTTAGAGGGCAATTCACCTTCATTAGTGAAACTGTAATAACTGAATTACAACACAGAAATGTCTTCAAACTTTCATAACCTGCAAAATGAACATGAACATTAGGGGGTGTGGCCACCAAAAATGGGTATGGTTAGAAGGTATGGTTTCAAACCAATTTTCATTCTTTGCCCTGGGTCCAGCCAGTTCAATAGGCTAAAATGGTTAGTGGCAAGTTTGCGACATATGATAGTTATATCAGATACAAAGCTAAAATCTGCACATCTATGGCCAGCTTTACTAGTATAACCTGCTCCCAGGGAGAGCTAACCACAATAGTAATCTTATGGTGAAGAGGAGAATGGTCTCCCCCAGCCAAATAGGAAAGCACCAGAACAACACACTGACAAACAGAAACATCTGTTACTCATGAGCAAACATCCTAATCATAGAGTGTTACATGACTCATAGGAGGAAAATCCATAATACAAGATAAGCGACTCTTAAGAAGTACATACGAAGTGCAACATGACTGCATTAGCTCAGCACAGATATGTATACTAATAAACATCACTGTACTTATACTATTGACGGATATAAGGCCCCTACATGATAATTGCCAACCCATAAATCAAAAAAGTGTGAAATCCTTGTCTCAACTGTCATAAATTAGAGAAAGCCACTTTATACAAAATACTTTTTTTTATACAAGGCTTTTTCAATGCAAGTTCCCTTTAAGAACCAACATTTAATCAAGGTCCTCCTTAGCTCACAACAAGACTACATAAAATAAAAGAATGTTGCCTAAATTATTTATTTCAAGTAATAATATCCTCAATATAAAAATCTAATCCAAACTAAGCTTTGAAGAGGGGGTCTCACCCTCTCACCCAAAGGCACTTACCCCACTGTTTGGGAACTACTGATACAGAGTTGAACCAAGGAGCCAGACCAACATGGCACCAATGATATCCAGAAGCTTGTTTACCCACGCCATGCACACCCCATGAGTGCTTTGTTAGCAGGTAACCCCTATATGTAGTTAACAAAGTTAGCAGAAAAGAAAATACTCTATGCAACTAATTTTTCCTTGTGCATAATTAAAATATAATTTGTAGTCTTGCAACCTCAACTGGCACCTGCCTTCAAGCTGGTCTTAAAGGGTGGTAAAACTTTAAGCTAACTTTTATCATGTTATATAATAGTTAAATCTAAGCAACTATTAATTTCCCTTTTTCTTCTGACTCCTTCCAGCTTTACAGAGGGGGTCACTGACCCCGTCTAAAAACAAATTCTTCATTGCTACTTCATATGACTTATCTTTCTATTCAGATCCTCTACTATTCATATTCAAATCTTTTATTCAAATCAAGGCATGCAATGCTAGGGTAATCTGCAAACTGGAAAGCTGCTAAAATTGTCTCAGAATATCACTCTCATTAGAGATCGCATCACTGCTTCAAAGAGAGCAACAAAAACTTGCCTCCAAGCCAGGAATTCAAATATAAGCACCTGCTTTGAGGTCACCGGGAGCAACATCCAAGGGTTAGTGATCACTGCTCTACATCATACTAAAAGTTAACTCAAAGGTGAACAACCCCTTTAATCTACTGTACACAGGGTAGGGGTATGGCATAAAACACAGAAGTCCTCTGCACCCTGCTGCATTGCAGCTGATCTTTTTCACTTGGTTTTACATCCATCCACCCTGCTTTAACATACATTTATGCTAATATAATGCAAAATAATCTACAATTACACTGAGACATTTTGAAATATCATTGGACTATTAAATCCCAGAATTGACACATTTTTATATGGTGCTTTGAAACAGTAAAAAATGCCCATTTTACTTTAAAGTCAAAAAAGACATAATCCACATTTCACCCCTTAGCTCAAACGGAACCTGTATGGGAAAAAAATCTAGCCTCTCAGCTTAATACATATATATTTATAAAAAATATAACGTTTTTTTGGAGGCTACACAAATTAAAATAGCATAATATATAAAACAGCATAATAGTTGTATAATATTTCAGCCATAAATAGCATATTGACAGGCCTCTGGATCTAGTTGCCTTGTGCATGAATGTAATCAATAACCCTCCTCCCCAATGGTAGTTACATCCCTGCCATCCATTCAAGGAAAATTCATTGCTTTCTCCTAGGCCCAGGTAGGTTATTGCTGATAACAAGTAGCTTTATTCATCAAACAATAGTGTGGTAATGGCAGGTAAGTACTTCATACAGACATTTTAATGAAATTATTTGATAGCAGACCAATGTTTAGCCCATGCCAAAAAAAAGCTGGCCAAATTCCCAGAAGGCTTATGGTGTCTCCTGAGCTCTGAACAGCATTGGGCCTAGCAGGAAATAAAAGGACATTCCTAGGCCTTACACCCTGAGAACTCTGCTGATTCATTAGAATACACTTATACACAGCAGCCCATGGAAGCTCTATTTTGCCATAGCCATCACTATTAATGCAGCTTCCTTGAATGTTTAAATAAGCATATTTAGAGAAAAGAGCCTGTATAGCACATTCCCCCTGGCATGCAGTTAGGGAACAGAATAGCAGCTAACTGTAACTATACTATATAGGGGTCCAGTCCATAGCATGCAATGCTGTGTCATGCACTTTCTAACACACACACACATTCTTTAGGGCCTCTGTGATACATTATTAGGTGAATATGATTAGTGGAAATTGCAATGCTCAGTGCCGAATAAAAAGATGATTACAATATTATTTACTATCTTATGACAAATGCCTTATTAAGGCTGAGAACGCAAATCTTTAAACCGCTCATGACAATAAAGAACTGAAAACAGTGTTATCTTTCTGTTAATGGAAACTCCCATGGGCCCCTACAAACAAACTGTTATAGGAAGGGAGACCTCAGACTGGGTCAGACCCGCTCCCTGCATGATGCATTCTATGCTGCCTCCAACCTCCCTACCTGGCCACCAGCATGGCCACAAGGAGAAAAAGGAAGGGGGGGGGGCTCAGGCAGGGGGGTTGGAGGGGCTTTGGTCTGCTGTCAGTCTGATGCTGAGCTCATATAGACACAAATGAGCCTCTGGGAAGGGACTGTAGCTGTAGAATAGCAGGTATAGTAGGGAGAGATGGTGCCTATAGTAGCAGTGTCATAATAGTCTCTGGAAGGGACTGTGGCTGTGGGGTAACAGGTACAGTAGGGAGCGATGGTACCTATAATAGCAGTGGGATAAGGCTGTGGAATAGCAGGTATAATAGGGAGAGATTGTGCCTATAGTAGAAGTGGAGATAATAGTTTCTGGGAAGGAACTGTGGCTGTGGGATAGCAGGTATAATAGGGAGAGATGGTGCCTATAGTAGAAGTGGAGATAATAGTCTCTGGGAAGGTACTGTGGCTGTGGGATAGCAGGTATAGTAGGGAGAGATGGTGCCTATAGTAACAGTGGGATAATAGTCTCTGGGAAGGTACTGTGACTGTGGGATAGCAGGTATAATAGGGAGAGATGGTGCCTATAGTAGCAGTGGGATAATAGTTTCTGGGAAGGAACTGTGGCTGTGGGATAGCAGGTGTAGTAGGGAGAGATGCTACTTGCAACCTTGGAGGTAACAGTATATGGGATGGGACTGTGGGATACCAGGCACAAAAAAAGATGGCAGCAGCAACATTTTATAGCAATTGTGCACAACTTGTATAATTTATTTTTGAAGTGTAGAAAATGCTGTTTGGGTGTCTGGTAGTTGCAGTACAACAATATTGGATTGAAAGCATTTCATTAATAAATAAATGGGCAAAGTATCTTTTACCCAAGATTGCTATGCTCACTTGCCCTGTCTGAACCATTGACAAATAAAAAAGAGCTAGCCCACAGGCATACACAGCACTACATTGCAATCAATCTGAGGGATATAGGTGGCACTCCACTTCATCTCTATGCCCGAGTGAATGGTTAAATAGGATACAGTATTCAAAAGATCAGCAACACCAGGATTTTATTTATCTATATATATAGACGGAGTGCCACATATATATATATATATATATATGGAGAGAGAGAGAGCTATCCACACCAATTTCTCAGAATGGGAAGTGCATAGAGACAGCTGCCAGACAGATGCATGTAACACCTAGGGAGCAGGGAGGCAAAGCTAAGGCAGACAGACACAGGAAGACGTGCACACAGACATGTCCCTATGTAACAGAGAAGGCTGTGTATTTCTGTAGATACATGATAATAGCAGCTGCAGACAGGGAGATCCTCTAGAGAGCCAGGTAGATGGCCACTATGCTGTGGATGGAGGTGTGAGTAGCTGCTCAGAGAGGGACATGCCCTGATAGAAGGGAGGTGTGAGGCCCAGCATTTTATGGATTAAGAGCCAAGCTCAGCTGCCAGTTCACCTGCACATCACATGATACAGATCACATAATGGGAGTATTAGGGCACTACTTACAAGAGCTGCTGCAGAGAAATGGAGACGGTGCTACAGTCTCTAGATGCTCCCCACCGCCAGCCCATCAGTGAGAAAGAGCTGCATTGCGCTGCGCCCAGTCCTACTCACCGCGCTCTCACTGGCAGCAGATCCGTGTGAGGGAGCAGGGAATCCCGATGCTGAGCTCTCACTGGCTGCCGGGGATGGAGGGGGGAGACTGGCCTGAGAGTGATCACAGGGGGAAGAGACAATGTCAGACGGATTAGAGCTGCGGCTGTTTCTCATGCTCTCTGCCTCTCCCCAGCCACATCTGCACTGTTACTACATTGCACACACCGACAGAAATGTCCCAAAATAGCCCCGGCTGCCAATGACTTGCTGAAACCTGAGAAATAATCGCTCAGTTGAAAGATGTGGGCCACCACTGTAGGTGTGAGCAGATAAAAGTCAGGAGAAAGGACTGGCAGCAGCAGCAAACACAGGGGGAAAGGCGCACGTGGGGCCTGGGAATATAAAGCCTGAGTGGAGTCACGCTGAGTGTCTGACCCCTGCTGCAGTCAGAAGATCCCTACTACTGTTACTGCTGCTACTGCTGATATCACTGAGCCCAGGTCCAAGCAACCAAATGAGTTTGAAATATAAAGTGTTCTTTTACTCTATGGAGGGTCTCCACTGCTGCTGGTGCCAGTGGCATCTATAAGGCAGCTGATAAATCCCCATCATCTTCTTCTGCAAGAAGAAATATGACAGTCCAATGTCTTTTAAATTTTTGGACACTATAGAAAAGAATCTTTTTTTCATAATGCCATGTCTATGTGCACATCCCTATTTATAGTTTTAAATGGGTACATCTTATCATTGTGCATTAATTATCTTTTTTGGCACAATAGTTTTATAGTCTTGTATGACTTGTTTATTAAAAGTAAAGTCTGCACAATTTGCTTTCTCGATAGTGTTGCTAATGCTTGATAAGAGAGTAGTGTGACACCGTTTTGGTTCTCATTTAAGTGTTATTCAGAGAGAGGGGCATATAGACAGGCAGATAGAGAGATACAGACTCACAAGGAGAGAGACAGAGAGTGAACAGAGAGAGTGCAGAAAGAGAGACAGAGTGCAGAGAGATAGAGACAGTGTAGAGAGATAGTGCAGAGAGAGAGAGATGGAGGGATAGAGAGTTCAGAGAGAGAGCATAGAGAGTCAGAGAGTGCATAGAAAAAGAAGCAGAGAGAGAGACAGAATGCAGAGAAAGTGCAGAAAGAGGCAGAGAGAGAGAGTGTAGAGAGAGGGACAGAAAGTGCAGAGAGAGAGACAAAGACTCACAGAAAGTACAGAGAGAGAGATCCGGTCTTCAGCTTCAGCGATGTCCACGCTCTTAAGGGGGGCCGGCTAATCCTGAAAGAGCAGCACAGCCAGGCCCCCCTCTAAGCCTAAATCCTGCTGGACCCGGGAAGACTGTGCCCCCAGATGGCGGCGGGCCTGCTCACAGGACAGCAGCATCAGAACAGAGAGAAATGGGAGGGGTGGAGCCACAGTGGGAGAGAGGATTCAGGAGTGGTCCTAGAGGCCGCCTGATGCATTGAAAGGCAGTGGCCTTTCTAATGAAGAGTAGAGATCAGGAGGGGCCCCTCTGGCAAACGCCCGAATAGACAGATTACCAGTACAGGCCTGCTGGATGATCATCAAGTCCTTTGCTGCAAAGGACTAGCTTTAGGCCACGCCAAATAGGATAACTGTCTTGGACCCCAAACTCAGAATGGATCCCCTTGACTTTAAAGAGGTCCCTGTGATTTATGTAACAGTTGGCTATCATGTGCCTCCAGCCTCAGCATTTCAGATATTGTATAAGCAATATTCCTTTTTCTCTTTTTAGATCCCGCACATAATCCTTTTACTGTGTGACTTCCTCTCCATCCATGATTGACTCCATGTGCCAGCACTGCGTGGAAGGGAAGATGTCTTTGCTACATTGTGATAAGGCTAAACTGTGGTCCGAGGGTAAGACATGGCAGTTACTTACATCCAAGTATATGAAAATCAAAAGTTGTGGCAATTTAAGATACTCCTCTATATGCAGGCCCGGACTTACAACAACCTGTTGGTTCTGGCAAATGCCTGAGGGGCTGCCATAAGGTGCCATAGAAAGTCAGTATTTAGTGGGGTGGTGAGGGCTGTTTGGGCCTCTATGTGAGCTGATTGGGCCTCTGTGTACCTGAAATGCCAGGACCTATTTTAATTCTCAGTCCGGACCTACCTAAATGGCAGTGAGCACACTCAAGTAGCTAGCCAGTGAGTAGGACTAGAAACTTTTTCATGATTGACTTTTACCATTCGGCCGAAAATTGCACCCGCACACCTGGCTTCTCGATTAATCGAGTACGGTTCTTAGGGTATAGGAGGATGGCCCCTCCACACTTCAGCAAATACAATTAACTCAAGCCAAGGACACAATGTTTCATTGTGTTGTTGGCTTGACATTAAATACGGGAGCAATCCCTTGAGCAATTAACGTGGGCTGGAGTTAATTGTATTCATTGACTTTTACCATTCTACAAGTTTCTGGGAAGTAAATGGATTGGGCTTTTTGTGGTTCCAGGGCCAGGGTTGACCCAACTTGCCCCTGCCTTCCTGAGTACCCCTCAGCTGGTAATACCCCTCAGAGTATGTCATGGGGGGGGGTAAGAAGAAATGGAATACTCCTCCATCACTTTAGCAGGAACTTCCACCCCAAAAAGGATGTCTTACAACCTGGACAGAGATATACCAAAAAAATAATCCAGCATAAGCATTCCCCCATTATCATATACTAAATGTCTTAAATAATATCAATAGGCATGTGATAAGTGGTTGCAATTCCAATATTAAGAAAGGGGGCGTGGACTTAGAAATACTATTGTATTGTTGCCTACGGAGTAAAGCAATCGTAGTTCCTTCCAGTATGTGAACCTAGGTCTATTAGCCCCATTATGTACATATTAACCCATTCTCTCCTTCAACTAAACCCTTATATCAGCACAACCACACAGTTTTACCCCACGCTGCCCTTGCCCATTTTGACCAGCCCCCAGCAGTATTAATTAACCCATCGTACAACTTGTCAGTCATCTTTAGTAGAATGAGGCACAGGAGCCCCTTCCCTCAATATTCACCACAGGGATGAAAGAAAAACACAGAGACATATTTAAGGGGAAACCAGGCATTGATCACTGGATTTATTAAAATTAATAGCCAATTTATGTTTGAGCATCACTAATGGCTGATGATCCAGAGGAAGGCAAAAAACCCTAGAGTGAGAATAATCTGCACTGAAGGTAAAAATTCCTTCCTGACTCCAAACGGCAGTCGGTTTTACTCCCTGGATCATAGCTTTTTTACCACCCTTCCTCTACCCACACCTTCTATTCATGTACCAACCCACCCCTCACACATACACCCTCCCTCCTACACACACGCACCTACCCTCCCTGCTACACACATACAACCACCCACCTCCTCCTACAAACACCCACCCACCCTCCTTCCACATACATACACACCCACCTTCCCTCCACACACATACACAACACATGCACACAACCACCCTCCCTCCCACACATGCACCCACACATGATCCTACACACACACCCATCCTGCAACTACGCACCCATCCTCTCTCCAACACACATGCACCCACCCACCTACATGCAGGCACCTACCCACCCTCCTATACAAGCACCCACCCTCCTTCCTACACATATGTACACACCCTCCTATACATGCACCCATCCTCCCTCCTACACACATGCACCCCTCTACATGCATGCACCCATCCACCCTCCTATACAGGCTATATACGCACCCTCTTTCCTACACATATGTACCCACCCTCCTATACATGCACCCATCCTCCCTCCTACACACATGCACCCACCTACATGCATGCACCCATCCACCCTCCTATACAGGCTATATACGCACCCTCTTTCCTACACATATGTACCCACCCTCCTATACACGCACCCACCCTCCTTCCTACACATTTGTACCCACCCACCTATACACGCACCCACCGTCCTTCATACACACATTAACCTGCCCTCCTACACACATACCCCCCACCCTAATATGCCCTCAAGAAGCTAATGATCCAGAGGAAGGCAAAAAACCCATTCCAGTGCGTAAGGGCCAATCTGCACTAAAGGTAAAAATTCCTTCCTGACTCCTAGAAATGGCAGTCAGTTCTACACCCTGGATCATGGCTAGACACACACGGAGACACACAGATACACACAGACACATACTTGCAGGAAGGATTCAGGTGGTGGCGGGTCGACGAACGTTGGCAAGTGTGGAATGCTGAAAAGAAAATGTTTAGAAAGTGTTGAAATAAGAATAAATTATAGACAAGTACTTGTTTCCTTACGATACAAAAGGTTTAGACTGACTTTAATAGCACATTATTTGTTGTTTGGGTCTCTCTACATATGAAATTCCAGGGCCTGTTTTATCAATCTCAGTGAGCATGCACCATTTATTCTTTTTTACTCTTTGATCACCTGGTGCCAGTCCATTACCCAGTGGCAACCCATTTCCAAAGGTGGATATGTAGGCTAGATGTACAGCAGCCCTATACGAGTTAACTACCTCCCCTCTTATTGGCCTACTATAGAATCAACACTTTATCTGCAGACCTAGATCTCAGTCTCTGTCAGCAACCTATTACAACCTAAAGGCAGTCATACATTAGTCTATCAGGTACTGTAAGCCCTCAAAGTGACCAGCCTGCAGGCTGAACAGACAGTCTCTATAACCTCCTTAGCTGATTTAAATCAGAATGACAGTAGGTAAAATTAAACTGCACTGTACAACATGGGTCATCTCCAGATGAAGGGTAATTGACAGTAAATAGATACACTACCCAAATCCTCTGTAGCCTGCTCGCGATGGCCTTTCTGACCCGTTTTCCAAGGCTCAGCCTCGGAGGATGAGCAGCTTCCTGCAGTGTCTTCTCCTTCTCCAAGAATATCATGCCAAGCTGGAGAAGGTGAGATTGGATAGTCTGCACAGGTGAGGCACAAGCAGCAAAGAGGAAAGAAATGAGACAGTTATGATTATACCTGTATAAGTGGTGCTAATAGTACTTTATACACTGAGAGCAGTGAGGGTGTTGGATTCCTGAAACTTACATTCTGCAGCCGCAGATACTCCATTTGCTGCTCTGTTGGTGTCTCCTGTGGAAGAAGAGAGTCATTGTTAAGTTCTACTTTGTACCAATGCCATTATTGTACCCATGTTTCCCCCTGAAAAAAAAATCCAGTGTTGTTTATTTTTTTCTGCACAACATGTTCCGGATCCACTGATCTTTCATCGGGTGCTTGTTTGGATCTAAAACATGTTGTGCAGAAAAAATAAGCAACACTGAGCTTTTGTGGTCCTCCAGAGTGGACATTTATGCTGACTCTTGAAGTTAGATGGTTCTGGTGGGGCCATTACTTTGTAGAGAAAGACCCTGAAATAATACTGTGAGAGGACAACACTAGAAGTGTGTGAATTACCCTTTAAACCTGTGAAACAAAACTCTGGTGAAAATGGAACTTAGGTGGGTTACTTTAGATGACCCCCCGGGGAGCAAGAGATACAACAAATAATAATGTCCCTAATTATTATAGAGACACACCGTGAACAATAACCTCTCTTGTAATAATAATAATAGTGACACTTACAGGAGACAGCGACACATCACTGCAGAGGGTGGCATGCTCCCTCTTGATCACGTCCTGTAACATAAAGAAATGAACAGTATGAGACAAGAGCTGGCAAATTAATATCACTTCTTCCATAATTATCTGAATGTCTATTCTGCATTACTTACCAGATAGTAGATCATTACCCAGTAATGGGTAATGTTCTTGTTGATCGTGGTGGGGTCCAAGAAGAAGCGCAGAATAAATTCATCTCTGAAAAAGAGAAATCCCACTGAGCGTTAATAAAGCATTGCTATTTTCCACCCTTATTGCCCTTGCACTTACCCCTGGGGTAATAGCAAATTATTCCCAACATGCAATAAGACCATTTATGTTTTACTTACAAGATCACGTTGCTCCCATATTGGACCCGGTAGTGATGTTCTGCAGGGAAAAACACATTTTCATTATACACTGAGCAAAAGGGCAAAAGGAATTCTCATGCAATAAAACTAACACTGCAACTTCAGCAATTAATAAATAAATTTACCGTAATAAGAGGCAAGGGCCTCAAAATCTGTTTCTTCTGCCCTGAACTCCTCCAGGACTGAGTACAGTGACTGTAAATGAAAGGAAAGAGCATTAGGAACAGAATACTAAATGGGTCTAAACGCTACTCAGAGTCAGGCTTTGAGGAAAAGAGAGACAGAAAAGGGTTGGGGTTTGTATGGTACAAGCATGCCTGGAATAAGGGCATTTATTTCTGAAAAAGGAAATAAACTTAGTGATTGGGTTTCCCTGATGTCAGCGCCCACTAACAGTATATGTAGAAAAGGAAAGACAGACAGACAGCTGCTTAAGGAAAAGTTATATATAAGAGTGATAGGAAACACAAGTTCAAATGAGAGAGTATTTTTTTACACTGAGGCATTACCAGGAGTGATGGAATTCTCTCTGTCTTGTTCATCTTCAAAGCCTAAAGGTAAAAATTGACATAATCAGACACAATGAAGTCACAGTTAAAGAGGTTGCCAACCTTTAAATGAACTTTTTAGTATGATGTAGAGAGTGAAATTCTGAGACAATTTGCAGTTGGTTTTCATTTTTATTTATTTGTGGTTTCTGAGTTATTTAGATTTTTTAATCAGCAACTCTCCAGATTGCAATTTCAACAGTCTGGATGCAGGGTCCATATCACACTATCAACCATGTATTGATTTGAATAAGAGACTGGAATTTAAATAGGAAAGGCCCTGCATGGATTTAGAAGAAGACAACAAATAATTCAAAATATTAAAAATAAATAATCCAGACCAGTTGAAAAGTTGCTTAGAATTAGCCATCCTATAACATACTTTAAGGACACCTATTGCAAAAAAAGAAGCCTGCATTCCAGTTGGGGATAACAGTACTTTAAAAAAAAAAAAAAAAAGCCCCCCGCCAGCGCTAGCAAACTCGCACCGGGAGGCAGCTCCCAGTGCAAGCCGCCATGACAGTGAAAGCGCATGCGCATTAAGAAAAGTTTTTTTTTTTTGCAATAGGTGCCCTTTAAAGTGAACTGCAATGTGAGCCGCCCATTTATTTCCTTATCTATATTATCCCATTTGTATGAAATATTGTTCCACTCAATGAGAGAAGTGCTGATGCCGATGGATTGGCTTCTTATAAATACCATGTACAGTAAACATATGGGCTGATATAGACAAAGCCATGTGGGACTCTAACAAGTGAATTTAGGGCAGACTTGCTGAAGAAGAATTCATGCATTGAATCAATTGTATTTGCAAGATTACCTGATAAAGGTCCTTTTCAGATGAAATATGTAGGGGCCGGCACAAGGCCGGGGAACTCCAAGGGGCTCTCCCGAAGGAGACCCTGGCTATCTCTTACACTTGTTCAGACGAGATGGATTTATCTGAACAGTGGAGAAGCAAAATAAATAATCCCAGATGTTAAAAGGCAGGTGTCGCACCAAGTCGCTGTCCAAAAAAGCAGGAAAAGCACTGTAGCAATCTGTATAGAAAAGACAATAAAAAGGCAAGTTAATGAATTTAGCACTTATTCCCTACATAATACAGAGGGAGGCAGAGAACTATTTTACCCTAAACCTGAGCTTTAGAAGGTATTGGGTCTCAGTTTATAGAATACTGCGTGTTCACTCATAGCTGCCAATCAGAATTGAGCACTGGTGCAGTTGGAATGAGCACACAGTACATTGGTGCCATTAGCTCCATGTTAATAAGTAAGGGCCAGCTATGTCCATTGGGTGACGGGTTGAGAAGTGCAGAATTCATAGGAACCTCATAGCAAATACTTCTGATTTATCTAGAGAAAGTGACTGGTTTGGTTGCTATGGGGGAATGACACACATGACAGTAAATGATGCTTGCTGTACCCAGTTCATGGAAAGACTCATTGATTTGTTAGATCTCCAACTACTTCATGCACTATGCATAGCAGTAATGCACCAGATCTACAGTTTCAACCAAACTTTTTGTACTCAACAAATGATTAATATCTGGTTGCTAGGCTTCATGACGTTAGCAACCAGATAAATTAAATATTGGCACATTTACTAATATAGGTGCCGAAATGTAAAAGTGAACTTGAAAATGGCAACAGGTCAGCAATTTGCTTTTATTCATCACCATAATTTCAGAACCACTCATTTAAATTTACCCCCTTTCAATTGTCAGAAATAGCAAATAAGGCCTCTGTCCATAGTTAGTAAAAATTACAGTTTAAAACCGTTGGAGGCAGGAGAGATTTCATGTGGTTACTATGAATTACTGCAGAGATGCAGATTTGCCCAGAGTTGAGATTTGCCCCCTCCGTTGCCATAGGAAACATTTAATGCAGAGCAGGGGGTAAACAATCAGTCAGAACCCAAAATAAAATGAGTTAGGAGTCTGATCAAAGGGCAACTCTGCCATAGGGCTGTATTACTGGGTAACTGTAGGCAATGAAACATTGTGACCTACCATATACCCTGTTGCCCCCCTCATTTTAGCATTTGAAGGGAAAGAGCATGAGACTTACAAATAAATGTCGTTCCTTAAAAGGAAAAAGAATTGGGAATGATAAAATTCAGTTTCATAAGGTACAGTACATAAGAACAGGGTGGATACCCGGGGTCAGAGGGGTAAAACTCTAAGGAGCCTGTTGGTACTGGCAGGAAAAATTAAGTATATTATGATGAGGTGCAGGGTCCCAAAATGTTCCCTTTTTATGGGGCACTTGTGGAAAATAAGAGTAGATTTGCTGACAGCCCTGCATAACATTCAAATCCTGGGCCTGTGTCACCCAACCAGCACTAAGATTAAAGGCATCTCCCAAGCCTATTTTAGGGGAAAAATCTCCATATTCTCTAAGATCAGTGAGAGGAGCAAACCCAGTAGTCTGGAGAGGTGTCACCCAACTATTTGCCCTCTTTTTTTTCACTAAAATAAAGGTTATTTGGCATCTCTCAGAGGGAATATACACTTATCACCAAGCCAACGGACAAAACCAACGGTCAAATCCCTAGGTGTGCAGTCTCCTCTCTTATATGGGATCCTGCTGTTTGTCCCCCTAGTCATTTACTATAACCCCCCAACAGTCATGGCACGAACCTCTGCTGCCCACCCCTAGTTCCACACTTGTATAAAGGGAGCATGTATTTAGCTACAGTGTTGGTAGAGAAGAGCAGAGCAGATACCCGAGGGCTAAAGGTGCAAAACTCCAGGGAGCTTGTTGATACTGGGAACACAAATTAAGCACCTTATGGTGTGGTACAGGGGTCCCCAAATGCCACCTACAGTAGAAAATTTAAATATATATATATATATATATATATATATATATATATATATAGTATACAGTATATATATAGTAGAAAATACCTGCTGGCAGCCCTGCATAACTACCAGATCCTGGGTCTGCATCTCCCAAGCAGCACTACAATTAAAGGCATTTCCAAAGCAAATTTTTGGGGGAAAATCTCCAGATTCACTAAAATCAGTGAGAAAAGCAACACCCACTAGTCTGGGGGCATCACCCAAATCTTTTTTGTCACTAAAATAAGGGTGTTTGGCAAAAAATCTCTCAGAGGGAAAGTACACTTACCTCTCACCACAATGCCAACCAACGGACTGAACCAACTGTCGCATCCCCAGGTGTGAAGTCACCTCTGTTCCCTGCTCTTAAAGGGGAAGTGTCCCCGGTTATTGAGTGAGGATTATATTTTGCCTGAGATGTGCACTACATACACTGCTTATTATGTACATAGAGCATTGCTTTGTACAGTATGTGTGGAGTTACTGTGCTGCCATATCTGTTGGATCCATTCATTCATCAGCCATGATTCCAATAGCTGCTGCTGTTGCTAAGTCTGGGGGGTCCTTTGCTTGTAGGCGGTTCCCTTCCTTAGCCTGGATAGTGGGTACAGAAGGGGTTACACTTTGACCAAACAATAGGAAGGGCCTTATTTGGGGAATATACAAGGTATGTATAGGGGCAGATTCTTCTAGTAAGGGGCAGATGGGTGGTGCAGCAGCACAAATCATTCATTACTCTGGCAGAGACCAGGCTATTGCATCTTGGGAAACAAGTGATGCTGCATCCAGACTGATATCAATAACACAAAATTACACAAGGTTCCCAGGTTGGCGGTTTTCCCACCAAATTGGACTACTAATTTAAAGCCCAGGCAGTTTTTTAAAGTCCAAACTAGCCATGGTATGGATTTGGGTTACCGTTTGTGGCTTTTGGCTGGTTTGTGCCGTATTTTTCCATATAAAAATATATGATCAACATTGAGATGTCTCTGAGACTATATGTAACATTCTTAGTCTTGCACTAGGAATAGTTGTGACCAATGGATTCCTTGTATTGCTTTTATCCCTCTGCCCTTGATTCATCATTACTGATGGCAGGATGCCTGATGTCAGTAATACAATATGGCAGACATGTCACAAACCCCCATAACACAGGGAACCCTGGTTATTCACCATATCCCCATAAATCTGTCCTTTTTGTCATGAACCTTTATGCCTTGGCACTCTCTGTTTTTTTCTGTTTATTAAAAATGAGTTTTTGAGCATGCGCACACATGAAATTCTGAGGGGGTCACATCGTGTCATCAAGAAATCCTACGGGGCCAATGATGTGTCTGTTATGAAACAGGTCATGCTGTGTCTTAATGAAACGATTAGGGGCCATGCTGTGTTGGTCATGAAATGCTTAGGGGCCATGCTGTCATGAGATTCTTTATCCAAGGCATGGATTCACAACAATGTCTTAACTTGAATGAAGCTGCTGACATCCATATCGTTGCCCGACAAAGTGCAAATATTATGTTGAAGGCCAATACTCCTTAATTTAATTAGTAACCTTCTTTTCTATGTATCAAATGCTTATGCAAAATCTAAGTAGATCCCACTCACATTCTTGCTCCTAAAAATGCAAACATGATCTTTTGATTTGTGATTGGAGATGATCAATCATCAATGGATAAATTGTTCCTTAACATTTTCAGTTAATATTTTATACAAAGCAGGGATGTCCTAAACCCACTGTATTTGGATGTCCCTGAATCCTCCTTATTGGATTCGGCCAAATACCAGACTGCGCACAAACTGTCCACTGCAATTATTTTCATTACATAGGGTTTGGATGTAGCTTTGCCACTAAAATATTTATTTTCCAGCTTGCTGGCAGACACATTGGCAATGGAGGGGTGTGGCTGTTGCTCACCTTGATGTCCTCTGATTTTGGCAAAAAAAAAAAAATCCTAGTTAGAGAAACTCCTGAAACTGCATGTGCTGTGTCATACTCTTTATTATACTTTAATGACTAAAACCTGGCACTACTAATGTAGAAAGTTTACCTTTTGTATTACAGGCAGTTCTCAGCTGGAAATACTCTAATGGGCTCTGGCCAAGAAATGCGTCTACCACTTGCCAACACATTATGGTGTAATTTGGTATTTGTGCATACCCCATCAGTCATGATGTGTAGTGATAACAGGCAATAAAGTCTCTCAGTTTGTACTCGTAGATTTCCAAAAAGTTCATTAAATTTATTGTAAAAAACTTTCAGCAATTAAGTCACTCAAATTCATAATTACAATTCATGTTATGCAATTAAATCTAAACAATCAATTCATAATACATACATATCTCAAATTTACTTCATTTTATTCTAATACTTATATGAAACCATTAACTTAATTTAAACACACATAAAATTGATACTGCAGTCCATATTTGAAACCTGCTGTTAAAATAGTCTTTCCTTGTGAGAGTGGGTTGGAGGAGGTTAATTGATCACACAAACTTTAAACTCTATTAACTTGTATGGTATCCGGATTATTTGCCAATGCCTTGCTTAATTTTCTGGAACCAATGGGTATATAAATATACAGCTGGCATATAAGATTTTGGAGAAATTTAAAGTGGGCGTTAGGATGCCGTGTGCGTTATTGCCAGAGCACATGAACCATTGAGCCAGTCTTTTGAACTTGTGCTCTCATTTTGTTATTAGGAGCTGCTGGAGCGAAATTGAGCAATTGACACATTCAACAAAGTCTTAGTGAGCTGCTCTCATTTCAAATAGCAGAGCCGCAGTATGTTAGATTTGTGCCAGTAAACAGATTATTTCTCGTGGAAATGCCGACTATAGTCCAGTCCCCATAGTTAATTATGCAGTGGAAACTAGAGGCGTACGGCTTTTGCCATTGAAGATACTTCACCGCTCCTTGGGGATTCGGTCCACTCTGCTGCTGTAGTTGACTCCAATAGCAGATTTGGTAATGACAACTCGCTCCATGAATCAGCGTTAATGTGGACAGAAAATCCTTGCGCAGAAGAATCACACCTCCCCTCCCCACCACTTGGTGACTTTGGTGTTACAAAAAAGATTGAAATTCACAGATGTTAAAAACTGAAGTCTCTATTCAACTGCTCTCATCCATGGAAACCACCAGGCATCACATTTGGACAACCTCAAAGAAAGAACAAACGAACAGGAGACACAAAGGTCATTTGGGCTGAAAGAACTCCTATGTTAGTGCCCACATCATTGGAAACAGCTACTGACATCAGAGCACTACTTTTTATAAAGGATAATATACCGGCTACTAATGATTACAAAGATTAAGACATCACCTTGGAGTTCTGTGACCTTTATAAAAGCACTCAGTATGGTCAATGAATTCCCCTATGACCAGGGCAAGAACTTGGGGTAGGCAGAAGAGGCACCTACCTAGGGTGCACTGGTAGTAAGGGTTGGTATTGGTTATCTGGTAGCCACTTTGTGGACTGCAGACGACAGGTGGTTCTGTTTGACTGGTTTTTATGTAACCAAAACTTGCCTCAGTCAGAAATCCAAAAATGAACACTTTCTTTGAGGCCACTGGATGCAACATAAAATGGTTTTTGTGAGCAACATGTTGCTCAGTAGCCACTCGTTGGGGATCACTGCACTTGGGGTACATGTATGGGATTCGTTATCCAGAAAGCTCAAAATTACAAGAAGACCATCTCCCATAGACTCCATTCTAATCAAATAATTTAAGATTTTTTCCTTTTCTCTGTAATATTAAAACAGTACCTTGTACCAGATTCTAACTGCAATATAATGAATCCAATCTTACAAACAATCTTAGATTTAATTAATTTTTTAATTATTATTTAGTAGACAATGTATGAATACCCAAACTTACCCCTGGAAAGCTCCAGATTCCGAGCCTTCTGGATTACAGGCCCCTTACCTGTAGTAGTAGAGATGGGTTGGATTGCTCAGAACTTAAGTTGCCTTCATTGGCATAAGTACATGGCGCCAGGTTACTAACTGTGCAGAATTGTAGAATGTTCTATATATTTATAAAGTCATGATATATGACAAGTGGATGGGGCAGATTTACTAAATGGTGAAGTGACCGCTAGAGAAAATTTGGCAGCATGATGTCATTTCGGTACTTCACCGATAACAAACGCAGGTGCCTCTTTGCTAGCACGTTATGGGAGAATTAAAATCAAAATTTTAGTAAGAAGGCAGTGCTATGTGTGTAGCATGAAGCATGTTCTGTAAATGCCTGACAAGGGGAATCCTCAATTTGACCCTTTGCCTTGAGCCATCCCACTGAACCGCATTGTTACATACCTTTATGAAACCAGGAGACAGAGATGGGTGTAAAATGGGCACAGCATTTATTTACATTTTATCAAAAAAATAGGACCTTGCCAGCTGAACCCAAAGCGATATTCTAAAACTAGAATTTAACAAGAGATCACTACTATGCTGTGCCGCGACTTTTGGCCATGCGCAGTTGTTCTGGACTGAAAAATCTCTCCAGCTGTGCATGTGCCAATAATGCTGGTCTCCTTCCAAAGACTGAAGAAGAAAGAAGATGGTGTCCATGAACCCAGAGGACAGAATATGAACCGAGGGGTAAGTAAAAAGTTTGGGGTATTTCCCGGGGGGCAATTAGGCTGGCGGGGAGGAGGGAGGGGGTTCTATGGGGGTGGGGAGTACATTATTTTTTTTTCGAACAGGTTGTATTTTCCTTTAAGCAAATTCGTCATTGGTAGATTATCTTTTTTCTTTTTTCTGCCACACAAAAGAGAAAAAAAAACGAACAAATCTACTGTTTCTCAATATCTAAACATAGTTGGCAAGACTTGAGAATAACAATCTAGTAAGGTGATGAATGGCTTCAAATATAAAATCAGTAAAGTTTTTTGCCATTTTACCTCTATGATTACAATACAGTGTCTTGATAAAACTTAATTTAATTCAGTATATAAAGATGTGCGCCTAATGTATACAACTAGCCAAATTCATGAATATGTTCACTTGGTTGAATAGTTACATGCTGTAAAGGGTACCTTCATTTGTTCTTGTCTTTGTCACAGTCAGCACCCAACACCAGAACAAATGCCAAGCACCCTGGTCTCGGCTCGTGCTTCGCCAGTAGTGTGACCGCCTTTGGCTTCGGGAGGAGCCCTCAGCTTACTCATATGCACCTGGACTTTTACTAGAGGAGCAAGGCAAAAGGTTCTGGCAAGCAATGGGGCACAACGGTTTGCTACAGTCTTTAGGACTGAGGGTCACGGTACAGAACAGGAACCAGAATCATAGTGAGACAGGCCGGGTCGGGGCAGGGAGAAGATGATCGTAATCAGGAAGGCAAAGTGATCGGTGGGAGGGATACAGGAGGGATACAGAAGAAGAGGGTCAGATTTCAAAGTTTGGAATAGTCATTAGCCAGGTAGGGGTCAAACCAGAATCAGAATAACAAGCAAGAATATGAATAGCACAAGGCTCAGGAACCACATGATTAGATCCTATCAAGGGCAATGAGAAAATCGAAAATGTCACTTTACGTACTTTAAATTTCGCACCATTGCGTGATGATGTAATCACGCCAGCACGCATGTGCCTTTAAATAAAGAAAGTGTGTGCGCACTAGGAAGCCGGTGGACGTCCCCACCGCACCACTGGGCCACCAGGGTGAGTAGATTTTATCCCAGTCTTTTACAGTACTTTAGCAAACTAAAACATTGTTTTTTTCTTACTTAGATTAATCGAATGAGTTTAGAATCACCAAATCTCTTTATTATTTAGTATAAAAACAATGGCATGCAGGGTAATTTGGTACCTGCAATTTTTAGTAGATCCAGAATACTCTATACAAAGTGATTCACATCAGGTAGGGGTGCCTATTTAGATATACACTTACAATTGTTTCTAAAACAATTAAAACTATTCAGATCCCACTACAAATACTCTCAGTTCATGGTCGGACTGGTGCCCACTGGGACTACTGTCCAGGGCCTCCTCCTGTGCAGGCTGAAGGCAAGTGCTTTTGTACAGGTCAGGGATCTCCAATGTGATTTCTAATATCCTTATATTTCACAAGTTTCAGTAAGTCGTGTGACACTAATTACATCACTGAGCATAGATTATAACCAGTGACGACACTAAGGACTGTTTATTAGGATATAATTTACAGAATATTAACAGATCTCGTGTATTATATATTTATATGGATTACATTAGTGCCATTGGTATGACAAAAAAAAAACCCAAAATGCAATCACAATTGCAAATAAGGGGTCTCTGGCTGTAATTTTGTGGGAAGTTTGTTACACTGACTTTACGTGGCATCTTGAGGAATAAATGATTCAGCTTTTGAATGTTGCATTATAGCAGTGATCTCCAACCAGCAGCCTGTGAGCAACATGTTGCTCACCAACCCATTGGATTTTTCCACAGTGGCATCAAAGCAGGTGATTTTTTTTTGGATTTCTGGTTTGGAGGCAAGTTAGAATCTCCTGTAGGTTGCCAGTCCACAAAGCATCTACCAAATGGCCAATCACAGCCCTTATTTTGCAGCACCCAGGAAAAATGTTCATGCATGTGTTGCTCCCAAACTCTTTACATCTGAAAGTGGCTCATGGGTAATAAAGGTTGGGGACCCCTGCATTATAGGCTGCTGGTAGATTTACTTGATGTATGATAAGGGTTGCATCTGGCCTATATTTAACGAGCCTGGCTGGTAAATAGGATGCTCGATGCCAATGTAATTAATTGTACAGGCTAATAGTGGACCTGAGCAGAATATAATCATCTGCATTCAGAAAAAAATATGAATTCTCAGAATGGTCGCTAGGGTCGTGAACTGCATTGTTAGGTTTTAGCACCATCTATCGGCATGATGTTTGTATAGGTTACCAGGCAGAATGTTCTGAAAATACTGAGAGAGTTCTACACCTCTAACTTTGGAAATAATTATTTAATAAGGTTATCATTAATAAGAAGGAGGTTAATAGGACTCTCAGCCCTTTGTAAAATGTTCCCACTCTGCCTCAGTGTTTTCTAAAGAAACTGACCTTTACAATAACAGATGCTTGAGAATTCACCAATGAGAATTCCGCTTACCTGTACCACGGCAGTCACCCCATTGTTATCTCCCATACAGAGATTATGTGGAAATGTAGCCTTCATTCTATTAATCTGTAATCAAGCATTAGAAAAGGAGAGCATACTGTTTACTTGCCGTGTGAGTGACTGTGACAGATAAACTTGAAAGGTTCCGGCTCCAACTGCAGAAACAAAGAACATAGAGCCTTATATACACAGATCAGGTGGGATTCCCACTGGAATATTTAGCATTATAATGTAACTGCTGCTTCTGTGGAGCTGATGAAAAGCTTTATCCAGCGTTGCATAAACCAAGGGTTGCCACCTTTTCTGGAAAAAAATACCGCCTTCCTTATATTTGTTTTTTTCCTATTAATAACATTGGGATCAACCATCTTTTTTACCTGCTAGACCAGTAAAGTACTGGCTAGGTGGCAACCTTAGGCTCACCAGAACTGCAGCATCAGGGGCCTGCAACCCCACTGCCCCTGACCACAACTGCAAACCCCCTGAGCTCCCTCTGAAGCTGCGACCCTCCCCCCTTAGCCCATGGGCCACCAACCCCCACCCTCATCTTATTTTTAACTTGTTGAGGCTATGATCAAGCTGGGGGATAGGTAAATATTAAGTGCTAAGGGTTTCCCAACGAGTGGGGCTGGGTCAGTGGGGCCCACCAGGAACAGTAACACCAAAAAGTCATTAAAATCTTATCTTGTACTGTTTCCCTGTAGTAGCAAAACTGCTGCGTTTTCTTCAGAAACACTACTGTTGTTTATATAAACAAGATGCTGTATAGTCATGGGGGCAACCATTCAACATAGCATGTTGATTACTGCTCACTATGTCATTTACTAAGCTCTCTGAGAACCCATGGGTGTATGCCATCTGGCCCTGGAGCCTTGTTTACATTCATTTTTAGTAAATCTTTATTAACCATACGCTGGAATCCTGCACGGGTCCATTTTTTGGACCCACTAACTGACCTGCAAGTACCTTATCCGCAACCAAATCCGCGACTCACTGACCATCAAGAATCAGGAAGTGCTGTCATTATATAACAGAAGTTATATGATCGGAAGTAGGCGTGGTCAGAAAAAAGGAGTAAAAATCACTATTGAGAAGATCTGCGGCACAACCCGTTACCGCAGAACAGCCAACCCACGTCTATACCCGCACCTGGATCTTCCACCCGCAGGTTTTTGCAGGTAACCTGTGGGTACCCAACCCGCTGAAGGACTCTACCATATGCTGAGTCAGTCACTGCCTAGTTTGAACTGAGCCAACAGTACAGCTATGAAGTGAGCCTGGGAACTCTGACTCCTCTATTATAAACACTGAAGAACAGAACTGATTTAGCACATTTGCCTTTTCTGTATCTGTTATAACCATATTTAAAGGAGCAACATTTTGAACCCGCTTTTTTTAAATGCCTTTCTCTTCTTTCTATTAAATTTTTACTTCTACATTAGGCCACATAGGGTGGTTCTTGGTGCTTCTACATTTACTTCTTAAAGGAATACATTGACAACAGTAAAGATTTAATATAAATAACAACCATTGCTGTTCTGTATTTTTAACAGAAAACAAAATGTCCAAATCAGTGCCCTGATTATAATTATAATGTGATCTCTGAATTTGAGATCACATTATGGTCATTATGGGTAACATTTCTTGCACAGCTGCTATATGTTAGCGATTAGAGCTCAATAGATCCAGTATAGAATTTTTTCTGGTTGGCTTCTCAGCAACCTGTGCCATAAAATTGTCCTGCAACAAGTTTATAAACTTGTTCCCATTAACTGATCTAACAGTATGGTTGCTCCAGTCAGTATGTGGGTAACTGTGGGTAATTAAAACCCCCCATTATCATTACTTTCCCCAAACTATCAGCTTTTTCTATTTGCATCAGGAGCTTAGCCTCCACCATATCCTCTGTGATCCATATGTTTGAACCATGGCATGAATCTCTATCTGGCAAACGATCTTGGGCTAATTGATGTGTGCAGAATATGACTAAACGTTTGTAAGTACCCACCAGAGTATTAATACACGTGGTGTTTCAGGATGGTGGGGCTATAAACTAGACATTTTAATACTATTGAAAAAACAACCTCTGGTGATTTAAAGCAGTTGGGTCAATGTGGGCCATTCAAATATAAAATATACTACACTATATTATCTTGTTGTTGTGTACTTGTCTCCCTGAGCTCATTTTAGCGCTTTCTCTCATGTACCAAAATAATTTTTTTGCTGATATTAACTGCCCAGTCATGCTACTCATTCAGCCATGTTTCGGCCACACCAATCACATCATATTGTCCCTCCAGTGCCGGCAACTCCAGCTGTCCCATTTTACCAGTCAGACTCCTTGCATTTGCAAAAAATACATTTAAAGTAGAAGGAAAGGCATATTTAATTGAGGGTGCACAGAAGAATGAAATTGTTAAAGTTTGGTTTTTCACACTACTGTGCAATGTGCACCAGGGCAAAGAAAGAAGAAGCCAGAGCCAATCTCTCTGTGATGCTCGCTGGAAGCAGGGACGGATTTCAGAACACACCGTTTATAATGATATAATTTACATCTGATCCCATAGAGAAATAACCTGTCACGGGTAGGCCTTCGTTAGGCGCCCAGGGGAAGTAGTGGACCAAGGAGGAAGCTTAGGGGTTCAAAGGTCCAATAACGCAGCAAGGCAAGGATCAGGCAGGAGTCAGACAGGTCCAGGCTAAAGGTGTATTGATAAGCAAAAATAAAACAAAGTCCAGGCAATAGTCAAAAATACAGGAAACAAGGTCAAAGTACTTAGAACAGGATCAGAACAATACCCAGGATCAAGAGCATGAAATCCTATAATTGAGCACCATAATGGCGTCCAATGGCCCTTTAAATAATCAAATCTCGCGCCAAAACGAGCGCCGTGATGTCATCGCGTCAGACGCGATGACGTCACTGCCCGGCGCCGCATATCTACGTGGTGGCTATGGGCGCCGCCATTGTGGATATGCCGAAGAGAGGACGCGACGCCCGGAGCTAAAGGTAAGCCTCCGGGCGGCGCGATCCTGACATAACTAGACTGTAGATCATAATATAAACTGTCGCTGATCAGTGGGCAATACTTTTAGCTTTAATTGATTGCTGCTACTCTCTAAACACACACAGCAGCTCTCATATTGACTGACCACAAGTGAGTGAGAGCGGTGCTTGTTGGGCGGGGCTTCACTTGATGAAAAGTTTTCTACAGTCCTCATCCCGGAAGTTGATTCAGATATGCCGGTGGTTAAGAAGCTGTGTCAGTGCGCTTTTAGGGCCTTTACACTCGGGCGTTTTGGACCTGCGTTGCGTTTGGTTACGTTCAGCCGCAGGGGAGCGCAGGTCTAGACACACCCCATTCTTTTCAATGAGGTTGTACCCACGAGACGTGTATAAGCGACGAACGCAGGTTCAGACGCAACATGCTGCATTTTTCCTGCGTTTGGCGCCTACATGCGTTTGTGTGGGTACAGCCCCATTGAAAATAATTGAGTGCGTCTATACCTGCGCTTCCCTGTGGCTGAAAGCAGCAAAACGGAAAGCAGGGGAGCGCAGGTAAAAACGCCCGTGTGTAAGGGCCCTTATACTTTGCTTTGTGCTGCTGAGTTTTGCCTCTCTGGAGCCCGACCCGCCCGACCTGCTACACAAGCCTGTCCGGCTTTTAACCGAGGATGATTTAGCCACTTACAATGGGGAGAAGGCAAGTGCCCAGTCTGTCAGAGACGGTTACAGCAAATCACATGATGATGGCTGTACTGTATTGTATATGCCCCTATGATTGTGTAGAAAACACTAGACCGAGCAGTGAAAACGCAGCCAATAAGTCACCAGGGATTTCTGGCAGAGGATGCTGGGAAGAGTAGTTGACAAACGCCCAAGTCTGCAGGGGGGTGATTATCAGGGGATTTTAATTCACTTCTTTCTCTTTCCCTTCAAGGATGAGCAGCCGATCTACATGGCAGTTAAAGGGACCGTATTTGATGTGTCTGCGGGGAAAGGTAATTCACTTGTGACTGCATATAAATTAAACAGAAGTGACATAGTCAGCCCATTAGGGTTTTCCCTTATGCAAAGCAGATTATAAGGTGTCTCACCTTCCCCAACAGATCCATTCTCGGCCTTTTGGCTAAGATCAAGTGTGGTACACTTGGTCTTTTGGCCACTAAGATCATGTGAGGTCAGATACACTTGATCCTCTGGTATAAGCCCAGAAGTGGAAGCTTGACAATAGCATTGAGCTGTGAGCCCCGAATGAGAGGGGAGCTTGACTCACATGCCCATGCTTAATCTTGCTTTACTTCCCAAATTCCCAGCTGTTTGGCTAGGGGGGGAAATCTTCTCTCCACTACTCGATCCTCTTCTTTTTTTTCTGGCTGCCAGCTGGAGCCTTAACAAGGCATTCAATGGCATTGCACTGCTCACTCCTGCACCCTTTTCGTGTTTGGTTTGAGCACCCTGGATGGGGTCACAGTCCCTTTGGCTGGACTCGCAGGCCAAGACACGCCCTGGGGGGAAACTTCAGCAGAACCCAGGGTAGACAGGCCTCCCCCTAGCTTTGGCGAAGGGGAGTCCAAATGACCCAAAACCCCCTTGGGGGGACAGGGATGGTGGGCCCTTCCTAGCTTCAGCGAAGGGGGACCCACCCGAACAAGTTGTCCTCGGGCGGTGCCTGGGACACTTGGGAAACAGAGTCCATGCCTTTGGGTAGGACTCAGAGGGGACAATTCAATCCCACCTTCCCCAACAGTAAGGGTTGCCAGCTGGCTAGTATTTTACCGGCCTGGCTGGTAAAATTGATGGTTGATCCCAATGTTATTCATAGGGAAAAAAGATAAATATATAAGAAGGCCGGTATTTTTTTACAGGAAAGGTGGCAACCCTACCAACAGTGTGTGTGCACAGGCTACTTGCCTGGGACTGGCAACCTTCCCCTCTTTCTCTCCTACACCCCACTGTCTGTCTCCATACAGGGCAGGCACACAGCCCGACTCCAGCCAGCCAGTGAAGCCGTCTGATGGAAGGGAGGGTGCTAGGGTAGCACAGCTATCATAACATCCACACTGTCTACCAACCCAGCCACCCACCCACCCAAACTTTTAAAACCCGCCACTACATTTTAAAAGCAGCCCAATTTGTTGGAAAACCGGCCACCCTGGCAACCCTGTTGTTTCATGTGGGGCACTGGTGTTTATAATCAGACCTAGAGCATCACAACTATAACTCCCAATGCCACGCCCACAGCTCAGTGACCACGTGATGAACCTGCAGTGTCTGTGAGTAGATCAGGCTTGTACCCACCTCACTCACTATTCTTCATCACTCACTATTGGTATCAGTCCTGTGGCCCCACTATACTACTTGCTTAGTAACACTGGGAATTTGTTAAAGCTGCTACAAGGGATGCATGGGAATGCTGGGAAGATGGGAACGCTGGGAAGATGGGAACGCGGAAAAGATGGGACCGCTGGAAAGATGGGAACACTGGGAAGTTGGGTATGCTGGGAAGATGGGAAAGATAGAAAGACTTGAAAGATGGGAACGCTGGAAAGATGGCCAATTCTTTATTATTAAAGAGGAGGTGCAAAGGCTTAGGTTTAAATGTTGGAGCTCCCTGCAATAGTGCCTCAGACTGGTGCAGTTCTTAGTGAAGAGGAGCTGGGGTCTGAGGTTAGCAATTCAAATCCATGGCTAAAGGTGGCCATACACATAGAGATCAGCTCGTTTGGCGATTACCCCCCACAGTAATTACGCTTTTACCTCTACTGTTATCTCTGTGTTGTCCATTGTTGCTGTGCACCACCTTTAAAGCAGAGGTTCATCTTTAAGGTAGTGTTTAGTATGTTATAGAATGGCTCATTCCTATCAACCTTTCACTTGATCTTCATTATTTATTTTTTAAACTTTTGGAATGATTTGCCTTCTTGTTCTGACTCTTTACAGCTTTCAAATGGGGGGGGGGGATCACAGACCCCATCTAAAAACAAATGCTCTGTAAGGCTACAAATGTATTGTTACTGCTACTTTTTATTACTCCTCATCTTTTCATATTCCAGTCTCTTATTGAAATCAATGCATGGTTACTAGGGTCATTTGGAACCTAGAAACCAGACTGCTGAAATTACAAGCTGGAGAGCCACTGAATAAAAAGCTAAATAACTCAAAGAACCACAAATAATAAAATATGAAAACCAGTTGGAAATTGACTCTCTACATTATACTAACAGTTAATTTAAAGTTGAACAACATTAGAGCATGGCAGCTGCCACTCATAATTGATTTTTTTAAACTTAATAAGGCACTTTGGGAAGAATAACAAAGATTGCTCAGAATATCAATTTTAAGGGGTTTAAAGACACTATACTTTGGCTGGCCATAATTATATAGTGGCAATAGCTGGTGCCCAGTGTCGGACTAGCCTGGCAGGATTTACTGACGTGTGGCACCGAGCCGTGTAGTGAGGTCATCGGCCGGCAACAACGTTGTTATAGGTGAGGGGGGTCGGCAGGGGTCCCTGGACGCAGTCCCAGTGGGCCCCAGGACCCCCAGTCCTGCCCTGCTGGTGCCCTGTATGATGTAAGAGATTATAACTGTGTATTTCATTTCAATTTCACCAGAGTTCTATGGAAAAGGAGCTCCATACAATGCCCTGGCAGGAAAGGACTCAAAACGGGCAGTCGCAAAGATGTCACTGGATCCAGCAGATATCACTCATGATACAGTAAGAACACGGACGCTTGTTTTTGTATTATGAAGATGCACAGGGAAACACGAGAACGGAATATGTATTTATGACTGTAATAAAGGTATGGGATCTGCTATCTGGAAACCCGTTATCCAGAAAGCCTGTCTCTCAATCCCAGTTTTTAAAAAAAAAAAAAATACTTTTTCTGTGTAATAATAAAACAGTACCTTGTACTTGATCCCAGCTTAAATACAGGTAATCCTTATTAGAGGCAAAACCAGCCTATTGGGTTTATTTAATGATTACATGATTTTCTAATAGACTTAAGGTATGAAGATCCAAATTATGGAAAGATCCATAATCCAGAAACCCCCAGGTCCTGAGCATTCTGAATAACATGTCCCATACCTGTACTTGATCCCAACTAAGATATAATGAATCCTTATTGGAAGCAAAACCAGCCTATTGGGTTTGTTTAATGTTTACATGATTTTCTAGCAGACTTAAGGTATGAAGAGTAGTGATGGGCGAATCCATCCCATTTTGCTTCGCCGAAAAATTAGTGAATTTCCAATGAAATTGGCGAAATTGGCAAAAAATTCTCAAAACGGCGCGCGTCTAGTCGAACACACGCGTTGCGTCATTTGACACACACGTTGCGTCATTTTTGACTAGCATCACTTTCGGCACGCGTCACATTTTTTTTTTATTCGCTGGTGTTTCGCAAATTTATTCGCAGGCGGCGAATCGTGGGAATCCGCCGCGAATTCGCACCTGGCGGATAAATTCAGCCCATCACTAATGAAGAGCCATTATCAGGAAAACCCTAAGTCCCAAGCATTTTGGATAACAGGTCCCATACATGTATCTCCACAATAAACATAGAAAGGTGATTCCTCATGATTGCCCTCTTGCTTGTGCACTTTCTGATGCAGCGCCATGAAATATGTTGGCGCTACAGAAATAAATGTTAATAATAATAATTTTATCACAGTAAAATCCCCCACCGATAGGGTTGCCACCTTTTCTGGAAAAAATACTGCCTTCCTATATATTTCTCTTTTTTTCCCTATTGATAACATTGGGATCAACCATCATTTTATACCAGCCAGGTTTCAACCCTACCCACCGGAGTTGTGGCATAATAGAGTCTGCATTCCAGGCTGGACAGGTAAATAGTACTATTTTGCCACAAAATTGCTTGTAGTGAGTGCTATGCTACCTCCTCTCATTGTTAAAGGCATAATGCTACCCAAGGTGCAGGGTGCACCTCCAGTATGGGAATCATTTTTCCTGTGATAGGTGCCCTTTAAATCAGGTGTTTGTCTTAGCAGCCTTATACAGTAATGGGATTTTTCATCTGGAATAGTTGGGCCTTTTTGTTCTTTGGATCACCATATGTTAAGGCTACTAAAACATGACATTCCACTGTCTTGGAGATTTCTGGATAATAGATCCCATACCTCTGTAGACCCTACAGACACCCATGAAAATGGGTGAAGGTGGTAAAGCAAGGGCTGTCTTGAATGGGAGTTTATTTACCTGTTGGTCACCTCTGAGTTAACCTTTAGGATGTTATATGTTATCTTAGGTACTTTTCCATTAGCCATTGTTTTTTCTTTTTTTATAGTTTTTGACATTTTTGGCTTCTTCTTTTGACTCTTTCCAACTGTCAAATGAGGGTCACTGACCCCATCTAAAAAAACATATGCTTTTTAAGGCTACACATTTATTGTTATTGCTACTTTTTTATTACTCCTGTTTCTGTTCAGCTCCTCTCCTATTCATATTCCAGTCTCTTATTCAAATCAGTGTGTGGTTGCTAGGGTAATTTGGACCCTAGCAACCAGATGGCAAACTGGAGAGCTGCTGAATAAATAGCTAAATAACGCAAAACCCACAAATAATAAAAACCAATTGCAGATTGTCTCAGAATATCACTCTCTACATCATACTAAATGTTCATTTAAAGGACCAGTAACATCAAAAAATTCATTAGTATACTACGAAAAAAAGAAACCAACACAAATTTAAACTTTGAAATCGCCAAAGTCTTTATTAAGAACTAACTTACCGAACCTCAGCTTGCGCTGCTCTTCAGAAAAGGTGACAGGGCGACGATCCATTGTGCGGCATTCGATTTCTCCTCCCTGGCTATTTCCTATAAGGAAAGCAGGGAGGGGAAATCGAGCACCACATGATGGATCGCCTGATCGCCTTTTCTGAAGCAGAGTTATTTCTTAATAAAGACTTAGGGATTTTGAAGTTTAATATGTGTTGGTGTTTTTTTTTCCACAGTATACTAAAGAATTTTTTTTTTTTGATGTTACTGGTCCTTTAAAGGTGAAAAACCCCTTTAAGGTGTCCAATGCAGTGGCCTCCCTGTCTGGGGAAACTTGGTATATCCCATTAGACAAGGACTGAATGTGGTGTTGGAGGGTGTCCTCTTCCAATAGGTGCCCCTATATCATCTGATTATTGGCTTGGGGTCCCCATGGGGTTCTTTGGCAAATACTATGTTTTTACAACTACCGTCTCTTGAACCCCTATAGGCAGGGCTCACGGAAGACGAGCTGAAGTCCTTGGATGATATTTTTGAGAATGTGTACAAGAAAAAATACCCGATCATAGGCTACACAGCGCGGCGTATACTGAATGAAGACGGGAGCCCCAATCCCGACTTTAAACCCGACGACCAACCGCAATTCACTATAAAAGATGAGTTTTGACCCAATGGAGAATTGTCTTATAGAAAGGGGGGGAATTGGGCAGTGGCCATGCTGCTGTCCTTTCTTTAAGGGTTCTGGGGTTTCTCTAAGGGTTTGGATATTAAGAAGAATGAGAATGCCAGCTCCCCTGCCCAGGATCACAGCCTTATAACAAAGCACTCCTTGTAGCACTACTATTACTGATTGTTTTACTTGTCTTTTTATACTTACACTATAAATACAAAGAACACTCATTTATGGCGAACTTACAGTAGGGGCAGATTTACTAAATTCAAGTGAATAGATCGAAGTTCGATCGAATTCCGATCGTAGGATTTAATCGGATGTTCGAATATGCAAATTTGGCCACTTCGATCATCGAATACCGAAAATTTGTTCACAAAAGCACTAGGGATGCACAGGAGATATGAAATTTGCTGTGCAACAATCCCCATTGCTCCAGTCCCTATGACAGAAACTTGCTTGAATGTAGGGGAGGGGACAGGGGCGATGAATGCCAGTGGGCCAAGGGGTGCCCACTATATAAATCCAGCCCTGAATGCTCCTCCTGGGGCTGCAGTTCAGGGGAATAATGCTCCTCCTGGGGCTGCAGTTCAGGGGAATAATGCTACTCCTGGGGCTGCAGTTCAGGGGAATAATGCTACTCCTGGGGCTGCAGTTAAGGGGAATAATGCACTTTCTGGGGCTGCAGTCAATGGGATTAATGCGTCTCCTGGGGTTGCAGTTAAGGGGAATATTGCACCTAGGGTTGCCACCTGGCCGGTATTTTACCGGCCTGGCCGGTATTTTTCATGGTTCATCCAAATGTTATTAATAGGAAAAAAATATAAATATATAGGAAGGCCGGTATTTTTCTCAAGAAAATGTGGCAACCTTAATTGCACCTCCTGGGGTTGCAGTTAAGGGTAATATTGCACCTCCTGGGGTTGAAGTTAGTGGGATTAATGTGCCTCCTAAGGAACCACCGGTTCCTCCCTAGTGGGTTCAAAGCATTCCATGGGTGGCCGTATCTGATTATATGAGCCCGTTTTCATATTAATAACAGTGGTCCTACCCATACACACACCCAGTCCCCTCATGATACATGACTGTCCCTTATAGAAACTGTTTAAGGGGAGATTAGAAGGCTGTGTCTGCACCATTCCATAGCCTTGTCCATACACTAATAGTCCCATATATGCCTCTATAAGTGTTGCTGTTGGTTACGCATATCTCCCATCTGTCCCTTTTTCAGAGGGACAGTCCCTCTTTTGACAGCTCAACCTGCAGGTCCTCATTTGTACTGGAAAGTTCCTCTTTTCTCTGCACCGAACAGCCAGAAAAAGAAACAAAGTTTCTAACTTTAATGGCTTTTGGCAGAGAGCCCAGAACAGCTAACCGGTGTAAATAAGATACTTTGTAACAATTTTAAGTAATTGTAACAGTTTAGATAAGGAGAAATATTTTCAAACTTTTATAACTTGCCAAATTTTGTAAAATAAACATGATAATTAGGGGGGTGTGGCCACCAAAATGGGCATGGTCAAAAATGTGCCACTCTAGGTGAGAAAAAAAAAGTTATCCCTCTTTTTACTTCCAAAATGTTTGGAGGTATAGAAAGCACTTTTGGGTTCAGGTCATACACCCAGGAGATATTTATAGAGCTCAGAACTTCCCTCTTTCTCCCTCTTGCACCCAAGGAAACACAACTTCCTTCTCTCTTGATGACATCAGCGCTCCCTTTTTTACTCTCCCAATCAAGTTTAAATATCACAAGGCAACTTGCTTTTGTGTAAAAGAACAAACAATACCACGTGCAGAGCACCTGCTCTTTGTCAGATCCTACTGCACTGTCATGCACCCATAACTGACATACATAGCACATTCCAGAGCTGGCCTATTGAATGTCGCAAGATCCCAGGTGTTGATACTGAAGGTAGAGTAATCGCCTGATATTTAGTTTGGTGCAGTCGGTGATATTTTTAGACACTTTGCAATTGGTCTTCATTCTTTAAAACAATAATTTAACTTTTAGTTCAGTGGATTTCTAGTTTGGAATTTCAGCAGCTACTGTATCTGGTTGTTATGGTCCAGTGAACCCTAGCAACCAGGCACTGGTTTCCGTAACTGGAAGATGAATAAACAAATGCCTGGATGGAAAGCAGTAATAGAAAACAAAAGTAACAGCAGAGCAATGGGTTTAAAGTTGGCTGTAGTAATATATTGAGGTCATTGGTGCCGACTGTAAATTGCAGTCCCTTCCACTAGATGGCGGTGTGGGGACAAGAAAGGAAAAGGTTTGTTTAGTTCTAGTTAATACTGTACCTATCCCTGTTGTATGTACAGTATTGTTCTTTGCACTTTCTATAAACTTGTGGATTTTTGTAAAAGTAACTACTGGACACCTGTGGGTTGCTAAGTGAAGTTGCCCTAGTGTTGCATTTAGCCAAGCTGCCTGTAGCTGTTACTATGGGCAACTCTGGGGTCAGAGGATACCCCAACCTCAAGGGCCACACCTCCCACAGCCAACCCTCAGCCCCCACTGTATGAGCCTTGCAGCAGCACCACCACCACCACTGGGATAATAGGTCCACTGGGATCTTGCTGGTGTTCTAAAATTATTGCCATGTTGACTTGCTAAAGGTGGCACCTAGACAAAAGTGGCACGTTCCTGAGGTGAGCTGTACAATATTAGTAGGAAATGTATAGAATGTGTATTGTGCCTTGGGCTGGAACTCCCACATATCTCTCAGAGGTTGGTGCCGTCTGGAAGAGTTCACAGCAATATGTACAGTATAAATATGCCAGTCTTAAAGGGATTCTGTTACAATTTTTATGGTGTGGTTTTTATTTCTAAATCACACTGTTCACACTGCAAATATTTCACTCTACTATATAAAATGTAATTCCTGAACCAGCAAGTGTATTTTTTTACTTGTAATATCGGTGTGTAGGTGCATCTCAGGTCATTTTGCCTGGCAGGGGGAGCCCCTGCCTTACTTACAGCCATGCAGAACTCAAACAGCTTTGTTTTTTGATCATTTATGATGATCCCTAAGCAGCACAGACCACACTGAGCATGTGCAGTGCCAGTGTCAGACAAAGATGTATAACAAAGTTACAAGATGACAGCCCCCTGTGGCCAACTTTGAAAGCATAAATCATTTGTTTGATTAGGCTTGTGGTGCAGTAAGTTCATGTTTATGTTTAGTATACAAAATACAGCATTTCTAGCCTTATTCTATTTTACACGTTCCTTGTCCTTTAAGGGGTTATAAAAATTACTTGAAATTACTTGAAAGACCAAATCCAGCCCACAGCAATCCTGTTTGGCAGCTCTGTCCAGGAAGGGCCACATCTTAGCCCCAAAAAATCTAGTTGGGCAGCTCTGTTCTTGAAGGACCACATCTATCCCACAACAATTCAGTTGGGTAGCTTTGGACTTCAAGGACCATATATAGCCCCCAAAATTCCATATGGGCTGCTCTATCATTAAAGGACCATACCTAACCCAACAATCTATTTGGGCCGCTCTATCCTTGAAGGACTACATCTAGCTCCCAACAATTCAGATTTGCTGCTCTGTTCTTGAAGGACCACATTCAGCCGACAACAATCTTGTCTGCAGTTCTGTCCTTGAAGGACTATATCTAGCTGACAACAATTCAGATTTGCAGCTCTGTTCTTGAAGGACCACATTCAATTGACAACAATCCAGATGGGAATCTCTGTCCCTGAAGGACCACATCTAGCCCCCAACAATTCATATGGGTAGCTCTATCCTTGAATGACCACACCTAACCCCAACAATCTATTTGGACAGCTCTATCCTTGAAGGACCACATCCAGCCAAAAATAGTGCTTATGGGAAGGTCTGGCTTTGAAAGACCACTTTTAGCTGACAACAACCCAGATGGGAAGCTATGTCCTTGAAGGACCCTCAACAATCCTTTTGGTACTTCTGTCCTGGGAAAAGAAACAGTAACTTGAGGCCATCCATCCAGGTCCTTAATTATTTGCAAGTGTTTCAGAGACACTGTTTTAATTCCAATTTCTGGCTTACTGGGTGTTATATATTTGTGCTAATATACTGTATAGTCATCTCCAGATACAAACGCAGGTTGTCTTTAATCTAAACAAATAAGTCGTTTCCCCACATACATCAGACTAGTCATGGGAAAGTCCATTTTAATGAAATGTGACTATAACTGGCTCATCAGTGGAGACTGGGTTGGACTGTTAGTGTGTCTGGGGAGTTACCAGTCTCATGGCAGCCATGGAATTACTGCTCAGAAAATCTTTGTTCTCCCCACCTCATTTTTCCCAGAGATCTATTCTGCATAGTGATGGGCAAATGTATGAACCTGTCATAAATTTGAATGTGCGCCGGTGTCAAAAAACGGACGCCCACATCCAAGAACGGATGCCTGAGTCCAAAAGGAGACGCCGGTGATGTTTCGCAAATATTTTGCGAATTTCTCAGGAAATTTGCGGAAAATGGGGTGAAACGCCCCAGATTTGCCCATCACTAATTCTGCAACATACGTTTCCTCTCCCTGTATTTCCTGATTTTGCCCCTTGTTTTTGCATACGATTTTCAGGGGAAATCACAAACATAATCCTGGGAGTATAATGTGTCCTTGGTTTGATAATTCAAATGCTGGAGGTAAGTTATATGAGAAAAACCATCGTCATATAAAGTGGAACTTTCACTGTTGCTGCTGAAACATTTCAATTGTAGGTTCTTGACAAACATATATAAGTATCCCTTTTTTTGTCTCTGACCATTTAAAGTGCCAGTAACACTATGAAATTAATATTTTTGTACATAATTTGCTGTGCATATAAAGTTCACATAGACTGTATTGTTTATAGAACATATGTGTGATTTTTCTGGTAGGCCCATGACACGAACAGTGAGTTTTCTGCTAAGTGGACATTCACACAAACGGACACATTCTGATTATACTTGGTCAGGGCGAAATAATCAAAATCACCCAAATTTCCTGATCAAACTGGAGTCATTTAGCCATAATAGCAGTGACAGATGTAGTGAGGAAGGCTACTAGCTCCTGGTGGTTCCGAGTAGAAGAGGGTAAAAAGAGAAGATCAATGATGTCCCTGGTCTCTACAATGCAGCTAAAGGGGGCTATTGGGAGTTACTGGCTTTTATCTGCAACCATCTCAAATAAGTCACAAATGATGCTTTATTCCTGAATACCCTGTATTAAATATATTGCACATTAGATGCACATAATACATTAATAGAATTAAAAAGAAAAAATGAGACAAGATTTGTGAGGGAAGAATGTTACAGGAGACTGACTCTCTGCAGTGCCTTTTTGTACTGGACTGCTGTATGTCTGTCTCTCAGCTCTGCTGTCTGTATATCTCCCAACTCTGTTATCTGTATCACTCCCAGCTCTGTTGTCTGTCTGTCTCTCAGCTCTGTTGTCTGTCTCTCGGCTCTGTTGTCTGTCTGTCTCTCAGCTCTGTTGTCTATCTCTCAACTCTGCTGCCTGAATCTCTTTCAGGTCTGCTGAAATATGTCTGTCTCTCAGCTTTGCTGTCTGTATCTCTCCCAGCTCTGCTGTCTGTCTGTCTCTCAGCTCTGCTGTTTGTATCACTCCCAGCTCTGTTGTCTGTCTGTCTTTGGGCTCTGTTGACTGTCTGTCTCTGAGCTCTGTTGTCTGTCTGTCTGTCTGTCTCTCGGCTCTGCTTTCTGTATCTCTTTCAGGACTGCTGTCTGTCTCTTAGCTCTGCTGTTTGTATCTCTTTCAGGGCTGCTGTCTGTCTGTCTCTCAGCTCTGCTGTCTGTCTCTCAGGTCTGCTATCTGTCTCTCAGGTCTGCTGTCTGTCAGTCTCTCAGTTCAGCTCTCTGTATCAGTCTCGTCTCTCTCTCCCAGCACAGCAGTCTGTGTGTCTCTCTCAGCTTTGCTGTAGACTGTGGTGTGTACATGTCTCCTGTAGTCCTTTCTCTACTCTCTGTCACTCTGCTGTCTGTCTGTGTTCCAGTTGTGCTGTGTGTCAGCTGTCCGTGTGTGTGTGACAGCTCCAGTGTGGATATCCCCGCTGTGGTGCTGCTGCATGTGAGTGAGTGAGTGAGTGAATACAGGAAGGATCACTTCCGCCTGGCTGCAGGAACAAGAAGTGTGAGCGTGTATCTCACATGAGAAGGAGCTTGTTGTGTGTGTGATGGGGGGGAGCAGCAGCTGAGCCATTGAAGCGCTCGAGGAGGGACGGTGTGTAGCGCCTGCCAGTGGAAAGCAGCGAGAGGGCACCGGCAAGGTAAGGAACCCGACGGCACAACATTGGCGCCTGAGCCGCTAGGGAGATAGAGTTCATCTTGCCGCTGCTAGGCGTGTGTACTGCACTGAATGAATGTGAAGAATCAGGCGAGCAGCAGCAGGTAGCACTTACACTGGATGTATTTACAGTCGTAGCTTCAGTGCAGAGACATCAGCGGGTAGGTGCCTGCCTGTGTCTGTGCGAGTCAATAGCACACCAGCATGGTATTGGTATGCTCCGTAGCTGCCGCTCTGCACTGACTCCCTGTATGTTAATGAATGGTTCCTTCCGAGTACTGTCTGTATGTACCACCTGCTCCAGTTTTGCCTCTATGAGCTGTGTGCTACTGATGTTGCTTCTCTGTGTGTTACTGATGCTACTTCTGTGTGTGTGTGTGCTACTGATGCTGCTTCTGTGTGTACTACTGATGCTACTTCTGTGTGTGTGTGTGTGTGTGCT
>CM044446.1:29774030-29806080 GCA_024363595.1 Xenopus borealis
GCTACTTCTGTGTGTCTGTGCTACTGATGCTACTTCTGTGTGTCTGTGCTACTGATGCTATTTCTGTGTGTCTGTGCTACTGATGCTACTTCTGTGTGTGTGTGCTACTCATGCTGCTTCTGTGTGTGCTACTGATGCTATTTCTGTGTGTCTGTGCTACTGATGCTTTTTCTGTGTGTCTGTACTACTGATGCTACTTCTGTGTGTGTGTGCTACTGATGCTATTTCTGTGTGTCTGTGCTACTGATGCTACTTCTGTGTGTGCTACTGATGCTGCTCCTCTGTGTGCTACTAATGCTGCTCCTCTGTGTGCATTGTTTAAAGAAGAAGTCAACCTATCAGGGGGTAAATGCCATGATGCCATGCCCCCCCTCCCCCTGTAAGCCTCCATCCCCCCAGCCCTAAGTTGCTACTTACCCCCTCAGCACAAGTCCTGAGCGTGGAGGTTGCAGATGCCATCTTTCTTCCTGGATTCTTCGTTGCTTGGCAGCGCATGCGCAGAAGGAACAGTTGCCAGTTCCGCTCTATTGAAACTTCATGACTTTTGGCGCATGCGCAGTAGAGCTGAACCGGCAAATGCTCCTGCTGTGCATGTGCCGCCAAATGGCAATGGATCCTGGGAGAAGATGGCTGGGGAGAAGATGGCGCCTGCAGCCTCCACGCTCAGAACCTGAGGGGGTAAGTAGCAACTTAGGGGGGGTTGTGGTTGATATATAAACATGGGGACTACCAAACAGAGCCTCCTGTAGGCATCCAGTCCACAAAGAGGCTACCAAATGCCCAATCACAGCACTTATTTTGGACACTAACATTTTTCATGCTTCCATTGCTCCCCAACTCTTTTTACATCTGAATGTGTCTCACAGGTTAAAAAGGTTGAGGCAGATTTACTAAATTCATGTGAAGGATTCGAATATTCACACGAATAGTCGCGAATAGTCTCAATTCGATCTTGCGACTATTCAAATATGCAAATAAAGTATTTTTGACCATCGAATATAGAATATTCGGGCGCATCGAATAGATCGAATAAATATATATTCGAGCGCTCGACTATTCGCCAGTCGAAGAACCTGCCCTTTAAATTTGTATTCGACTGCCTGCTTCGCCAGATTGAACCTACCGAATTGCAATCGAAGCCTATGGGAAGCCCCCCCATAGGCTTTTTTTTCTAAGTCGTTTGCCAAATTTCAATTGTACGATCAAACGCTTCGAATATTTGATTCATAAGATTTTGGCGAATATTCAAGCGTTTTTCCTACGACTATTCGATCGTACGATTCTGGCGAATAGTCGAATATGTGCTCAAAACGGGCAAATATTCCATTCAATTTTGGCGAATATTTGTTCGCCAAATATTCGCCAGTCGAATTCGAGGGCTAATAGCCCTCGACAATTCGACACTTAGTAAATCTGCCCCTTAGTGTTTGTAACACAAAACGCGTAAGGCTATGCACACAATAAACTTCACTTTACTACCTGGTGGAAGATTGCCTTCATTTAAGTGCCTCCTCCATAGTATTTTCAGTTTATCCGTTTTATCAGAGGTTAAAGGACAAGGAAAGTGTAAAATAGAATAGGGCTAGAAATGCTGTATTTTGTATACTAAACATAAACATGAACTTACTGCACCACAAGCCTAATCAAACAAATGATTTATGCTTTCAAAGTTGGCCACAGGGGGCTGTCATCTTGTAACTTTGTTATACATCTTTGTCTGACACTGGCACTGCACATGCTCAGTGTGGTCTGTGCTGCTTAGGGATCGTCATAAATGATCAAAAAACAAAGCTGTTTGAGTTCTGCATGGCTGTAAGTAAGGCAGGGGATCCCCCTGCTGTTCATAAGTATGAACAATTCCTATCCTCAGCAGTAAATGAAGGGAGAATTTCATTGCATACAGTCAGGTTTCTTATAAAAATGGTACACATTTTTTAATTAAAGTATATTGGAGATAGATTTCTTTTTCATTAAAGAAAGTAAAAATGGGATTTTATTTCTTTGCCTTTCCTTGCCCTTTAATGTGTGATGCTGAAAAAGTTACTGTAGGGATCCCTTTGTCTGCTGGGAGCTAACATTGTATTCTCAGGGTTACCAGCGCCATTAATGTGTTGATGGGGACATGCAGAGGGAAGGAAACATAATACAGTGATTTCTACTGAGCTTCCACACAGTCCCTTGTATTAATTACCACATTAGTTTCATTAATTATCTTCAACATGAATCTACAGAATTTCATTACCACTCCAAATCCTAGCAGCATGCTTGTCCTTAACCTCACTTACTGCTCGTGTTCAGTGCTTCCTTTCAGTTAAACTCTAAATGGGCAGATGTTTTTGTGGACAAAACAGTACGGCTATAGGATCCATTATCTGGAAACCTGTTATCCAGAAAGCTCCAAATTTTATCGAAATAATTCAAAATTAAAAAAAAAAAAAGATTTTCTTTTTTTCTGTAATAATAAAACAGTACCTTGTACTTGATCCAAACCAAAACATAATTATCCCTTATTGGAAGCAAAATCAACCTTTAATGCTCAATTTTCACAGTTTTCGCAGATTTACTAAATTCGTGTGAAGGATTCAAAATCCGATCGAATTTTCAAAAAGATTAGAATTTTCAAATACCTTTTTTTGGGCACTTCGACCATCGAATTAAAATTTGATCGAGTCGAATAAAAATTCGATAATTCGTCCATTCGATGGTTGAATTACTTGCCCTTTAAATTTTTATTTGAATCCCTAGTTTGGCAGATTAAACCTACCGAATTGCTGAATAACCCTATGGGAAGCTCCCATAGGACTATTTCAGCAGTTTTAGATCGAATTAAAAAAATTTGATTGAATGGTTCAAATCGTTCGAATCGAACTTCGCTAAAACCCTTCAAATTTGATATTCGAACTTGAAGGGTTAAAATTCGACCAAAATTCGATTGGTCGAACTGAGGGTTAATTAACCCTCGAATTCAACCAATAGTGAAAATGCCCCTAAATTATGGAAACATTCATTATCCAGAAAACCTCAGGTCCCGAGCATTCTGAATAACAGGCCCCATGCCCATCTATCTATCTACCATCTATCTACCATCTATCTATCTACCATCTATCTACCATCTATCTATCTATCTATCTATCTATCTATCTATCTATCTGTCTGTCTGTCGTCTATATCTATCTATCTATCTATCTATCTATCTATCTATCTATCTATCTATCATCTATCTATCTATTATCTATCTATCTGTCTGTCGTCCGTCTATCTATCTATTATCTATCTATCTATCTATCTATCTATTTATCTTCTATTTATCTATCTATCTATCTATCTGTCTGTCTGTCTGTCGTCTGTCTATCTATCTACCATCTATATATTTATCTATCTATCTATCTATTTATCTTCTATCTATCTATCTATCTATCTATCTATCTATCTATCATCTATCTATGTATCTATCTATCATCTATCTATGTATCTATCTTTCTGTCTGTCTGTCTATCTATCTGTCATCTATCATATCTATCTCATCTATCTAATTGTCTTGTTTTGCCTCTTAAAAAGTCATGTATTTTATTTTAATTATTGTATCCACCCTGAAAGCAACATCTAACTTTTTCTTAATATGCTCAAAAATGTACTGTGTCCTTCCTCCTTCCAGCCATAGGGCTCTCACTGTCTGTGTAGAAGAAAAAAAAAGTAAGATCAATGGCCCTTTGCTAATCAGTAATAATTGCTTTAAAGCCTGCAAAGAAAGGAAGGTACTATATCATACGCTTCTGTTAATTTTCTGATCTTCCACTGTGTTTCTTGCAGAAACAGATATTGTATGCTTGCTTGGTGTGTGTGTGTGTGTGTGTGTGTGTGTGTGTGTGTGTGTGTGTGTGTAAGTAAGGTAAAATAGAGAGCATTTATTTTGCACAAAATATTACATCACTGATATGCCCAAATCTGTAAAGCGTAAAGTCACTGTTAGACGTTATGAAATGGGGAAGTCTTTTTCCTGACCTAATTCTAAACGGGCCGATGTTTTTGGGGACAAAGCAGTATAGGTGTGGGATCAGTTATCTGGAAACCTGTTATCCAGAAAGCTCCAAATTGTATCCAAATAATGCAGATGTTAAAGAATGATTTTCTTTTTCTCTTTAATAATAAAACAGTACCTTGTACTTGATCCAACCAAAAGTATAATGAATCCTTATTGGAAGCCAAACTAGCCTATTGGGTTTCTTTATTTTTTTTTTATTTTGTAGTAGACTTAAAGGATTTTACCTTCAAACAACTAGTTGATTTCAGATAGATCACCAGAAATAAAAACTTTTTCCAATGACTTTCTATTTTCTATGTGTGATCATTTTTCTAATATTGAAGTGTAAAGTGTAATTTTTCACCTTCTAAAGCAGCTCTGGGAGGGGGGGGGGTTGCCAACCCTGTTCTAAACAGATACATTTAGTTGATACCTTTCGTTTCTTTGTCCCTGCTGAGCAGAATCCCTCGATTTCATTACAGGCAGCTGTTAGAATTGATACAATAGTTGCTATTACTCCAGAGATGCTGCTGAGAAATGTATCAATTAAATGTTGCAAAATTGTAACTGTTTGTGTGCACCTGAATTACTGAGCTGCCAGACTCGAACACCAGACACACCAACATTCAACTAGAGTCCTGTGCGGAACCCGACCCATGACCCTCAACCCACTACCTGCATACTTACCCGCTTGGACCATCTACCCAACCCAACCCACAAGCACCTTATCTGCTGAAGAGGGAGTGCTGTCATTGTAAACTGGAAGTGACATCATTAGATGTAGGTGGGATCAGAAAAAAAAGGAGTAAAACTCGCTATTAAAAAGACCGTGACCTGCATACTGTACTTGGAGAACCACCACCTGCGTCTATACCCGCTCCCGAAACTCCTGAAACTAAACAACTGAACTGAAAAAAGTGTTTGGAAGGTAAACCAACCCTTTAACGTACAGAGATCCAAATAATGGAAAGATCTGTTATCCGGAAACCCCCAGGTCCACAGCATTCTGGATAACAGGTCCCAAGCATGGCATGTGGGGAGGGGAAGGAGGTGGCAATTCACATATATATATATTGTACTTATATAATGTAATGTAAAATAGAGAGTATGCATTTTGCACAAAATATTACACCACTGATATGCCCAATCTGTATAGGGTAAAGTCACTGCTAGGAGTTAAGGAGGAAGTGGGCCTTTTTTATGATAGGGGAAGTCTTTTTCCTGACCTGATTGGAAAGGGTTGACTGAATTGAGCGTCTGTGAGAGCGCAGGAGTGCCGTTCTTTGCTTCATAGGGATCTGGTCCCCAGTGATACTGCAGTGCGAGTTTATTGCGTGCTCATAGCAGCGAATAGTCTTTGCCTAGCAACCGCCAGTAAATAAATAAATCAATGCTGCGCTGATTGGATTTTAGTACGGACAGAACAGGGAATTCGATTAATAGTAAATAGAGAGACATATATAGCTGCTGCTGGAGGATAGGCCATTCATCTTTTCACCTGTATTGGGAAATGGTATAAAAGAAAGCAGAACATTCCATGTGTATCTGTGTGAAGAGGCCACAAGGGAAGCAGGGCCCAGCATACACAATTTAACCAGCCAAGGCAGTAAAATAGCATCCAAGGTTGAGGCCGGTATTACAAATGTACAAATATATTTTCTGGTAGATATGTAGTTGCTCTCAATTACAGCTTCATTTCCCAGCCCATCTTCTTCACTTCTGCCCCCGTATCTCCCTGCCTTGCCCATTAAATTTTCTCCCAATCCATGCCCAATGCCACTAGGCTTTATTGGATGACAGTTAGCACTGTTAGTAATGTGAAATAAGTTTGGATGAAAATGACAGTTCTATAATTTGTTCTTCTAAAATAACTGTTAAAGTCAAACAGCACTGCTGGATTAAAGGAGAACTAAAGCCTAACTAAAGAAGTAGGTTAGAAATGTTATACATTATGTTTTTGTGCTTCTGTACCAGCCCAAGGCAACCACAGTAAAGATCTGTGTCTCCAAAGATGCCTGAGTCAGAATCCTACAGTTGATCGGGTACCCGCGGGTTACCTGCAAAAACCTGTGTACCCTGCGGGTTGGGGGTAGAAGTTCCGTGTGCTGGTATAGGTTCAGGTATAGATGGGGTAGGGCTGCGAATCTTCTCAATAGCAATTTTTACTAATTTTTTCTGATCACACCTACCTCCGATGATGTCACTTCCGTTTACAATGACAGCACTTCCTGATTCTTGATGGTCAGCAGGTCCGGGTTGTGGATAAGTTACTTGTGGGTCGGGTAGAGGGTCCAGGGGGGTAAGAATGTGGGTTGCAGGTCTGGGTTGCAGGTTGCGGGTACCGGTCCAGTACGGGTTGCAAAAAATGACCCACGCAGGACTCTAGCACCAGTAGCTCCCCCTCTTCTTTTCTTCTAATTCACTGATTCACATGCTCTGTGCTGCTGTCACTTACTGAGCTTAGGGACCCACTCACAATATACAGTACACATAGATTAGAAATGTCACAATATAAGGCTGATTAGTCATTAATACAGATAATTACTAAATGGCAGCACAGAAACCAGTGCAACTAACATCAGAATTTAATAATTGGCCTTGTAGTATCAGATTATATTACAGGCCAACGTCATTTTCTACATGTTCATTTGTGACAACCCCTAAGCTTAGCTTCTCAACCGCTGCTCAGAGCCCACTTAGCATGTGAGTGTCACAGACACTTTCCAAGATGGTGACCCCCTGTGACAAGTTTAAAGTCCTGGATCATTGCTGCTATTGACAAGCTGAAACTTTAGGCTGACACCATAATTCAGTATGTACAATATGGCATTTTTAACCATATTCATTTTTAGAGTTTAAATATGTTAGGCCGTGTGTCAGTTGCTTAGGTGGCTTGAGCTTTGAATGTGCATTAGTGCATTCCTCTTTGTATAGACTGTGTCACACTAGACGAGTGCAGTCAGCGCTACTGAAGCATGATTGAAAGAAAGAAATGAAACAACAAAGAGAAGTGTGGATGGAAGGATTGGGGTTGTGTAGACAAAAAGAGGGGCATGGCTGTGCCTGACTTCTTAGTATTTTTATGGTAATTTGGGACTAGAATCCCAACTGCCATCTGCTGATTCCTTAGAAGCGGCTGCAAGTATTCATAGTCTGTTTTATTAGTGACAGACCTTCTGGAACATCAGCTGCATGTCCAGCATCTAATATAATATATAAAAGTGTTTACGATTTAATGAAGCATTACCATGCAGTGTTTAGGCAATCTCTCACTGTGTCCACATTCTGTCGTAATCCCGGGCACTTCCTCTTAAATTTTTTTTTTTTTTTTACTTTGCAAGCAGTGTAACCATTGTTCATTTACAGGAACTAGTAACAGCAGAGTTGCTATACTTCCTCTTAAATACAAGAGACATGTTTCTTTTTTAGCTTCAGTTGTTGCTTCAGTCCACCAATTATTTTTTTGATGCATACTGCTGTGCCACAATGTCTGAGTTTGCCATTGTACCAGTGTCTGATATTGCTAGCTCTGCTTATCTCCTTTGCTGGGGATGGGCAGGGAGGTGATTTACTGCAGCACTGCGAATGCTTAACTGAATGATGTACAGCATGGCTGGTATTGTGCATAAGGACGCAGCATATTCCAAGAAACTAGAGAGTGTCACTTGGGAAACGTGCGGCAGCATTCCACAGCGAAAGTGTTGCATGTTGTTAATTATGTAATTTAAATTTGTTCTCCATTTTTAATCAGAAATTTTAATGTTTTTAACTTCTGCTTTCCTGGCACCAGTGTGCCTCTCCTCCTCTCACCCATCGCAATTCTTTGTGAGCAGACCCTGTATGAGGTCAGAGTTACAGTTGCCACCTGATCTGTATTTTACTGCCATTGCTGTGAAAAACCAGAGGCTTAATGCCATAGATAATAAAAAGGTTGGTATTTTTTCTCTACAAATGGTGGCAACCCTAATGAAAATGCTACCATCCAGTAGTAAGGGGTTCATTGGGTGAGAAGGTATTGAGCTTCGCCAGGCTCATACCTCCCAACATTTTGGAAATGGAAAGAGGGACAAAAAGATTTGCTGTTGACCACGTCCCTTTTGAAACTTTGAACACATTTCTGTATTTTTTATGTGTTATTACAGTTTTAATAATGAAGGTGAATTGCCTTTAAAGGAGAATTCAACCCTGTAATAAAAAAAAAACATACCCCCACCCCAAGTAGACCCCCCCAGCCTAACTGCCTAACTGTTTGGGGAATTTGTAAATGAAGCATCTACAGTTTGCAGTAGATTTCCATATTCGGTAACATGCACTGGTCACCTGCTTGAAAGCAAATGTTTGAGTTACTAGTCTTAGTACAGACATTGTGAATTCCATTAGTACCACTTTACCACATACAACAACCCAGAAAATCTGGATAATTTTTTTTTTGTTAAATCACACAGGTTTGGAGAAAGGATGTCAGCTCCCTAGTTCATAGCTTATTACAGCTTTAATTTATAGGGAACAATAGACTTTGATGTGGAAATACAGAGGTAGTGCTTTATATGGTATCTGAGTAGCACTTTTCGGGCTCTTACTCACGAGCGGTTAAAGCTGCGCTCCCTTGCGTTCTGTCTTGTAGCGTTCAGCCGCAAAGGAGCGCAGGAATAGACGCTTCTTCGATTGCCTACTTCAGCAGATTGGACCTACCGAATTGCAATAGAAGCCTATGGGAGTGCTCCTGATCGAAGTCCTGATCCAATAGGATTCCTACGATCGAAGTGTTCGATCGTTCGAATCGTACGAATCATTCGAATGATCAAATGAGTTATTCGCTCAGTTGAATAGTTTTGTATTCGATCGTCAAATGATCGAATAAAAGGTAGTCTAGAACTATTCGATTAACATTCGAAAATCGAATGCTAATCGATCGAATAGAAACAAATAATTTTTGGGGAATAATAGTAAATTTGCCCCTTGGTGTTGAGGTGTGTAAGAAAAGACGTGCTTTTAAAGGGGTGGTTCACCTTCAAGTTAACTTTTAGTATATTGTAGAAGGGCTAATTCTAAGAAACTTTTCAATTGGTCTTCATTATTTATTTTTCATAGTTTTTTAATGATTTTCCATTTTCTTCGGATTCTTTGCAGCTTTCAAATGGGGGGTCACTGACACCATCTAAAAACAAATGCTCTGTAAAGCTACAAATGTATTGTTATTGCCACTTTTTATTACTTATCATTCTATTCAGTCCCTCTCCTATTCTTATTCCAGTCTCTTATTCAAATCAATGCAGGCCGGGTTGCTATGGTAATTTGTACCCTAGAAACCAAATTGCTGACACTGCAAATTAGAGAGCTGCTGCATAAAAAGCTAAATAACTATAAAACCACAAACAATAAAAAATGAAAACCAATTGCAAATTGTCTCAGACTATCCCTCTCTACATTATACTAAAAGTTAACTCAAAGGTGAAAAACCCCTTTAAGGCTTTCAAGTTCAAGGCATGTCCAGTTGTTATAGAATTACTTATATTAGATATAATATATCCATCCATAATGGATACTTTTTGGATGTTATGGCCCTCGCTGACCAAGCACCAATCATCCATGCCAGCAGTTGACTGTAAAAACATCTCATCTTTACCCATCCTCATGCCACCTATTAGGAAGCTAGAGCACAGATACTGACATTGGTGGGCAGATTAAGAACAATAGGTTCTGTGGACCTCATACTGAGACTCTCCTAACACCTCCAGCACAGTAATTTAGAACAGTTACGGGTAGAGACATGAATGTGCCCTGACACAGTTTGTATTTTGGGAATGATTCATTCAGAGGGCACTATTTATAGGGAAAATTATATAAAGCGCTAGGTGAGTTGTTTATCTTCTAATGTCACAGAGGGGAAGTCCAAGTAAACCATATAGAAAACTGTATTTTATTTACAGTAGTTCTTTAAAATTTTCATTTCAATACGGTTAACTAAAAGCTCACATTTTCTGGTGCTTGTGAGCCCCTCATAATCCTTAAATCTTTCTTCCAGAGCAAACAGAATTTTCTGATTTACCTCATTTGAAATTATAATGATGTATTTGCTGAGGTGTTTATGTAAAATTCTATTTTTATTACAAAGCAAGCTTCCAGGCAGAGACAGTAACCGGTATTTAGCCAAGCCTGCTTGCTTGGCGAGAATGGCAATCGCTATTTGGGGTTTAGGATTTCTATTTGAAAACTGAGCGTACAAAATACGCCATCAAATCTGGCCATTTGATGATTCAAACAGTAAAGGGTGAGTTTTTCACCCATCTGTTTATACTTAATGTTTATACTTAGGGGCAAATTTACTATTATTCCCCCAAAATAATTTGTTTCTATTCGATATTCGATTTTCGAATGTTAATCGAATAGTTCTAGGCTACCTTTTATTCGATATTCGATCATTCAACGATCTAATACAAATTTATGCGGTCAGTCGAATAAATCATTCGACTGAACGAATAAATCATTCGAATGATTCGTACGATTCGAACAATCGAACACTTTGAATCCTATTCGATCAGGACTTAGCCTCAGAAGCCTATGGGAGTGCTCCCATATGCTTCTATTGCAATTCGGAAGGTCCAATCTGACGAAGTAGGCAATCGAATTAACTTTTAAATTAAAATCCTTCATTGGTCGAATGATCGAATATTCGTCTAATCGATTCTATTCGAATGTATTCGATAGTTCGACCATTCCCTATTCGATGATCGAATATGCCAAAATTCACATATTCAACCAAACGAATAAATCCTACGTTCGAAATTCGATCGAACTTCGAATCCTTCACGTGTATATAGTAAATCGGCCCCTAAATGTATGTAATGCAAAACTGTAGAAATGTCAGTAGAGAAGCTGGACATGAGTGTTCCAGTCGCTGGGCCCCTTAGTTCCGTCAACTCATGCTCCATATGTAACAGCTTACACTTACCCGTGCAAGTACTAACGTGAACAGAACTTTCCACTCTCCTAAATTAGTAACAATTGTTTCCAGCGAAAATGCAAGCTGAATATTTTGTGATAGGGATTCTTTTGTACAGGATATAGTAGAATATAATAAACATCTTGGGATAGTGAGGGCTCAGTGGACTGGGAAACACTTGGGTATTCTGGTAAAATACCACTAGGAGGAGAAAGGAATAAGCCCGGTGGGCTATGCACAAAAGTGATGGGAGAGACAGGAAAAACATGAGAGATTATTGTTGGGCCAACCCTCTCAGGGGCCATTAGATATTCTGACATTTGCCCATTCTCTCAGCAGTTAGTTTAAGATGCTATCCCCTATATGTAATATAAGGCAATAAGTTTGCCCAGGAGCAGTAACGCATGGCAACCAATAAGATACTTGCATTTAAACAGGTGACTAGTGAATTCTACCTGTTGATTGGTTGCTATAGGTTACTGCCCCTGGGCAAACTTAGTGCCTTTTATTACATTACCCCGTTAATGTTTCAGGTGTTATATCTGCCTATGTTTAAAATATTAAAGGGCTCTCCTAGATTGGGTCTCAATTGTGCCTAGGGCTGCCACCTGTTCGGTTTTAACCCGAACAGTTCAATTTCCGGGTCTCAAGTTTCTGTTCGGTATTCACAAGGCTGAAAACCGAACAATAATCTGGCCAATAAATGAATTATCAAGTGAGGATAATTTCTTAACCTCACAAAAAAGCACACCAAAAATAAGAAATTGTTTTTCTAAATTTGTATTTGTATAGATCCCATACCTGTAATTAGACAGAGACAGGGTTGCACCAGTGTGGTTTTGAACTGGGCATCAACACTTTATCAACATTGAGAAAATTAGATGGAAATCCAGCCAGTTGCTTCTAAGTGATGCAATAACCCTGTCTTGGTGTTATTACTCCGCCTACTTTATTGTCCCTGCCTCTTATGTTATAAACTGCTCTACCCCAATGCTATCATCCCCTCCCCTTTGTTCGCCTTCAGCTGCCGGCAAAGGTGGAAACCCTACTAGTGCCTGGGCACACTGGGATATGTTTTGGTACTATGCTAGTCCAGTCCAACACTGAAGAGATGGGCAAAACAGAAGAGAATGGTGGAGAGAAATAGGTGGGTGAAAAGTGGTAAGAAGAGAATACAAAATGATACAATAAAAGATTATTCTTTCTGTTCAGCCCACTAAAACAAATAGATCACGTATTGGTATATGATTTTGGCCCTGTTTATCCTTAATTTGGGGAATTCACATGAGTAATACAACTCTTGGCTAAAGCTAAAATGAAGCTATGTAGCCAGACAGCCAGAAATAAATTTTATGAACCTGTCCAATATTAGATAAAATTCCACTTATGGGTAGAATCCTGCACAGGTTAAATTTCTGAAACCTGGACCGTTAACCGGAATTTTAGTCATTTGGACCTCACTACCCAATCCCAAAAATACCTTTTCCACAACTCGATCTGCTACCTGCTGGCCATTATGACACTAAGGGGCAAATTTATCATTGGTCGAATTTCGAATAAAAAAAAAAAAATCTAAATTCGACCATATGAATAAAAGGGAAGTAAAATCCTCCGCAATTCGATCAAAACTAATGATTTCCAATTCGGTAGCTTGGTTCTGGCAAAGTAGGTGGTCGAATAAAAATTTAAAGGGAAAGTCATTTGACCATCGAATAGTCAAATATTTGAATAAAATTTTATTTGAATATTCTAATTATTTGAATTTGAATATTCAATGGCCGAATTTGCCTAATTCGCATATTCGAAGATTCAAATTTAATTAAAATTCGAGTGAACTTAATGTGAATTTAATAAATCTGCCCCTAAAAGTGTATTGAATAAAAAAATACCCAGAAAAAAAGTTTTTATTGTGACTTGCTGACCAGGTTCGCTCCAGCAATGAGGCAAGGTGAGAACCCTGCCTCAGGCGTCATGGAGTGGCCAGTTACCAGGGGCGGCAGAAAGCCGCCTCTGGTAACTTTAAGAGCCGAATTTCCGTTTTTTAAAACGGAAATTCGGCTCTTCTAGTACTAGTGATGCGGCTCCTCCTCCACCCACTTCAATGCTATAAGTTAGAAGCGTGGGCGGGAGGTGGGGGGCGGCATCGGGGCGGGAGGTGGGGGGCGGCATCGGGGCTGCTGCCTCAGGCGGCAGCAGCCCCAGAAACACCCCTGTTGCTGACCTACATTTATAGTGCATACAAAGTTCTGTCTGCAACCCCATTATACCACTTTGGGGGTCTCTAAACTAATGAAGATTTATTTTGGGGAAAGCAAGAGCAAGTTATTTAAAGCACCCCCCTCCCAGGAAAAAATACAATTCAATTAAATAATTTCCACCTTTATGACAATATGTCAAGTGTACTTGGGCATGAATTATATTTATAATTATCTCCCCATTTGTGGCCCCAGACATGAAAGTCTGCCTGCTGTTGCTGCTTATCTTGTGTGTTCTTTAAAAAGTATCAGTACTGAGGTTAACCAGCCCCTGCATTATTTACACCTCAGAGTAAGACTATAAGGTCCTGCATATTTTCACACCTGTAACACCACTGCATTGTTCACAGCTGTTGTTCACACCCCTAAAGCTCTGTACTGTTCACACCTCAGACCCAGAGTGAATGTGCCCACATTGTTCATTTGTTTATACCACAGACAAACTACTGGAGATGCACCAGCTCTGTGTCAATGTATGTAGCAGAGTGTGAACTGTTCATCTTTAAGTGGTCCTGATAGGTTTCATTGTCTCCTGCTGTATTCTGCCTTCCATATGTTTCCTGTGTGTGCCATTCTCTTGCTGCCCTATGCTGTGTGTGCCAAAATCTGTCTGCTCTATGATCTCTGTATGTACCATACTCTGCCTTGCCCTATGCTCCCTGTGTGTGCCATACTCTGCCTGGCCCTATGCTCCCCATGTGTGCCATACTCTGCCTTCCCTATCCTCTCTGTGTGTGTCATATTTTACTTGCCTTATGCTCCCTGTGTGTGCCATACTCTGCCTGCCCTATGCTCTGTGTGTGGGCCATATTCTGCTTGCCCTATGCTCCCTGTGTGTGCCATACTCTGTCTGCTCTATGCTCCCTGTGTGTGCCATGCTCTGCCTGCTCTACTCCCGCTATGTGTGCCATACTCTGTCAGCTCTAACCTCCCTGTGTGTGCCATACCCTATGTGTGTGCTATATGCTACCTATGGGATGGGAGCCTGGTAAGGTTTGTTCTGGGTGTTTGTTAGCATTTGTAAATTGTTGTTAGGTGTTTAATCATGTGTGGCAGGCTGTTGTGTTATCCATAGGGGAGCATGAGGCATATTGATTTAAGGGAACGTTTTAATATGACTTCAATTAATGTGGACATGGTCATAAAATTTCTTCTTGGGTGTTTAAAGTGGGTTTGTTTTAGAAACCGTGAGTGGTTAACAATGGCCTCCATTATTGGCCCTCCACCATGTAGACCAGAAAAATTCAGTTCCTAGGTACCACAGAAGTTTGATATATATATATACTTACATACATATTTTGCAGTTCTTTTTGCCAGACTATTGCAGACCTCCCAGGCTTATGTAACCCTGTACATTTGTATAGGCATTACAATTACATAGATGGCTTCTTATTTCCTTGTGTTTAATATGCGCTATAGAATGGTGAGTCCACTGTATAAACTCAGCCATTTCTCCAAACTGTTTCTTGTACTGGCCCCTCAGGCACAGAAAGGTTTAATAGGATTGAAATAGGCAGTGTGACAGCCTGATGTATAGCTTTGTTATGAGAGCTTGCCCACTATTCTGCACTGAGCCATGCGATAAGGTTTTGAGCTTGGTAATAAGGCCTCTCAGACCTTGTGCTGAAATACTGTAAACCCAAGCATCCATTCTGAAATCCTGCCGCATCAGAGTAAACTAATTATATTTGTAAGCTCAAGAAAGCTGGTGTTTCTCCATACTGTACCATCTGCTTGGCCAGGCTGTGCCCAAAATAATGATGTTCTGATGCTTCATGCTTTTTAAACCAGGCAATACCAGATTAAGTCCTTTCCATCCATCACCCTGATAAGACATAATGCTTGCAGAGCATCTCAGCACCTTGTGATTAGCTGTAAACGTCTAATTTCCTACTTGTTTGTATTTAGTGCTAGAACATGCTAGAAAATAGGGAAGTGATGGCTTGCAAACATAAGTGCTAAATTGCACAATAGCAACCAATCAGCATTTGGCTTTGTACAGTCTACTAAAAGTTAGGAAATTAATGCAAAGATCTAAATGGTTGCTATGGTTAACTGGAGTGGTGTGATATATCCACTGTGCATAATTGGACCCCAAGCAATTTTCCTCAAGGGTTATTTTTCTATATAGGCAGCCAAGTTTGCCCTCCTAAAGCTTCTAACTAGACAGGGACCCTCGTTTGCCTATATATAGAAATATGACCCTGGGTACAGTATGTGAGGAAGGACCAATTTTGAAATATATGTGAAAATATGTGAAATATATATTTTTTGCTATAGCAGCTGCTATAAAATAGGCATACAATTATTTGTTTTTTTGTTATAATTTATCATTCATGTACCAAGAGTATTTTGGAATTTTTTTCACTACTCAATGACTTGGTTGCTGCTTGCATCTTTCCAGAACCCCCTATTTTTCTTTTAAAGGAGAATGCAAGCTACCAAAGTAGTTTATGGACAATAGACGTCACAATAGTGCAACCTATAAAACTATATTTATTCTGCAGAATGTTCATACCTGAGTAAACAGCTCTAGAAGTTCTTTCTGTTGGTTTAGTATAATAGCAACTTCCATATTAGCTTGTTGTGACATCACTTCCTGCCTGAATCACTCCCTCTTCACTCATAGCTCTGGGCTCAGATTACAACAGGGAGGGGGAAAAGGGAGGATGAGAGGGAGAGAGGAGCCAACTGAGCATGCCCAAGCCCTAGCCCTGGAGGTTTATGCTGAAAACAGGAAGTCTGTTACAGAAGCCCATGTGTACTCAATAGAAGGAAATAAAAGCTTTGTTTCTTTTGACAGAGGACTCAGAGCAGCATTATTTTGAGTGTTTACATGTGGATTTAACTATCCCTTTCTGATAAAGCTTACTTAGTTAAAACCTTTCCTTCTCCTTTACAGGACATGTAAAGTCAAAAATATAAAAACCCATTTTTAATTTCTTTAATGAATAAGAAACCTTTCTCCAATATACTTTAATTAAAAAATGTGTACCATTTTTATAAGAAACTTAACTGTATAGAGTGAAAATCTCCCTTCATTTACTGCTGTGAATAGGAATTTTCAGACGGTCCCTAACTGCTGCGCAGGGAAACAATCATACTTATGAACAGCAGGGGGAGCCCTGCTTTACTTCCCAGCCTTTCAGAACTCCAGCAGCTTTGTTTCCTTTTTTTCAGCTTTGTTTGGATTTTATTTTTTGCCTTTACATGTTTCCAACTCCAAGTGCAGGGACAAAGATCAGGGAGCCAGATTTAAACAGATAAACTGGGATTCTATTTGGAGGATTATTTTGCTGCAGCCACTGGCTCTGCAGAGTTGGAGAAAGTTTGTTTTAAACAATACAAAAACTATAAAATCCACATTAGATTACATGATCACATAGGACCAAGTGCAGTCAGGGGCGCTTCGCCAATGAGGCAAGTTCAGAAACTCGCCTCAGGCGGCAGGGCACCACTGGGTGCCGCTCCTGGTTCTTTAAGAGCTGAATTTGCATCTGCCGAAAACTGACATGAATCGTCTGTGTAGTTAGTTATACCCTTAGTCTTGCAAAGATGTATAACAAAGTTACAAGATGACAGCCCCCTGTGGCCAACTTTTAAAGCATAAATCATTTGTTTGATTAGGCTTGTGGTGCAGTAAGTTCATGTTTATGTTTAGTATACAAAATACAGCATTTCTAGCCCTATTCTATTTTACACTTTCCTTGTCCTTTAAGCTGTGAGTCTATGTAAGACAGGAGAAGCTCAAGGCCCATGAGGTCCAGACACACAACCGGTTTGTTTCTTAACTGCATGATTGGCTTACCCTTTGTTGTGCAGACCCAAGGGATATCGAGATAGTTCCAGGTAAGCACACAATTACTGAAGTAGAAATACATGTTTGAGGACTGTTTTATTATCACATACATCACATTAAGAGCTCAGGTTCCTGATGTTTTTTGCAGCACTCTGGGCTTGTTTTATCTTCTCAAGTGATTTAATGAAGAATCACAAACCCAGTAGATAAAAGCAAGGTCTTGGCTGTTATTTTGTTACATTTTTTACAGCTGTTCTCTACTGCAGCATTTATAGCTCTTGGAAATATATTGCCCTCCTTTTTTAGAAGAACACAATGCTGGGACAAGTGATTCATGGTCCATGATGAGTCACCTTCATGACAGTGGAATTGTTCGGTTTTTATGGTTAGATCTCATCTGCTAGAGGAACAAGACTGACATTTATTTACAGAAATAATGGAAATTAATGGGATACAGCCTTTGGCCAACACAAATTGTTGTATTTTAGGAAGTTACAAAGGAGTAGCTGTGGAGAGCACCCTAGACTGCGAGTGGTCCAAAATGGACGAAGTGAATCCCAGCCGGCAGAGCAAAGAACATAATTGAGATTTTTTTCACTGATTGAAGGGCATAGTTAGGTTCCAGTAGGGTAAGGCTAGTAGATTTTAGCCGGAAATGGGGCAATTTGTTGTTTCCCTGTATCATGGATTTGTCTCAATATTTTACCAGTCTGTTCTAATAACTTTCATACTGCTACTTTTACATGTGTGCAGGATCCAGCAATAATGATGCTTTATCCCCTTCCCATCTCATTTCCCATCACTCAACCCAACATTGGATGTTTCTTGTCACCAGATGCAAACTCACAAATATCTGCTTAGCTGTATATCATTCACTGATTGAGTATCATTACCTGAGTTAATTGAATTGAATTGGGCTATACATATGATAATATATAATAGTACAAACTCCAGATCATCCACTGATCCTTCCCTACCAGTACCAATGCGAGGCTTCCATATACCAGACATTTGCACCAGTGTGTTTATATCAAGTGCTATTCAGAATGATTGCAATAGCTTGTTGTCTGTTTAACACCTGAAACCTCACAGTCCAATGTGCGATGTTTAGTTAATTATTGTTTTCTTTCCTTCACATACAACATTTTCAACAATTGGGCTTTAGACAAGTGTTGCCAAGTAATTTGCCAGTTCATTAGCAAAAACCTTTTATTTGCATGTGACATTGACAGCAGTGGATTATCTTGTAGTGTATTGTATACACTTAAAAATTATGTATAGATTAAATAATAACTGGGATGTAAGCCATGCTAGGCCACATGTATAGTTTAGGCCACATGTATAGTTTAATAGATATATATGTTTGCTACATTTGTAGAGTGTGGCCTTATAATGAAATACTACTAAACACATAAAATTGTGCCTGTATCCATTTTTCTTATGGATATATGGGACCAAACAGACTAATGTATACACATTGTCTCTTAAGTGTGTAACTGAATTGATAATATTGTTATAGAAAACTTTTATAATAGTAGCCCATAGATATCCATTCGAGGAAAAGCCAATGATAACCGGTTGATTAGGTTTGCTATTTGGAGTAAAAAGTGTTATATTATGAATAATGTATACAACTATAACGTTACCTTATGTCAGTTGATCTCTAAGTCAAAACACAATGGTGCTCATTTATTAAGCAAATTTGCCCATGGGCAGTAACCCATAGCCCATGATTAAAGGACCGGTAACATTTTAAAAAAAATTTGTTTGTATAGCACGAAAAAAAAACACAAGGAAATTACACATTCCAAAGTCTTTATTTAGATATACCTTACCAAAACTCCACTTCTGCTCCTCTTCAGAAAATGCAACAGGGCTCTGATCATTCTTGCGGTTCTCGATTTCTACTCCTTGGCTACCTCCTATAAGGAAGGCAGGGAGGAGAAATTGAGCACCGCACGATGGATCGCCCGATCACCTTTTCTGTAGAGGAGCACAAGCTCAGTAAGTTATGTCTTAATAAAGACTTTGCGATTTTAAAGTTTAATATGTCTTTATGTTTTTTTTTGTGCTATACAAAGATATGTTAAAAAAATTTTTTTTTTAATGTTTCTGGTCTTTTAACCCTAGATGGTACGAATTATTTATAGAAAAACCTCTTTTTAGTTTTAAAAGGGGTAAGACAATTTCTGATAGGATCATCAGAACTGATTACAAGGAGAAAACCACTCGTAAAATTGTTTCAAACAAAAATGGGACTTTTCCCTGTTATAATTGTATACACTGCAATAGTGCGATTAAGGGAGATATTTGCAAACACCCGAGTCTGGGGTATTATATAAGACTTAAATTTTTTGCCACATGTGATACAGAGAGAGTAATTTACTTATTAAAATGTCCTTGTGGACTAGGTTATGTGGGCCAAATATCTAGATCCTTTAAAGTTAGGATAAATGAACATAAAAGCGTTATAAGAAATTTTAAACCAGAAGAGAAAGGGGAAAGAACTGGTGCAAAAGAGAAACAAAAGGAAAAAGAGAAATTTAAGAAAGAGACACTGTTAGCAAAGCATTTTTTTTTTTTTATACAAAACATAATATAACGCAGCTAAGGTGGCAAATTTTGGAAGTGGTTCAAAAAGCTGAAGGTATTGATTTTAAAAGGTTTCTTTTAAGGCATGAGGCCTTTTGGATTTGGCAACTCAAAACGCTCCAAGGGGTCTCAATGAAAACTTCAGTCTAGCTTGTTTTTTATAATATTTAACTGCATTTTAAACGGGTCTTCCCCCTAATTGGTTCTTATTTCTATGTTTTTTCCACAGATAAGAAATGTCAGGTGAAAAAAGTATTATTAACAACAAAGGTAGAAAAAGACATTGTTGCAAAATTGATTGTATTTCGTGAAATTAATTGGTAATTGTCTTAGCACGAGGATATATGAATTGATGGTCTTGTTAATCACTATATTTATATTAGCAACAAATGATCTTTTAGATTATTTATTCACTATTTATATAAAATGTATTATTAACACAGTTTCTTAATGGTTGAGACCCCATGGGAAATTAAGGGTAAATGTTGATATAAGTCACGTGATGTTGGAGGCGGGGATATGCTTATAAAGGTGTTTTTTTCACACTTGGAATTATATCCTGATGAAGGGAGGTTGTACCCCCCAAAACGTTGATATTGGTGGTAAATAAAAGGAAAGGGGTTTCCCCACTGCAGAAAAACCGGTGTGTGCGGATCCATGATTATAAAGTTGCTGTTTCTAGGGGACCTTGTTGGGTCAACGGATAACCAGCACCACTACTGCAGAGAGAGTAAGTAAAATTCCGGGTGTAACTATTACGAAACGCGTAAGGCCAATGGAGATGGATTTAAATTTTAAATTTTGAAAAATAAAACCAGATTTTAATATATTTTGGCCCCGTGTATCCTTTTCAGTGCCAAATAGCCTTGTTCTTTCCTGTTCATCCCAGTAACCGTTAGCAACCAACCAATGGTTCGCATTTTTCAGAAAGCTGCAGGTAGAGCAATGAATGCCACAATTTGATTGGGAACCATGGGTTACTGCCCTTGGGCAAATTTGCCCAGTATTTATAAATGAGACTGGTGGGAGTGGTGGAACCATTAAGGACAGCACTACCTGTGATGTTGCAGAAGAGCATTGTGCTGTAAAAAGATAATAAAACTACAAAGTTTAGTTGCATTTAAAAACACTTCATGTCTAGTCTGCATGTTTTGCATTCACATACTACACAGACCCAGAGAAAATCTATTGCTCCCGACACTAAATTATATAAGCTACTGTATGAAATTCCAGGGCCAGTATGATTGATTCAGCCCCCAAAGTGAGAAAGTGGCAGCTTGTCCATTTGCATGAGCCGCACATACTCAGCAGTGGAAGAAAGAAAGCAGAATAAAGTACGAGTAGGTGAAATGTAATTGGATAAAAGAAGTTTGCTTATTCCGGCTGAGTAAATTCAAAGGAAGATTTCAGTAGTTTGTTTCACCCTGATGTATGAGTACCGTGGATGTGATGAGAGGTGACGCCGTCAGAATACCCACCCTGTCACTTTTCATTGACCTACATAAAGTGTCTTTTATATTAAGTTGTCTTTAGAGCTTGAGCTTTGTGAAGCAGAAAATATTTGACTATATCTCCCTTGACTGTCAATTTGATAACTGACAAAATGCTTGGTGACTTTAAAAACATAACCTTATAATAGTTCCCTTCTTTATTTTCTAATTTAAGAGAACTGAATTTAATGTATACTACAGTCTGGAACATATGGAACAGAATCATTATTGACCATCGCTGAAGTTGTTATTTTAAAGTTGCTAGATGTTTTTCATTTCTTTAGAGTTAAAGTTTTAAAAAAAAGGATTAGTCTATTTTTCTGTTATGATTTTCAGTAGCAGCTCAGGAAACTAGGTAATAGTCTCATTACTGTAGAAGGAGAGATAAAATAATTGGGGGTTGTTAGGCACCAGTGATTGTAGTTGTTTACCTTCTACCTTGGCCAGTCGCAGTCAACTGTCTACAGTAACACCTTCCAAGATTAATTGGGGGTAAAGCAGAACTGTACGTTCTCAAACTGTTTCACTATGCTGGAAAATCTGTTTCCGTATTTTTGAACAGTTGAGCGAAAACAGCTAGAGGGCCATAATAATTAAATGACGTTCCAGTACTAGAGGTTAAAGGACCTGCACAATGTATACTGTTGAGTAGGACTACACATATGTTTCTATTAATTATGAATCTTTACAGGAATTTAAATCAAATGGTGTTTGGAAAAGATATTAAAAAAAATTTTGGTTTTGTACTTACACTTCTCTAAATATTTACATTTGCCATCCTTTGTACATAATGCGTGAATATTTCTATAAGTTGTTTTTGTTGTATTCAACTTCTCTTTTGGGGTATATTTATCAAAGAGTGAAGTTAAGAGTGAAGTTCCGCCACTAGAGGGAAATTCCGCCACTCTCCATTCATTTCTATGAACTTTCACTTCACCCATTATTATTAACATGTATTTCTATAGCGCCAACTTGTTACGTAGCGCTGACCATTGATAAATAGGCCTTTCAAAATCCCATAGAAATGAATGGAGAGCGGCGGAATTTCACTCTAGTGGCGGAACTTCACTTTTTGATAAATTTACCACTTGGAATGGGTCTTTCCATTGTATCATCACTGACATTTTTTGGATTCATATGATTGCCCCCTCCCTCATGCTCCCGCAAAGTGCACAGTAGCACCACTAGCTTGTGGCATCACATATACGTTGTCAGCGATTTTTGTGAAACAATTTTGCGTTTGTGTTATGTTCTGTTTAACTAGTCTTGTCTTCAGTATGGTTTTTCTTTGATACACAAGTTTGTAGGGGTTATGGGGGTTAATGGAAAAGATGTTTGAAAACTATTGTCGGTAATGTTTACTTTTCAGAAAATAATTATGGATAGAGTAAAAAAATAAATGTTTGAATTAACCAATCAGGCACAAAGAATCAAGAATTTATTAAATAATTATGCATTTAGTGTGATTGTATTAAATGAATACAATACATGCCCATTTGTGCTGATTCTGAGTTTAATTTATTGTGTATAAAGTTACAAAAGCACAACATACCATAGAGGGACATTTATTATTTTTGTTTAAAAAACAATAACAATAGGATTGATCAGAAAATACAACAGGTTAATGACTACAAGTGACTGGTCCTACTGACATTACAAAAACCTTAGATGTGTTGGAAAATGATTTTGCTAATAATAGGGAGGAGAAACCCAAACTGAATCAGTGTACCTCTTCAACATTTAAGGGGCAGATTTACTAAATTTGCATGAAGGATTCAAGGTTTGATTCAATTTTCAAAAAGATTCAAATTCGAATTTTTGAATTTTTTTGAAGACCACTTCGACCAGTGAATTTTGAAAATTTGATTGATTCGAAAGATTCAAATAAAAATCTGTTCGATTATTCGACTGTCGAAGTACTTCTCCTTTAAATTTTTATTCGACTGCCTAGAATTGGGTTTCATTATTTTTGATCAAATAAAAATATTCGATTGAATGGTTAAAATGATTTGAATCAATCGATCGAATATTTGCTATTCGATCGTTCGACCAATCGAATTGCAGTAAAATCCTTCAAATTCGATACTGGAATTCGAAGGATTTTTATTCCCCAACAATTCAGCTATTCACATGGTCGAATTTGAGGGTTTTTTAACCATCGACTTTGACCCTTAATAAATCTGCCCCTAATTTCAAAGTTATGATAATTTTCTTTAACTCTAATACATTTGAATTTATTCACAACTTGAATGGGAGGTCATTTATGAAAAAAACTTGATTGTCTAAGATTTGATCGATTACGAACGACCCTAAAAATTCCAATCAAATTTGTTTCAAATTTTCCTCTGGAAAAAAAAAAACTTTAATGTCAGGAAGGCAATAAACATCTTCAAATGGTTCAGCTGACCTCTGCCATTGACTTCTACATGAACTCAGCAGGTTTTAGGTGTCGGGGGTGGAGGCGTGATAAATCTCGCATTCAAATTCATATTCAAGTTCGTGGTTTAAAATTCGGATTTGTGAGTTTTGACCAAAAGAAATTAAAAAAATTTAATTTACAATTTGAACCTTAATATATCCTCACCTTAAACATTGTTTGCCTGATAAAGATGCCAACCAGGGCCGCCATCAGAGGGGGACAGGGGGGACAAGTGTCCCGGGCCCGGGACTGAAGGGGAGCCCGGCAGTGCTGCATTTTTCCAAGAGCCGGGCCCCCCTTACGAGTGCCGAGTGCCAGTGCGGCTCCTTACGATGTTCCCATGCTGAATGCGGAAGAGCTGAACACACGCGAAGTCCTGAAGTAACGGGAAGACCCGATGTCAAGAAGAAGCCAACACTGAAGTCCTGAAGTGGCGAAACTACCCAATGTCACGAAAGGAGCTGACACTGAAGTCCTAAAGCCACGAGTTCAATTCTAGCAAAGTGGGTTTTTTTTTGTTTTTTTTAATCCCCTGGCCACCAATGTTTTTTTTTAATAATCTATAGGCCCCTAGCACCAATTTTTTAAAAATATTCTATTCCAAATTTTTTTAACTTGTAAGGGGGGCCCTGACCAACAATAGCTTTTTAGAACTTTTGTGTGGGAGGGTTACTTTTCTAGCACTGATGTCTGTGTGGTCTTTTAACTGTGATGTGGAGTGGGCGGGATCAGGGGTAGGGCTTGGGCACCCAGGTGGGCGGGACCCAGGGGGCCCCAACAATTTTTTTGTACGGGGCCCCGTGATTTCTAATGGCGGCCCTGATGCAAACCAACAAGTAGCATTTATTGGTCACTTGCTGTGGATTACTAGAACTAAGCAAAATGTGTGTTTTACCAGGAAAGCCTTTTGTTTCCTTATATCTTGTTGTTCAGGGGTGATTGTCAGGCCTGTTTTCTTGCATTACTGGCAAAGTTGGTAACGGCCTACCTGTTCTTATGTGTCAATGTCAATTTGCAAATATCACTTGGATTGGGATATGTTTTGTGACAGTTGGGACCCGAGAAAGTCAAACTGTTATTGGTTCCATTAGTTATACAAAATAGAACTGTCCAATTATGGTCCTAAAGTTGCTGACTTTCAACTTATTGCTGGTATTTGCACCAATAAAAATCAGGTTGTGTGCTGAGAAAAAGCTAATATTGATGTTTCTGTTTCCATGTGGCCCTACTGCTGCAATCTTACGTAAAGACAGCTCTGGAACTGAGAAAGAGACAGCCAAACAAGAATAAGAACACCTGTAATGCATGAGAGTCAGGGGACACGGAACTATATTTTGCACTGACTAACAGCATCAGGCTGGGTCTCTTAGGGCCCACCAGACCAGAGAAACTGTCACCCACAGCAATTAGATATAAATGGTGTCAGGTGCAGGTTTTTTATATAGTTCCATGGTAGAATAAGAATAGACTACTGGGAATATTCCTAGGCTAGGGCTCACTAGGTCCTGGGATTACTGCGAAATTCCTTGATTCTAATATAGCAACCATATACAAACAACAGGAATACACAGGAAAAACATGAGGTGGGGATCACCACATCCTGTAAGTGTAAACATTCACTTTCCTTACCAGATTATTTTTTATGCAAAAAGAATTTTTCAGAGCCAAGTCCTGTATTTCAGTGGGTATCAGACCTGAGTGGATGCTATTGTTGCTTTTACCATCAAAGCTTACAGGGACGATAATGTAAACGATTTCATTAAATCCTGTTAGTATTTTAATTTTTAAAATTTGCATTATTAAATAAGGTGGTGAGTAGGTGGACTTCTTGGTCCAACACCAATTGATAATACAAAAGTGTCTTAAGTATGGCATATTAATGTCTACAAGGCATCTAATTTGTGGACCAGTTAGTCCTGCTCTAGTCTGCTAAGCCTCAGAGTCATAATACTAGGCAACATTGCATTATAACAGATCTCCGTCCCCAGAGAGATTATTGAGGTATTTCACAGTGGAACAAAATACCCCCTTAGCATACTTATAACTTTTCTAACTCTGTGCCTATAGGATGAGAATTGCTGTTTGTTTACATCCCCTTGAGGGTGTCCTTTAAAGGACAACTATACCCCCCGAACAATGTAGGTCTCTATAAACAGATATAGCATAAAACAACTCATATGTAAAACCCTGCTTCATGTAAATAAACCATTTTCATAATAATACACTTTTTTAGTAGCATGTGCCATTGGGTAATCATAAATAGAAAATTGCCATTTTAAAAAATAAGGACAGCCTCCTGGGATCCTAGGATCCAACGGTGCGCACAAACATACCAAACAAACTATAAAGTTAGGTCACATGAGCCAATTAACAGACAGAGTTGTGTCTTTTGCTTCCACACTTCTTCCTGTTACAGTTAGAGTAGAAATATTTCTGGTCAGGTGATCTCTGAGGCAGCACACAGACCATCACCCAATGGGGGTTCAAGGCAAGAGATGTAAAAGGGCAATATTTACTTAAAAATATACCAGGTAGGTAAGATTCTTTAATATGTCACTTGATTTGATATAAACTATCTGTTGCTCAAAAATAATTTTTTGGGGTATAGTTTTCCTTTAATGAAATGCTCAGTCTGGTATTTGATTTATTTTTATTTCTGCAGCAATAATCATCATTTTATTGCCTAAATGGCCTTTTGGAAGTAAGCGTATGATGTTCTAAAATACCCAACAGATACAGACTTAGCTGAGTAATAAATCACCTGGAGCTTTACGTTTGATTGTTTAATGCTATACAATGAGAGTTTTATTCAACATCTTTTTCAGTCTAGAAACTTTCTAATCTCCAGTACAGCTTTAAAGTATTCTATAGAGTATCTGTTCTGCTAAACAAAGAAATGTTCCCATGCACTGTCCTCGCAATGATTTCTTTTAAAGGATCAGTAAAAGAAAATATACTGTACATGTAGAGATGTTATCCATATGCAGTAACCTTTTTTTTTTTGTTTCAGATTTGTTATTATAAGTATTGTTTTGCCTACTAGTGATGCACAGGCCCTAACTCACCCCACGAAAGTCCGAACCCAGTCCACTACGCCTCACTGTGTTATGTATTGGGAAGATTTATAGTAGCATTATAAAGACTTTTATGTGGTTAACAATAAACGTGGAGTATTAACATGACTTGGGTTGATTGAAGGTACAGTAAGATAATTAGATTGTATATGTGGTTTTTAAGTATAGTGAAATATACATTATCTAGGGCTTTTATATATATATTGGTTTATTGGCAATCACCATTCAACAGAATTTACCAAAATTACCATTAGTCCATGAAAGCACTCACGGCAGCCACAATCCAATGTGTATTAATGTGTCTTTATTGGTACATGGTGCATCAACGTGTTTTGGCTCACATGGCGCCATCGTCCTGAGTGTATAATTGCATAGCATGTACAACTGACGTTTCATCTCAATGTACATGCTATGCATTAATACACTTTTTTTTGACACTGCAAGACCCTTGATGCAGTTTTTTTAGCTATATATTATACTGTATATGGTGCATTGCATAAAAAGGTGAAAATGTATAGCACTAGAAAATAGAGAAAGTTGTTTTTTTGTATAGAGAGTGAACATGTGTATTAACGTAATATCTGCATATGGATGACATTTATATTAGACAGAAAGGGCACAAGACCAGAGCCTTGGGGGAAGTCAGCAATTATTGGAAGATGGGACTGGACACCAAAAAGATCTCTCTGAGACCAATCCAATATAAAATAGTGTTTTTAATTCCTAGTTTTGGGTTTGCTAGAGGGTTTATCCTTTGCATTAAAGGTATCAGAAAGAAACAAGGAGAATGTACATAGCAAAACGTGCTTGTTTTGACTAATAAAGTCATATTTATAATTTTAGTGAGAATATTTTGAGAAGACAGCACAGGGACTGCCTCATGTTTGCCCTTGAAGTTGTTGGGAGATATTTGTATTTCACTGCAGTTTGTAGATTTGAGACAGATGAGTAGCAGGATGATAATTCCAAAGATAAGCAGGGTCAAGAAATGTTTTCCAAATTTGGAAGTAAAGTGTATGTGGTTAAATGAATTTGGGAAGCTGAAAATGTAAGATATGAATGAAATATATGTACAGTGGTTGGATAGCAGTGTGAATATTGTTGTTGAAGGCACACCTTAAAATTTGCTTTCATAGCGGAGTAAATTACATAAAAGGGCTTCTCTATTATTGCCTCTGACACAAGTGCAGTATTGTGCCCTTTAGTGCTCATGAACAGATCACTTCTGTCTGGGGCAATAACTGAACTCTGCACCTTACACCAGATTAAACCCCTAGTGTAAGGTGCAAAATACAGTGCATCTGACAACAGCTAGCTCTCTAGTTGCAGATGAACACCATGTACCTTTTTTGTTTTTTAAAGTAAGCAGTGGGTGCTAATGACTGGTTGACTGATTAAACCACAGTCTGAATTGCAAAATCAGTTGATAGTTGACTTGCTCATAGACCAGTTACATAGTTAAATTAGATTGAAAAAAGACAAAGTCCATCATGTTTAACCCCTCCAAATGAAAAGCCAGCATACACACACACACACCCCTTCATACTTTCACATAAATATATATGCCCATATACTAACTATAGAGTTTAGTATCACAATAGCCTTTGATATAAGGTCTGTCCAAGAAATCATCCAAGCCCCTCTTAAAAGAATTAACAGAATCAGCATTACAACATCACCCGGCAGTGCATTCCACAACCTCACTGTCCTCACTGTGAAGAACCAGCTAAGTAAATCACATCCAAAGCCATCCCAGAATCGAGGTCCCTGCTTACCATCTCATGAAAAGAAATTAAATTAGTCTGGCAAGATCTATTACACATAAAACCATGCTGGCACAGACTCATAGTATTATTTGCTATGAAGTCCAGTATCTTATCCTTTATTAACCCTTCGAAAAGCTTTCCTACCACCGACGTCAGACTAAGGGTGGCCATACATGGGCCTATAAAAGCAGAGTTGGTAGCTTATTGGCCCGTGTATGGAGCCCTCCAATGGGCCTCCCAGATCTATATCGATCGGATAGGACTAAAAATCCTGTCGGATTGTGGCAGCATCTTTTTATGTGGTCCCATTATCTGTCTGCCTGTTCCCCTTTAGGATTCGATCATTGGGCCCTAGGTGGGTATATCGGGGAGAGATCCTCACATTTGGCAAAATCACCAAACGAGCGGATCTTCCCGTGTATGGCCACCTTTACTGGCCTATAGTTTTGAGGCTGAGAACAATATCCCTTTTTGAATAACTGCACCACATTAGCAATTCACCAGTCTCTCTGCACCATGCCAGACCTCAATGAATCCTGAAAAATTAAGTAAATTGGTTTGGCAATCACAGCTAAGCTTGCTAAGTACCCTGGGTTGAATCCCACCTGGCCCTGGACCTTTGTTTATCTTAACACGTTCTGGTCTCTTTTGAATTTCATCATGTGTGAACCATGTTTCCTTATATTTATTATTAGAATTGGAACTATTAATAAGAAAACCTTCATTAGCTGGTTCCTCGTTTGTGTAGACAGACGAAAAATATGCATTCAGAATCTGAACTTTTTGCTTGTTCTCATCAACCAGCTGACCCCCCTCTGATATTAAAAGTTCCACCTCTTCCTGCCTCATTTTTTTACTATTAACATATTTAAAAACTAATGTTTTACTGCTTACTGCAATATGCTTTTCCATATCGATTTTAGCTTACCTGATTTTTTGCTTGATTTATTGGCATCTTTGTACCGTATAAATGATTTGGCTGTCCCAGCTAACTTGAAAGCCTTAAAAGCACATGTTTGGTTATCCACCTCAACACTAACATTATATTGAACCAAAAAGGTTTTGCTTTGCAACGATGTTCCTTGCTTACAAGGGGAATATACTGACAAGTATATTTATTAAGCATGCAGTCATACAGTTTGGCCAACTTTTGATGGTCAAGGTTGATATCTCTGATTTAGAGGAACTCTACAAATGCCTACACTCTCAACTTGGAATTTCAGTTGTGAATGAGTAATGAAGGGCTGCTTTAAGCATTTTACAAAAACAATAATTATGGTAATTATTATTTTTGTCTGGTGCTTGAACATTTCTGTATCGCTTTAAGATGGACTGTAATGCAACAGTGGGACAGTTATATCACAGGGGTGGGTGGTGATGTTTTGTTTTTTTATCTTGAGATACTTCTGCACTTAGCTCCTATTGTTACGCTGCAGCCCCTGTTATATTCATTTATAATGAGCAGGGGTATATCAATAATTTAACTATATAAAGTAATGCAAAACTTGCTGGCACTTTATAAATAAATGATGATGATGATTGCTATTTGGCCCTAATTTCTTGGCATGTTGTTTAAAGCTTGGTGTCAAAAGTATTGTGATAATGAAATGCAATTCATTTACTGGCCTTATGCAGCTGTAATATCAAAGTTAAAGTATCTGATTTTCTTCCTGGGGTGAAACTACTGCCATGTTTAAGTTTGACTGAAATCCCATTATATGCATTGATTAATCAGCCCTCTAGAAAAAAAAGCCTTCCCGTTATTTTATCTTTCTTGCCAATTATACAGTGCAGTGTAAAGAGCAGGAAGCTAACACTAAAATAATAACAATTAGCAATGCATGGTTAAAACATAGCCAGCAGGGAATATTGCTCATTATTGGTGAAACACAGTAGTTTTAATGGGAAGAATAAGACTTGGTTTTATTTTAATGAAGTGTCAATGGCATTACATCACAGGAAGATATCTTACTCATTTTATTAGAATGAGAAAAACAGGACATTTTCTCTGAATGACTGTAAGTGAAATAGCTGAACACTCCCAGCTAGGAGCTGGCAGGTATTAAATAGAATAAAGTCTGGATAATGTGAATTTAAGCCAGAGTTGGGTCAAGGGCCAAAAGACTTGCTGCACACTGAATAATTAGCATCTGTACTGTGTTTCATTATTAGTCATAGATCTTGGATGTGGAACGATTCAGATGAATCCAGATATCAAAGAAGTCTCTTTTGTGATACTGATACATTACACTTTGGCTGAAGCCAGCTCTGATTGACATTCCAATTCCAGAAAACCCATTGCCTTCTGATGCTGCTCAAATAGCCAAAGAGCCACAGTCCCAAGGGGAGGCACACTGGGGCATTGTCCTTGGGGGAAAAAAAACATTGTCATTCTTGTGGGTTATGGAAGTCATCTGTTCAGGTAGAGCAGTGCCAGAGGTAATAACAGCGAGGCTGACAGCCGATATTAACTGATCAGATTTCTAACCTTCTTCAAGTTACACCAGATAACAACATATTAAGTTTCCAGTCTTGTGAAAAATACAACTTTTTGAACTGTTGGATTTATTTTCACTGAGATCAACCTGCACCTGTTAATGCTTTTTTAAGTCAATAATTACCAGTACATGGAGTGTAATGTTTACTTTGGCTGTCCAGTATTGCCCTCAGGCTGTAGAAGGATTAAGATGGCCATACGTGCAGAGTTTAGCCTTGTATCCAATGAATGATCGTACATCACAATCTTCCAACCTGCAACTAAACATTCCGATTAAATAAAATGAATCAGACAACGTTCAGGCTGTGACAGCAATGGTATGAACCTTATATCCGACAGCGACTGATCATAGTGGCAGTCACCCAACCTTTTGTGCGCAGTTTGTGTGTTCTCCCACTGCCCGAAAACACTCTGGTAGGTGCAATTATTATTATGTTAACCCCCCTTAAAAGGGAAATTACGTCAGGAACGTTTCTGATGCAGATGTCATCACTTTGATGCAGTCACATTTTTTTCTGCATTTGAGACACATGAAGGGCCGCTTTGCCCAGGGCCCACCAAGAAAAGGATCCCAGCATCAGATTTTTAATCTTCATAGTATTTGACTGAAACATCCCACAGAAATTAAGCAACTGGATACATTATATAATGTGTTATTTTTTTTTTACTTTAACGTTCTGTTTGAACTAATATTTCTATGGTACTGTAACTATATACAATACTCTAGTATACTTAGTGGATATGTTTTTTCCTTTGTAGTATGCTCATTTGTTATTATGGTTTATTCACCCCATGGCTGTTAGTCCGAGACACATTAACCTCATATTTGCATTGGTAAGCGCAGACCTTATTATTGTTCAGGCTTTCCGGTCGAAATTAGTCTGCCCATAAATAATTGGAGTGGCTGCAGTGCTGACAAATGATCCCCTGGCATCTCTATGTGGCCTTGGACACAATGTGTGCAAAGTGAATCCTTCAATGAGGAACTGTGTGCCTGTGTGTGCCAGATGTGCAGTTCAAGATGTGTCTGCAGGTCAATACCACTTAGAACCTGTAGAGAAAAAAATCAATGTTTGAGAAGCACAACTCAAGGTAAGAAAGGAAAGCCTACTGAAAAAACTACAATTCTCTCACTAGGTTTTAAAGGGCAAGGAAAGGCAAAGAAATAAAATCCCATTTTTACTTTCTTTAATG
>CM044446.1:29809303-29835468 GCA_024363595.1 Xenopus borealis
CAGGGGTTCGGGAGACGGAGGCGCCATCTTGCGCGAGGGCAGGGGTAAGTACCTTACAGCTGTGTTTACAGGAATGAGACCTGTTATCCAGAATGCTTGGGACCTGGGGTTTTCTGGATAGGGGCTCTTTATGTAATTTGGATCTCCATAAAAATGATTTAACCATAAAAGGAATGTTTTGTCACCAATAAGGATTAATTATATCTTAGTTGGGATCAAGTACAAACTATTGTTTTATTATAACAGAGAATGAGAATGATATATTTGGAGTCTATTGGAGATTATTGAGAGCTTTCTGGGTAATGGATCTCATATCTGTAGTAGGTTTTCAAGGTTTCCTAAACTAGATTGGAGTCTGGCGTTTCACCTTAAAACCAAAGACTCCTATAGAACCTATTACCGTTCTTCTTAAGTTCTTCTTAAATTATTATTACAATTGGATCGTGGGACCCAATGTGACAGCACGGGTAAATTTTGACTCCTGACCTAAACACATCAGTTAAACTGGCCATAGATGCAAAGATCTTTCCCCGATAGGCCACTAACTGGCAGAACTATATTGGGGTAATCCGAATGATTGGATTATGAGATGTGCAATGGACTTCTGACGGGTCAGTCAGAAGAAAATCCGACCTTCCCGATCAATATTGTGTCCAGATATCGGTCGGGAAGACCCGTCAGAAGCCCCCATACACGGGCAGATAAGCTGACAATTCAGTCTAAACGACCCATATCACCAGCTTTATCTGCCCGTGTATGGCCAGTTTAAGCATCCTTACGTATTTATAGGTAAATAAGTCAAATATCCCTTGTGACTACGTGTGCTGGTGTATCTAGTTTTTTGATACATTAAAGGACAAGGAAAGTGTAAAATTGAATAGGGTTAGAAATGCTGTATTTTGTATACGAAACATAAACATGAACTTACTGCACCACAAGCCTAATCAAACAAATGATTTATGCTTTCAAAGTTGGCCACAGGGGGCTGTCATCTTGTAACTTTGTTATACATCTTTGTCTGACACTGGCACTGCACATGCTCAGTGTGGTCTGTGCTGCTTAGGGATCGTCATAAATGATCAAAAAACAAAGCTGCTTGAGTTCTGCATGGCTGATAAGTAAGACAGGGGCTCCCCCTGCTGTTCATAGGTATGATTGTTTCCCTGCCAGAAGTTAGGGATCATCTGACAATTCCTATCCACAGCACTAAATGAATGGAGAATTTCACTGCATACAGTCATGGTACACATTTTTTAACTAAAATATATTGGAGATGGGATTTTATTTCTTTGATTTTCCTTGCCCTTTAACGGGAAACATAATTCAATGGCAGCTTGCAATAATGTAGTATTATCCACAGTATTTCATTTGCAAGATGGAACAGTAGCATAGATGTATAATATTATTTGTTTTAAGTGTATCCTTTCCACTAGAATCCTTGTCTGCTTTCCCTCCTCTCCTGCCTACAATTGCACCATTTGTATGGCAGCCATATTTGGAAATCAGCTTTTGAAATTTACATTTTGCATACAATGAATGTGGTGAAGTATAAATGATGGGGTTTCAACATTCACAGCAATATAAAGAGAAGCTTTTATGGATTAAAATTATTGGCATTGTGCTAAGGGATGAGAAACATGACATTAGTATTTATAAATATACCCATTGCCCTTTTATATGGAAGAAACATGCACTGCAGATATAGATTTCCTTTAACAAGATACCCTACAATATTTCACTCCTGTGTCTTGTGTTTTATATAAGGAAGTCAGTGATCAGATGCTACTCAAGTAAGATAAAATGAGCATTTAGACACAAGCTGTGGTATATTTAATTAAATATATTTATTATTTAATTAAGGGCTGGCATTTTGTCCCTGTGCAAATATACATAAACAAATTAATGTTTTCTGTAAGGGCAAATATTTTTTTCCATTTATGAAAAATATAATTCCATACAGATATTTTCTATACACTCAATATTTCGCTCTATTTTTTTTAAAGCATCATTTAGATTCCGCCTCTAGTTTTGTCACTGCAGTGTGTTAAAGGGGACCAGTCACCATAAGAAATAATTCCAAATCCTTTTAATTTAGTTGCACTAAATAAACCTTCCATACGCTATATACGTCATTTACATTTAGTCTCCCTCAGTCAATCTCAGCAAGCAGGTAGGTGCCATTTTGTAACCACTGTTAAAGGGATACTGTCATGGGAAAACATTTTTTTTTTTCAATCTGCATCAGTTAATAGTGCTGCTCCAGCAGAATTCTGCACTGAAATCCATTTCTCAAAAGAGCAAACAGATTTTTTTATATTTCATTTTGAAATCTGACATGGGGCTAGACATTTTGTCAATTTCCCAGCTGCCCCATGTGACTTGTGCTCTGATAAACTTCAGTCACTCTTTACTGCTGTACTGCAAGTTGGAGTGATATCACCCCTCCCCCCCCCCATTAGCCTTACAACAGAACAATGGGACCGTAACCAGATAACGGCTCACTAACACAAGATAACAGCTGTCTGGTAGATATAAGAACAGCACTCAATAGTAAAACCCATGTCCCACTGCGTACTATTCAGTTACATTGAGAAGGAAAAACAACAGCCTGCCAGAAAGCAGTTCCCTCCTAAAGTGCTGAGATGCACCTACACACCAATATTACAACTTTAAAACTTTAAAAAATACACTTGCTGGTTCTTCAGGAATGACATTTTATATTGTAGAGTAAATTATTTGCAGTGTGAACAGTGTAATTTAGAAATAAAAAATACATCATAAAAATCATGACAAAACTTCAAGACTGATCTAAGGGATCTTTCCAGACATGGGGTGAAAATGTTGCCAATACAATATCAAAGAAAATAGAGGAAAAAGAACTGTTTATACATTTTAGTTAATATGTCCTCCTGTAATAGTCAGTGTTTATTAGGCCTCAGAAAAATATAAACATGTTTTTTTTTATAAATGGGCATATAGTAAACAGTGACAGTCAGGATTCTATTAATATTCTTTATTTTGCAAGTAACTTTTTAAATGAAGGGTGTGACAGCCTTATCAATGTTCATGCAGTTTGTCCTCAACTACCACAACAGTTGGGGGTGAGAGGGAATAACCTTACTTTGTCCTAATAGTGATAATGTTTTTGTTTAGCTGTTGCATAGAGCATGCATGCAAATAGACTGAAATTATGGGGGAAAGCAACTTATTGTAGGTAAAAAAAAAAACATTGAAACTCAGTGAAAGCTGTTGTAGTTAAGTATTTGGAGGTTGGACAACCCTGTTCCCTAGTTCTCAGGCCAAGAAAAAAAAACTTCCATTCACTTAAAGGATAACCAAACCTTGTATGAAAAAAACCTCCCTTGTGTAGATCCCCTTCCTCCTCCCCCCCCAGCCTACCTACTCCTGGGGAAATGCCCCCCAATTTTTTACTTAACCCTCCTGCAGATTCTTGCCAAGGGAGCCATCTTCTTTCTTCTGTCTTCTTTGTAACTTTTGGTGCATGTGCAGTTGGAGGAGATTTCTGGACCCGAACCACTGCGTATGCGCTGAAAGTCACGAAAATTTCCAAATTTTTTTTTCCTGGGATTTTCGTGACTTTCGCAGATCAGGTTGTGTTCGGAAATCTCCTCCAACTGCGAATGCACTGAAAACACCTGTATACTTACGAAGAAGACTGAAGATGGCTGCCATGAACTCCCATGACAAGAATCTGCAGGAGGGTTAAGTAAAAAATTAGGGACATTTGCCCAGGGTGGAGGTAGGCTGGTTAAAGGGAGGGGGAGGGTCTACACAGGGGAGTGTTTTTTTGTTTTTTACAGGCTGAATTCTCCTTTGTGGTGGCCATAAATGCTGACAGACCAAGTCTGAGTCTTGGCCCATGCCTGGGGCCCTCTAACAGGCTTTCCTGATCGATATATGGCTGAACTGGGACTAAAAATCCCATCGGCCGCATCTGTTCGTTGATGTGGTCCCGCGATCTGACCTCCCCATATCTCCTCTGTTGTGATCCAATCGTTGGGATCCGCTTGTTTGGCAAATTGGATAACAGGTTTCTGGATACCTGCTTTACTTTGTAATTAGATGTTATAATGTTGGATATGGTTTGGATAGGCTAGAAACATTTGGATCCTTGCCTGTGCAACAATCAGATGTTAGCCTTTAAGGTTTTAAGAAAAATATTGAAAATAAATCTGATTGGTTGCTATAGCCTATAGATAAAGGCACACAATGGGTTAGTATTTAAAGTCTATTATTTCAGGTTGGACTTTTAAAGGGAAAAACATCATTGTTTCGTAAAAAAAAAAAAAATTTTCAAGATGTATTAAACGCCAATGGTTTGAATAAAAAGTATTCCAACTCATAGCTGCCGAGTTCATGTACAAGTCAATGGCGGATGTCCAGTTGATATCCTGATCTTTGGGTTTCGTTCAATAATATAAAGAAATTGGAAAAAGTTGCAGTTTTCACAGAAAAATTTGTACTATTCGGATTTTTGCAGGATTTTAGCAAGTTTTTTCCTGCACAAGAAATTTTCAGAAACATTTATTGATAAAATAGAGTAGGGATGCACGTAATCCACTATGTTGGATTCTCCTGAATCTGTCATGAAAGATTCGTCCGAATACTGAACAGAATCAGGGTCAGACTGGGGGCCCGGGGCCCACCAGGACTGCTGTCCAGGGCCCCCCCCCACTGGGCCCCCGCTCCCTTACTCTGTTGTACCGCTCCGCTCAGTGTTCCTACATGAAAGCGTCGCTTGGTGCGCATGTGCTGCTGGCGCCGCGGGCTCTGAATTTTTCTTTTTGTACAGTACAAATTTGGAAGAGGGGCTCTGGCCCGGTGGGGGCCCATGAGGGTCGGGGCCCACCGAGTATTTTCCCGGTATCCAGCCAAAGTGACAGGAAGGTTAAAAGTGGAGAAAAACATGTTTTACTTCCTTGTTTTGTGACAAAAAGTTATGGGATTTCCCGTCCGGTTCGGCCAAGCACAATGATTTGGCCGAATCCCAAAACGAATCCTGGATATGGTGCATCTCTACAATAAGGTTGGGAGTAGTTTTCAGTGATACTTTTTGGATTTTGATAAAGAGCACCTCATTTGTTTCCTACAAAGATGGGAATGTGCAAACAGAGAAACCACCGATATTTTCTGGCTCCCTGGCTCAGTAGTACTTGCATGTAAGGGGTTAATACCCAGGCTTAGTAACATGTCTTTAGCCAGTGATCCAATGACTCATTATTCATTATTCAGCAGAGATCGGTGTCACACAGGTACTGCTCTTTTGTTATCATTCCAGTTTCACTGTAACCCCATCCCAGCACACTGACTGATGCTGGCATCTGAACTGACAGCTGAGTGGGCTGGGTGCTTAATATTTATGGGCAGAGCCAAAGACAGAGCAGAACTGGGCAAAGTGATACCTCCAGTGTCTGAAGCACGAGGACACATAATGAGTGAACAGCTGGCAGACTGTGTCACAAAAGTTCAACAGTAAATATTAATCAGGTGCATGAAAGAGATCAGACTGAAAAAATCCAATTTCATTTTTTCTCCTTTTGAAAGAAAATTGTTGAGGAACAATGAGGCCAAACAAAGGATAAAACAACCTGCCTACACTTTATAGGAGCAATTACATGCATCCCTTTCAGCCGGTATGATTACTATGGCTAGTAGCCGGAGCTTCTGTAGAAAAAAACATTTCCACTCCCCAGCTATACTAATGCCACGTGGAATGTTTTCTCATACCGACTGGGAAAAAAGAACAAAAAAAGACAAAAAAACTGTTGAGTAATGGGAACTTCCACATACTATATACACGTGTGTGTCTGTATAATGTGCGTGTACACCTTTATTTTAGATTAATTGCTTTCCTCTAACTTTGTTTTCTCTGCTTGCTCTGCTGGTAGTTAAAGGAAAAAATATACTCCCCCTTTTTGGCACAAGCGTACTCAAACTAATGGAAAGTTGATTGTGCAGTGCGCCAAAATGTGGTGACCACGCCTACCTTATTGCCACACCCCCTAATTACCATGCCCATTTTAAAAAATTTGGCAGTTTATGATAGTTTGAACTCTTTTTACGAGAGTTTTTGGACCATGTTTTATGTGTTACAACAGTTTTGGTAAAGAAGCTGAAAGGTCCCTTTAAGCTGTGAGTCAGTTTCCTGAAGGGACCCACTTATTTTAAATCGTTACAATTGTTTCTTTGCTTATCTTAAATTGTTGCAAATGTACAATTGCACAGTGTTTTGGGCTCCCTGCCTCTTATTTTAACTAGGTTTTGGAAGCATTGTATCTTTTTCTTGCGTCGGCGCATGAGCTCAAAGAGAAACTCGGGACATTTCAGTAAGAAAACCAGTACTGCAAGCTGAGCTGTCAGATTCAGGACTGTTCAGGCACTGTTGGACACTATTATTATGCCAAGTTGCATATTACCCCAAAATCTTGTTAATGTTCCAGAATGGGGGGACCTAATGCCCATGCCCAGTGTAATAATAAAAAAGTTTCTTAGTCAGCACCCATAACCTTCAAATTACTTTAGCCTGGTGCACGTCCAACGGCTTCCACTTCAATCTGTATAGACCAAACACTTATTTATACATTGTATCGCATGGGGGGGTCACTGCCATACAATGTATAAATAAGTGTGCACAGGTGCTGTCTAGGTGGCTTGAAAAAAGGCCGATGGGTCACAGCCCTTGTCTCTATAAAGGCAATTTAATAAAAGAAACTTGTGATTGGTGCTGTCAGCAATACAAAGACATGCACAGTGTGCTACACAATTATACAGTGTGAAGAGGGAGGAGGAATGTGAGAAGTACAGTGACATCTAGGAAGTGCAAAATGGAAAGTGAAAGGAATTGACTGCCCCATCTCTGGAGAAACCTTTATAACAAGCATGGATGTTTTAATAAAAAAATTATTTGGGTTTCATGTTTAATTTGCAAAAGACTTTCATTATACATTTCTATGCGTGTGACAGGTCAGATTTAATGGGTGTGTCTATTTTATACAGTCATCTCATTATCTAACGGTGTCATTGCAATGCAATCTGTGCTGCTTGAGGCTGTTTCTTTTCTGTTAATTTGCCTCAGACTGGGTCATCTGTGACTTCACAGGCCCTCCTTGTGAACTCAAGAACCCGTCATGTTCTGGTGTCCACCCTTTACCCCTCCCCCCCTTTCTGCTTAACTTTCCATTTGACGGTCCAGGTGGGGGAGCAGGCCGTAAACAGCAGGACCCATTAAGTCTGGGACCCACAGGCCCATTCCGACATTGTCAAAAAAGCCACTTCATACAATTTTGCTTTTTGCCTTCCCTGGTCATTTTTAAACAGAGGCATTTCTGGATTCTTAACTGGAATTCTGTCTCATATATACAACTAGGGTTGCCACCCGGCCGGTATTTTACCGGCCTGGCCGGTATTTTTGATGGATGATCCCTATGTTATTAATAGGAAAAAAAGCTAAATATATAGGAAGGCCGGTATTTTTTTCAAGAAAAGGTGGCAACCCTATATACAACTCATATATACAACTCATATGAGCTGATTATTAATCTGAGGTGCAAATATTGGGAACGGGCCCTGTTTGGCCTATCTCTATTGCTATATTGGGCAAGGATCTGCTGATTTAAATGACAGTACGGGCTCCTTATCTTGCCAGTTTGGAAAGTATCTGGAGTATAAGAAGAGGGAAAATTCTTCGAATGTAGTCATGGTGTGTTATTTTTTAGGAATGTTGGAGGGAGAAGATCAGGAGAGGAAATTACGCAATTGTCTGGGGAATATAGAGCAAATGTGAAAAGACACTTGGGATGGGGCTGTATAATAGAAATGGGCGAAGTTTGCATGAAAAAGAAGTAGGTTTCAATACAGTATGTTTCAAGTGCTCAGGGTCTGCACCATTGCATTAAGTCTATGTAGATCCAAACAACTTTATTCCATGAGAAAATACAAACAGCAGTTTCCAGAATATACATTACTGTCTTCCGGATGCTGATCCTTATCTGTCATCATTCTTCCCCAGCTGTACTTCTAGTCCTCAGCCTGACACCAAATGGGAATGTGGAGAGGCTAAAAAAAGTTGTTTTGTGCATCAGTGATTTGGTGTTTGCAAAAGACAATTTCACAGTTTTTATTAATTAACTGTACACAGAGACTCAGAGTGTTTATTAAATTGGATGTGACTCAGAGACCTATCATATTCACTGGAAAATGTGTCAAAATATTTCTTGTATTCATGGCACAATTGTACTTGTAAACCTGACATTGCTACATGGTAATGTCATTTGTACAGATGCATCAGGATTCCACTGCTGTTTCCAGAAGACGTTATGCATATTGCACTGTAATAACATGCTAATGGACCAGTTCATGAAATCCAAGCTGTATGTGGGGAGCAGTTGCAATAGGCAGAAATGGAAGTATTGCATGCATAATAAGCAAAGATGGCAATCAAGGGGAAAATTAAAAAAAAACATAACTTTAAGGGGCAGATTTACTAAGGGACAAATTTTCGAGGGCTATTTGCCCTTCAATTCAACCCTTCGTAGAAAAATTCGAAGGTTTTTGGCCGCTTTTTGACTTTTCAATAAAATCGTACGATCGAATGATTTTAAGAAGAATCGTAAAAAAAAAAGTTTGTTTGAAAAAATCGGATGAATCCAACTATCAAAGCGTTCGATCGTACGATTGCTATTCGAACATAAAACTTAGAAAAGAAGCCTATGGGGGGGTTCCCATAAGCTTCTGTTGCAATTCGGTAGGTTCAATCTGGCGAAGTAGGCAGTCCAATAAAATTTTAAACGGGAAGTACTTTGATCATTGGTCTATTCGATATTATCGAATTTTGCATATTTGATGATCGATGTGGCCAAATTTGCATATTCAAAAATTCGATCAAATCGTACGATCGGAATTCGATCGGATCCTTCACACGCATTTAGTAAATCTGCCCCTAAAAATCTCTATTGGTAGTTTATTTATGGAAAGGCTCAAATTGCTAAAACTGAGTGTAAAACTGAAATATGGGACCTGTTATGACGAATGCTTGAGAACTGGGAGTTTTCTGGATGATGGATCTTTCTGAAATTTTAATCCCCATACCTTAAGTCTGTTAAAAATGATGTAAATATTAAATAATCCCGACAGGGTTGTTCTGCTTTCAATAAAGATTAATTGTATCTTAGTTAGGGTCAAGTACGAGGTAATGACCAACCAGGGGCACTCCACCAATGAGGCGAGTTGATGCACGCACCTCAGGCAGCAGCGCCCCCGAAACGGTTTTCAACCTGGAAATTCGTCTCTTCTAGCGCAGAGTGCGCAGTTGCGAGCTCTACACTAGCGCCGTGGACCCCTGTTTGGCGCTGAAAAAGTGAGCACCGTGGGGAATGGGAGGGGGGCGGAAGTAGTAGTTCCAAATTCTGTGTATATATTCTTATGGTGCACAATGTGGGACCCTTGCTGCAAACCTTAGTTCTAGTAATCCATGCAATGTACTGTAGAATATCAGATGGCACACACTGTACAAGGTACTGTCTTATTATTACTGCAAAATACAATTTAAAAATGAGAGTTGTTTGAATAAAATAGTGTCTGTAGGAAATGACCTTCCCATAATTTGCAGCTTTCTGGATAGCCGGTTTTGAATATTTTACATAATTTGACGTTTATGAATAACGGGTTTCCAAAATGTCAGTTTTTGATGGAATTCTCTAGAATTGTGCAAAGATCATAGACTGTAAAGTTAGAAAATATGCCCAGTAATGTTGACATTGTACACATGCTAAAGGAGTGCATTTACTAGGGCAATCACAGTGTGCAATTCTGGATGCAAATCATGTATTTCCGATAATTCCCCTATCACTGCATCTGCCACAGGGAATTATGCTTAGCTTGCTTAGCTCCAATGTGTGGAAATGCCATCCTTTATATACTGAACTTATTGAACCAGCTTAAAGGCTCAGCACCTCTATAATAGTAATGATCCAGGACAAAGTTGTCACAGGTGCTTATGATTTTAGATTTTTGTTGGGAGAGTCTGTAACACTCACATTCTTATTGTGCTTTGAGCAGCTGTTGAGAAGCTAAGCTTATGGGTTGTTGCAAATCATCAAGCAGTAAATGTGGTTGGCATGTCATATAAGCTGATGCTACAGGGCTGATTATTATGTACCAATAATTATGTAATATAATATTATATTTTTTTGCATTTATATTATATATATTCAGTATATTGTGAGTGGGTCCCTAAGCTCAGTAAGTGACAGCAGCACAGAGCATGTGAATCAGTGAATCAGCAGAAAAGAAGATGGGGAGCTACTGGGGCATCTACTGGGGAGACACAGATCTTCACTGCTACAGGGATGTGGTTGCCTTGGGCTGGTACAGAAGCCCAGAACATAATGTATAACCAGGGTCGGACTGGGCTGTTGGGACATCGGGAAAAAAACCAGTGGGCCCCACTGGCCCAGATCCAGAACCTGGATTGCCTCAGGGCCCCCCTCCAGACCCTAAGGGCTGCTGCCTCAAGATCTCCAATCCGGCAGCCCTCCCCCGTGTGTGTGCGCTTTACGCAGCTTTTTGTTGAGACAAAACAGTGCGTGCCTGATGCCCAGGTGGGTTTGCTGGATGGGAGGCCCTGAGGCAGCAGCCCTCCAGGTCTGGAGGGGGGCCCTAAGGTAGAAGCCCCAGTGGGCCCTAGGCTCCCCAGTCCGACCCTGTGTACAACATTTATGGCCTGATTCTTTAATTAAGCTTTAATTCTTCTTTAAACATAATGTACATGTAAGGCCTAATTCTTTGGTTTAAGCTTCAATTCTCCTTTAAAGACACAATGTCCCTTTAAACTTTGAATGTTGGGCCATCGTCATTTCTTGCGCTCTGCATACAAATGATGTCTGGATGTTATTCTTTAGGTGCATCCCATCTAGTGTCAGTAGAGATACTACATGTAATTCATCTGACCAGACTGGTGGGAAGCACTGGTGCTTGGTTGCAAAATGCTCAAGTGCAAGGCTTTTAAATGAGCCCTGATGTGACCTGATAGAAGTAATTTTGGAGCCCACTTCCCTAGTTACTATTATCAGTACTAGTTGTCCATCTACTGGCAGTGTAGATTGCTAACCTTATGGATGTTAGTTTTGTCCTTAGCCCAGTGGGCAGAAGAACATTGCAGCGTTTTTCTTGTAATGCCTATAATTCTGCTCTAGGTTTGTGGGAATAGGTTGCACTGTGTGCCACTTAATCTGCTCCTGCTGGTGCCTTCCATCAGACACTTGTCTGATTTTGTAAATCCCTTTAGTGGAATGCTGATTTCATTGCTTCCTGTGCCCCTTACTCTCTGGATGTGAGTAAACCTGGACTCTGTCATTTGTATTAAATACATTTTCTCTTGGTGAAATCATTTAACATCCCCCGCCTCCTTTAGAGTGCAGAAATATGTGTTACAGAGGAAGATTTTTTTCCTCTAAATATTTCTGAGCTACGGTATATCAGTCCCTTAGCATAGCCAAGTGCTTTCTGCTGCAGTCGCTTAAGATTCTTAAAGGAAATGTGAAATCACTAAATAAAGGCAACTATTGATTTTTTCAAGTTTATTAGACGTGTTAGACTTCTTAGACTTATTATCTGATGCTGAAGAATGAAGTTTGCTATTGTGGAAGCCTTTGAATAAGGGCTTGTGACAGAATATAAACGCATTACCATTACAGTCATGTGAAAAAGTTTGGGAACCCCTCTTAATTTGTTGGAGTTTTGTTTATAATTGGCTGAGCTTTCAAAGTAACAACTTCCTTTTAATTTACAACATGTTTTATGGAAACAGTAGTATTTCAGCAATGACATAAAGTTTATTGAATTAAAAGAAAATATCCATCATAACAAAATTAGACAGGTGTATAAATTTGGGCACCCCAACAGAGATATTACATCAATACTTACTTGAGCCTCCTTTTGTATTTGAGTTGTCTGTAACCGTTATCACAATCCTCTGCATATGCCGCTCCTGTATTTTTCTTGGCCTGCCAGACCTGGGGTTTTACAGCAGTTGTGCCTGTGGCCTTCCATTTCCTGATTTCATTCTTTGCAGTTGAAACTGACAGTTTAAACCTCTGAGTTAGCTTTTTGTAGCCTTCCCCTAAACCATGATACTGGACAATCTTTGTGTTCAGATCTTTTGAGAGTTGCTTTGAGGATCCCATTCTGTCTCTCTTCAGAGGAGAGTCAAACAGAAGCAATTGGCCTCCTTAAATATCTTTTCTCATGATTGGACACACCTGCCTATGAAGTTCAAGGTTTAACAAGCTAATCCAAGTAATTTGGTGTTGCCAGTAATCAGTATTGAGCAGTTACATGCATTCAAATGAGCAAAATTAGCACATTTTTGCACAGCCAGTTGATCACATTTTATTTAATTTCATACAACTGAATATTGCTTCACTAAAAATTTTTGTTCAGAAAACACCCAAGTACAGGAAGATGTTCCTCCTGTGGAATGAAAGACTTACCACTGCTATCTTTTTTTGTTGAAAGGAGTAAATTTATTATGCAGGGGTACCAAAACTTTTTCATATATCTGAGTGTTTATATCTGTATATGTATCTATTTAGATCTGTGTAGGAATGTGTGCACTGGAGTTCAATTTAGAAGGCTTGAACTTGATAGACTTTTACCTTTTTTCAACCCAAAGTTACTATGTAACTATCAATACACTGGCCCATAGGTTCCCAAAGAATGGAACTGGCATTCCAAAGTCAGCCATGGTCAGAATGTGATCTTGAGTGAAGATATTTATTTTCGAAATCCAGTTAATAAAAGGAGACCATACAAAGACCTTTATTATATTATATGTACAGCAGCTAATACTCCAATGAAGGCTGCTTTACATATAAAAAAAAGTCTGAATATAAAGACAAAAAGCTTTCTTTTTAACTTAAACAACAACACATTTTTATTAAAACTGTCATCAGGAACCAAATATAGCACCGAGACATAGACTGATTACCAAAAGAACATAATATCCATCTGTGTTATAGGAATATTCTTAGGCTGTTCTCATCTTCTGACATTCCACTTAATTAAGTTTCTGAAGATTTCCCAAGGTATGAGCAACTCAGACAGCAAAAAAACCAATTTGAGATGAGAACAAGGGGTGTAGGTGTTGCTACAGATCAGGATGATCTGTCAAAGAACAAAAGGTGCCACTTATATCATTATTTCCATGTACAGCTGACAGATTGTTGGAGAGGATGGTTGAAATCTGCCAAAAATGTTTCACCAAACCTGTGCAAGTATGGCCAGCTTTACAGTTGATTCTCCCCCAAGCAGATTAGCAGTACGTGTTCCACATTATCTTAATAGATATGCATGCTTAAAGGAGAACTAAACTCGAAAATGAATATGGCTAAAAATGCATATTTTTTTATACTGAACTTAATGCATCAGTCTAAATCAGCTTGTCAATAGCAGCAATGATCCAATGACACCATCTTGGAAAGTGTCTGTGACACTCACATGATCATTGGGCTCTGAGAAGCTAAGCTTAGGGGTTGTTGCAAATTATCCAGCAGAAAATTGGTTGGCCTGTAATATAAAGTGATGCCTGAAGGCTGACTCATAAATGATAATTGCACTGGTTTCTGTGCTGCCATGTAGTAATTATCTGTATTAATGACTAATCAGCCTTATATTGTGACATTTCTATTCTATGTGTACTGTATATTGTGAGTGGGTCCCTAAGCTCAGTAAGTGACAGCAGCACAGAGCATGTGAATCACTGAATCAGCAGAAAAGAAGATGGGGAGCTACTGGGGCATCTACTGGGGAGACACAGATCTTTACTGCTAAAGGGCTGTGGTTGCCTTGGGCTGGTACAGAAGCACAAAACATAATGTACAACATTACTTCTTTAGTTAAAGGAGACGGAAAGGTTAAAACTAAATACGCTTTATCAGAAACGTCAATGTAAATATACCAAAAACCTCAATGTAATGCTGCCTCTGTCAACAGAAACACCTCATTTAATTCCTTCTATTCTCTACACATGTATCAGACTTCCTTACTTCAGCTTAAACTTCAAAGTGACGGTTTTGAGCATGCTCAGTTAGCTTGCTTTGCCCTAACCCCCTCCCTTCCCTCTCATCTCTCCTCCCCTCCCTGCTGTAATCTGAGCCCAGAGCTATGAGTGAGCAGGGAGGGGCTCAGGCAGGAAGTGATGTCACACCAAGCTTATATGGCAGTTGCTATTCTACACAAATAGAGGGAACTTCTAGAGCTCTTTACCCAGGTTTGGTAAAGCATTCAACAGAATTAAAATAGCATTCTAGCTTGCACTATTGTGGCTAATCTATTGGCAATAAACTGACTTGGTAACTTTCCTTCTCCTTAACTAATTAACAAAATAGCTACATAGACACCAATTTAATAATTAACGCTTTAGTTCACCTATAAAGAAAGATGATGATAACCCAAGTTCAGATATGGAATCTATTATCCAGAGTGCCTGGAGTTTTATGGATAAGAATGATCTCCGTGTTTTGGATCTCCATCCTTGAGGATTATTTTCCATCAATATGGATTTGTATGATGAATGGTGTGTGTATGATGAAGTTCAAGGTATTACTGGAAAAAAAAGATTTAAAAAAAATCTGAATTATTTGCTTAAAATTAGGGATGCACCGAATCCACTATTTTGGATTCGGCCAAACCCCCAAATCCTTCCCGAAAGATTCGGCCGAATATTGAACCAAATCCGAACCCTAATTAGCATATGCAAATTATGGGTGTGAAGGGGAAAACATTTTTTACTTCCTTGTTCTGTGCCAAAAAGTCACATGATTTCCCTCGCTAGCCATAATTTGCATATGCAAATTAGGATTCGGTTCAGCCAGGCAGAGGGATTCAGCCGAATTTTAATCCTGCTGAAAAAGGCAGAATCCTGGATTCAGTACATCTCTACTTATAATGGAACCTATCAAAGATGTCCTTCCCTTATTCCAGAGCTATCTGTATAATGGGTTTCCAGATAACGGATTCCATACCTGTATAATCACTCAGTAACATTACAGTAACATTTTAACCCACTGGGGAGTCAAATCCCTTGACACGTGATTTGTTTCAAAGCATGGATTTACAGCGCTATGCAATATGTTGGTGCTATATAAATACATGTTAATAATTTAATAGAGGGAAAAGAAAAGGATTTGATAGTGAGATCCCAAAGGCAAGTGCTTCATTTTAATATTGTATCTGTCAATCATAAAGTTTGGCTTTACTTGTTAGCAATGTTGCTTTCAGTATATGGTAGTATATCCCTAGATAAGTCACTGTCTAGCTGAATTCCATTGTATATAAAGGCAAGGCAAAATCCTCTGGTTTTCAGCAGCTGTATCCTGAGTTTATTCGTGTCGCTTTTCTTTTAAATATGGCGTCCAAATTCTTGTGATATAAAGGACGCATATATATTTTTACGGCATATTAGGCTGGTGACGTAAATACGTTGCATATTGACGTTCATTCCTGCTCCATTTTGCATGTAAATGGCATTTCTATTTCTAGCCAGTGGGATTATGGGGAACGAGAACAATGAGAGGCGCATGTTGGGAAAATCCTATGTGCTGAAAAACGCATAACGCACATGTTGATAGTCGCGTGTGGTTTCAGTGGTTTCAACGTCTGGCCTTGCCCTGTGAAAGGCAGCTGTTAGCATTGATACAATAGTTGCTAATACTCCAGAGATGCTGAGAAATGTATCAATTAAATGTTGCAAAATTGTAACAGTTTAGAGTCTGCGCCTGAATTACTGAGCTGCCAGACTCAAAACACCAGAGACACCGACATTCAACGTTAAACGTAATGTAAAGTAATTGAAAAAAGTGTATTTCTGGAGAACAATCTGAAAACAATTGAACTGGAAAAAGTGTTTGGAAGGTGAACAACCCCTTTAACATCAAATTAAATTTGATCAATTTGGGACATTGTCTAGTACAGTATTTTAAAGGACGGCCTGTCTACTATTTGTTCTAAAGTTGTAGAATTACATTGTACGATACATTGCCTGTGTATAAAACATGTGAAACACCAGTTCAGCTGCACAGAATACATGGCGTACACTCCCACTAGGGACTGTTTGATTAAAGGACAGGATAATAGTTGTAAGTGGATGTCAACATTTTCATCAGCAAGAGCAGATTTGAAAGCTTTCTCCAAGGACCTGGACTGATGCCGGAGTGAGCATTTTCCCTTATGACATATTGTGGTGTTTGTAGTCACCTCATTCTTTATATTAGGCATGGGGCAATCAGGGTGGGGGACAGTAACAAATTCACACTTAATCAAAGGAAAGGTTGCAGTCTTTGCCCTGCTAGCTGTAATTATGTAAATCATATCCCTATCACAATGAATGCCATCTGTCACTAGGCCCAGCATTCCGCAGAGGGCCCCGGATCTTGACTTGACTGTCAGAGTGACAAAGTGCACTGTTTGTTTGGGATGAATGAGCCGGCATAACATTATAGGATCTCAAGGTCAGTGATTAAAACCTTTGAAGTGCATCCTGATGCCTTCAGAAACCACACTTTCCTGCTCTTTTTGTAAATGCATCCATCTTGATTTAACCAAAGTTACAACAGCGACATGTTCGATTGTTTTGTTTGTTTCATGCTAACACAATTCTGTTAAAGACAGATATTAAAGGTAAAAAACCTGGCAATATTCTTAATATCGCAACACTGTTGAATGTTTGTTTCATCTAACATAATCAAATGTGTAGAGACAGGGACTCCAGCTAATAACGTGGTTCTACCGTGGCTTATCATGCATAATAATTAAAGTCCCCCTTAGTTATGTCCATGGGTAGAGAAGAGCAAAGGACTATAATCAGTGTCTTGTTTAATAAACAGCACAGTCAAGAAGAGTATGCAGAATCCCATGCATTGGCGTGTGTTAGTAAAAGGCAATCGTTTAAGTAAACAAGTTGCTTTATAATTGAGTGGCATGTGGGGCTACCACGTTTATAGTTTATTGTTTTATATGTGTTATTTCCTTAGCCAAAATATTTCTCCTGGCCTGATGGTAAAGGCTGTTTCAGTTGGATAAGAGCCCATGCTACCTTTTACTACCTCATCCTGTGGTGCCCAAAAATGATTTTATCTGCAAGAGGAGGTGAGGATCTTCATTGTCTGTAAAATGTAATCACAAATCAGGCTGCCATATTAATGTCAAAGAACATTAAAGGACCGTTTGCAGTTTCTTCTTTTTAATTTGTATGTCTGAATTGAGATGCAAACTAGGCCCGGGCATATCTAATACACAGTGGATCAAACAACTGAAACTTGACCGACTCCCTGCAAAAATAAAAATCTTCGGGGGTCCTGACACACATTTCCGGCACGAAATAAACCCCACCCATCAGTGGCGTAACTACCAGGGGAGCAGGGGGTGCAGTTGTACCAGGGCCTGCTCCATCTCGTGGCCTGCTGGAGAGGCTAGGAGAAATACAATGTGCAATTCATAGGGGGAGAGCCCGATAGGGGGTCCCGGGTGCCAGTTACCCCACTGCCACCCATGCTTGCATTTTTGTGACTGGCAGGTAAGCCTTATCTGCAAAAGGGACTGGGGAAGGGAACCTGCAAGCAGCTAAAGGCTCAAGGGTCTGCTTTATTGTAGTTACCCCACTCAATATATGGGAGCTTACAGTGGTCCTATTGCTTGTCCTGCCCTGCCTGTACTGCCTGTATTCTCTCCAATTAAAACACTGCTTTTGCAATACTTTGTAGAGGAAGCTGTGGCATGCCTGCTCAGCCATTGTACTTCCCAGAATGTACACATCCATTATTGTACTAGAAGTACATAGAAATTGCTAAATCATTACTAAACGAATCAGACTTTTCCTTTACAAGTATCAGCCTCCGTTTAAGTTGAAAAACAGGAGACAAAAAGGTACAATTAGGCTGGAGCAGTTGTGATACTTTGTGCCATCTCTTGTATAAATTGGTTTCCACGCTCAAATGACTTTGCAATTACTGATTAGAGACTGAGTGAAAACCTATAGCTGGAGGTCTTAGCATCACTTACCCTAGCTCCGTTTGTGAAGCAATGGGTGTGAGAATTAAAGGGGCCCTCCACCTCTTTTCAAATTGAAAGAATACTGAAAGAAAGTTAAAAGCAAATTACAGTATGCATACAATGTTCGCTGGTTTTCATTCACTGCGTTTGAAGGGTTTGTTCACCTTTAAAGGGATTGTTCAGTATAAAAAAATGGGTAAATAGATAGGCTGTTCAAAATTTTAAAAAGTTTCTAATATAGTTAGTTAGCCAAAAATGTCACGTCAAGCCAGAACACTACTTCCTGCTTTGCAGCTCACTTGTTTTCCACTGATTGGTTACCAGGCTGCAGCCAATCAGTGACTTGAAGGTGAGCCACATGGGTCAAAACACTTGCTTTTGAATCTGAGCTGAATGCTAAGGATCAATTGCAAACTCACTGAACAGTTATGTCCCATGTGGCCCCCCTTCAAACCACTGACTAACTCAGAGTTAGAGAGCTGAAAAGCAGGAAGTAGTGTTCTGTTCTGTTATGTTAGACATGCAGACAATGAAGGGTTCGGAATTATTCACTTAACACTATCATTTGTTCCGCTTGACTTGATTTGGATTTTTTTTGGACTATTGTTCCGTGTCATTTATTCTGGAAAGATTTCTTGGATTATTATGTAAAGGGATCCTGTCGTGGGAAAAATGTTTTTTTCAAAATGCATCAGTTAATAGTGCTGTTCCAGAAGAATTCTGCATTGAAATCCATTTCTCAAAAGAGCAAACATATTTTATTAAATTTCATTTTGAAATCTGACATGGGGCTAGACATATTGTCAATTTCCCAGCTGCCCCAAGTCATGACTTGTGCTCTGATAAACGTCAATCACTGTTTACTGCTGTACTGCAAGTTGGAGTGATATCACTCCCTACCTTTCCCCCACCCAGCACCCTAACAAAACCCATGTCCCACTGCGTACTATTCAGTTACATTGAGAAGGAAAAACAACAACCTGCCAGAAAGCAGTTCCCTCCTAAAGTGCTGGTACAAGTCACATGACTGGGGCAGCTGGGAAAATGACAAAATGTCTAGCCCCATGTCAGATTTCAAAACTGAATATTAAAAAATCTGTTTGCTCTTTTGAGAAATGGATTTCAGTGCAGAAGTCTACTGGAGCAGCACTATTAACTGATGCTTTTTTTTTAAAAAAACATGTTTTCCCATGACAGTTTCCCTTAAGGAATCCAAAGGATATTGGGACATTTGATATGGACTTCCGGATTGGGATGCACATCTTTAATTATGTGGGTGGGTTTTAACCAAGTGATTATGTAAATTGGTTAAATTGGTGATCACGTTTATTTCTTGCACTATTGGGGTTGTGGTATGCTTGAGAAAGGGGTTAGCCCTGAAACGTTGCACATTCGCACAAATAAACTGCAAAGGGGGATCCCTGCCATTAACTTGCTTTGAGTGCCAGGGTTTCCTTCTGTTTTATACAATTATTGGGGGTGACTGTAGCCTCCCACATCAGGCTTCTATACGGAGGGAGTGTTAGGAGTGTGCGCAACTTCAATCACATCCAGTCCAGAGACATGCAGACACTCCAGCCTTTATACATTACATTTTTGACTAACTATATTAGAAATATTTTTATTTTGCACAGCCTGTTTACCCAGTTTTTATTTTTACACTGAACTATTCCTTTAGATTAACTTTTAGGGGCAGATTTACTAAGCTCGGGTGACGGATTCGAATGCAAAAAATTCGATTTTCGAAATTTTTTTGGGCTACTTCGACCATCAAATTTGCTAAATTCGATCGAATCGAATAATTCAAATAAATCAAACGATTCGATGGTCGAAGTACTTGCCCTTTAAAATTTTATTTGATTGCCTACTTCGCCAGATTAAACCTACCGGGTTTCTATATTTGCCTATGGGAAGCTCCCATAAGCTTTTTCTAAGTTTTTTTTTTTTTATCGAACAGAAATCATCTGATTTCTCAAAAAAATCGTACGATTTTTTCATGAAATCGGATGTTTAGTACAATTTTTCAAGAAATCGGATGATTGCTATTCGATCGTTCGATAGATCGAATAGCAGTAAAATCCTACAAATTCGATATTTGATTTAGTCGGATTTTACTTTGACCCTTGATAAATCTGCCCCTTAGTATACTGTGGAGACAATTGCAATTGTTTTTCATTTTTAATTATTTGTGGGTTTTAAGTTATTTAGCTCTCCAATTTTAGCAGTCTGGCTGCTAGGGTCCAAACTGCTGCAGCAACCATGAATGTATTTGCATAAGACACTGGAAAATGAATAGAAAAGATGAGTAATAAAAAGCAGCAATAATATATTTGTAGCTTATATATAATATATATATATATATATATATATATATATATATATATATATATATATAATAATATTATAAATATAATATATTTGTATATTTTATAAAGCATGTGTTTTTTAGATGTCAGCGACCCCATCTGAAAATTGGAAAGACGCTATTAATTGAAAAACTATATAAAAAAAGAAAGAATGAAGTCCAATTGAAAAGTTGCTTAGAATTAGTCATTCTCTAACCAGCCTTTGAATATACAGTGAACAGTTTCTGGGAGAACCCCTTCAACTTACAGAATTTCCATGTTAATGGAGACATTTGAAACAGAGTGTGACTTCCTTCAATGTAGTGATCTAAAACGACTGAATGATTTCTTGCAGGGCTGACAAAACAACAGTCTTTACTTTAAATACATTCCCTTACAATTGTCCATGCGGTGCTTCAGGTGTATTCTTGCCAAAGGGCAGTTACATTTTATCCCATGTTGCAAGGTAGTCCCGACTGAATGATTTCTTGCAGGGCTGACAAAACAACAGTCTTTACTTTAAATACATTCCCTTACAATTGTCCATGCGGGGCTTCAGGTGTATTCTTGCCAAATGGCAGTTACATTTTATCCCATGTTGCAAGGTAGTCCCGACAAGCTCAGGATATTGCCGTTATCAGTCCGGGTTTAACATATTTAATACGTTTACCTTGGCCTTTAAATGGGAAACTTACAACAAGATCATTAGTGTCCCTTTACCGCTGCTTTACGCGTTCATCATTGTCACTAAAATGTTTTATATCAAGCTTCTTTGAATGCAGCTCTTTTTAAGATGTCCTAATAATTATAGCACCCTCTGAAGTCGTGCCTCCCCTGCTGTATCAGACAAGCTCATTATTCTGTTATCAGACGCTGACACTACTCACGTTGTCAAGACAACCATCCATGATTCAAAGCCACCGTGAAAGGTCCGTACCCCAGGCAAATGTGCAGCCTTGAGCACTCGGCAGATGCTGATACGCTCAGCCAATGGCAAATCAGATGGAAAATCATGACATCATATTCCAGCCATTCCCAACAATTAATTCTTTGTTTGCCGTCCCCTTCCTATTATTTTCTTTTAATATCCTGGAAAGGCAGCTGCAGCCCAATCCAAGGCTAGCCTGCTGTAGTTCTACGTGGTTATGTTTATTAAAGGGGTTGTTCACCTTCAAACAACTAGTTACTTTCAGATAGATCACCAGAAATATCAACTTTTTCCAATCATTTTCTATTTGTGATTGTTTTCTAATATTGAAGTGTAAAGCGTAATTTTTCACCTTCTAAAGCAGCCCTGGCAAGGGGGGTCGCCGACCCCCCCCCCCCCAAAACTGCACTAAATTGATACATATAATGGATGCATTCCTTATCTTTGTCCCTGCTGATAGCCTGGATTTCATTACAGGCAGCTGTTAGAACTAATACAATAGTTGCTAATACTCCAGAGATGCTGCTGAGAAATGTATCAACTAAATGCTGCAAGAGTCAAGTCAAGAGTGAGTTAATTGTCATTTCACCCTTATACATTTTTACAGTACACAGTGAAACTAAACTATGTTCCTCTAGGACCATGGAGCTACACACAACATAGAAGTACTGTACCAGACAACAGACAAAAAGTGCAAGTGCAAAAATGTGCAACTACTGCAAGACAGGACAGCATAGTGCAGGGACAGGACAATACAGTGCAAACTCAGCAGATGTAATATGTAAAGTAAATAATGCTAAACGTCAGACATGATGAGTGTATCATTGTGATGTGATAGTAGTAAGAACATGATAAAGTGCAGATGTGCTCATAGAGAACAATTGTATCCAATGGCTATTTATTTATACAATGGCGTAGAGTGGCTGGGTAATGTTGTGGTATATAATACGGTCAGATGAAGTGTGTGTGGGGGAGATCTGTCCGGTCCCTGAGTATTCAGGAGCCTTATGGCTTGGGGGAAGAAACTGTTACACAGTCTGATAGTGAAGGCCCTTAGGGTTCGGTACCTTTTTCCAGATGGCAGGATTGTAAACAATGAGTGTGAGGGATGTGTTGGATCAGCCACAATGCTGGTGGCTTTATGGATGCAGCAAGTGGTGTAAATGTCCATAATGGAAGGACGAGAGACACAAGATCTTCCCTCATGTCTTCACTATCCTCGGTAGTGTCTTGCGCTCCATGACAGTTATCAGCCCAGACACTGATACAGCTGCTCAGGATGCTCTCAATAGTCCCTCTATAGAAGGTTGTGCGTATGGATGGTGGGATTTCCTCAGCTTGTGTAGGAGTTAGATGCACTGTTGGGCTTTCTTGGCTAAGTAGTTGGTGTTGTGGGACCAGTTGAGTTTCTCTCCAGGTGGACACCAAGGAATTTGATGCTTTTGACAATCTCCACATTAGAGCCATCGATGTACAATGGCAGGTGGTCATTCCTAGTCTTCCTAAAGTCAACAACCATCTCCTTTGTTTTGTCTGCATTGAGAGACAAGTTGTTGGCTCTGCACCAGTCTGTTAACCGCTGTGTATGGTGAGTCGTCATTATTGCTGAGCTGCCAGACAGTAACACCAGAGACACCAACACTGAACTTTAAACTTAGATTTTGGAAAAGAAGTAAAAAATAAATAATGGAAAGTAATTGAAAAAAAAATCTTTATTTCCGAGGAACAATCCTAAAACAACTGAACTGAAATAGATGTTTGGAAGGTGAACAACCCCATTTAGCAACATACACACTGTATCCCAGGGACATCTTTTTATTCAATAACTGCTGCAGAATTATTCTTGGTGAAGTCAACTCCTGTTGCCTATAGGATGGCATAGTCCACATATTCACTTATGATCTTGTACAGGTATGGGATTTGTTATCCGGAAACCCATGATCCAGAAAGCTCTGAAAGGCTGCCTCCCATAGACTCTATTATAATAAAATATTCCAAATTTATAAAAAATAATTTCCTTTTTCTCTGGAGTAATAAAACAGTAACATGCGCTTGATCCAATAATTCATCCTTATTGGAAGCAAAACCAGCCAATTGGGTTTATTTAAATTTTACATGATTTTCTAGTAGACTTAAGGTATGAAGATCCAAATTACAGAAAGATCCATTATCTGGAAACCCCCAGGTCCCAGGCATTCTGGATAACAGGTCCCATACCTGTAGTGGCTCTGTATGTGTGTGAGATTGGTGTTATACTGACATTGGCAGTTTAGTCACAGCTGTGGCACACTGCTTTGAAGCCTCTCTTGCTCCCATATGCTAATCTGGTGTATAGAGGACTAACAGATGTCACCTTTAAAAGGCTGTGTTTATTAAATATTCATACTACCGAGATGAGTGGAAAGGATTGTTCCCCCCCCCATCATTAAAGGTAGGCCCTGGCACTTTATATGTATGCTGTATGCACTACAGGAGAAACTGTGTGCATAACTTACTACAATCCAGATCTCAATATATTAAAATACAATTACATTTTAAGCAAAAACCTATGACATGTAAGGGGCCTGTTATCCAGAAAACTCTGAATTACAGGAAGGCTGTGTCCATTTTTTTAGAATAATTTTCTTTTTCTCTTTAAAAATAAAACAGTACCTTGTATTTCATCCTTACTAAGATATAATTTATCCATATTGGCAGAAAAACAATCCTGTTAAAGTTTAATCTGGTTAAAGTTTTTTTTTTTTTTTACTATAAAATCCCAATTTTTAGTGGGAAAATAAACCCCACAACTTTTTCAATATTTATTATTGAGGATGGAAAAAGTCCGAATATGAAAATCCGGCATCTCGGACCTGCTGAGGTTGTATATAATAAGTCAATGGGAGAGTTCCCTATCCTATTTGAAAGTTTCTGTGGTCTGCACTGAAATTAGTCCAAAAATAAAAAACTACTGTATTTCAGACTATGTAAAGTTTGTCCCCGATCTGATTAAATCTTTTTTTTTTTTTTTTTTTAATAATAAATAAGGTCCAATTATGGATTCTACTTTGGTCAGACTTTTTTTTTTAATAAACACCTGTATAATTATATATAAATTATGGAACAATCTCTTATCTAGAAAACTCCAGGTCCCGAGCATTCTGGATAACAGGTCTCATACATGTAAAACACCATTCCATGTAAACAAATTGGAATTGCTTATCCATATTTGAACCAGCAAACTGTCCCTTGTTTCATTTGTTATAATAAAGCAAAAGTCAAGCCAGATTTGTGGACAGGCATAGACGGAATTTCAGTGTAATATTTGTCTAAATCTTTAATTCCCAAACGCAATTTGCAGATAGGATAAATGATTTATATGAGTGTTAGTACTCCACACTTCTCCTTAGCTATACTAAGTACTGAGTACTAAGAGTGTAGTAAGTAGATCTAAAATAATTGGAGAATTAAGAGGTTAAGTGAGGAGAGAAGGAATAATAGTTTGGAAAGTTGGGCCCCCGGTCTAAGGTTTTCTGGTGGGCCCCTGGTCTAAGGATTTCTGTTGGGCCCCTGGTCTAAGGTTTTCTGGTGGGCCCCTGGTCTAAGGTTTTCTGTTGGGCCCCTGGTCTAAGGTTTTCTGTTGGGCCCCTGGTCTAAGGTTTTCTGTTGGGCCCCTGGTCTAAGGTTTCCTGGTGGGCCCCTGGCATCCCAGTCCGATACTGTGTGCAGTTCTACCTTTGATGATATTTATGGGGGTGCATGCCTGTATGAGGGTGTGATTAGTACAGAAGGGGGCGGGGAGAGTTTAATTCTTTAATACATCTGCCCTATACTTTAACCCAATAACATTTTAATTAATACCATTGGGCATAGTTGTGTTAAAGGGATTCTGTCATGCTTTTTATGGTGTCGTTTTTATTTCTAAATTACACTGTTTACTCTACCATGTAAAATTTCATTCCTAACCCAACAAGTGTATTTTATTTAGTTGTAATATTGGTGTATTGGCAGCATTCTCAGGTCATTGTGCCTGAACATGTCCTTTCAGAAAGAGTCAGTGCTGCACTGTGGAACTGCTTTCTGGCAGGCTGTTGTTTCTCCTACTCAATGTATGAAGGAGTTGCACTGGAACATGAATTTTTACCATTGCGTGCTGTTCTTAAATATACCAGGGAGCTATTATCTGGTTACTATTGTTCTGTTGGGGCGAGAAGGGAGGGGGTGACATCACTCCAACTTGCAGTGCAGCAGTAAAGAGTGACTGAAGTTTATCAGAGCACACGTCACATGACTGGGGGCAACTAGGAAACTGACAATATGTCTAGCCCCATGTCAGAATTCAAAATTAAATATACAAAAATCATCTTGCTCTTTTGAAAAACAGATTTTAGTACAGAAGTCTTCTAGAGCAGCACTATTAACTATTAAAATATTTTCCCATGGCAGTATCCTTTTAATTTATCATAAAGGCAAAATATTTGTGCAAATTACAAATTTTCAAGCGGCACTAATGACCTGTAAAGTGACCCCAAATCACACTGTGTGTAACCTGGACATTTTACATTCGATTTGACACTGTCAGATTAATGTTTCTACTAAAATGCTTGTGCAAACAAAGCCGTAAGCTATGTACACAGGGGCATTTGCAATTAATGATGCGCATAAACAGCAGCATGCATGTTCAAAAACCTAGAAAGAAGACAATATAAAGATATTATAAATATAAATGGGCCACTAATGCCAATAACAGGAAACCCCCAGTTCATACCAGGAATGACGACTAAAATGTTCTTAAAAGGGAAAGAGAACGAATGTGTCAGAGCATATGAAATACTAAACGAAAAAGG
>CM044446.1:29836458-29848863 GCA_024363595.1 Xenopus borealis
GGCAATCAGTTTGCTAGTGAAAGAGTACATCACTAACAATGTTTTGCTCCATTTTACCAGGCATATTTTTGCATTCATCTGCCGAGATGTAATTTCGTATTTTGATGAATTAGAGTACGTGCTGCGAATTGAAGTATGGCGAAGTGGCGTGAAATGTGTCTGAGCCTTCCGAGGCACCCACTCCAGGCACCCACTAACTACAAACTTAATGCATGTCAGACACATTAGGAATAAATAAGCTAAAAACAGTCATTAACACAGATTCCCTCTTACTATCATAGTATTGCATACGGTATGGTGATCCATAGCGCGGTATGGTGCTCTGTCTTGCTTTTTTTGTATTAAGTGCTGGTGCACCGGTCACTTTGTCTAACCTTCTGCTACATGGAAAATGGATGTTTTTTCACTGATAGTCCTAGCACTAGCACTCATTAGCTTTTAGCACATTCGAGAGAATTTAGGGCTCGGAGATAACATTTTGCAGGAAATGAGCTAGTGTTCACCATAGTGACGTTACTTGTGATCTGCAATTCAGAATTAATGTATATTGCTTCTGCAGTTATATTATCTTTATTAAGATGTCATACTGGTTCCCTGCAACTGTACTGACTATATCTCTCATCTTAGGCTTGGGGATTTAAAGGGCACCTGTTGGGCAAAAATATTATTCCCAAACAAAGGAGCAGGCTAATAGAGCCCATACTTATAGGATCCATAGGAAAAGGGAAGGGTAGCTATTGCTGTGTTTGAATAAGTCAAAATAAGAATCATCATAGGGATAGGGAAAATGATAGTGGGGAGAACAGGCACAGAGCTAGAATAAATGTGTTTTATGCCTTCAGTGACAATAATTGAAATCAAGATAATAGGGTTAAGTGAAAACAGAGAAAGCCAGTTTCATACTGGAGGATCATTTTGATTCATTTTGGTTGTTGACTTTCTAGGGGTCAGTTATTTATTGTGGTTCTTTAAGAATATATCTCTATAGTAGCTGAACTACAGCTTCTGACTAGAGTTGCCACTGAACCAATAATTCACTGGCTTAGCTGGTAAAATACCTGCAGTGTCGGCCCACCCAAAAACCTTAGACCAGGGGGCCACTCTCAGTACTTTATCTCCTCAATTAACCTCTATTGTCCTAGCTTGGTTTCTTTACATACTATAATCAATGATTCCATCTATTTAGCCTTTGTTCTCATAGAAATAGGAAATGGCCATGAAATAGGCAAAATGTTTGGCAGCATGAGGGCCCACTGACACCTTGGCCCACCGGGAGTTCTCCTGGTATTCTGGTGGGCTGGTCCGACACTGAATACCTGCCACGGCTGGGGCTGGCATTACGAATTTACTGTACCTGCCATGTACTTGCCCACCCACTTAAAAGATGATCTGTCCAAATCTATGTCTTTCTTACCCTCGTTTTCCCTGATATGTGTAGTATCCGCCCCACAGCATGTCCATTACATTAATGCTCTACCCCTTAAGCTGGCCATAGACGTAACAATTACGATCTTTCTCGGGAAAGATCTTTCCAAGAAAGATCGTTCGTTTCAACACACACGTGTAGAGCTGAATCGTCAGATATACAGGTAGAAACAATAGAATTCTACTTGTATCTGACGATTCAGCACTAACAATGGCCGATGTTCAGGGAGCTTTCAAAGGCATCCGATCAAAATTTTCCATCCAGTCCGATCAACCAGCCGACCGATATCTTAATCCTCTGACGATGTCGGTCGGCTCATTTCCCACCATACACGCACCAAATATCGTACGAAAATTCGTTTCGTACGATATTATCTGTGCGTCTATGGCCACCTTTATGCCTGCCCATCTAATTCTGGCATATATATATATATATATATATATATATATATATATATATATATATATAAAATATATATTGTATTATTCTTTTTAAGGGTGGCAACCCTACTCCCATCATAAGGGCTACTATACTCTGGGGCTTTTCAGTGAAAGTGCACAGTGCAAGTTTTTGTGGCTCAATGTTACTAAAATATACAAAACAGGTTTTCAGTAGAGGCAATGCGAATTGTGCGGTCACGAATTCAGCTACAGCTTCTTTGTAGCTGCAGTTATTTCACCAATGAACCCCAAAGCTTAGTGCATCTAACAGGCTGACCTGCTCTGGGCATGGGCTGCATAACATAATATGCACTAACAGTCTCATTGGTGAGGGAATTACCTATAGCAACCAATCAGGGATTAGCTTTTCAAAGTCAATTGTAAGAAGAACAATGAATGCAGCAATTTGATTGGATGCCTTGTGTTACTGACCATGGGCAAATTTTCCCATTGTTAATAAATTACTCTCTTTCAAACAGTTGAATTATTTATTATGGGTTTCAGGAGTAGAATGGTTGTTCACACATGCTTATTAAACATGCTGTAACTTACAGAATAAAAGATGCAAAATTTTATGATTGCCTTGTGTATTGCATTGTGAGGGAACCATGGTATCAAATGAATCTGTATATTTACAAGGATGTCAGAGCAAGTATTTCTAATGGCAGACATAATATTTTGTGCCACAGTTAGCTCATTGTATTGGAATTTTTACTAGCCTGCTTTTCATTCTCACAGTATGGATTCTGCTGTGTATAGAACTATACAATGCAAAAGGCAAATAAAAACATTGTTCACATATGGGAAAAAATGCTGGTGTTTATTAACAAACACAGAGTAAATTGGGTAAGATTCACCACACTAAATTTAAAACATACAGTATAATACAATGATTTTAACCAGTTAAAAAGAGTACCTAGCAGATACAAATAGCCCCACCCCAGAAGTGTGGCCTAACAGAGTCAGAACTCCAGATAGGGAAAATAGTATTTTTTTTTTTTTTAAAGAAAGTCATCCTTTCAAACACTCTTGAGGTCCTGGTGCAGGTGGCTACCTTGTGTGCACACGTGTTCCCCAATCCCAAGCCACATGCATTCATATAGTGAGCAAGCAGGTGTACTCAGTAGTTATGCCCATACATTTTCCCCAGCATGGCCACAGGGAACTCCTTGGTGTGTGTGTGGGGGATGGGGGGAGACAAGGGTTCCCTTTGTTCTAGGAATATTTTTTCCCATTGGACTTGTCCCTGATTTTTTTTTTAAACTAGAAATATCAGTGATCTTTCAAGCAATAACTGTAGCTTGGGGTCTTCTCTCATTTTAAAACCTAAAGCCATTTTAAGAGGGTGCTTTATAACATGTTTTCCTATAGGCTACAATGGAATGGGAAATGTAGAATGTACAGTACAGCACATGGCAGTCAAAGAACTTGACAGCCTGAATTGTCAGTTCCACTTTCTACTACAGGTAAGTAATGAAACACAGTTGCACTGTTATATTCATTGTATACGGTCATAGTGGCTCATTGTACAATTTATCTCACATATAATTCAAAGGCCCCAAGTTGCCTTCCACCTGCGTTCGGCACTTCCCTGTGGCAGAGTGACTACAACCTAATTGAAAAATAGTCTGCGTTTCTTCGTGTGGTTCCTTGCAGTGGAACTAGTGTTGCCACCTTTTCTTGAAAAAAAAAAATACCGTCCTTCCTATATGTTTATCTTTTTTCCTATTAATAACATTGGGATCAACCATCAGAAATACTGGCCAGGCCGATAAAATACCGGTTAGGTGGCAACCCTAAGTGGGACACATGAAAGTTCCACCGCAAGCAAGCATGTAAAGAAATGCTCACACACAAGATGTGAGAATACCTGGTGGTCTAGTGGTGCAGCGGGGCCATGTCCTTCCTCCCTGAGGCATGCTTGTGCTGATTCCATGTCATTGTGCATTGGCGCGAAATTCGAATGTTGAAAGGGCCCACAACCAGTAACACACTTGCCAACCTAGGTCTATTTCCAATAGTTCCTGGGTGTAATTCTAATGTTCTTGACCCTACCTGTCCCTGACCTTGTCTAGTTTGCTGCCTGTCCTGACTCTTACCTGGTTTTTGACTACCCTCTTGGATAACTTTTTGTACTACCCTCCTGGTGTGGTTTGACCTTTTACCTCAACTACTATCTTGCCTCCTGATGTGCCACCACTCTGCCAATTGGTATTGACCAGGGCTGTTCCATGACCATGCTTCTAGTTCCCCATTCTTCTAGTTCCCCATTCTTCCTGTTAATGTTTGGTTCCCTTGCTTGCCCTTGGTCCTATCACCCAGAGTGAAAGGCGGGTTTGTTCTGGGTTTGGGTTACATCACGTAACACAAGCAGGGCCAGAACTAGGTCTAGGCAGGGTAGGCATGTGCCTAGGGTGCAAAACGTGGGGGCGCCAGGCACGTAGCTTCTCATCTACCCCATGTTCTGTTTCCTCTCTTCCTGACTGTCTGTGCGAGTTCTGTCTATTAACGCTTCTGCATTAATTCACACATGTGGACACACTTATTCATGGATGCGTGTGCGGCAACTTGCCCAATGCTGGAACGGCAACTTGCACATGTGTGCGCTAGCAGCTATTTGCACATGCGCGAACGCGCCCATTGTTTGTCTGGACTGGCCAGGATGCCTAGGGCGCCTGCCTGGCTCTGAACACAAGTACATAAAGAAAGGCATAATGGATACTCTAGCATTTCATCAACTTTTTCATGAAAAAAAATGTTATACGGTATATAACTCAAACCAAGTTCTTGGAGGTGATAGCTAAAAGGTTATTGTGCATGGGTTAATACTTAATTGCCATTTGAAAATAAAGTAAACAATAATAATAAAAAAGATACTTTGTCAATGGTTTGCTGCAGTGCAATTAGATATATTAAAGGGTTTGTTCACCTTCAAACAACTAGCTGTTTTCAGACCAACAGAATTACCAATTACTGTCTATTTTCTGTGTGTGTGACCGTGTAATTTTTCAGCTTCTAAAGTAGCTAAAGTCACCGATCCTGCAAACTATTAATGCTGCTGAGAAATGTATCAACTAAATGTTGCAAAATTGTAACAGTTTAGAGTTTGAATTAGAATTAGTGAGCTGCCAGACTCTAACAACCAGAGACACAAACGTTCCACTTCAAACTTAGATTTTGGAAAAACAGTAACATGTAAATAATAGAAAATAATTGAAAAAAGTCTTTATTTCTGGGGAACAATCTGAAAACAACTGCACTGAAAAATGTGTTTGGAAGGTGAAGAACCCCTTTAAATATGAAACTTTACCAGGCATTAGAAATCTTACAGCTGGGCCTTTGTGCCATGTGAGAATTGCCATTTCAGGCAGGAGAAGTGTTGCAACCTTGTTTAACTGGCTAGGGCTGCTTTCCTGCAGTGTGTTGTATTTTAAATGCTATCAGGTATCCCTTGCACCAGTTAATGCTCGGTGCATGCACAGTACAATAATCTCACAAGAAGTATTAAACTGCACATTTCAGTATAGCTCTTATCCTGAGTACTTGTGGTTTTAGTCATTACCCATTAATACTAAACTGAAATTGTATTGTTTACAGAGTTAGGGCCCTTACACACGGGCGTTTTGGACCTGCGCTCCCCTGCGTTGCTTTTGGCTGCGTTCAGCCGCAGGGGAGCGCAGGTCTAGACGCACCTCATTCTTTTCAATGAGGTTGTACCCACGAGACGCGTGTAAGTGCCGAACACCGGTTCAGACGCAACATGCTGCATTTTTCCTGCATTTGGCGCCTGTGTTCATGTGAGTACAGCCCCATTGAAAATAATTGAGTGCGTCTATACCTGTGCTCCCCTGCGGATGAACGCAGCAAAACGGAACGCAGGGGAGCGCAGGTAAAAACGCCCGTGTGTAAGGGCCCTACGAGCAGAGGCTGAGAAGGAATTCCTGGCAGCAGGATCATTAACGTTCACCTGTGCAGTTGGTTGGATTAAAATACTAGCGACAATATCAGAGATAAATTCCATGGGCAGAAATCCACATCAGGGACTTGTCCTTGGAAATAAGAAACAGTTGGCAACTATGTTAAAGTGTCATGTGAAAATTAGAATTTGGCACTGCACTCCATTAGTCCAAACTGGTGAGAATTGTGCTTCAAATAATAACTTATTATTCATTGATGTTATATGCAATAACATTTGAATGTTGAAAAAGCACAAAAACCAAATATTTTTCATTAGATTTTGCAACCCCTTAAAAAACAACACCCCCCCCACCTGAGAAAAGATACAAAGTTTTCCCAGGTTCAACAACCCATAGCAACCAATACTGGTGGCCAGTAAATAATATCTGATGGTTGGTTGCATTGGGTGGAACAGAGATGTATTTGTGAGATAGCAAATGCAGTGTACAAAAAAGTAATATTACTATTCCTTTAGTAGACTTCTTGTGATTTTGTTTTAATTGTAGTAATAGGCATGTGGTTTATGCTTGTATAAGCTCATTGCCGTCTACCAGAGAACAGTGATGGACAATATCGACCAGAAAAGCAGAGTGAGCGCAGTGGAGCACACAGCCGATCTTTAATATCTTAATCATAATCTTCGTGAATGGACTCTGTGTTTTGGCGCATGCGCAGTTGTAGCAAATTTCCTGGTTTTGACAACTGTGCATGTGCCAAAGTGCAGAGTTCATTCACGAAGATTGAGAAGATTACAAGGATTACCGAAGATGGCGGTCACTCTGCTTTTCCGGTCACTAGGAGAGAAGGGAGAAGGATTGAGGGGTAAGACTTTGCAGGAGGGAGGCAGGGAGGGGGACAAACGGAAGGGGCAAATGAGCACTTTACTTCAAGAGGGGTTGAATTCTCCTTTAAGGAGCATTCGAGGATGTAACCTGAAACGGTTACCGTCCTTTCCACCTACAGTAAGTTAGATGGGCAGGGCATTGCTCTACTGTGCTTCCTGAGACTGCTCTCTGCACTGAGCATAAGATTTTTGTTCTGGCACTCTGTCTACAGAGAAGCATTCCTATGGTGCTAGTGCTAAGAAGTGAGCACTACAGGACTTGCTCTTGGGCCCTTCATGTCTCTAGCACTTGCACCCTAGGGAATAAAGATTAAGGGGTATATTTATCAAAGAGTGAAGTAAAGAGTGAAGTTCCGCCACTAGAGGGAAATTCCGCCGCTCTCCGTTCATTTCTATGGGGATTTTTAAAGGCGTATTTATCAAAGGGTGAACTTTCACTTTACCCATTGATAAATACACCTTTCAAAATGAATGGAGAGTGGTGGAATTTCACTCTAGTGGCGGAACTTCACTCTTTGATAAATTTACCCCAAGGTTTGCATGGACTGCTGCTTTTTGTCAAGGCACCCCAATTGACAGCGTAGTTTAGGCTGTAGTGTACTAGATATTAAAAAAGTATAAATGATAGTATAACTTTCTTGAACTTTTATTAGAATGAAAAAAGGAAATGCGATGGTGTTTGGCACATCTGCACACACATGTACACACATTAAAGGGGTTGTTCACCTTCCAAACACTTTTTTCAGTTGTTTTCAGATTGTTCCACATAAACCAAAGACATTTTTCAATTACTTTTCATTATTTATTCTTTACTGTTTTTCCAAAATCTAAGTTTAAAGTTGAATGTTTGTGTCTCTGGTGTTTGAGTCTGGCAGCTCAGTGATTCAGGTGCAGACTCTAAACTGCTACAATTTTGCAACATTTAGTTGATACATTTCTCAGCAGCATCTCTGAAGTATTAGCAACTATTGTATCAATGCTATCAGCTGCCTGTAATGAAGCGCACAGATTCTGCTCAGCAGGGACAAAGATAAGAAAAGCATCTACTAAATGCATCCATTTAGAACAGTTTATAGGTTTGGCGACCCCCCTCCCAGAACTGCTTCAGAATGTGAAAAAGTACACATCAATATTAGAAAAACAGTGACACATAGAAAATAGAAAGTCATTGGAAAAAAAGCTGTTATTTCTGGTGATCTATCTGAACCCAACTAGTTGCTAGAAGGTGAACAATTCCTTTAATATAATTGCGCACACACACACACACACACACACACATATATATATATATATATATATATACACACATGTACACATATTAATATAATTGCACAAATGTATCTTTAAATATATATATATGCAAACAGATTTAAACAGAATATGTATGTGTGTGTGTTGCCCTTTAAACCTGTGTTTTATGCTTAGCATTTCTTTGAGTCCAGTGTTAATGCTTAGGGTAATTGCACCTTCGGCCACACACAATGCAGCCTGCCTAAATGTTTCTGAAAGCATCACATTTTCTCCCTCCCTCCCGCTCCCATCTGAAGGTTTCTCTGCACTTCCTGCTTTGAAACAAAAGATTTGCCTATCCCAGCCCTCCCAGTGCTATTAGTAGTATTATTATCAGGCGCCTGGCAGCCAATCACAGCTGAAGGAAGACAGTGACATCATGGGCTAGGGAACAGCAAGGAGGCTAGCTGAAGCATCCAAGCCACTAATGTTAGTACTGGAGGTCAGGAGCTGGATAAAGGATGGCAGTTCTGCGGATGGATTAAGCTGGGGCTTCCCTTTCATTAGGAAAAGCACACGGCGGAAGGGGAAAAGCTGATGCAGCATGCCAGGGTGGATGCCAGGTAATACCATATTTAGTCTGGTACAAGATCATACTGCAGATACAAGCCATGCTGCCTTGTATTCAGTGGTGCTAGGACTGGCCTGACCTGAGCTCTCGCAATCCTGAGCTCTCCCAGTCCTGGTGAAGCCTGAGGAATTGTAGATGGGCATGTATTATTTGTTATATTGCCAGCTGCTGGTGACTTAGAGGTTAATCTGTATCAATTTAGCTTGTTGGCTGTTGTAGAGCTTGTCATACCTGCACTCGGTCTGAATACCAATATAGAATATGGTTCCTGAGATAGGGCTGGGCTCTGTATTTTATTCTAAGATCTCTCTCTTGTAAGCAGGCAGAATGACATGTTTGGGAGGTGTGTTTGCTTTTGCATTACAATGCCGTTCAGTACAATGATTGAACCTCTGTCAGACGTGAAATCCTTCAGCTCTGTTCAAACTACCATTCCCAGCATCCTGTCTTGGGGGATGTTGTCAGTTGTAGTTTAGTGACAGCTGGAAGGCCACAAGCTCCGGACAGCCTCACATTCATACGGCTGGTGGATGCCGTTCACTGACAGTCATTCCACCCCTGGGTTTGGCATTGTAATGCTCATTTTGCAGATATTGGGAAAGTGGAAACCCCCTGAAACAAAGCTTGTACTCTTTGCCATCTGCCTTGTCAATTGTCTGCGGTTCAGGGCCATAAATCCACTTTGCATATATTATCCTCTCTCTGTGCTCCTTTTGAAGACACCTGCTCTTAAATCTGAGATGCCAGTAACGGGTCCTCATATGTATATTTGTCTTTGTTTGAGCCCTTCTGCCGGCTCATTGGTTATGCTTTCATTATACACAGACCCCCCCCCTGTTATTTTAACTCAAACCTGATGAGGAGAAGCCCTGACTCCTGCATATCCCCCATTTCAGTCTATGCCCTCCCTACTATTCCTTCCCTACAGTCTCTGCTTCATTTTCTGTAGCTATAAAAAGGGGCATTAGGCTGCCAGCTTATTTTTAGACTATACACAGTATTTTATAGTCTCTTAGTCATACAGATTTCTATTTAACATTAACACTTACAGACCTTATTTGTATATATCTAAGCAGTTATTATCACGTCGTCTCACTGTTTATATAGTCATTATGTTGTTTTAAAGGGGAAGTATTAAATGAAACAATGTTACTTTTAGAATCATTCACTGTACTAGGTAATTCCTGGTATAGATCTGCAGTCTCCCTGTGCACAGCTTACTGAATGTGGGGTAATATTTTCCATTGTAACCAAATGCTTTAGAAAGTATTTAAATAGCTTCTTGTTGTAAGTCTTGTTTTGTACTCACTTGTCTATGGAGGCAAGTTGTTGTGTACATAATATCGATATGTTTGTTAATACAGAATTATGGAAAGGCCATCTCCCATAGACTATTTTAATCAAATAATTTACATTATTAAAGCTGATTCTATAATAATTCTAATGTTTTTGAAAATTCGATTGAACTTCGAATCCTTCATGTGAATTTAGTAAATCTGCCCCTTAAAGTATGCTGGTGCAGTATGATTTATAATAATAAAATATTACCTTGTGCTTGATCCTAGCTAAGATATCATTCATATTGAAGGCAAAATAGTCCTATTGGGTTTTATTGAATATTTTGATCATTTTTAACAGACTTGGGCAGATTTATCATTGGTCGAATTTCGAATTGCAAAAAATTTTAAAATCGACCAAGGATTTTACCGCAATTCGATTGGTGGAATGATCGAATAGGAAAAATTCGATCGATAAATCATTCGAATTCGGTAGCTTTGATCTGGCGAACTAGGTGGTCGAATAAAAATTTAAAGGGGAAGTACTTCGACAGTCGAATGGTCGAATATTCAAATTAAATTTTATTTGAATCATTATTCATTCAATTCGATCGAATTTACAAAATTCACTGGTCGAAGTGGTCTTCAAAAACATTTGAAAATTCTAATGTTTTTGAAAATTCGATCGAACTTCGAATCCTTCATGTGAATTTAGTAAATCTGCCCCTTAAAGTATGCTGGTCCAAATTACCGAAGACCAAAGGTCCCAAGCATTCTGGATAACAGGTCCTATGCCTGTAAGCAAAGCAGATGAGGTGAAAATATGAAACGGCATCCATTAGCTATGTTCCTACAAGATATACACTTTTACAGGCAGTGTTAGTGAGACATTGCCAATCATTGTCTTCAGGATGTTGAGTTAGTTTATGCATATGCATGTGTCGTCCTATTTCAGTAGAACAACCAGAGCCCCAACATTTTCTAATAGACTACCAGGATATTATGGGTGGTGTAGTTCAATGACATTCCTGCTCTCTTTATAGTCTAATCAGCCCTATACCTTGAGTCTGTAGAGTTTGTATCCTTGTTCATTTACATTTCAGTGGTTTTGACATTCTGTAAGACATTCATGTTAAGTCTGTTTCACTTTTAATTATTTATGGGGCCCTCATTTTTTTTGACTAGTATCCTTTTCCTGGCCACACTCTCCTAATCACACACCCTTTTATACTTACAGTATGTAAGGAATGGGCAAATATATGGGCTGATAAGAAAGGGGCATAAATCTGTTTACATTTTTAGGATTTTAAATGAAGCAAGACTGCAATGTTGTTTAATTCTATGAATCATTAATGAATATATTGTCTGAATAACTAAGTAGGCTTGTACCCTAATTACCATCCTGATTTTTGCCTCAGCTTGCATCTATAGATAACCATACATGGACACATTTTAGCTGCTGATTAGGCCCCTTCAGACCAAGTTGGCAATATCCACCTTTGTGTGGGCCTGCCCTTGTCTTGGCTGTGTTCACGATCTGGATGATTTATTAGGCAGGATTAAAAATCCGGGTGGGTGGGAAATACATCTTCATGTTGATATGGTCCTCTCATGACTGGCCTGCATAGGCTCTTTTTATCATCTGATTCTTGCTCGTGAGTCAAACAATCAAATCACCCAGATTTGGTCTACAATGTAGGTGGCCAAATCAGGCATAGTTTTACACAGTGTTTAGCATTCCCGTAACCACCTTTTATCTGGGTACACTGTATATTGCAAGCTTCTACATCTGTATTCTGTAGAAAAGAATTTTCAAATGACATACCTGGCATTATGTAAATGATAGTTCTATGACTGCAGTAAGTGGGTAAAGCATATAAGCTTAGCACCCCATTCCTTGCAAGTTGCACCCCTACCTTTTACTTCACATTTTGTAGGTACTTCTTGTGCTGCACAGTCTGGGACATGGGCCCTGAGATTTTTTTTTATAGCGTGAGTTAATTTCTTTTTGATTTTCTTCCAAATGACCCGTCAGAGCCCCTTGGAGTCATCGTAATCCGATCGTTTGACCACATGGCCAAACGTTTGCATTAACCCCGATATAGCCCTGCCATTAGTGGCATATCGGGGAAAGAGACGCTTGTTTGGCGATGTCGCCAAACAAGCGGATCGTTGCGTCTATGGCCAGCTTTAAATCTGCCTAATTGTATAAAACACAGGCTGCTGACTGACCGAGTCTGGGGCCCTCTGACGGGTATCCCCGATCGATATTTGGTCAAAAGTAGGCCAGATGTCGATTGGACGGGACTAAAAATCCCCTTGGATCGCGGCCGCATCTGTTTGTTGATGTGTTCCTGCGTTGGGCCCTGTTCCGATCGTTGGGCTCTGCTCTGATCCGATTGTTGGGACCTAGGGCCCATGATTGGATCAGCCCAATATCGCCCACCTCAAGGTGGGCATATCAGGGAGCGATCTGCTCATTTGGCAGCATCGCCAAACGAGCGGATCTCTTTGGGTATGGCCACCATTAGACTACTATTCAAGTATTCAAAGTATTTGAAATTTCTTCAAAAACATAGATGTGCGCAAGGCAAAAGAGA
>CM044446.1:29859139-29912359 GCA_024363595.1 Xenopus borealis
ATATATATAGATATCATTCTATGTAATACTGTATGTTGAAGATCACTTTTACACAATTCTCATGGCCACCTTTTGGCTTTATTTCCTAGATGATCCAGGTGAAAACATCAAGATACAATATTACAAAAGTTGCTTTCTTTTTTTCTCCAAGAAACCTTTGGTAGATGTTACACATTACTACAGTCATACATTAAAACAGAATTTAATTATTTTGTGCACAATCTGTCTTATCATTTCCTTAAATCGTCACAGACTTAAGTATTTTTGTGAAGCTGATGCCATCATTGGTGGAAAAGGGGGCCAATGAAAATGTTTTAGAGATACTAAATGGAGTTTTTGTGGCAATGTCATTCCTAGGGGGATGCTGTGCTATTTTATTAGAATTGATGAAGCATTGCTGTGGTCTCTGCTCTATGCCTTATGTTATCATCCTGTGCATATGTTGGTTGTAAGTCAGTTATGTTTTTTTTTGTTACATAAAGTAATTCCATGGCATACAGCAGGGGTGTCCAACCTGTGGCCTGAAATGGATATGAACGTTGGCCAGCTTGAAACGCTGGGTTCCCGAGTAAACCTCATATCACATAGGAGGAGGGGGGGACTCTGTCCATTGCCCAATTAGTAATAATAATATAATAATAAGTCTATTTAATATCCGGGTGTCCAATATTCCAGTTCTTGTTCTTTTCTGTGTATTTTCTTTACTTTTACCAATCAAATGTGTTTGTGTATTTCATGTGTAGCCCACAATGTGGCCCAGGGAAGCCAAAAGTTTGGACACCCCTGGCATACAGTATCTTGCATACGATTCTTAATTCAATGCTATCAAGAACAGCTAGGCCAGAAGTAGGTGGTTTATCCTATATGCTCCCTTTCACATTTATACAAATAACTGCCTGCTTTTTTACTTGATGTCATCCATACACGTTTATTGTAGGTATAGCAACCCCACAGAATTATTGCTTTCTTTGTGCTGGCATAGCTGTACAGCCTTGTTTCTTGTGAATCATAAGCAAACTGAACAATGTTCACAGCTGTAGTTTCTCCCAAATAAGCCTTTTCTTTTGCTTTGGAAACCCAAAATGTTGGTCCTGCCTATTGCTATGCATTGGCCCTAGGCATGATATGGGTAACTGTTTAATTAACTTAAGAACTGTATTCCAGATTTAGTATTATTTTATTATTTGTCTGACTTTAAATGTAATATTAATAATATTTTGTCTTCATCACGTATATGATGCATAAATTTTGAAAATACAGATTACAAATCACCTCCCATAAAAATCAGTGGAAATAGCCTTAGTGCTCTTCTGAGCACATGTTGATCAGTGCATGTTTAAGGCATGCCAAGTCCTGTAAAGCCATTAGCTTGTTCCATATTTTGTCATCTTAGAAAAAAAACCTGTGGATGCAAAATGCAGCACCACGTCACATATGGAAATCTCTTTTGCAGATAAAAATAGATACTTCTCCGTGTTAGTAGCGAGTGATTAGAAGGATATGTGCTTAAAGTTTATATTTGCTACTTTTACACCATATCTGGTAGCATACTGTCTAAGGGTTATTTTATGCCTTATAACCAGAATAAGGTTGCACTTTGCACACCCTGATGTGTGAGAAGGATGGAATGAAACAAGTTGTTTTGTTAATGACTTTTATAACACCTATGAGTATTTTTTGCTTGTGCATGGTCACACATGAAAAGTGTTGTATAACTATAGAAGTGAGTCATATAAAACATGAGTCACTTAGAAGAAAACCTCAAATAGCCCCGTAGAAAATGTGTTAACTGAGTATCACAGTGAGTTTTTCAGGAAGGATCTAGGCTTGAAGGAGGTTGTGGTTGGAGAATGCTGTGAATGCATGAGCAAGAAGTTGCACCAGACAACTGACTTGATTTCACCCAAAAATACTGGTAAGCGTTCATTCAAAATGGGTTGGATGTCTAAGGGGCAGATTTACTAATGGTCGAATTTCGAATGAAAAAAAATTCGAAATTCGACCATGGGAATAGTGGGGAAGTAATTTGAATTCGACTATCCAATTCGAAGGATTTTACCGCAATTCGATCAGATTTTTTATATTCAATCTCAGCTAATGATTCCAACTTCGGTAGCTTGATCCTGGCGAAGTAGGTGGTCGAATAAAAATTTAAAGGGGAAGTTATTCGACCATCGAATATTCGAATAAAATTTTATTAGAATATTCGAATAATTAGAATTCGAATATTTGATGGTCGAATTTGCATATTCGAGGATTTAAATGTAACTAAAATTCGATCAAACTTAGAATTATTCACGTGAATTTTGTAAATCTGCCCTTTAGTGTAATAATACTGGTGGTCTAGTGGTGCGGCAGGAATATCCGTCACTTCTTCAGCGAGGACGGCCACATCCATCTGCATACGTTTTGGAGCACGCGTCCTTTTAATATGTGTTGTGCTGTGTAATATCATCGCTTTTGGTGTGAAATGCAAATATTTAAAGGTGCCTTTTCCCTTTTTCCCGTGCCAAACCTAGGTCCATATATATCCATATAGTTCCTGTGTTTGCTCTTTGTCTGATTTTACTCTTCTTGTCTCTTACCTGTCATTGACCATTGCTGTTTTGCAGCCTGAACCATCCATTGTCTGTTTACTACTTAAGCTTCTGGATCTTGATTCTGTACCATGCTGACTATTTAATGACTGTTAAACCTATTCGCTCTACTTCATGTTAGTCCTGCCACAAGTTCCAGTCCCCTTGCTTGCCCAAACCCGTTGTCTTTGTTCTCTTACTTTAAGTGTTGGCGGTTTCCAACTAGCGAAGGGTTCTTCCATACGTGAAAGGTGGCTGTTGTAGGCAGAAACATGAGCTGTGACCTGAACCTTGGAGTTTGGAGTCTGTTCTGAGTTTGGGGATACCGAATGTGACATAGATCCATTAAAGGGGGATGTATTTTGAGATTTGAGCAAAAAGACAACTGTTCACATACCTTTTCACAAAATGCACCATTGGGTTTGTTTTGGAATTCTGCAAAGGTTCATCCTTTCTCAGCAGGATTTGTATTCGGCCAAATCCAAGTGTCTGGCTGAACCAAATCTGAATTGAAAAAAAATCATGGGACTTTTGTCACACAAACAAGGAAGTGAAACATTTTTTTAGTCTTCACATTTCTCTCCCCCCCCCCTCATTTCGCTAATTTACATATGCAAATGAGAGGTCAGATTCAGCTGAATCTTTCACAAGGATCAAGGATTCGGCCAAATCCTAAAATAGTGGATCCAATGCATACTTAATAGCCAACCTCAGTTTTGAAGAGTTTGAGGGCAGGATCCTTATGGAAGAATTCAGGGATGGAATTCCAGAAAAGGGGAGAGAAAGGTTTTAGATGGGAGATGGCACTCAGTGTCAATGGTAAGAAAAGATTGTGGAACTGTAAAACATCCAGTAATGTATAATGATCCAAGTGTTAAAATGTAATGGTGTGCATAGAAGTGAAAGCTTTAAATGCTAACAAAAGATTTTTTGTTATTAATTGCTTAATGGGAACCCATGGTAAAGGTTTCCAGCATCAAAGAAGATGGTTCTCTGGTAGGGGTTTGCAGAGGATTCTAGCAGCTGAGCTTGAGATAGACTAAAGAGAGGAGAAGGTAGTACAGGGTCCTTATTTAGTAGAAGTTCACAGTATAGTTAGGATAGGATGAGGACATGAGTAAACCTTTAAGCAGTTAATTTAGGGAGAAAATGTAATGCAAAAAAGTTGACAAGTTTTGTCAAAGAATCGATTATTACTTTCTGACATTGTTCAGAATGAGAGTGGTTAATGAACACACCATCAGTAGTAAAAGTAAAGTGGGGGACATAGCTAAGATAACCTTCCCTCTCCTTTATCAACTGACTCCACACACAATTACATCGTTTTAAAAATATCCCCTTTTAAAAATGTTACGTGAATTAAACACAGTACCAGGTCCCAACAGTGATCTGTTTTTCATCCGCCCTACTGCCAGTGATTGGTTTATTGCTGGTCATCTCATAAATTCCTTCTATGTCACCTTGCTATCTAGTGGCTGCCATGTTAGTTAGGAAGTCATTCCTGTCCAATCACTTATTGATATACACAATCATTGCTGGTTTTTTTATGATGAAACCCCAAGTAAAAGTTACAAAAATAAAAGGATTTTAAGCTGCCCATCAAGCTGCTTTGGTCAATAGTATATTACAGCAGAAAAAATGTTTGCACATTAAAATGTTTTTCTTAATTCACACATTATGGATGGCTGCTTTACTGCATTGGTAAATCCTTGTGGTGTGTAATGTGTTCAGAATTCACTTGATATGGCAAATGCAGCAGTTCCTCTACGTGGAGGGGTTTAATGGTTACAACGTACTCTGTACCCTGTAGTTTATCTTGTGTATAGAACTGCAAAATCTGCCACTGGTAATGGGAAACAATTGTTGCATGTTACTTTAATGCAGGGGTGTCCAACCTGCGGCCCAGGAAAGATATGAATGTGGCCCAGTTTGAAATGCTTGGTTCCCAAGGAAACATTGTTTTGCAAAAGCTATGGGAGTAGGCCCATTGCCCAGTTAGTAATAATAATAACGTCTATTTAATATCTAGGTGTCCCATATTCCAGTTTACAGTCTATCTGGTCATACAACTGGTATTGTAGTTCTTTTCTGTGTATTTTCTTTACTTCTACAAATGAAAAGTGTTTGTGTATTTCATGTGTGGCCCCAGACAATTTTTCTTTTTCCAATGTTGCCCAGGGAAGCCAAAAGGTTGGACACCCGTGCTTTAATGTGATTTTGTGTAGAACTAGAAGCAAACAAAAAATCTCACCATAGAAAACATGTTTTCAGTGTGCTGCCAACTGGATGACATTCTATATGTTGTAAAGTGACCTGAGCCATTATTAGAAATTGTGTTGCAAATCTGTAATTGTGTCCCCATAGACTCCATACTGTCCAGAGTTGTTATAAACCAGGGGTGTCCAACCTTTTGGCTTCCCTGGGCCACATTGGAAAAATAAACTTGTCTGGGGCCACACATGAAATACACAAACACTTTTGATTTGTAAAAGTAAAGAAAATGCGCAGATGGAGCTATACACTGGAATATGGGACACCTAGATATCACATAAACTTATTATTATTACTACTAACTGGGCAATGGGCCTACTCCTATAGCCTTTGCAACATAATGTTTCCTTGGGAACCAAGCATTTCAAACTGGGCCACATTCATATCCATCCTGGGCCGCAGGTTGGGCACCCCTGTTATAAACCAGGTCTCTCTTGCATAGTGCCAGTTTGGACTAACCTGTTAGCAGACTATGTGTTATCAGAAAGGCCAAACTATTTAAAAAAATATTTTAACACAAAATCAGTACATATGTGATGTAATTAATATTTGCTTAATCATGAAGTAATCTTAGCAGCTGATAGGTTGCCAGTCCTTGCCCACCTGCATGGTATGATGGGAGGTATAGCGTTAAAGAGATACGGAGGCACCAGGCTGCCTAGTGCTGTTCCAGCCTATCACTCATGCCTTGGAGAGTTGGAAACCTATGGCACTGGTTTCAGTACAAGCTAGATTGTAAAATGAGAAACATTTCAATCAATGAAATGAAACAAAAACAGAATACCTCTGCCTTCATCCTGCTAAAAAATTATGTTAAGGTGAACCTTCCATTCTAGTTGTGAAGGCAAGGCTAAATTAGTTGTACATGACATTTTGCTGCTGACGGCTGTGTCATATAATATTATGCAAATCTAACGCCACCGGCAGTGAGGTTCTCTGTGACAGGGAAAGAATTTCTTTGTAGGAAATTTTGTTGAGAGTATAACTTGGGGAGCGGGTGGGATGGAAGAATACAAAATTGGTTTTCAGGAAAATATTATGGTTCCCATCTATTTATGATTAAAAACAGCAGTAAATATTTTGCATTTAGTAGGCATATTACTATAATAGATTGGGGTGGGCTTTTCCTAAACAAGTATGTCGTACAATGATGTTGGGGACCCATCAAATTCTTGTCATATCTAGCCTGTGGACAAGTCATAGACCAGAACTTCTGCTGGGCCCAACAGTGAGTGTGCATTGAAAATGACTTATGTACTTTCTCTAACCCAAAAGTAAGGGGGGAATTCACAAATGTGGAGGAAGTATACTTTTTGTGTAAAAGTGGTGTTATAACTGGTGTAAATACAATCTCCATATTCACAAACAGAAATCCACCAAAATACCGACTTAACTGCCACCTTTCATATTCTGGTGAAAGCAAGAACAATTTACAGGCACTTTTGTGAATATGTCGTTAAATCGACAAAAACAGAGAACAAAATTTAATTTTTTATGACGTTTTCTCCCGACATTTTTAAAATGAAGCAAAGCACAGTATAACTCTTCCACCTGTCCTCCACTCTGCATTGTTTCCTTCAGTCTCCATTCACCCCACTTTTAGGTTCAGTATGGGGGTCTAATTAGCTTATTCACTGAGTTTAGCAGCCTTTGGTCAGTAACCAGCAGTTGATGTTTGGAAAAAGCAATACTGAACAGACATACAATTCATAAAGTCAATAGAGCCAAATATGTTGAGCAGCATGCCCAGGTTGTATGCAAGTATGCACAGATATCACTAGAGCCAGTATTTTGAGTATGTTTGTCATGGCTTTTGGTTTACCAACTCCATATTGGAATTGGCAGAATGATTATAACTCTGGAAAGTTGTAGAGCTCTGTTTAAAGGAAAGGATTTGTTGTATATGGGAAATATTTTTTAAGCATATCCACTTTAAATACATCAGTGCTGTATCTGTACATTTTCAAACCCGTAAGTGGAGTGTCCTACAGATTTCTTATGGCTAACAGTAATATCTCTGCATGTATTGCTGATACAACAATATCAATGGGTGACTGTCACCAGCTTTTGTCGGACATAAGCTTTCATACAATTTATGTCAGGGGCAGAACATCGTCTGACCTGTTATTTTACTACTTTATTTCTTCTTATGGTTAGTGGCAGATCGGGAGATTGCACCGCACCATTGTTCATCGTATTGTAACCCTTTCTTGGCCAATATTGACCAAACCAACTAGCATAGGTAGAGCATTGGTTACACGCGACTCTTTCACTCTCAGGTAGGGCTTTCGCTAAGTGGAAAATCACGTGTGAGGTAGTGGAACTACAGCTCGATACTGCATATAGTGTGTAATAAATGTTGTTGGACGCCAGGGGTTCTTTGTGCAAACAAAATAGAACAGTTTATTTACAATAGCAGCACAGGGTATTATATACTCACAGACAGTGGTATTATAGCAGAAATGCTTAGTACAGGCACAGCATAGATTATACCCTCAGGTAGGATACCAGGATGGGAGTTGTAGTTGCACCAGCCAGGTTATCAATGCCCATGTGGTCCGGATCCCACCAGCAGGTTCAGGTGACTCAGGGTTAAATACTTTCCTGCAGTCCCTATGTCTGAGGTCCCTTCACTTCAGGCAAGGTAGAGCCTGGGGGAGAGCTACTCCCTACTATCCTCCTTGATGGGGCTTTGAGCTGCCCTTTCTCTCTTCCCTCTCTTTCTCACCTCTCCTAGAGAGTGCTATGACAGGACTATCCTATCTCTGACTAGTCCTCATTCACGGGGCCCTGTTCCCCGACTTGATACTTGTAATAGTACCTTTACAACAAAACTTCTGGGGCCTTAACTCCAGGCTCAATGGATCGTGTGAGATGGTAGCTGCTGCAGGCCAGAGAGGAAGTGCCCCTCCCTGCAAGCACCTTTATTACAGCACTGCAGGGGGTGGGTCACAACCTGTAGCCAATAATATGAAACAAATCTAACCACCTGGACTTTAGTCCAATAGAAGGCAGCTAGTAAAAGGGCAAGGGAAGAAGCCATAAGGGCCATGGTTCTTATGGGTCCCTACAGTATTTTAAAGGTACTGTATATCTCTGTGTCAATGGCCAGCTTTAGCTTACCTGTGTTGTGCTGTTGTGTTTTCCCTTTAACATACATCTTAAGGTACAACCAGCCAACATGGATCACTTTCTAAGGATGCTTTGTTAAACGTGGCTTTGTGCTTGTGTATTCCTCCTTCTAACACTGCGATGATATACAGTTCCTGCGTTGCTAAAATTTATGCTCGCCACCATCAACTCTGCTTCAGACATCTACAAAGTCATTATTAAACTATTCCAGATTGACTGTGAAAGACTCTGTTCGAATTGAATTACGTGGTCCTTTCTGCATGACTATCTTAAATGATAATTGATCTGCGGAAGAAAAAAAAAAGATTTAAATTGTTTGGGGTTTCTCTTGACTTTGCAGAAAACTCAATCATTCGGTAATAATGGTAACTAGATTAACATCCAATTGCCATGCACAGCCCAAGCTTTTTTGTTACATTGTGTGCAGTTCAGTTTTGCTGCTTCCAGAGGTGTATATCATGCATGTGACTGCAGATGAACATTTTTTCTAAACTGCTTGCTGTTTTTAAAAATGATCTGTATTTGAGAGAAATAAACTATAAAAATTATTTTGTACTGCAGCAATCCTGCGCTCAAAGTGGATTATTCTCACGGCACTGTCAGACTGGGGGGGGCTCAGGGCCCACCAGACCTAGAGCCTCAGGGCCCCCCACACCATCCCCCGAGCCCTCCCAGCCGCAAACTCCTCTGTGCCGTCGCCCCCACGTATGCGCGTTTGTAGGTTTTTCTGGCGTTACTGGTGTCAAGAAAGAGAGGGAGTGCAGGAGCGGGTCTGGGGCCCAAAAGACCCAGGGCCCACCGAGTTTCTCCCAGTTTCCTGTTGGCCCAGTCTGACTCATGGAGGAGAATTTTTTCAGCCACCTGCAGGGAAAACAATGAGAGCAAACATCTGATTGGTTGCCATGAGTAACTGCCCTGATGCAAATTTTCCCAGTGTTTATAAATAACCCCCACTAGTGTCAGCTTACACCAGATATAGCCGGGATAAGTCACAGTGTAACCCCTGTAACTAGGGATGCACCGAATCGGCCAAACGCCTGAATCCTTTGTGGAATATTTGGCCGAATACTGAAGCTGAAACCTATTTTGCATATGCAAATTAGTGAGGGGGAGGGTAAAAGAGAGGCGTGCACAGCAAAAACATTTTTTACTTCCTTGTTTTGTGATGCAAATGATTTTAAGGATTCAGTTCGGCAAGGCACAAGAATTCGGACGGATACCGAACCAAATCCCAGATTCGGTGCATCCCTACCTGTAACTGTATGCCAATCTTCTAGTTTATTTAAACTATTGCATCACTGTCAGGGAAATATATCTTATTATTGGTACAACCAGATGCTTAAGCTGCAGGGGCGTTCCAGGGGCTGCTGCCGCTCACTGCACTAGAAGAGCCGAATTTCTGTTTAAAAAAACGTAAATTCGGCTCTTAAAGTTACCAGAAGCAGCTTTTTGTCACTCCGTGCTGTCTGAGGCAATTTTCTCACCTTGCCTCATGGCCGGAGAAGCCCTGTTAAGCTGGTACAGTATATTTAAAAAACGTAGGACATGCGTTCGGCATCCAGGCGATGTTGCCTTGCAAAAGTTCTCATCTGCATCTTTACTTCCATCAGTTCCATAGCTACATGCTTTGAGTTCCTCTCACTGGACTTCTATGTCCTATACAGAGACAAAAATATAAACTGTCTAGGTGGTAGAGGAAAATAATTTGGATCCCCATACCTTAAGTCTAATATAAACTCTTAAATAATAAATACAACCGGTTTTGTTTCAAATAAGTATTCATTATATCTTAGTTTGGATCAAGTACAAGCTACTGTTTTATTATTACAGTGAAAATGTAAATCATTTTTAATGCTGCCCTTAAAGAGAACTCTACTATCTGGTCTTGACAAAGCAATACTGGGTTGTGTGTAGTTGTGGGAAATTATATAGCTCACCAGCATAATCTGCTCCATTATGTGTTAATATTGTAGGCTTTATGAAAGTAATGCAAGACAACATTTGCAGCTGTAGAGGCAAGTAAATACTTTTGCCTATACAGTGGTTTAAACATGTCAATTTTGTTTGTTGAAAGTAGTTATCCTCAGTCTAACTCACTGGTCCTGTTTGGGTAATTGTTGGTTGGTAAAGTGAAGACTGTGCTATTCAAAGTGATCTTTGGACAATTATATGAGTCCCTAGTGTTTAAGGAGTAGTCCCTTCTCTGATATCTTTTTTTCCTGGCATAAGGCAGGGAAAGAAAATAATTAGGAGGACAGAGGAGGACAAAATTACTTCCTGACTCCAAGATGCCAATCGGACCAATCCCTGGATCAACTTGTACTATGAGCTATCTTCCATAACCCTGTATTCCTTCACTTTCTTTGCTAAAAAGCCATCCAACCCCTTCTTAAAGCTATCTAATATATCAGCCTGTACAACTGATTCAGAGAGAATTCCACATCTTCACAGCTCTCACTGTAAAAAAAAAACCCTTCCGAATATTTAGGTGGAACCTCTTTTCTTCTAATCCGAATGGGTGACCTTGTGTCAGCTGGAAAGACCTACTGGTAAATAAAGCATTAGAGAGATTATTATATGCAGGGCCGGGCCAAGGTACTTTGGCACCCTAGGCAAGGGGTTCAATCAGCACCCCCCACCCTGTTTTGTATGACCATTTCCCACCTATTCACTTTTTCTGACATAAAGAAACCTTATAACACATTAATGAATCAAACTGTACATGTGCCAGCCAGCAGCACCAAGAAAATTGCCCCTAATCTGTACCTGTGTCAGCAGCATCCAAAATATGCTCCCAATCTGTATGTGTGTCAGCCAGTAGCACCCAAAATATTGCTCCCAATCTGTACCTGTGCCAGCAAGCCAAAAAATTGCCCCAAATCTATACTTGTGCCACCAGCATTGCCCCCCCAAGTCTGTACCTGTGCCACCAGCATTGACCCCCAAGTGTGCCTGCACCATCAGCCATTGCCAGAGGCTGAGCAGCAGCAAAGAAATTGCCCCAGATCTGTGCCAGGCAAAGGGCAAGTAAGAGGGAGATGTGGACTGAAGTAGAGCAGAACACTTCTGCTGGAGAAAACCCTAGGTGGCAGCCTACTCTGCCTACCCCTAGTTCCAGCCCTGGGGCACAATGAGGAAGACTGAGGAGGCAGTGGAGGGAGAGATGTCTGGCAAGCTCTGGATGATCACTAATGTGGCAGTAGTTATAACTGGCAGTGGGAAGGCAGCTGTGAATACAGTGACAATAGGCTGATGACTGAGGGGTGGCAGTGGTATAAGGGGCACTGGGGCGAGCACTGAGTGACATTGGAGTGGTGAGGGAGGGGCGGGGTATGACCGGTAGCACAGGGGGGGCAGCAGTGGGTGGGAGAGCTTATTGTGCAGCACAGGGGAGGCAGTGGACCGCTAGGCAATAATTACAAGAGAGAGCAATGACTACACTTGCACGAGTCACGCACACCTGGGTGCCAGGGGGAATTGTAGGGAAATGAATGCCGGTGAGTGTAAGTGCAGCAGAAACATCATCATGACACAGACAGTGCGTGAGAGTGCAGCAGTCAGAGAGAGACAGGAGAGTGGCACATTGCGAGACCGCTGTGCTACGTGTTACAGAGAAAACACATGGAGAGTAAGCATGGAGCATTGCTGCTGCAGTATGACAACTGCTTTCTCTCACCTGATACTGTATACCGGCCGCACATCTCAACCCCCTCAGGTCACAGTCTCCACTCTGCTCTCTGACTCCAACGCGCCACGCCAGCTGCGAGCAGTTGCGACGCCAGCTCCCTGCCTCTGCTCCCCCTCCCTTACATCAGATCAGGTCATGTGATCACATCACGGCATCACGCTGCGCATGCGGCACGCCGGCACTCAGGCGCAGCAGCGTGCTTGTTTCTTCCAGCAGGCCAGCATGATGTCTGTAACTGTAAGAGGGAGCGGGAGCCGGGAGGACAGTGGGGAAGCCAGGAAACAGAGCAGTGCCGACTCGGAACCCACTGTCCTCCTGTCAGTCACAAAAAAAATAAATACATTTTTTCCCCAAAAGTGCGCCCCCCAATGACTGCGCCCTAGGCGGGTGCCTTCTCTGCCTACCCCTAGATCCGGCCCTGATTATATGTCCCTCATACAGTATATGTATACATAGTTATCATATCACCCCTTAAATGATATGATCAGTAGTTTTAATGGCATATTTTTTTGCATGCACCGCTTAGTGCTTGGCTGTGTATAGAGTGGATTTGGGGTAGACTCTTCTCTTAATTTGAAACTTTACAAAACAAAGGAGTGCAAATAAGTACCAGTAAAGAGATTCTAATTGTGTTCCTATGGGTGCCATATATATAGGTTCTGCAAACTGCGTCTTTGGTCTGCAACAGTATATAAACATTGGCATACAAGAAAAGCCTAACCCTGCAGATGTGGAGAAAATATTCGCAAAACAATTGCACAAGTACAGATTTAAATTTCAGTCAAAGCTATTTTTGTGCGCAAAAACCTAGCACAGTGGCTGCGCTTGTGCAAAATTTGCGGAAATTTGTGTAGAATGCGAATTAACAAAAAGATGAGCACAGCGGTGCAATATTTTAGCTTTCATGGGTAGTACAACCATTTGCAAATAAATGTGCTGAGCAAACTGGATGGCACTTCAACAGGAGGCCTGGAACAGTTTGATGTTAGCATTTGTAAAAAATATTGTCTTGTATGGGAAACATATAACTGAACTCCTAAAACTTGTGGTATTTGGGATTCCTACTTTGGAGTATAGTATAAATAAAAAAATGGCAGCAATAACAATAATATTACTTTTTAGATAGATATAATTAATTGAATGTTAAACTTTATCCTTTTCAATGCAGTAAACAAGGGTGTCTGCTGAATAATTACCATCCGTTACTGTTTAGGTTCCCCATCTGACTTTTTTCCTAAGCTCTCTGAAGTTTTTAACTGTTGCCAAAAGTCTCAAATAACCACAAATCAGAATTTTTTTTAGCGGGGTTGTTCTGCCAACTTTTTCCTGTCTGTCATAATGTAAATGTAAAGTGCCGTGTCACATACAATCTTACATGCTATACCAATTTACTTTTTAGTAGCCTCCTAACTCAAATATTAAGGTAAAGGGGTTAGTAATAATCTTTATAATAAGAGATCATATGGAATTCCTTTTATTCCACACTCCATTAATTCAGCCCTAATTTATGTTCAGCCTCTTTACCCCACCCTATTGTACCTTATCTGCTTGTCTCTTGCAGAGCCCCTCCTAAATGACTTTGACACCTTACACACAATATATTAGTTAATAAAGGAATCCGCTTTATACCATTTTGTTATTTTTTATTTCAAAAGGGTTGCCCTGTAACACTTACGGGCTAGTATACATCTAAATATTCTGTTTCCTACTATCATAAATGTCAACAGTGTGTTTGCCAATATAACAAGCCATATGGTTTAGCTGCCAACAACTTTCTATGTTATTATTTATTTAATTGCTAATATGCCTTCCGTCAAATCATCATAGAACATCTTTGAGTGTCATGCTCTTTCTAGGCACTTCACCAATCACATTTTGGTACCTTTCAACTGGTGCAGTAAGACTAAATCCCTTCCATGCCTGTCACTGGGCACACTGCTTGTGATCATTTTAACATTCATCTGCGTTTAGTTTAATATGGAGGCACAATAGTACTGTCCATAACATAGCATAAGTGGGCTTTCAGTGATTCGTATGTCTGTTATTTTGCAAGTTTGGATATTTTTCAGACTACAGCAACATGCAGCCCAGTCATTTTTATTGTCACTGCCCACTTTACAAGATGAATTAACTAATTACAAAATGGGGAGATTTTAGACCACCGGGTGCTTGACATTTGAATGCTAGGATGTCCCTCTGTGTGCCTTAAAGGGATCCTGTCATGGAAATTTAATAGTGCTGTTCCAGAAGAATTCTGCATTGAAATCCATTTCTCAAAAGAGCAAACAGATTTTGTTATATTTCATTTTGAAATCTGACATGGGGCTAGACATATTGTCAATTTCCCAGCTGTCCCAAGTCATGTGACTTGTGCTCTGATAAACTTCAATCACTCTTTACTGCTGTACTGCAAGTTGGAGTGATATCGCTCCTCCCTTCCCCCCCCCAGCAGCTTAACAACAGAACAATGGGAAGGTAACCAGATAACAGCTCCCTAACACAAGATAACAGCTGCCTGGTAGATCTAAGAACAGCACTCAATAGTAAAAACCCATGTCCCACTGCGTACTATTCAGTTACATTGAGAAGGAAAAACAACAGCCTGCCAGAAACCAGTTCCCTCCTAAAGTGCAGTCACAAGTCACATGACCAGGGGCAGCTGGGAAATTGACAAAATGGCTAGCCCCATGTCAGATTTTAAAACTGAATATAAAAAAATCTGTTTGCTCTTTTGAGAAATGGATTTCAGTGCAGAAGTCTACTGGAGCAGCACTATTAACTGATGCGTTTTAAAAAAAACATATTTCCCCATGACAGAGTTTCCCTTTAAAGGGCAAGGAAAGGCAAATAAATAAAATCACATTTTTACTTTCTTTAATGAAAAAGAAATCTATCTCCAATATACTTTAATTAAAAAATGTGTACCATTTTTATAAGAAACCTGACTGTATGCAGTGAAATTCTCCCTTCATTTACTGCTGAGGATAGGAATTGTTCATACTTATGTACAACAGGGGGAGCCCCTGCCTTACTTACAGCCATGCAGAACTCAAACAGCTTTGTTTTTTGATCATTTATGAGGATCCCTAAGCAGCACAGACCACACTGAGCATGTGCAGTGCCAGTGTCAGACAAAGATGTATAACAAAGTTACAAGATGACAGCCCCCTGTGGCCAACTTTGAAAGCATAAATCATTTGTTTGATTAGGCTTGTGGTGCAGTAAGTTCATGTTTATGTTTAGTATACAAAATACAGCATTTATAGCCCTATTCTATTTTACACTTTCCTTGTCCTTTAAAGCCATGAGAGAAATCCCTATTCTGCAATAGCTTTTGTTTTCTCTAAGTGACAGGTTTCCTGTTGGGGTATTAACCCCATTCTAACCCCTGGGGCATCAGACTGCCCACATTTCACACCTCTCTACTTCTCACTGCTTTGGTGAGCTATGCAGAAATTCTGGCAACCAAGATGTCACCCCTGCTGCTGCTCTGGGGCCACTAGATGTAGGATACCTGGTTAGTGTTCCATGGTTGGGATTTGAAAAGATTGTCATAGGTTAAAAATAATAATGAGAACATTGAGCATTGAGTAGATATCCCCACTATTAGCCGTAGTTGAAACTGATACTACCAAACTTTCACTGTTTTCATGGGAACTCAGGATCCGGTCAAGCTGGTTTAGTCATATGAACAACAGGACGTAGATATTTCCCTTTTCTCAGTAAAACAGTAGCTTGTACTTGATCCAAACTAAGATGTTATTAGTCATTATTGGAAGTAAAACCAGCCTATTGAGCTGATGTTTACACAATTTTCTTGTAGACCTATGGTATAAAGGTCCAAACTATGGAAAGATCCGTTTCTGGATTCTGTGCTGCTCCTATGGAGATCTCTACAAGAAGGGGGTAGGTTACCAACACAGTTTGGTAGAGGAAGGAAAGACCTTTCTATGCGGGGTAAAGTATAAATGAGACATTCACTGTAATATGCTTGAATAGACAATTTTATTTTTCTCCTTCCTCTCTAGGAGTGAAGCATGTATACTGTAGTGCAGTTAGGTTACATAAAAGCCCTACCAGGCTTGGGCTATTATATATGCCACATGTTACTATCTGGAGTCCTATTGCATATGTATTCTCAGTTTTTATGAGATAGGTATCTATACTACCATGTTTATGTGTACATCTGAGCATTAAAGGAATGTGCCTTTTGTTCTTTGTCAGTACTTTTAAGTTTTATAGAAATAAAAAGTATATTCATAGATATCAAAACCAATTGTATTAAAAAGGCTGTATTCCAAACCTGAAGGGATGTTTGTGTGTAGGCATTAGCCAAGGTATTTATAAATATAGCAGTCAAGGGCCCATAGTCTGAATTCTTCTTTCATAGATGTTTTTAGGCAATCAAGCATATGAGTTTCTGGAACTAGCACTTTTCATGAGTTTAAAAGGCTGAATTATTTGTGGTTTTATAATACAGCAGTAACAGTTCATAAAATTGCTTTTGTCCTTAAATGAGATTTAGACCTTAAGCAGTCTATGGCATGCCTTCCAACACACTAAAATGAAAAAAAAAAAACAGGCCACATGTTAATCTTCACTAACAGTTATGACCTTACACCCCCCAATGGGACTAAAACCTCAAAAATATTCTGGTAAATCCTAATTTTTTGTGTGGTACTGTCCCTCCTAATCATTAACAGTTGGGTGGTGTTCTCTGTAACTGTATGCTCTACAATTCTGTATTTTTCTATATTGTTGGAAGGGGTAATACCATAGCTTCATATTCAAGAACTAAAGTAGCCTAGCTGATAGTTCTCCTCTTATCTCTCTCATTTTCAGTACATGTTTTTCTGACCTTTGTGGTCCTTTTGATTTGAATAATTTAATTATTAGTTGACTAAATCATTTAGAATAAGGTAATTATTATTTCTCTCAGGCAGCAATATGCATGAGGCAATGCTGGTTGTAATTAACATTACTGAGATTTACAGGGAGATTAAATTGGAATGGATGGAAGCTTCATTTGTATTAAATTTGTAACTTTTTTTAATTAACCTTTTTTTTCTTTATAATTGAATTTTGTTTCATTATTGGTAGAGTCCACAGTGTAGTGCACATCTGTACAGGAATGTTGTGATGGTATTGCCACATAGTGTGTTTACATAGTTTATTTCAACATAGACTTTTATGGGACTGTTCAGGTAGACTTGGACCAGAAACATGACCCATACCTGCTTAAATGCATTTTTGCTACCTTCACTCTTTACCTGCAGAGGGTTTTCTAATCCTTTCCAGGCCGTTTGCAACTTGGGAACCCGTATTGGAAATAAAGGAAATATGAAACACTAGACATTAAGCCGTTAAATTAACGGGCGCTAGAACATATGTAGTCAAACATTTATAAAAACAGACTTGTTCCAGTCCAAAAAAAAGTGGACAACCATGGTGGACACCTAGAGTGCTTCTCAGTAGTTTTAAAAATACTACTGCTTCCTAAAGAGTTTGGGCAATGTTTGTTTATGGTATAGATCACAAACCACAAAAAAATGTTTGTCCTACAGAATTTCTGAGGCGACTCTGCCTCAATGTTACTTTTAGACTGACAAATTCGCCAGCGTGAATTTGCAATTACGATTTGACGTCACGCTGGCGAATTTGCGCTAGCGTTAGACGCTTCGCACTGGCTGTCCATGGGGCACATGCGCAGTAGCGCAATTCCACGGACACAGGGACTGGACGCAGATACACTTGAACTTTATTATATAGTATAATAGCTGTTGCTCTCGCATGGAGGTATTTCCGTTTAGGGACCATTCATGAGTAGCGCACAAGTGCAGTATACAGAATGCAATCTTTTGCCCTCCAGTGTAATAGCACCTGGGAATTGGTGATACACCTCATACTGTTGTGACTGTATCATGCTCAATTGTACAAGTGCTTAAACTGTTTATATGTTGGAAATATTCAGTGTCGGAATGTCATCATTTTCAGCAGATACTGTCAAAATGTTGTCTTTTTATTAAGGTGCAACTACGCTGTGTCTATTGATGCAGGCCACTGTTGAAAACATGGGCCTATTAACATCTTAAATAGGTCCCTGCAGGGGGAATCTGCAATTTGCAACAAAACACACATATGGACTGAAAATGCACACAATAAATGATAGATTTCAGAAGCTATGGCACAGAAAGTGTACAATCCTGCTAAGATACAAATAGGAGCTAACTTCAAGTTCTGTTTATATCACGTAACAAGAGAAGTGTTTGTTTGGTTTGTAAATTAGCCATAAAGAGTATTTCTTTCTGTATAAATTGATTGTCGATGTCATGGAATTGGCACAGAATACAAATGTGCATAGACATTATTACTTTAATCCTGCCACTATCTGATCTTGAAGTTTTTATGCCCTTTAGTCTGTGAATTGTAGTGTAGCATTTATTGTATAAGGACCTGCATCTGGTTTGAATAACCCTAACAACTATAATGCTGGTCAGTGTTTGTTTTTTTATCCTTTCAGTTGTGGTCATTAACCAGAGCCTTCTTTTCTAAATGTTTGTCATTGTGAATAGTTCTTTAGTGTTTGGGCAGTGCTGGTCACAGTTCAGTGTGCACTTTTCCCCCAAATCAACAGTAACACAGACTTGGCATTCCAAAAGTATTCATTGCACGTCATAGTAACATGACTTCAATCTCTTTTTGGAGCTTGTGATGAACTGGAACAACACAGAATAACCTCCAGAGTCAGTTCATCAAAGCCCTCTTTGTCAGACAAGAAGTCTCTTTGTGTCTCTTTCCACGGCTCATGGTGTCTGCCTAAAAATATCCTTTTTAATGAAAGGTGCATTAGCAGAAAGAAAGAAATGCTTGGTATTTTTGCTTTGACATGCGTTTTATTACTATCAATGGCAATAATTCCATATTAAGTTCACCCTTGGAAGCATGATACATGCCCTTGGTTCATTGGATTTTGAGGTCACAGCAAACAACAGTAAAGTGTTGAAACATGTTGCATGAGATCATGTCTTCAGTTACCAGTATCCAAACAAAATGGCCACATTTCTGTATGATGGATGTATATTGATGTCTGGCCCAAAGAACTTGACCATATTTTTGTGAAGGCCTAGAGCTAAAAATCCTCAGGCTCATGTAATAGTTTGGTCATTTTTGGTCATTCTGGAAATAAGAGATTACTTATATTACTTATAGTCAGTGTCGGACTGGGACACCAGGGGCCCACCCACAAGCCTTAGACCAGGGGCCCACTCTCAGTGTCGGACTGGGACACCAGGGGCCCACCCACAAACCTTAGACCAGGGGCCCACTCTCAGTACAAATATTCTTTATCTCCTCAATCAACCTCTTTTCTCCTAGTTTGTTTTCCTTACATACTATTATCAATTATTCCATCTATTTAGCATCTTTTTGCTCATAGAAATAGGGAATGGCCATGAAATAGGCCAAAAGTTTAGCAGTATGAGGGCCCACTTACACTTTGGCCCACCGGTAGTTTTCCTGGTATTCTGGTGGGCCAGTCCGACTCTGCTTATAGTAAAACAAATACAATGGCTCATTTGTGAATGCAAGAATCTATTTCCATTTATCTTCATTTGGATTTAAGGGCACCACAATGCTGTTTAATAGACTTTAGACAATGGATAGTATACCAAGTATACCACTCTGAGCAGATTAAGTCCCCTCCCGCACAATGGAGCTAAGACATGCAGCTTGCTGGGCGTCACTGAAATTGACTGTATTGAAATATTCTTGTGTTCTCCTTCTGTTAATTAATTGTTGAGATGAGATTTTCTATTATTAACTGCAGTTTAGCAGGACTAAGCCTTTAGAGATTCCTGTAGGAGACTTGGAGAGTCAGAAAACAACATCTGCATAAACAAAAGTAAATGAAGCAGCCAATAAACCCCAGAAATGTTTATTATTGTGTATGTGTCTGTGAAAGCATAACACAACCAAAGAACAGTTGCTACCCTGATACTATTAAACTAGAAATCTTAATATAATGTGTAGTTTTTTCCTATTAAATAGGAGCTGTAGAGTGAGGCAAAAGTTCATTGCTTACACAAAACAAAAGTGGACAAAGAAAAGAATGTAAACAATACAGGCATGGGATATGTTATCTGGAATGTTTGAGACCTGGGGTCTCTATTTTATAAATTTTAGATCATCATATCTTAAGGCTACTAAAACATTGGAAAATGGATGTGACTTAGTTACCACTAAGTAAAAGATACTTCATAGTGTTACTACTGAGAAAAGGGAAATCCTTAAAAAAAGAATTATTTGCTTAATTAGTTTTGGATAAAGGGTTTCCAGGTAACAAAACCCATGACTTTTGTGTTTAATTCAGTAAATCAGGATTTGTAGCACCCAAGGCAAGGGTCCCTCATGGTCCGACCACACCATTACCTAGGGTTAGTCTATATCAGTGATCCCCAACCAGTAGCTCGTGAGCAACATGTTGCTCACCGATCCCTTGGATGTTGCTCCCAGTGGCCTCAAAGCAGGTGCTTATTTTTGAATTCCTGGCTTGGAGGCAAGTTTTGGTTGCATAAAAACCAGGTGTACTGCCAAAAAGAGCCTCATGTAGGCCCTTGGTACCCCAAGAACATTTTTCATGCTTGTGTTGCTCCCCAACTTCTTTTACTTCTGAATGTTGCTCAGGGGTTCAAAAGGTTGGGTATCCCTGGTCTGTATAATACTCAGACTATCCTGTTCCAAACAGGACACTGACAACCCTTTCAATAACCCTTTCTTAAAGACTTGGTGGTGGGCACAGACCGGGTGACAAATTGTGGGGATAAAGTGTTGGACTAATAATAATCCCTTAAAAAGAGTGTACTGCTGTGCAAATCCCAATACACATATTTTGTGCTACCTCCAAAAATACTCATACAGCCTCATATATCAAGTAAATTATAGTTGGTCCTCGTATGATATGCTCTAAAGTGACTCCCAATGAAAGTGCCAGGAATGGATACTGATTAATTTTAATTGGTTGATTTTATTCTATGACTGACGGGGTTATGTTTCCATTGGCAGGAGGCTGTGAGGATTGCTGAAGATGTCCGATAGTGTGGATATTGAAGAGAAACCTCCAGCTCCCCCTCTGAGAATGAATAGTAACAACCGCGATTCTTCGGCATTGAATCACTGCTCCAAACCACTTCCTATGGCCCCAGAGGAGAAGAACAAGAAAGCCAGGCTGCGCTCCATTTTCCCAGGAGTAGGGGATAAAAGTAAAGTATCAGTGTATGACATTAGAAAATGCATTGTGTCTTTTTTTTTTTACTTTTATCTTGTTTTTCCATGGTTTTTTTTATTATTAAGACAAGGGGTGTTCTGAGATTCTGCATGTCGGACTTGTGCATGAGGTCTGAATTAGAATTAATGACATGCACACTATCACATCCTTATGGTTCCAGTCACATTAAGTGAGTCATGCTTGGCTATCGCTCAACGTAATGCTGTTTTGTATAAGGGAGTCATAATGCATTCATCAGATAGGGAGACAAGAGTCTGTACTTTCTCTGTACAGTGCTGGTATTTGCTGCCATCATTGCAGAGTGGAAAGGGAATTATCTCAGTTACTGACCTCTTAGTAAGAGGGGGATTGATATCTGAGCTTTTGATGATGGTTAAACTATCATTCTCTGCATCCGCAATTAAGGGCAACCCCCAAGATGATAGAGATGGTACACTTGCTTATATATTGCTCTCTTGCTGTGGTTGATCATCAAGACCCAGCATTCCAAGCCAACATCTATGGGGATGCTTGGACATGTCAATTGCGCATATTTGTGTTTCTATACATGGAAGGAATTGTGCCTTTGCCATTGTTTATAAATCTTTTATAAGCTGGGTACAGGTTATGCCCTTAAAGGAACTGTTCAGTGTACCAATAAAAATGGTGTATGTGTAAAATAAAAAAAAAGTATCTAAAAATGTATCTAATATAGTAAGTATAGTTAGTCAAAAATGTAATGTATAAAGGCTGGAGTCAGAGCCGGGTTGCATCGCACCAGAGCCAAAGGCAAGCTGGGTGGTTGCAGCACCAGCCTAGCACTTGCGCACGCCAACGTGCGTTCGCGAGTGCATGTGCATTAGTAGTAAAAAAGCAAAGGTGCAGAGAGACAGCAAGAGAGGGGACCAGACTGGGGGTAGGCGGCAGAGGAGGTACATTCCTGGCGCCGCCCAGCTTTGCGTACCCCTTGGCCCGGCCCTGGCTTGAGTGATTGGATATCTAACATAGCAGAACACTACTTGTGTACTTTTTAGCTCTGCGAGTTAGTCAGTGAATTGAAGAGGGGCCACATGGGACATAACTGTTCAGTGAGTTTGTATTTGATCCTCAGCATTCAGCTCAGATTCAAAAGCAACAGTTTTGACCCATGTGACTCCCCCTCAAGTCACTGATTGGTTACTGCCTGGTAACCAATCAGTGGAAACCAAGAGAACTGCGAAGCAGGAAGTAGTGTTCTGTTCTGTTAGAACACTCCAGCCTTTATACATTACATTTTTGGCTAATTAACTCCATTAGAAACATTTTTTATTTTGCACATACAATCTATTTACCCAGTTTTTATTTTTACCCCGAACAATTCCTTTAACAATACAACCCCTGCAGTCTGCTTCTTCTTTCAGTTCCTTGTTTTATCATGTACTGTATGCTGCGTCATGCTCCTTTGGAAACGTTCATTGCTCGTCGTATCGACTTTTAATCAAATGTGACATTGTGAATTATATTGTGGTGAGCGTGTGTGGGATAAAAAATGTTCTGCACTCAACAATCCAGTGTGGCTTGCGTGTGTTTAATTATACATTCCATATGAGTGAAGTCCCAACCTGATTCAGATTTGCACTAGATGCTTGTATATAATGACAGTGATGGCTGTGCGTTGCCATATTTTCCAGCCCTGCTGCTGTTGGAATTTGTATGGTTAGTAATACTCTCTCCCAGCATTTTAAAGTGGTGATGTAATAGCAGGTGCAACGTTTGTTCCAGTACTAGTAACTCACAGTCAACGTTTATTGATCATTAGACATCTGATCATCTGTTTTGGTAACACATAACGATTTATTGGGTTGCAGTGGGTTACATAACCTCTAGTTATGTGGATAATAGTACAGGTATGGGACCTGTTATCCAGAATGCTCAGGACCAGGTGTTTTCTGGATAAGGGGTCTTCCAGTAATTTGGATCTCCATACTTTAAGGGGAAAATTTACTATTATTCCCCAAAATTCCCTCGATCCTACTCGAGTATTCGACCATGGAATGCTTATCGAATTGTTTTAGGCTATCATTTTGCTCGATATTCGATTTCTCGATGAATTCGTACGATCGGATACTGATCGATTTCCCGAAAAAAAAAGTACAATTTCCTTCAAGCCTCCGAAAAATTAGTAAGATTCGAACGCTTCGATCGTATGAATGGTATTCGAGCAGGACTTAGGGGCAAATTTACTATTATTCGTTTCTATTCGATATTTGATTAGCATTTGATTTTTGAATGTTAATCGAATAGTTCTAGGCTACCTTTTATTCGATATTCAATTATTCGGCGATCGAATACAAATTTATTCGATCAGTCGAATAAATCATTCGACTGAATGAATAAATCATTTGATTGTTCGAATGATTCGTACGATTCGAACGATCGAACACTTCGATCGTAGGAATCCTATTCGATGCTTCCATAGGCTTCTATTGCAATTCGGTAGGTCCAATCTGGCGAAGTAGGCAGTCGAACAATTTTTAAATTTTGATTCCTTCAATCATTGAATGATCGAATTATCGAATATCCGATCATTCGATCTATTCGATAATTTGGTATTCGATGACCGAAGAGGCCAAATTAGAATATCCGAATATACAGAAAATTCGTACGATCGGTATTCGATCGAACTTCGATCATTTCACGTGAATTTTGTAAATTTACCCCAAAGTCTACTAGAAAATCATTTAAACATTTATTAAACCTAATAGGATTGTTTTGCCTCCAATAAGAATCATGATATCTTAGTTGGGATCAAGTACAAGGTACTGAATCGTTATAACCTAGAAAATGGAAATAACTTTAAAAATGTTGAATTATTTGATTAAAATGGAGTCTATGAGAGATGGCCTTTCCGTAATTCGAGCTTTCTGGATAACGGTTTCCCGGATAACGGATCCCATACCCTTCAAAAATGAGTAGAGAGCCCATATTCAGAATGTTGAAGCATGTAATTCTTTAAAAGTAAGAAGTGCTGTTCATATGAGATCCTTTAAGCAGATCCAGTCTTTTTTAATCATGTTTAGGTATGCTGCTAATGAAAACAAGGGAAAGTCGATGCAATTTGTGCTGAAAGTATTCTGGGTAGAGAAGGTAGAACTGCACCTTTAATTATCATGATATGGAACAGACTCTCAGAAAGGAAATTCCTTCAACGTTGATCGCTCCAGACTAAGCAGTGAAACAGAGTCTCCTCAGTGTAACTTGTTATCTAGTAAATCATACCCACATGTTTTAACAATTTGGGGTATCTGCCATTAAGTATAATGTTACTAGGCTGCTTTTCATTATAGAAGCTTGTATTTCAGTCTGCAAGCACGTGCCAAGGGACTGCACTGAACCCAGAGGAAAGAGGCCTGGAATTCTTTTTCCAACCACACTGGGGGTTATTTACGGATCACTGGGGAGCTGAATGCTAACTGAATTGCTAAGGGGACTGTTGATGAGCGTCTTGAAAGGTTAAAAAAATACATTTTCAAGCATTCGTTCATATTATATTTAATTAGTTTGCTGAACTATAGGCAAGTCTTTTTAGCTTCCCCTTTTAATTCTGCCTGTAACTTGTTATGGATGATGGGGATAGGATGAAAAATGTCCAGATCCGTGCCGAAAGGGGATGTATTATCATAGTGTTTGAATTCTTAGGTCTTGCTAAGTATTCTGCACTATGATTTGAAACAAACACAGCCATTTTAAGTGCAAGCACGGGATTCGTTATCCAGAAACCCGTTATCTAGAAAGCTCTGGATTACCAAAAGGCAATCTTCCATAGATTTAAATTAACAATGACAATACTTTGTATTTCATTCCAACTAACTTATTATTAATTTAAACAAATGGCAAAACAATCCAACTAATGTTAAATCATTTATTTACAGACTTAGGGGCAGATTTACAGAATTCACGTGAATAATTCGAAGTTCGATCGAATTTAATTTAAATTCGAATTCGAATCTTCGAATATGCAAATTGGACCATCGAATATTCGAATTCGAATGATTCGAATATTCGATGGTCAAATGCTTCCCCTTTAAATTTTTATTCGAGCACCTACTTCGCTCGGATCAAGCTACCGAATTGAGAATCATCAGTTTAGATCGAATAAAAAAAAATTTGATCAAATTGCGGTAAAATCCTTTGAATTCGATAGTCGAATTCGAAGGATTTTACTTCCCCACTATTCCCATGGTCGAATTTCGCATTTTTTTTTTAATTCGAAATTCGACCATTAGGATATCTGCCCCTTAATGTATGGAGATCCAAATTATACAGACTCCTTATCCGCAAAATCCCCAGGTCCTGAAAATTCTAGGCAACGAGTCCCTTAGAACTTGCATTATTTTGTATCAGGTGATCAGTGAGTGACACACACCGAACATCACTTAATAACTGTTAAATGTTCAGGTTCTTTTGTAATGTATATTTTTCCTTGAATCCGTTAACAAGTACCTGTTTAATCACAGTCTAATTTCTTACCACACAGAACCAGACACCACTAGGGTGGCCACCTGGCCCATAGTTTACCCGCCTGGCCAGCAAAAATGATGATTGATCTCAATGTTATTAATAGGGAAAAAAGATAAATACATAGGAAAGCCATTCTTTTTTTCCAGAAAATGTGGCAACTCTAGACACTACACACACATAAAAATAAGAAAAAACCCACAAAAACACACACACACCCACAAAAACACACGCTCAAGCGCATTCCAGGGGCTGCCGCCGCACTCCGCTCTTCTAATTTGTAGCGTCGGAGCAGGTCAAGGAGGGGCTGCATTGCTTGTGCATCAATCGCTATACACAGTATATATATGTGTAAGGAAACACAAAAACACACACACACACACACACACACATATATATATATATATATATATATATATATATATATATTTATTTATTTAAGGAAACACACACATATATATATATTTAAGGAAACACACATATATATTTAAGGAAACACACACACACACATATAAGGAAACGCACAAAAACACACCGCATCCATCTGCTAGTTGTCAGCTGGGGTCACTAGGGACCTGATGTATTCATAACATAGCAGGATGGATAAGATGTCCTGTATGACCCCCCCCCTCCCCATAATAAAAAAAGGAAATAGTTCTCCTTAGCTGGGGAATAACCTGTCAGAATTATATATTTCTGCCATGGCACTTAACCTATGACCTTTAACACACAAGTGGGACTGGGAGTTGTAGCATCAAGGTTAAAAAGTTTTTGATCTTTTATCTGGTTGTACAGGTATGGGATGTATTATCCAGAATGCTCAGGTCATGATGTTTTCCAGATAAGGGGATCTCCAAACCTTAAGTCAGTTAAAATTAAACCCAACTGGATTGTTTTCCCACCAGAAAAGGTTTATTATATTGTTAGCTGGGATAGAGTACATTCTACTGTTTTATTAACACAGAGAAAAAGGAAATCATTTTTTCAGTGTGAATTATTTGGTTAAAAAGAGTCCATAAGAGGTGGCCATATTTCAGAGATTTCTGGATAATGGGTTTCCAGATTCTCGACCTGTACTAAACCATCAAGCATTTCAAGTTTTTTTGCAAATCAATCACACTTGCAAACTATAGAGAAATTAGTCTTTACCGGCAATAATTCAAAAATTCAAAGGTTTTGATGATGCAAAATGCAGTTCTGAATTTTGAAAATGACGTTTAGTGTTTTTTGGTTTTTGTTTTAGTATGTTTTTTATACTGCAATGCTCTATAGAAACCGAGCAGCATTTGCCTTCATTTGGTCTTGTGCATGTTGACTAGCTGGAAAAAATGGGAGATGTCTTAAACAACCCTTGAAAAATAAATGCAAGCTAAAAATTGGGCTTGTGTTTTAAATATATTTGTGGCCACTAGGTGTATGGATGGAAAACTGATAAAAAAAAAAAAAAAGTACAAAACCATTTATCAATTGGTCTTTGCTGGGGAACTCTGACTGTTGCAACATTGTATCAATAATGGAAAATCTAATGGGGAAAATGTAATCAAAATCATAAATGGTAAAAATACAAAATTAAGACAAAAAAAAAAAAAATCACATTTTGCAGTGTAGTATTCTTCATACGCAGACCTAACATTGCAAATTTAAATTTGCATATTGCACCAATTAATTATACTAAAATAACTATGATATCTGCTTTTTTTTATTGCTGGTGGATGGGATACCTAATCCTCAAAAATGATTAAAATATGATCAAAGGATAGCAAAGATTCTGAAAGCAGCGGTTGGGAAGCTGTGCTGTGCTGTTTAGAGTGGGACTCCATGATCCCTTTCAAAAGTCTGAAGTGTCTTCTTTTAAATAATATGGTATGGGACCTGTTATCCAGAATGCTCAGGACCTGGGGTTTTCTGGATAACAGAGCTTTCCATAGTTTGCATCTTCATACCTTAACTCTACTAGAAAATAATTTCAACATTAAGGGGGTTATTTATAAAAGTCCAAATGCCACAAACTTAAAAAAAAAATTTTTTTACTATAAAATCTGAATTTTCTTAAACCTGGAGGATGGAAAAAGTCTAAATCCAAAAATCCGGGATCTCAGACCTGCCAAGGTTGTATATAAGCTGATGGGAGAGTTTCTGCAGTCTGAATTGGAATTAGCCCAAAAATCTGACCTTTTCAGGCAAAAATCTGAAAAATGTGGGCTTTTCTGGAAAAAAGCGCAAAAAAAAATTGAGCGATGGGATTTTATTTCTTTGCCTTTCCTTGCCCTTTAAGTCGTGGTTTTTTAATTAATAAATAATGTCCAATCGTGGATTCTAGTTTGGTTGGATTGTTTTGATTCAAATTAAATACAGGCTTCGATAAATAAGGCCCTAAATAATTACTACTGGCTGTTTATGCTTTCAATAAGGATTAAATATATCTTAGTTGGGATCAAGTACAAGGTGCTGTTTTATTATTACAGAAAAAAGGAAATCTTTTTTTTTTTAATTTGGACAGAATTTGGACAGAAAGTCTATGGGAGATAGTAATTCTGAACTTTCTGTGGTTATTACCTGATTTAGTTTGACTCCCCGTTAAGGTCTAGTCCACACGGGAAGATTCAGGGGGATTTGTCGCCTGGTGACTAATCGCCGTTTCTTTGGGGCGACTGTTCTCCCTGAATTGCTTGCCCGTGTCTCACGCCCGTTAAAAGTCATCTGCGCCTATTCACACGCTGTGTTTTCCTAAGTGAATAGGCGCAGGCAACATTTTATTTTAGCGGTCGTGAGATACAGGTAAGCAATTCGGGGAGATTAGTCGCCCCAAAGAGACAGCGATTAGTCGCCAGGCGACATCTCCCTGAATATTCCCGTGTGGACTAGCCCTAAAAAGCTTAAGGCCCTGTTGTAAAGTGTTCTGTAATATATCAGAGCTGTATAAAGGAAGGCTGATCATGAATCCCTTTTCCAGCCAGGGAATTTTGTTGCTTTGGCTCACTCTTCCACACCATTCCTGGAATCTAAACTACCACTCAGTGTAACTGGTTCTGTTTATGAAGATGTCAGCACAAATTGTCAAGTTAATTAACCTGATAATTATGACAAATAACAATGTCATTCTGGTATGTGCTAGGGTGATGTCATGATGAGCTGGCCTTGTGGAAGAGCGATATACAGTATAATAACTGATGGGCATTTTGTTCCAAGAACCAATCGGGTAAATCTACTGGTGCAACTTAGCTCCTGTATTATTAGCTGAAGTTAATTTGAGTGTCTGAAGCTGCGCTCCCCTGCGTTCCGTTTTTTTGCATTCAGCTGCAGGGGAGCGTAGGAGCAGATGCTTTCATTTTTTTTCATTGGGGCTGTACTCAGACAGGCGCATGCAGGCGCCGAACGCAGGAAAAATTCAGCATGTTGCGTCTCAACCTGCGTTCGGCGCCTACATGTGCCTGTGTGAGTACAGCCCCAATGAAAAAAAATTAAAGCATCTGCTCCTGTGCTGCCCTGCGGCTGAACGCATGAAACCGGAACGCAGGGGAGTGCAGCTTCAGAGGCTCGTGTGTAAGAGCCCTAACATGTTATTCTTCATTAAATCATTTTAAGCTTTAAGCATGCCAGTACTTCCAACAATGCAGAACAATGCATATTTCTTCTGTTTCAGACTTGATGTATGAACTGTTCTCTCTTTAGAGAGATAGCTAATGTTGATTTGTTAGACAAGGATTCTGGGAGTTGTAGTTCATGGTCAGAACTTTGCCAGTTAACATGGATTGCATACTGTATGTATATCTCCTATCACCATGTCAGTGCCCACATGCAGTTCCAAGGTTTAGCTGCAGAGTTTCTCTGTTCTTGTTATAGCACAAATAATGTGAATGAACATACAGCAGTGTAACATTGGCTTCAGAGGCTGACAAGCAGTCTCCCCTAAAGGTAATCATTTAAAGGGATATAAAGGGCACTTGCACGCAAGCAGCGACTAAAGAACAAACAACTTTCTCTGTATCACTGAAAGGCAGCATTAATTTGTTAATAAAAGTATTCACAGTCCCTTTTATGCTTGTCTGACAATGCCTTCCGGTTGGAGAGATTTGTACAGAGTATACAGACTGGATGCATATCCTCACTGTGTTGTGCTGATTGGAGAATAACCCATTGTGTAATTGCCTCTGCTCAGATCTTTACAGCTATATCTAGACGTCATAAAAAAGAAACCAGACTGGGTAGAAAGTGGCTAGGATTTTAACGTAATGAATTTCCTTAAGTTCATGTTTTTTCCTTCTGCCCTACAGACTAATACACAAGAACCAACTACATACTTAGAACATACATGTCGATATTCACACAGTTCCCCATACACTCTCTTCTTTTATATTGCCATGCTCTATTACACTCCCTCTTCTCTTCTTTGCATGCTTCCACATTTGCCTTCCATTGTTTTGCTTAAAGGGAAAATATACTCCTCTTTTTTTTTTTTACAAGTTCATTTATTTGGACTTTCAATCCACAATTGAAAAGTATACCATTTTATTATGACAAACCATATCCCAACGTCCCTTTGCATCTCAGTGTAATGCAATCCCTCCCCTATCTGGAAAGCAGAAGGACTTTTAAGTACCAGAATGCATCACTTCACAACGGAACAGGGTAAAGGAGGGGTTGCATGACACTGTAAGCCTAAGGAGGGTGGGGGAAATGGTCCCTGCCAACAGACATAGGCTATCATGGTTTTCTTTTCAGTTAGTGGAAGAAGCCCAAATGAATGGGCATGTGTCCTGTATTCTCATTGTTTTAGTCTTCTGCTTTTCTCATCTACCACTTTCTACTTTCCAACCTTCACCCTTATTCACCCAATATGAATTTATTACCAGTTTTTCCCTTTAATTCTCCAAAGTGGATGTTATATCCAAACCACTTTACCTTCATGATGTTCCCTTTTATCTTTTGCACCTATCTACCTATTGTTTTCTTTCTCTCTACTTTATTTTTAGTACTTCTCTATGCTGTCCCTTCTACTCATTCTGCTCTTCCACTCTCTTCCACCCATATGCTCTCCCTTCCATTATGTTCTGCTTCTTTACCATCAGACATTTTCTTCCTGTCCATCGCCACTTCCTTTTAGCTCTCCCTTCCTCTTACCACTTCTCTTATTTGCTTCCTTCTTCCAAGTCTCCTTTTATCTAAAAATACAATTTCAGCTATCTACCAGTAAAAGCAACAAAGCCAGTTTTGAAATAGAACGAAGTTCCCCTTTACAGGGTTTTCTGTCTACCCACTTTCTCCACCCATGTGTCTGTCTCTCCCAACTTCCCTTCTGCTCACTTCATCTATCACTAAATTTTCTGATCCTCTTCCCATTCATTTCAGCCCCAGCCCTTTATGATTTTCCTCTCCTTGCCTTTTAGTCACTAATTCTTTTCTTCATATTCCACTTTGCTTTCTGGATCAATAAGACCTTCTCTGCCAGCAGGAGTTGACTACATAAAGATTCGGCATGGCAGAAAGTTCATGTTTGAAAACGTAATCCCTGTTGGACTCAGGGAACATACAGGCATATAATCTAAAGTCTAGTGTTAGAACAACGGCTGTGGATCAGGTTACATATATCACATTACCGTTTTGGCTTATAAATAGCAGCAGGTTGCATTGTGAACAAACTCACAACACTTATTGTGTGTGTCGCTGGTGCACATGCTTTGGGTGGCTATAAACAAATGCTATAAATCTTTTCAATATATTTTTCACATCAGAAATTGGGAACTGCACTTGGGCATCTTTTGCCAGCTATAGGTTGGACGAGAGTAATCATGTTGATTGATCTGGAAGCCAAAGAGTATTCCATGTAATAACAAATGCAAATTTAGCTTTAGGTCTATCAATCCATGTCATATAATGAGTAAATAGCATTTCTGGTCTGATATTTGTAAGCTGATTGGTTGCTAGACTTGAAGCAAAGTCTATGTGTAGAGTGGATATATATATATATATGACTCTTCCAAAAATGTTCATTTGTACAAATGCAGTGAAAGATCCCAATGCAATGCACCAATTGAAATCAATATAGTATGGAGTAAATTTAAAAATTAAAAAAAATAAATTCTTAAAATAAAACAAAGCAGCATATTATGCCTATTTTGTACACTACTTTTTTGGATAGAGTGGTAGGTTTTTCTTTAAATGAAACTGCTTCTGTTTGTGGCTACTGAACTGCGTATTAACTGCGTATTAACTGTGTTAATAATATGAGAATGAGTTCCCGGTAAGAACAGGATTTATTTAATGCTTTGTGCATGTTTTGGTGTTTATTTTAATGACTGCTTCACCTACAATATTTATTTGGCTAAGCAGGGATTTATTTTCATGTTTTAATTTCAGCCAACAAGAAGAAAGAAAAGGAACGCCCTGAAATATCACTCCCTTCGGATTTTGAACACACTATCCATGTTGGATTTGATGCTGTTACGGGAGAATTCACTGTGAGTAGCCTTTTTTGTACCATGGCTATTCCTTCAGTCAGCCATTTTTATTCCAAACTGTTTACCCATGAGATGCTGTAAGGAACGGGAAGAATATTAACGGCTGGGTTTTATGATCATTTTATTTTACTATAATATTTACCTTGTTGTTTTCCATGTGTTATGTTTGTTGGGAGGTGGGCCTTAATCAACTATTTAGACCTATAGAGGAAACCTGATTTTATTTTGTTTCAATCCACTGCATTTCATCAAAGGCTGCGAACACTCTATGTAATCTGCCTGAACAGTTGCCTGGTCTCCCATTATCCAGTTCTATGGATAGACTTTGTTTTCTCTTTGGCCTTCAACTTGTAAAAGTAAATAACTTAAGAACAAAAAAAAAAAATTTGTTGTTGTGTAGAGTGCAAGGCAAAGTGAATTCTGACATATTTTGAGGAAATTTTTAAGGTGGTGGTAGACATGGCTACTAGGGGAGATTATAGATTGTAAATTGCCAGCACGCAGAACCTTTGTTTTCCGAAGTCTCCCAAAGTTGCCTCATCAGGAAACCTCAGAAGAGGGAGGCAAGAGGGGAGTGAACCCGAATTAGGAGTAGGCAGAAGACCCTTGAAGAGGCACCTGCCCAGAGCCCCAAAATCGTTGCACCATAGGTAGTTGCCTCTTCTTCCTACCCCTAGTTCTGGCCCTGCTGGTGGCTAGCTCTTCCAAGTGTTAGAGTAGGGCTGTACAATTCCAGATCTGTATTTGGTTCAGCCTTCATAAAGGACTGATTAGATAATGATGCCATTAATAATGTTTCCTTTTATATTTTTAACCTACTCCTGACTGAAAAAGCCAGCCACTGATTGGTTGCTAAGGGTTTCTGCCCATGTGCAAATTTCTCCAGTGTATATACTGTAACTGAGCCTTAATGAGTTACATGTGTATCTGACATGTACACATCCACCTCTGGAGATGAGTTCCACGCTGCAGCAAAACCAAACAACTAATTATATAGAAGTAGAATTACACAGAGACAATGTGCTGGTTCTTACAAACTTTTAACAAGACAGGTGTTATATACAGTATATCTTGTCTGTATTTAACTCTATAACTTGAAAGGGGTATCATGCCCACTTATAAATTTAATGAGAATGGTAAAAGAAAGAATATTGGTGCTGTACTTTGTATCAAAGGTGTCAAACTTGTAGCAGTTGGCAAATGTCCTGCTCAAACTCAGAGCATCAGAACATCTCTACTCTATCTCTTTAGTTAAGTTTTATTTCTAGTTTTAGGGCTCTAAACCCGTCATAAAACTGTGCCACGACCCCTAAATAATTTGACCAGTATATTAGAGATCCAAGATAATCAAATTAACCAATGAGAATACTGATTAGCAGCACTATATTAGTCACATTGCTGTTATTGAGATTTTTTGGTAATTTGGAATTAATTTTATTACATTGCAATTGAACATAGAGCAGGAGAACAAACTTGTCTGGTGCCAAAAATCTGTACATTCAACTCCAAAGCAGGAACAAAGAACATGGAAGCAGATACATACTGTATATATTAGGTTGGATTCTCATTGGAAGATTATTTTTTATTTTGATATAGTTGATGACTCTTGGAGCAATATTGGAATTAGGAATTCAATCCCAACGTTTCTGAACTTAAGTATCCAGCATGCTTTAAATCTGGTTAAATTATATTATAGTTGGCAATGGTACAATCCGAACTTGGATTAGGGTTTTTAGGGGGGTCCTGCAGAGTTCTGTGTTGGGAATACTTTTCTTTAATGTGTTCAGTAGTGATGAGCTAAATTATTTGCCAAATTGACGCCCATAGACTCCAATGGGTGAAAAAAAAATGTTGTGCATCAAAAAGTTGTCTCACGTCACAATAATTTTGATGCCCATAGACTTCAATGTATTTTGGTGAATTTCCATCATTTTGCAAATTTTTGGCAAACCGAAACAGGTCAGATTCACCCCAAGAAACACACACTGCAGCACTCTGAATCCTGTGAAAAGTGATTAATTGTGCCAACAAACTGGGCAATGTTTCGGGCCAACACCCTTTCTTTCACAAGGTCAGATTCACCCATTAGTAATAGGGAAGTAATAGGGAAGGACACTGAAAGCAGTGTTTACCATTGACCAGACAACTGCATTTTGCAGTGTTGGAAAGGCCTAGCTTATCAATATTCTGGTCTCTATATTTGAGTGGAGCTGTAGTGAATACTGCACAACTTGCATTATAATGTTAAAATGTATTTATAAATGGGCAATATATGCCACAGTTCTGTACTGTAAAAAGTGTCTACACTGAGCCTAGACAATATATACAAACAAAATACAATTTATAACAGATATAAAAGTTAAACAAGGCCCTGCTCAAAATGCAATAAAGGACAATATATTTATGGTAACAGGACTTCCGATATCATTAGATAGGATCAGACTTTGAGGACTTTAAAAGTTCATAGAAATGTGTCATGTATTACTAGAAGAGATAATTTGCCACCATATATATATGTTCTAATGTATGACATAATGTTTGGTGCCATTTTTGAAAAAAGGGAAGGGCTAAGGGTATATATATATATATATATATATATATATATATATATATATATATATATAGCCACCTTACACAAGTATGAATAAAAGCTTATATATTCACAAAATTGGAGTGCAGGTCTTCAGAAAGTAACTCTCTTACTCCAGTGTTCAGAGATGAGTGCTTGGTCAAAAACTTAGTTAGTGAACGTTTATACTGTATATATAAATATAAATGTGTGTGTGTGTGTGTATATAATATAATTCATAATGTATGCAACTGAAGTGCATACTGCATATTCTAACCAATTCATCAAGTCAAGTAAATGTATTGTCAGAATAAAATGAACATATCAGTATTTAGGGGGAAGGGAATTATAAAGGAATTGCGCCAGTCAGCATATCTGGTGTAATTTTGAATGGAGTCCAAAGTAGTCACGTACCATGTGGCTGGTTGGTTAGTAAAGTGTAACTCTTACATTAAATACAGAGATGATAATTTAAAAATAAGAATACATGGGTTTCACATGAACTACCTACCACACATGGCTGCAAATCTGGTCTGCAATGATTCTAAAACTGTCAGTTCAGTGGGTGGACGCAGGTGCTGGTGTTTCGGGGGAAAATACATTTAAGGAATGTAGGGAAGTAAGCGTAAGTTCCACTTTCTATAACATGTGAACATACACAGGCATGGTCTGAGCAGTAGTCATTCAGATTGTCTTCTGTATTCAGAGGATTAGAGCACACCAGTAGAAAGGGCAAATGATCATTTGGAAGGGTCTCTGTAGCTCCAACACCCCATTTTCATGTAGAAACAGGGACCCATACAGACTCCCATAGTAACCAATTAGCAGTTTGCTTTTGCTGCTCTAGTGCAGTTCCTACACAGAAATCAAGTATTTAAGAACAAACAGTAGACTAGATTTCCATTTTGTTTGATTACAGTGCAATGTCAAAGAAAATGATAACATGTACTTTTATCTGTTCCATCATGTGTCTTACACCACTTGGGTTGTAGGGGTTTACAGTATATAGAGGAGTAGGACATTTTATTGTGTACAGTTCTTGAGTGTTGATCACTTTGTTCTTCTTCTTCTTCTCTCACTTCTATACCTTTCTGGAAAGTTTGGAAATACCCTTGGAATTTGTAATACTGTATGATTTATTTTGTACTTTTATGTAAATAATTATACCAGTTTCCATAACAGTTGTCTGCTCCCCTTGGTTACATGTACTCCATATACAACCCCTCTAACCCTGTGTGTTCACTCCTCTGGCTGTGTTCTGTGTTTGCTAATAGATATGTCTAGAAGAACAACTGGGAGAGCTGCATGGGCTCCTGGGCTGGATTTCTTTCTCCGCTTTATGGCATCACTGTCCATTGCATGCTTATGAACTCATCTCTGCTTGTACTAACAAAGCTTTTTAGCCCAGGAACGGGCCTGCTTGCTATGGGATTGGGCCTTTTTCTCTTGAAGAAGCATGTCCCTGCAGTTTTAGTTTTTGGAAAATAAGTTGTTTGATAGCAACCTGATTTCAGAATTAGATTATCATGAGGACACCTCCCTAATTAAAATTATAATATTGTGTGCAAGTTTAATTGGGTACATAAAATTAATTTAATTTGTTTTACAGTATTTTATTGACATACAAAAAACAGAAATTCATGGGGAAAAATGTATGTCACAATATGACTTTCTTGATGCTGCCCATGTGATTGGCTGGCATTAGGCCTATAGGAACATAGTAGATGATTCCTAATGTTTTCAAGTAGTTGAGACCTGGAATATTTTAAATAAACACACAATATTAAGGGTTTCTTTTCCAACACCTGGATTGTGTTTGGTGTTGTATGATTGCACAGCATGAAAAGAGATGGAAATATGAATGACAATGCTATTGTCTGTTTTCACAAGTCAAGAATGGACCATCTTATGTTATGTTCTTTGTGTTGCCATTAGAAGTGCAAGTAACCAAGGCCACGCTGTAGATCCCAATCAGGATTAAGTCTAAGCAGCAAAACATTTCTGTTCTAGTTCTACCTGTTTTCCAAAACCTTCCCTCCTGCAGCCTGCACTGCACCCAGCCCCAAGATACTTCATATACCCTCCACTCTACATAGAAGTTTTTTTTGTGATTTTTTTTTTCCCCCCCACAACCTAGGGTTTCTTCTTTTCTCCCCCTCCATTGGGTCCATTTCCTCTCCCACCTTCTGAGTTATCCCACATCCTATTTTAACTTTTCTTTTCTTTCTTTATTTACGTCCATTGCAGCCAGATCTCTTTGGTTCACAGATGGGCACAGGGAAACTCCCAGAGGTGCGTCACAGGCCCAAAAAGAAGCTTGCATCAAAGTGCTTCTTTGAGATGTCATAGCGCTGCAGCTGCAAGTTCATGTGTTTGCTGTAGATATGTTGCTTGGCTTCTTCTTCTCTCATTTTAATCCAGACTCCAGGGGCCCATGTCACTCATTTTCAGACTTTTCTCTAGAAACATGTCACATTTTTTGTTCTTACACTGGGTAAACACAGAGTAAATGAGACACAGTGCCAAGGTACAGGTCTGCTTTAATGTGCCAGTAGGCCTGGGTAAAGATATCATTGCTGGGGGTCCTCACTGCCCAAAGAAAATTGTGATAGAACAATCCTAAAGTGTGTAGATGTTAATAAGGCAGGAAGTAAATAAATGGTCCCCAACCTTTTTTGCTCGTGAGCAACATTTAAATTTAAAAAAGTGTTGGAGAGCAACACAAGCCCCTATATGGACTGGCAGCCTACAGGAGAGAATGTTTGGCAGGACATCTGTTTTTATGCAACCAAAACTTGCCTCTAAGCCAGTAATTCAAAAATAAGCACCTTATGAGGCCTTTGAGGCCACTGGGAGCAACATCCAAGGGGTTGGAGAGCAACATGTTGCTCGCGAGCTACTGGTTGGGGATCACTGGTCTACACTTTCAAAAGCAGATGTGATTCCTAGGTCTGCTGCCCTGGAGCAACAACCATGGAAGCAGATAAATGAAAAATGTTGATACCATAAGAAAATACTTACTATAGTCCTCCAGCAGATTAAAATGAGGGCTCTGCCATCTCTAGGAGATGCTTCTGTCAAAAGTATCCTAATATGTTTGTATGGATATATTATAGTTTTCCTAATATATGCAGCCCCAATATATAGATAGTCTTAGCTACCTTTTTCTGTTTCTTTTTTTAGCCACCAGTAGTTAATGTTTCCCCTGTGTTAGCAGTGATCCCCAACCAGTGGCTCACATGTAACATATTGCTCTCCCACCCCTCGGATGTAGCGCCCAGAGGCCTCAAAGCAGGTGCTTATTTTTAAATTCTTGGCTTGGAGCAAGTATTGGTTGCATAAAAATCAAGTGTAGTGTTAAGCAGAGCCTCATTTAGACTGCCAGCCCACGTAGGAGCTACCTATAGTCAATTACTGCCTTTATATGGCGCCTCCATTAACTATTTTCATGATTGTGTTGCTCTTCAACAGTTATTTACATTTGAATGTAAAAATATAGAATATGTCCTTCTCAGTCTTAAAACGGTAGATTCCAGTTAATCATGTGTATTATATGTGCATACTTTAGCAGGACCTAAAGACAGTTCTTGCACTAAAACCAAAAACACTAAGAAATAGGGAAATATGCACATGAGCATACCCTACGTATACCTGTGTTTTTAACAAATATTGCAGTCACCATATATGGTTGACTTTTGTTGCACAGTATTTGACTGCATACTGCCATTTTTGAAGACTTGTTTGGGCATATGCAGCACGTTGTTGCCGCAACTAAGAATGGGTAAACTTTCAAAAAGCATTGATTATGCTTCAGGGTGTGATTATTGCTCTGAAATGCAGAAGTTTGTATTCTTTGAATACATGATTGCTCCATGTGCCATAAACCCCATTATTCCCAGCTGACTATAATGGTCAATGTGCTAGAGATCCTAGACTCAAAAAGGGTGTGTCCTTCAATTTTTCTAGTTCATCTTTGCAACTACAGTTCATTCTTAGGGCAGACATGGCTGATTACAGTAGAGCACAAACACAAATTAAGTGCCCTTAAAATTTACCTTTTTGCTAAAGTGTGAAGAGAAGTATTTTGTATATTATCCCAATATGAGAACATAAGACATGGCCTAGGAGTAGTGCATATCCTTTATTGGTTCAGTTTTCAGATTTCAGACATTAAGATCTTTGTAAGATATCTGGTAAAAAAAAAAAACACTTTATTGTATCCTTGGTTAAATATAAGACACTCTGAGCATCCTGAAAATGGTTTATGGCTAGTCCTCGGTCTGCTTCTCATGACCCTATGGGAGCAGTTAGTGGTTGAAAAAATAGCAATAGTTTGACATCATTCTGTTCAGACACAAATCTTAAAATGACACTTTCCATGACATCTGTAGGTTAATGTTCTGCTCATCATATGCACCCATTAACTAGACACAATGTAAATATAAGATTACCAAGGCTAGGCCTGTCTCTCTTTTCCTTAGTTTCTGGTAGTTTTTCTATCATCATGCTCCTGTAGTCTATACTGTGTTTCAGAATTCTATTCTTTTAACGGCATCTGAAAGGAGCCAGAATTTCTGTGAATTTTATGCTAAGGCGCAAGTATGTCTTTAAGTATCGTGGTATAAAAAACTGCAGTCAGGCAAGAATATTGCTAAATTCTGACCTCAAGTGCCTTTTTAAAGAATGGAATAGGACATCCCTGGTCTACACTCTTTCCTCAGGGAAAACCCAGACTAAATGCTTCTTCCATAAACCATCGAGATCACAAGTTGATTTTTTTCAACATGTTTCATGCGCCCGTTTTCTCTCACGATCACTGTCATAACTTTATTTTTTCTTTTTCCATTTGGGATCCTGATTTTTACTGTGTTTTTGTATAAATAATAAATGCATCTTGAAATTTCCCATGCCAAAGCTAAGGTTACAATCTAGTCTTTATCTAAAGTATAGGCAAAGTAAAATGAGATAGTCTAGAACGACACAAAAATATGTTTGTTTTTTTTTTGTCCTCAGGGTATCCCAGAACAATGGGCACGGCTACTCCAAACCTCAAATATAACCAAACTGGAGCAGAAAAAGAATCCTCAGGCAGTATTAGATGTCCTTAAATTTTATGATTCCAAAGAGACTGTGAACAACCAGAAGTATATGAGCTTTACATCTGGAGGTATGTGACACCTTGCATCTAAGTTACATTCAGACTAGTTCTTATTTATAGTAGCATAAATATACATTTATGGTTGCAGATATTAATAAACATTTTGATAAACTATATTAATATATATATGCCTGGAATGTCAAACATGTTGGATCATTTTCTTGTCCAGTGCCTTATCTCTTATCTGGTTATTTGTCTAATTTGTTTAGCATTTTCCGGTGGAACTTTAGCAGTGGGAAATTTTTTTGTATCTTTCTTTTTTATCTATATCCATATCACTTGGTTCTGTTATGAGTGCTGTGTTGTGTTCAAACACAAGTCTTGTGTGGGTCACAGTATACAGTATTAACATAAAGATAGAGGAAAGCATCACATCCTTTGCTAGGTATTGAAGGGCAAGGGATCACTCTTTCCTTTGTTCTAAAGGTGTCCATAAACAGGCAGATCAAAGTTATCGATCCTGGGTACTTCAAAGGAGAATTCAACCCTGTAATAAAATAACACGTACCCCCACCCCACGTAGACCCTCTTCCCTCCTCCTCCCAGCCTAACTGTCTACCCAGGGAAATGCCCCATACTTTATACTTACCAGTTGATGCAGATTCAGGCAGTGGAGTTCCACACGGCCATCTTGTGGGTCTTCAGTAAGCTGACTGGGAGATCTGCAATCTCCGTCCATTTCTGCGTTTTTATTACAGGGTTGAATTCCCCTTAAAACCGATAGCTTGTCTGCCTTTGTATGGGGCCCTCCGACAGGACTCCCTGGTCAATATCTGGCTGCAGATCAGTCAGATCTCAATTGGACAGGCTTGATTTTTCTGTTAGATTCGAGGAATGCATCAGCTCATTGATGCAGTCCTTGCTCCAATTTATTGTATCATTTAGCCCTAAGGCCAAACAGTCTCATTAGCATAATGTCGTCTCCATCAAATGAGCACATCAGAGGAAAGATCTGCTCATTTGGCAACCTCACCAAACAATTGAATCTTACCATGTATGGCCACCTTAAGTTATCCATTTTTTAATGTAATATTTAAGTGCATAAAATCATTCTCTCCATATTACATAGTTAATAGTTAGTTACATACTGTAGGTAAATTGGGTTGAAAAAAGACAAATTCCAAAAGTTCAACCCCTCCAAATTAAAACCCAGCATCCATACACACCCCTCCATACTTACACATAAATTATATATGCCCATATACTAACGATAGCGTTTAGGATCACAATAGCCTTTGATTATTATGTCTGTCCAGGTAATCCTCCCAGCCCCTCTTAAAGGCATCAACAGAATGAGCCATCACAACATCACCCGGCAGTGCATTCCACAACCTCACTGTGAAAAACCACCTACGCTGCTTCAAATGAAAGTCCTTTTCTTCTAGTCTGAAGGGGTGGCCTCTGGTGCGGTGATCCTCTTTATGGGTAAAAAGGTCCCCTGATATCTGTCCTCTAAAGAGGTTGTAAAATGTAATCTTGTCCCCTCACAAACTCCTTTTTTTCCAGAGAAAACAACCCCAATCTGGACAGTCTACCCTCATAATTTAAGTCTTCCATTCCTCTAACCAGTTTAGTTGCACTCTCTCCAGCTCATTTACTTCCCTATTAAGGAGTGGAGTCCAAAACTGCACTGCATACTCCAGATGAGGTCTTACTAGGGATCTATAAAGAGGCATTATTACATTCCCTTGAGTTTATGCCACTGCCCAGAATTAGACAACTTGTTATCTATAAAAACCCCAAGATCCTTCTCATTTAAGGAAACTCCCAACACACTGCCATTTAGTGTATAACTTGCATTTATCAACATTGTACCTCATTTTCCAGTTTGCTGCCCAGTTTCCCAACTTAAACAAATCACTCTGCAGAGTGGCAGCATACTGCATGGAACCTATAGTTCTGCACAATTAAGTATCATCTGCAAAAATAGAAACATTAATCCGTAAATATTAATCTGCATTATTTTTACATGTTGTGCATGGATTCCCCTCTAAATAAGGTTATTTTGAAAAACAAAAATGCATAATATAGGTCCAAGAAGAAGTCTCTATCATCCACCAGGATGAGTTAAGTTTCTATTAATAAAGTTTGTTCAAGCCTCATTTTTTTCAATCCACGTGGGAAAACACGTGGGAGTCTCAGAACCATGTATAAAAGTATTTTGTAAAAATGCATAAACTGAAAGACAAGTGACTTGTTGAATGTTTTCACCATCTCTAATAAAGTGAGGTTGGCAGAAATGTATACAATGCATTTTTCTAAAGTTTCTGAAGTCTACAAATGTTACATGACTAAGAGAAAACACTTTAATTATTATTCTGCTTTACTCTCGTTTGGGTATGGCATGGCTAATAGCTTTTCCTTATCTGTATCCACTAATGCCCCAACTCATCTTGCAGATAAAAGCGCACATGGATACATAGCTGCCCACTCTCTGGTAAGTTGATTTTGTATATTGTGTATTTAGTTGTTTGCTTTATTAGGCTATTTTCCTGTTTGTAAACGTGGCAATCCTTTGTTTCTTCATTGTAAAATCCTGACTGATCTGTCCATCTAAAACCCAGTCAAGTGATAATATTATGAATCTGAACATCATCTTGAACATCCCGTTTTTGTGCAAAGGCTTGAACATCTTGCACTTGTATTCTGTACACATTCTGTACAACTTGTGATATGTTTAAGCTATTTTATGGTACATCTTTCCAGTTTGACTGCTATGTTGCCATTTTAACTAGACAATTATCCCTGTCTAAAGCATATTTACAGTTAATATGTGGTCTTGGGAATGCCATTGAGACACACTTTAAAGCATTCATATTGTAAATAAAAACACTACATAATCTCTCTTAATACATCATTGTATAACAGAATCAGTAAAGAAAAACACCTCTAGATATGAGGAGCATCTTGTATGTACAACCTGTTCTCCCTTGGATGACCTGGATTTTCAAAGCTGGCAATTGTAGGGGAACCCTGCAAACTCTCAGCTTAAGTAGAACAACCACAATGTCCTCCTATTCAGTTATGTGCTCATTGCAGTCTTGTGAGGAGGGTTTGGAGAAAACATAAAAGTAGGAAACAATATTTTATAAGCAGTAAAAGAACACAAGTACCCTACAAAATGTTACCCAGTAAAGTTGTAGTGATATGGTGTTCCACTAAACAATGGATAAAAAAGGCAGAAAGGTGTAAAATTATATTGAAATTTAAAGATGAAAGCTGCTTAGAAATGCATGCTGCTGTTCTTTAAACTGATACTTTTATTAAAGGAACCCTAGTGGCATAGAGCAGAGAGAAGGAAAGTAAAAAGTAGTTAAGCAGTCGGTGGTCCATTAGCGTGAGGTTGTAATATGTGATTTGTAGTCAGTTGGAAATGTAGAAATGACATTAGTTTTTGCTGTACTGTTGGCTCAGTCACTGCCAAAGTCATAACAATCTGCCTGAACTCCTGCTTGTTATCCCATGTGCTCCAGAATGCAAAGACTGCGTCTGAGCCTCCTCTGGCACCTCCAGTTTCAGAAGAAGAGGATGAAGAAGAGGAAGAGGAGGAAGATGACAATGAGCCCCCACCTGTTATTGCTCCTCGCCCTGAGCATACAAAATCGGTGAGCAGTTAACCGATTGGGCACAATATGGGATTTGAGAACTGAGAAGCCACAAAATACATTGGTGTTAATTTATAAATACTGTGCAAACTTGCAATTGGGCAGTAACTAGGGATGCACCAAATCCACTATTTTGGATTAGGACGAACCCCCGAATCCTTCCCGAAAGATTCGGCTGAATACCGAACCGAATCCAAACCCTAATTTGCATATGCAAAGTATGGGTGGGAAAAACTTCCTGGTTTTGTGCCAAAAAGTCACATGATTTCCCTCCCTGGCTCTAATTTGCATATGCAAAGTATGGGTGGGAAAAACTTACTGGTTTTGTGCCAAAAAGTTAAGTTAAGAGTTAAGTTAAGTTAAGATTTCCCTCCCTGGTCCTAATTTGCATATGCAAATTAGGATTCTGATTCGGTTCGGCCAGGCAGAAGGATTCGGCCAAATCCGAATCCTGCTGAAAAAGGCCGAATCCTTGCCGAATCCCGAACCAAATCCTAGATTCGGTGCATTCCTAGCAGTAACCCATTGCAACCAACCAGATGTTTTTCATTGTTCTGCCTGCACTGACTGGTCATTGTGGGTTAAAACCCAGCTGAAAATATGGTCAGTGTTTATAAATGAGCCCCAATTGTCTTGTGTCTTCCCAGCTTAATCAGAATAATAGTTACTGATATAACCATTTTGTAACTGTAAGTAATAGTTCTTAAACCTATTTCAAGAGGGTTTTTTTGTTTCCTTTCTTGTCTTTTGGAAGCTGAGCTAACTAACTCATACATCTAATCTTAATTAGTGTTATGCATTATGAAATGTGCAGTTTTTTAAGGAGGCAACATAGCCTAGAGGTTGAGCAAATTGTAGTTTGCCGATTTATAAAAGGCTACGTTTCCAACATCTGTTTTATTAAGCTATCTGTATAATAACAGTAGTAACAACTGATGCAACACATAGGCACAACAATGCAGTACAATTCTACACAGTATCATCTGTCATGTGTTCTTTAGGCAATAGAACAGGAAGAAGCACAAGACCTCCACTGTAAGGATATTTATGAATTAACCTTTAGGAGAGCAAAGTTATTTATTTAAATCAGCATTTATACATAATATTATGAAGAAAATAGATATAGACTTGTAATTAAAAAAAATATATATATATATATATCTATATATAAATGTTGTTTAATTTACCAGCCCCTAATTTTTTCCCTTTTATTTCCAGATCTACACCCGATCTGTTATCGAACCAATTGCATTAACTGCACCAGCTAAAGAAGCCCCAACCTCCCCTGTGACCCCCCAACCAGAAAACTCAAGCACGAGCACTTTGTATAGGAATACTGACCGGCAACGTAAAAAGTCCAAGATGACAGATGAAGAGATTCTGGAGAAATTACGTACGTTTAGATGAAGTGCCAATGAATATTGCAACAGTAACTATTCATCCCCCATTTTTGCTGATTTCGTTCTTAACACATTACAGTAATTTTGCCTAATATGTTTTTGTCCCTGTTAGCTTTCAACATAATGTACGTAATATGTTATTTTAGCATGTCGGTCAAATAAATAATATATTTATTAATAATAATAATAATTCTTTTTGTCCTACAGGAAGTATTGTCAGTGTGGGGGATCCAAAAAAGAAATACACCAGATTTGAAAAGATTGGCCAAGGGTGAGTGTGCCTGGATCTTGATCAAAGCAGTGGAGTCAAAAGTGTTTGAAAGTGAAAGCTCTCAGAGAATGAGACCATATAAGAGGAGGTTCTATAAAGTTCAGCTAGGATAAGAAATACAGAGGGGTATTGGTCAGAGCTGTATTTTTATATTGCATCAGCTAGTTTTGGATCTGTAAAAACATTTCTTCTTTATAATTGAGCATTTCGTTCCTCCACATTGTTGGAGGATGGTGTCCTGCCTTGCAAAGAATATTGTAGTGTATGGAAATGTAGACTAGAACATGGATTAAGAATGTAATTTATGGTAAGGGAAGGAGTGGAAAAGAAATTTGGCAACAGATAAATAGATTCATGTTAGGATGAACAGTGTTGCAATAAGAAAGGGATATATTTATGAGCAATTGCAGAAGTATCAGTACTTCAAAGAATAACTAAACCCTTCAAATGAATAGGGCTAAAAATATTTTATATACTGAATTGATTGCACCATCCTAAAGTTTCAGCTTGTCAATAGCAGCAATGCTCCAGGACTTTAAACTTGTCACAGGGGGGGGTCACCATCTTGGAAAGTGCTCAGTGGGCTCTGAGCAGCTGTTGAGACGCTAAGCCTAGGGGTCGTTGGAAATTATCAAGCAGAAAATGAGGTTGGTCTGTTATATAAGCCTATGTTACAGAGCTGGTTATTAAATTCTGATGCTAATTGCACTGGTTTCTGTGCTGCCATGTAGTAATTATCTGTATTAATTACTAATCAGCCATATATTGTGACTATATTTCTATTCTATGTGTACTGTATATTGTGAGTGGGTCCCTAAGCTCAATAAGTGACAGCAGCACAGAGCATGTGAATCAGTGAATCAGCAGAAAAGAAGATGGGGAGAAATATACTATGTTTTAGAAAGAAAAGCACAGTGATTTTTAGTTGTTTGCAACTATCAGGCCCTATGTGTGCAATGTGATACAAATGAACTCAATCACAAAGTAACACTCATTCTACAGTGACCGGACCATGAAATGGTCACATTTTCAGACATGCAGGTATGGGATCCGTTATCTGCAAACCTGTTATCCAGAAAGCTCAGATTTTTTTAAACGGATTACCTTTTTTTCCCTTGATAGTTAAACAGTAGCTTGAACTTAATCCAAACTAAAATATAATTAATCCTTATTGGAAACAAAACCAGCCTATTGGGTTTATTTAATGTTTACATGATTTTCTAGTAGCTTGAAGGTATGAAGATCCAAATAACATAAAGATCCCTTATCCGGCAAACCCTAGGTCCCAAGCATTCTGGATAACAGGTTCCATACCTGTACTACATAGTGTTACTGAATGCTACCAAATGAGCTAGCTGCAGACTATATATATAATGAGACTTCCAACCTTTTTATTGCCCAGTAAAGCATAAAGGTATGGCAATACACCAATTCTCAGTAACCTGAGTTTATACACAAGCACTACCTCCTATTCAGGTGCTGGGATTGCAGTATTGTATCAGGTTTATTGTAGCCCTACTGTGTCACAATGCAAATATCCAGAGGGATTTCTGCACATCCTCGTGTCTAATGTAGGTAAGATAAATCAATAAAGAAAAAAAAAGTTTTACTTAGACCTTGCATGATAAAGTGGTGGAAGAAAAAAATAAAATTACCCAGGAAACAATATATCTCATTACGTTGGTCTGAGCAAGTCAAGTAATCTACTTTAGGTTCTAAATAAGATTAGTTCCGCAGTGTTATTTTGTTTGTGTTATTTGTGTGCTTCAAAGTAGCCTACCACTAAGGCTTAGTCCAGACAGGGAGATTCGGGGGCGATCCGTCGCCTGGCGACTTCTCGCCACGACAGATCGCCCCCAAATCTCCCCGAATAGCTAGGCACTGGCATAGCTTAAAAACGCCGGCGCGTGTTCACACGGAGCGGCGCGATTTTTAAAATCGCTCCAAATTGTCTGGCGAGGCAATTTGGAGCGATTTTAAAAATCGCGCTGCTCCGTGTGAATAAGCGCAGGCGTTTTTAAGCTATGCCGGTGCCTAGCTATTCGGGAGATTCGGGGGCGATCCGTCGCGACGGATCGCCCCCGAATCTCCCCGTCTGGACTAAGCTTTAGGGATTTAGAAGCAGCAAATAATAGTTTTTAGGCATTAGACTATGCATTTTATATTACAGACAAATAAAAGCCTGTCACTAACTCACACACAGACACAATCACGATACTACAAAAGATGAATATATTGTCCTGTTAAAGGGAAATTACTGACAAATACAATGTATGTCTGGAAGAGACAGAGGCACAGTATGTCATTTCCAGACAAAGGGGAAATAAATTAGCCTTCTAGCTTTCTAATTTGACCAGTGTTGTTTATTAATGACCTGGATGTGGGCATTGAAAGTACCGTTTCTATTTTTGCAGATGATACTAAATTGTGCAGAGCTATAGGTTCCATGCAGGATGCTGCCACTTTGCAGAGTGATTTGTCTAAGTTGGGAAACTGGGCAGCAATCTGGAAAATGAGGTTCAATGTTGATAAATGCAAGGTTATGTACTTTGGCAAAAATAATATAAATGCAAGTTATACACTAAATGGCAGTGTGTTGGGAGTTTCCTTAAGTGAGAAGGATCTTGGGGTTTTTATAGATAACAAGTTGTCTAATTCTGGGCAGTGTCATTCTGTAGCTACTAAAGCAAATAAAGTTCTGTCCTGCATAAAAAAGGGCATAAACTCAAGGGATGAAAACATAATTATACCTCTTTATAGATCCCTAGTAAGGCCTCATCTGGAATATGCAGTGCAGTTTTGGACTCCAAGGCCAGACATGGCGTTTTTACGTTGTGTTTTTAAAAAACGCTCTGTCAGGCACGTAGGTTTGTTTTCCCAACATGCACTTCTCATTGTTCTCATTGAGAATTTGGATGCCACATTTTAAATACGCTGCATATTTATGCAAAGTGTGGTTTCAAACATGCAGATCCCATAGAGTCTATTGATTTGGTAGTTGATGTATTGGCGTTTCTGCTAAAAAGGTTTTCAAGCGCCCTGTGTGAATTGCCATAGTGCTTTTTCCATTAGTTTAAGTGGTAGTGCAGTTTATGCGTATTTAACCACCAGACGGAGCTTTTTAAAAACGCATTGTAAAAACGCAGCAAAAACGCCACGTCTGGCCTTGCCCTAAGAGGGATATAAATGAGATGGAGAGAGTGCAGAGACTAAGTGCAACTAAACTGGTTAGAGGGACAGAAGACTTAATGAGAGTAGACTATCCAGGTTGGGGTTGTTTTCTCTGGAACAAAGGCGCTTACGAGGGGACATGATTACACTTTACAAATACATTAGAGGACATTATAGACAAATATCAGGGGACCTTTTTACCCATAAAGAGGATCACCGCACCAGAGGCCATCCCTTCAGACTAGAAGAAAAGGACTTTCATTTGAAGCAACGTAGGTGGTTCTTCACAGTGAGGACAGTGAGGTTGTGGAATGCACTGCCGGGTGATGTTGTGATGGCTCATTCTGTTGATGCTTTTAAGAGGGGCTTGGATGATTTTTTGGACAGACATAATATCAAAGGCTATTGTGATACTAAACTCTACAGTTAGTATAGATATGGGTATATATAATTTATGTGAAGGTATGGAGGGGTGTGTGGGATGGATGCTGGATTTTAATTTGGAGGGGTTGAACCTGATGGCCTCGGCCCTTTTTTCATCCCAATTTAACTATGTAACTATGTAACTATGTAATTATCCTGCAGGTGAAGGTGTGCCAGGTAGCCCCATCACATTCATCTCCTATACTTAGGCGACAATGTATTCTCCTATTGAAACCATTGCGGTTAACTGTACTCTAGTTAATAAACCCCATAAGGATAAAATCATGATGATTATTGTTGTACATGTTATCATGTACATTGTTCCATGCCAGTGGAATACATTATTGATTTGATATTATTCGTCTTGTCCTGTAGAGCCCCTCAGTGGCCACTTGAAGATATGCAGGTTATGGCATTTAAGGTGTCCAGATCTGAATAACTTTATATGCAGTAGGAAATTGTTCACAGTAATTTAGTAGACATCTTAACTAAAAGACATATAGAATCAATTATATCAATCTGGATTGTCTACTATGTATTATATGATTTGGAAAATGAACAGTAATATATGTATGTTAAAGTGCTGCAGGTTATGCTGGCACTTTAAGAATACCTGAAAAAAATATATACTTAAAAATAATAATGATTTACAAATAAATAAAATAGGGATGCACTGAATCCACTATTTGGATTCGGCCAAACCCCCGAATCCTTTGCAAAAGATTTGGCTGAATACTGAACCGAATCCGACTCCTAATTTGCGTATGCAAATTAGGCGTGGGAAGGGGAAAACATTTTTACTTCCTTGTTTTGTAACAAAGATTAATGTGATTTCCCTCCCCCCACAATTTACATATGCAAATTAGGATTTGGTTTGGCCGGGATGAAGGATGAAGGATTTGGCCAAATCAGAATCCTGCGGAAAAAGGCCGAATCCCGAACCGAATCCTGGATTCGGTGCATCCCTAGTCTAAACCCATACAGAGAATTATTCTAAAGTGACTGAGCGTTTCTGCAGTTTACAGTGTGCTTTTATTTCTAGAGGTTTCTAGACTGATAATATTTGGCTTTTAGCTCTGCAACACTTTTTCAGAGCTGCTGAGTCATCAGTCCTAAGTTAAGTAACTATATGGAGGTGGCAATGAAAGCCTTTTATTGGCAGTCTTACAAAACCAATGTCTCACTAACCACTAAAAATAGATGAATGTAAATGCATGGGTGGTCACTATACATTTATATACATTTTTGGGGAGAAGTCTTTTAATTACAGATTTCTAGAATAAAGCACATAGCTGCAGCTATTGTAGATGTGTTTAACCCTTTTCTTGAAACCAAAATGCAGGCTTATTCATAAAGGTTCAGGCCCCAAACATGAAAAAAATAAACTATATCAACCAAGGACAGCATCTGGGAATTGGGATATAATGGATGTAATTACAAACACTGCAGAAAACGGAGTAAATAATTTTTAAAACTTTTTTTTGAGGTCAAGGGTGGCTTTTATGTGATGCAATTTAGCGTTTGATTTTCTAAACATATTTTTTGAATTGCTCCTTCCTAATGCATGTACAGCAGGGGTCCCCAACCACCGTCCCACGGCCCGTCCTGAACTGGACCGCTACCTAGCACTGAATTAACGAGTTGGACACTGGAGTGCCAGAACTGGATGCCAACCCGACCCCCCCAGCCCCCAGTCCTTGAAAAAAAATTTGGTGCTACACCGGTCCCCAAAAAAGCTTGGGGACCCCTGATGTACAGTACACTGTATGTAAAAGCAGGTTATGGCTCTCTTCATTTTGTATGAATAAAACATGGACTGACATTGTCAGAGTAAGTGGAGCAGCGGGGAACAGTGGTATATACTATCCCCCATATGCAATAAAAGGCACTATGTTTGCTCAGGAGCAGTAACCCATAGCAACCAATAGGATCTTTGCTTATAAACAGGTGACTGCTACATTGTAGCTTCTGATTGGTTACTATGAGTTACCGCTCCTGTGGGCAAACTATATATCTTAGTACTTGTCTGTGCTCTGTATCAAGTGGGCACTGGAAAACAGAATAGGATATCTGACAGTATATTCTCTGGGGCATTTTATTTGTGTTTGCATAGAAAGACATGAATTTCTCATTTTCACTTTTTTTTTTACTGTTTGATTCCAGAGCATCGGGTACAGTGTACACAGCAATAGACATCGCTACAGGACAGGAGGTAGGTTACATTTCTGCATATATCTTTATATTCTACTGTTTGTGATTTTGACATTTCCATTTAGATGCATCCACAATATTTAGGGTTTTACCACTCAATGTAGTAAAAAGCTTCACTAATTCCCAGTGTTTCAAGGACAATCTTAGTCCTCTTTTCACTACTGGTCGTTACTGTATGATCCCAGTATAAAGCCATATGTTGTACTGGTTATCATTTCCATCCAAACATTACATTTGTGTATTTTATTAGCATACCTAGAGACCATAGTGTATATGTATATATATGTATAATTATAGATAATATAGACACAAGCACCCTTATGCATGCACGCATTAGGAAGGAAATTACATGTTAGGTGTTTGTAAGAGTTTTTGAATGGATGTGGTTTGAAGGTGGATGGCCTAATAAAAAGGCATGACCTGTAAGAATTTTGTTGGTTTTGCACACTTATAATTTCTGTCCTGAGGCTTCCCGGCCTTGTAAAAGAAACTGGAAGCACTGCTGGAATTTCACATAATGTTTTGCATCAATATGACTTTGTTTTTCTTCCCATCCCTGACATTGTCATCTCCTAATTTAGGTAGCGATTAAGCAAATGAACCTGCAACAGCAGCCCAAGAAAGAATTAATTATTAATGAGATCTTGGTCATGAGGGAAAATAAAAATCCCAACATTGTGAATTATTTAGACAGGTGAGTTGAACTTTCGCATCAAATTCCTGGCTTAGTGTGTTATGTGTGGAAGAGAACATTTGGTGGGCTGGGTGTTACTGAATTAAATGTTATAGGAATGTATAATGGTAACCAATACATTTTATATCTCATTGCTGAAACATTTTAGATAGGGACCAGAAATATATATTTTGTGCTTCCTCTGCTGCAGGACATCATAGTGGGTGTTTATTAAACTCAGTATTTTTAAAATAAAAATCCAACCCAACTCCCAACCATGATTTGGCTTAATAGTTACATAGTTAAATTGAGTTTAAAAAAGACAGTCAAGTTCAACCCCTCCAAATTAAAACCCAACATCCATACACACACCCCTCCATACTTTCCCATAAATTATATATGTCCATATACTAACTGTAGAGTTTAGTATCACAATAGCCTTTGATATTATGTCTGTCCAAGAAATCATCCAAACCCCTCTTAAAAGCATCAAGAGAATGAGCCATCACAACATCACCCGGCAGTGCATTCCACAACCTCACTGTCCTCACGGTGAAGAACCACCTACGCTGCTTCAAATGAAAGTCCTTTTCTTCTAGTCTGAAGGGGTGGCCTCTGGTGCGTGATCCTCTTTATGGGTAAAAAGGTCCCCTGATATTTGTCTATAATGTCCTCTAATATATTTGTAAAGTGTAATCATGTCCCCTCGCAAGTGCCTTTTTTCCAGAGAAAACAACCCCAACCTGGACAATCTCCCCTCATAATTTAAGTCTTCCATCCCTCTAACCAGTTTAGTTGCACATCTCTGCACTCTCTCCAGCTCATTTACATCCCTCCTAAGGACTGGAGTCCAAAACTGCACTGCATACTCCAGATGAGGCCTTACTAGGGATCTATATAGAGGGATAAGTATGTTTTCATCACTGCAGAGTGGCAGCATCCTGCATGGAACCTATAGCTCTGCAAAATTTAGTATCATCTGCAAAAATAGAAACAGTACTAAACAGAATTTTTTTTTGTTGAAAAGTCTCGACAAAATTGTGTGACAATTAGAATCATGCAATAGTCGCCCAAAAACCTGAAATATTTTGACTTTTCAAACAAAAACCAACGTCAAACAGGCCAAAACCCTCAAACATCATGAAGGCAAAAACATCTTCTAATTGTAACAGGGCAAACTGCCATTAACTTTTACATGACTTCAACAAGAGCTTTGCAGCATAATAAATTTCAAAAAAAGTTTACTATGTGAATGAGCCCATTTACTATATTCACTGAAAACAAAATATGAAAATGATGTATGTTTATTGAAAAATACAAAAGGGGCAGGAGGTCAAGGAAAACATATATTTCAAATGAAGTATTTTATAATATTTAAAATGGAACCCCTGCTGAAAACAAGTCTGATATCGGGTATGACTTTATCCCTGCAGTTATCTGGTTGGGGATGAACTCTGGGTAGTGATGGAATACCTGGCTGGTGGTTCTCTGACAGATGTTGTTACAGAGACTTGCATGGATGAAGGACAGATTGCAGCAGTCTGTCGAGAGGTGAGTGACCAGCTAGAGCTTATGCACAAAACCGTCATTAACAGATGTTTTCGCAAGCCACTTTGTCACCTCATTTAACTGTTACAGTTAACACTGTATAGTTATTGAACTATAAAGATGATTAATAATAATAATATACAACAAAAATGACAGTTAAATGGCGGTTTCAATTAAGTTTTTGTTGTATAGTACATTAATTAATCTAACTACAGATGCAGCCACTTGGATTTGTGAGTTATATGCATCATGACTCAGGGTTAACTGAAGAAACTGTGTTATCTAAAGTTATCTTAACTCATTTAAT
>CM044446.1:29915155-30029969 GCA_024363595.1 Xenopus borealis
TATACAAAGGCTCTAGAAATGAGCCGAAACGTTGATTCTGACATGGAATAAAAATTTGTTGACACTTTGCAAAATCCTAGGAGTGCGCTTTTTAATTTGCATCTATTAGACATTTCCCCTTGCGAGCAGCCCCCGGTTAATCAACTATTTTTACTGACGGTGTGCAGAGTTAATTTGTTTTTTATATATATATAATTGGTTCTCTGCTTTGTTTCAGTGCCTACAAGCCCTGGACTTTTTACATTCAAACCAGGTCATCCATAGAGACATAAAAAGTGACAACATTCTACTTGGCATGGATGGATCAGTAAAGCTTAGTAAGTATTGCTCTGAAACCAGCAAAGCTTGGCATTATTTAATAATTGTCAGCTGAGTACATATGTCCGCTAAAGAGATGAATGCCACATATAATTCTAACAATTTGCTTCTTAAGCTTTTACTCACTGTGTCTCCTTGTGATCAACCTTGCACTCCCTCTTTGGACGTCATGACATTGAACCGGTGTAAAAGAAATAATGAACTGTATACAATTTTTTTCTTTTGCAGCTGATTTTGGTTTCTGTGCTCAGATTACACCTGAGCAGAATAAACGAAGCACAATGGTTGGAACACCCTACTGGATGGCTCCAGAAGTAGTAACAAGGAAAGCATATGGGCCAAAAGTGGACATCTGGTCTTTAGGCATCATGGCCATAGAAATGGTAGAAGGCGAGCCCCCTTACCTTAATGAAAACCCTCTCAGAGTAAGTCAGGCACCTTGCAGACATGGAAACACTTGCTTGTTTTATTGGTATTGAGTCATGTAGTTTGATGTGGTTTAATGACTGGTGTAAATGTCTGTATTAAATTGTGCGCATAAGACATAACAGGTTTGCAAATCTATGGCTTTGTGTCAGAACAAATTCACGTGATCAATGGCTTGTCAATGACATATACCTTGCGCTAGACATGACATTTTTATTTTTTTTCCATGTTATCCATTCTCAAAAATACAGACAGTCTACATCAATGGTGCTGGGTATAAGAATGGACATAGTTGGACCAATACTTACCTTCGCAATATGGCAGTTGTAGTAATGTCTGTGATGATAATATTCTTTCCTCTCTTTCTCTGTAATTCAGGCATTGTATCTGATAGCCACAAATGGCACCCCTGAACTGCAGAACCCAGAAAGACTGTCAGCCATATTTCGAGATTTCCTTAACCGATGTTTAGAGATGGACGTGGACAGGAGAGGCTCTGCTAAGGAGCTTTTACAGGTCAGACCATTTTTCTTTGTGTGCTAGTTTCCTCCTCTCCCAGATTTATTGTAATGCAGTAGGTGTAAGAATGGGGTGTGCCAGTGTATCATTATTTACTCAGGGGCACTGCACAAATGAGGTGACCTGAGGTGGCGGCAATAATGCAGCTCCTGGTAACTTTATGAGCCAAATTGCCACTTTTCAAACTGGAAATTCGGCTCCTCTAACATAGAGATTGAGCTTCTCAATCTCCCTCTTGCGCCAAAAAAGGTGAGCAGGACGGCAGTAGCAACTTTTGTCTTTCTAAAGCAGCTCTGAGAGGGGGTCACCAACTGCGGCCGACTGACTGCAAACTGTTTTAAATCGATATATTAATTGATCTATTTATTTTGTCTCTGCTTAATAGATCCATTTCCATCCAGTTTCATTACAGGCAGCTGTTAGATTTGATATAAAAGCTGCTAATGTTCCACAGAATCGTATCAACTAAATCTAGCAAATGTTAACAGTTCAGAATCTGCACCTGGATTACTTAGCTGCCAGACTCAAACACCAGAGACAGAAACATTCAACTTTAGGTTTCAATTTGAGATGATTTAGGCAAGAAGTTTTGTTTTAACTTTCCCATATTGCGATTGTCTTAAGAGGTCTGCCGGTGCCGTCTTGAAACCGCGGTATATTTATGCCATGTGTAGTAGTATATTTAAGCCATCAGTGTTTTCAATGCCATCAATACTCATGGAAAGTTTATGGTGTTTTTCAGCCAGAACCAAATAAAATGCACTCTCCTGCATTTTTGGTATCTTTAAGTCCATCCAAGTGTTTGCCATTTGGCTGATTCAGTTTAGTGCATTGTGAATGCTTATTAACATAATTTCACTGCCGAGGGGATTTTCAGAAAATAAAATTTCCACATGCGGCATTAGACCTAAAAACATCCTCTTCTGTTTCTGTGCATTCTAATAAATGTTCAGCTTCAGACAAATGTTTAGTGGGATGTTGACAGCAATATTCAATATGTGGTTATTCTGTTGGACTGCTGTCTGGTTGGTAGATCTTAATTACCCTAAAGGCACTTTGGAAGTCAGAGTAGGAAAGGGCCTGAATAGAAACATAAGCAATTGCAATAAGTAAAAGAAAAAAATTAATCCAGTGTCAATCTATTATTTGTTGCCAAGGTTAGTAACCCCAAAAATCAGATTGCATTTGGAGTAGACTGGAAATAGAAAAAAAAAGAACACACAGACAAAAAACTAAATTTCCCATTTAACGTTGAATCATTTTACCAAAAGGCACATTCATCTCCCAGTATTCCACAGATAGCCAAAGGCTATTTAACAGTATGTGAGCGACTACAGGTTGATCAGCACTTCTCTGTTATCTTCATTTTATTCTTATGAATATCAGATACTAAAAGCAAAGTCTACCTTGCAAAACACATAAAGCTCCGAATGAAAAGAGCAAGGAAAGCAGTTTATCTGTCCCAGTGAGCAGGGTAGACTGTCTGTTTCTTGGCACCAGGCAGATAGATGTGTGGAAATTGCTGTCATGACTTTGTAAATCTATATCTGTGCCAGAGTGAAGAGAAGCACAAAATCACTTCCAATTCTCTCGTGTGTTTACTTTGAAAAATGAGCTGACACAAGGCGAAATGATCTGAGCCTTTCCACACAGCACTGCGGCACTGCACGCAAAACTTACTAGCACAGATCAGGGGCTCCACTTTGTTGTGGGACTATTAAAATAGAAGATGTTTTACCCGGCAAGTCTCCATAAAGCAGCTTTAACAAGCTTTTGAAGGCCCAGAGTGTCAGTGACTGCCTGTGCAATTGTGTATGCAGTTCTGGATTCAGCCAAAAGCCTGCTATTAGAATGCATAAAAAAATGCAAATAACTCAGAAACCCCCCATAAAAAAAAAAAAGAATGTAAATTGCAAAAGTGTTCAGAAAAGTGCCCTGAGAGAGGTTACTTCAATTCATTTTTGATGCTACTGCATCTTCTTAGAGACAATGAGACCCCTTAAGTCGCTGCATAATAGACAATATCCAGGTTAATATATTGAGGAGTATATTTTTCTTTCTATGTCATTAACAGGGTCTTCTTCCACTACAATGGCGTAACTATAGAGGAAGCAGACCCCACGGTCAAGGGGACCCCAGACCATGAGGTCTGCTTTAAGAAATCCCCCTTTCCCAGCCACTCTTATTTACTTTACACATGTGACTGGAAGATGGGGGAAAGGGTGGGCAGGAGGTTCAGGGAGGGCCAGGTAGGTGAGCACCAGGCCCTTCTGAAGATTTTTTTTCTGCAGTGGGCTTAGGTGTGCAATTGTAACCCCACTGCTATAAGTACCATCATATGCATGCCGCTTCTAGTATATGGCTAACAATGCAGCAATATCCAATATCAAAATTACTTTTACAGTCTATAGCATAACATACAAATGCATTGTGCCTTTGAGTATTGAGCATAGTGTTATTCAGTGCATTATTTGTACCTCCGGTATGCTGTACCTGCAGACATCTGGTTCATTTTAAGGCGGAACTGGAAAAATAGTACAGAACATTAATATTCATAGGAATAATATTCTACCATTCATGCCTTGCATGAAATAGTCTACGGTGTGAAAACTTCTATATACATATCTTAGGATGTAAAGAATGTCACATGACATACATTGGGGGGGCATGGCATGAATTGTTCATATGGGATCTAAAAGTCTTTCATTGTTACAGCATCCATTTCTAAAACTAGCCAAGCCGCTGTCAAGCCTGACCCCACTGATCATAGCAGCAAAGGAAGCCATCAAAAATAGCAGCCGCTAGCAGTGACGTCCACTGGCTGTATCCCCCACAGAAGAACTTGTCAGACTCGGTAAATCCTCATCTCTTCACGCAGCAGGATCAGAGCTGATTAACTGGAGACTTCCAACGCTTGGGGATGCAGCTTGCTACAAGGCACTTGTGTCTTCTTCCTGCCCTCGGATCCCTCCTTTTTTTTCTTTTTTTATGTAGGACTGGATCTGCAAATCTTGGGGGTGTTGAAAACTGGTGCTGTAACGTCACACCCTAATTCTGTGCAGAAACGTTCCTTGGACTGACTACTTTCATAACAGACAATTCATTTTCTGGTATCTTGTTTGCTTTGTATTAAAAGAAAAAAACTTAAAGGGTACTACTGCATTTTCAAACATGCAACACTCCAGAAGGTCCGTGTAGTGCGCAAAGGCCACCGGTTTTAATTATAGTTTCAGTCTATTGTCTGTTTCAGCACAGGGTCTGTTTACATCCATTAATTTAATGAAGATCTGCATGTAAACACCACCATTCTTTAGGGTTATTAAGGTGAATTTGTTAAGAAGATTGTCCAGCCTTAAGAACAGTGCAAATAATGCAGTTGGATTGGTAGTGGGCCATTTGCTGCTGAACAAACCTGTAACATCATGTTTTGCTTTCCTGGCAGTGACAAGGTTAGCGGCCTGTATCAATGGCACAAAATCTAACGTGTATTTTTTTAATGGTAGGTTTATTGACCCTTGTCCCCACAAAGCCATCAAGATTTCTTTCTCCTGAGCTCAAATGATGGTTGCATAAATGGTATGGCCAAGGATGGGCTCTAGCTAGGTACTTATTTATTTTGCTTTTATAACGGTACACACATCTGATGTTGTCTTGTACTTAATGGGGGCTCTATGGCTTTTTCTCCAGAATATAGGAAACTGAAGCAATTTATTTCTTTAGGACCTGTATGTATGCTTATTAAGGCTTTTATTAATACGTTTTCAGCACATGCATGTGCCTTTTTTTAACCTCTTAATTTTGTTTTCTGTGGGAACATGAGTTGTGCCTTTGGCCAAGAGTGGTTAACCCACATACCTATTCCGTGGAAGGGTATTTGTGGCTTATGTGGGGTACAACCGACAACCACTTATAGTTTAAGACATGAGTTGCACTCTCAGGTTAGCTGGGGACATATGTTCATACCTCCTTAACCAAACACACCACTTATGGCTTAATTGCATTATATTCCGAATTCTCCCTGTCTACTTGATTATAATTTTTTTTTTAAACTACGTAAATATTTCAATAGAATTTGTTTCCCGTTGTTCATTAAAATAATTAGCACACATACATTGTGTTTGCTTCCTATAATGTGACCCACACAACCAAATTGCTCATCCATCTCCTTTCTTTATGCCCATCTTTCCTCTACACCACAGTCTATTATTAATGCATTATATTAATCCCTTTATTATCAAATTTAATTAATACTGACAAGTTTGAACAGTGTCTCAGAAACCATGTTCTGAGGAAAAACAACCACTCTTCCATCCATGACTGCAGCCATTGGCCCACCATTGCTTTGAAAGTAAGAAAGGATATGCACCCTATAAAATAGTGTTAGTTGAAACTTGCCAGTATACCTGTAAGATCATATTTAGCATCAACATTTTAAAATCTACTACAGTTTTATGTTTTTCAGTTCATATAAAGTTTAATCTTCCAAGAGTTTTACCCACAGAGTAACAACATGTACATATGGAAACACATCTATGAATTCCTGATAGAGGTTCATCATTTATTTTACACAAGCCCCCCCCTCCCAACAAAAATTGTACAATAATATATTATTCTATCTGGTTTCCTTTACTGAGGATCTGAACCTGCTTTGGAATCATATATTCGTGTAACACTTGCACCTCAGGTATCTCAGCAGTGCACATCAAGTCTCACTGTTGATTTTAAACCGGTGAATATTTATTAGCTAATTATATCAGCTGTACAATTTTTTTTTTATTCAAAATCAAAAAGTTATTGGAGATATACTAATAGGTTTACCTCATTATGTCTTTGGCTTAAAGTCAGCTGAAACTAAGGGTTTGCACATCTCGGGCCCCTTTAAAGAAGAATGTGAATGAAACATGTAGCCCTCTTGCTGTTACTGAGCACCACTTCCCCATCAGTTTGCACCAGGACTAGATTGGCAGCCAGTAACTATAGTTCTTCTGGTTCCTTTGGCCAAAGGTACACTATCGTCAAAGTTTTCATTTGTGCCTAAATAATAATGTGTAGAGAATTTGTTTGTTGTTGCTAGCTTGATGGGGTTCATTTCCCACTTTCTCACTTGGCAGTAGGCCATTTCTGCTTCATTATCCTAGCTTTCATTATAATAGATTGTCAGGTCGCAGAAGTTTTCTGCCTAACAGTCTTTTTCTACCACTCCAAATTGTAGATATGTTAATTATGGAACTTAAACTATGGTTGCCTGTAAAGGTTCATCCAGGTCATGATATATTTATAGCAGGGATCCCCAACCTTTTGAACCCGTGAGTAACATTCAGAAGTTAAAAGGATTTGGGGAGCAACACTGCATGAAAAATGTTCTTTGGGTGCCAAATAAGAGCTGTGATTGGCCATTTGGTAGCCCCTATGTGGATTGTCAACCTACATTGAGGCTCTGTTTGGTAGTGCACCTGGTTTTTATGCAACCAAAATTGCCTCCAAGCCTGGAATTTGAAAATAATTTCCTGCTTTGAGGCCACTGGGAGCAACATCCAAGGGGTTGGAGAGCAACATGTTGCTCACGAGCTACTGGTTGGGGATCACTGATTTATAGTAATAAGTCAATTCAGCTGGACTTTCTGTAATTTCTTTTTCCTTGAAGAATGTTCTGAACATTTTGAATTGAGAAAGCCAGTCAGATGACTAGAGAAACGTCTTCAAGGAAAAATAAAATAGAGGAAGTGTAGTTGAATTGACGTATTATTATAAATAAACCATGATTGTTTTTAAGATAACGATAGTAGCTGAAAACTTGACAGCCCCGTTTCATCTTACTTTAAAAGAAAATAAATGGGTTTCCATAAAACTGGAAATTTTTAATAATTGTATTCCAGACTCAAAATTGTGCTGCTGAGCCTCTAACTGAAATTTAGAAAGGTATTTTATAAATTCTAACTGTGAGATGTCTTAGAGTGGGATGGCAAGCAATGACCCTCTCACTGACTGTCAGCCAGTCAGTTACTCAACCCTTGGCTTTGGTACTTGATAAAAACTAAAAGTCTCAATAAAATACCTGCTAGGTGATTCCTGTTGAATGCAGTTAGAAGACCAACAAGTAGAATAGAACCCCAAAATTGGAATCATATCAAGAGCACCACCTCCACTACCTTTGAGAACACATACAATGTCACTAAATACAGTATAAGGTATATGCACATGTGTATCTATTACAAACCAATGATCTGCTGCTGCTGCTGCTGCTGCTGTCATCTTCTGGTTACCAGCTCAATATCCACTGGTGGAACCCAATCTACCTTTGTATCAGCATTGCCCTAGCAACAAAGTAGCTTTATGTGCTTGTGAAGATTCTCAATCATCCAGGTCATGGTATATCTGTAGGAATAAGGGAAATCAACAGGACTTGCTGTGTTTTTCTTGAAGACCTTTCACCAGTCATCCAACTGGCTTTCTCAATTCAGAAGTTGAATTGAGAAAGCCAGTTGACTGGTGAAAGGTCTTCAAGAAAAACAAAGCACGCCCAGTTTATGCAAAATTCATTTTATACAGATAAAAAGTCCACAAATTTGGCATAACAACCACAGAAAATATATTCCTATATATATATATATATATATATATATATATATATATATATATATATATTTCTGAAGTTCTGAAGCTGCTGCAAGTAAAGTACTACCAAGCTCCATTTGCTTGTAAATTCCTTATGTAAGAGCTCTTTTCCCTATTTATAAAAGTGCATATTCCAGATTTAAGCTAGAATTAACAAAGTTCATTTAAATCAATGGGAACAAAAAGCCACATTTTGAGAAAAGTAAAAATGTTAAGGTGGCCATACACGGATCACTAAAAGCTGACGACAGACCCAGTTGGCAGCTTATTGGCCTGTGTATGGGGCCCTCTGAAGGGCTGCTCCAATCGATATCTGACCAAAAGTTGTCCAGATGTCTATCTGGCAGGATTAAAAATCCTGTCGGATCGCAGCTGCATATGTTTGTTAATGTGGTCCTGCAAGCCGAACACCTGTTTACCTTCTTTATGATCGGATCATTGGGCCCTAGGGCTCACGATCGGATCAGCCCGTTATCGCCCGCTTCTATGTAGACATATCAGGGAGAGATCTGCTTGTTTGGCAACACTGGCAAATCAGCGAATCTCTCCATGTACGGCCACCTTAAGTTATAGGAATTTCTTACACACCAGCACTTGGTATCTTCCCCTGCTTTTTACGCTGAATTTATAAATATGGTCCATAGGTGTACATCGTCTGTTGTGCAAAGGTAGATTATTTATTTATTTTTTTCATCAATTGTTTTGAAATAAATATTTTAAAAGTAATCAATCTTGGTGGGTGGTTTGCCCTCGTACCAAAGCCTGAGGTGTTGGTGACTGTTTTGTAAGTAAACATTTGTATTTCATTGGAATTCCCATTAGCTAAGTCTGGGGCTAAACTGTGATTAAATGCTGCAGATATTTCTAACTATATCCAGAGGGATTCTCTGACTGCAGTTGGCTTAGTAACACTTGCCTGTCACTGAATGAATGCTGGCATGCCAATAATTATTGCTAGCCTTTGCCCACACTCTGGCTCTAGCTAGGAACTTTTATTGAACTCGACAATCGTATGGGGAGATCCAACAATCAAAAAACAGCAGTTTATTCGTAGCACCGACTGCTCTCTTACGCTTCCCAGGCCGAATTGGAAGAGATTTCAGAATAAGTTTTCATGAATGATGTTCAAGTTTTTTAAACATTATTATCCCTATTTTACAGTGTCCTCTAACCTGTGTGGGCTGTTCCAACTAATTATTAAGCAGCAAACATTTTTAAGTTCCAGAATTGTGGGAACTACCAAGGAGTAAATGGGCAACAGTGTTTAAAGGTGCACTGACCCTTTGACCATTTGTACTTGCCTAATTAAAAGATAACGGGCAGACTGTAGAATGATACCCCTGTAGGGCTGGTTGAGATTGATTTTTTTTGTTCCATTCTCCATCTAAAGCCCTTTAATCAGTCTACAGAATCTCTCTCACTTTAATAAATTGGCTAACCCATACCAGGGAGTTGCCTGCCATAACTGTGACCAGGTCTGAAAGGGGAGAGAATATATAATATGTTTAGTTTACACATTTCATTGGGCATGGAGCAGATGACATGGTGGTGGAGAAAAATGTGGGCCCCATCTGCTCTATCCCTACACTTACCATGTGCTATTATAGAAATCAAATGGTGTAATTCAAATAAAAAAGGTTCAGAGGTTAGTGTGCCTTTAGGCCAAGCAGTATTTCTGCGCTAGCAGCTTCTGAATCTCCAGGGGTATTCTTTTACAGGATATGATTTTTATACTTTTATGTGAATATTATGGATGGTACAAACAAACTAGGGAGAATTGTGCATTTTAGAAATCTGATTTTCACTGTCAGGTCCTCAACTCGTGCAACACGCAAAGTTTTAGTCTGCAGAGCCGTTGCTTCTGTGTATAGGCAGTCATTGTCTGTCCCGTAAGAATATAAAAGAAACAATTATTTGGGAAACTAATTCCGCAGTCACACTCATCATATTCGTTTTTGCCGATACCATTTATACAAATAAATCTTCACAGGGTACCTCTCCTACATTTATATTATTTTTACAAAACTTAGGGAAAAAAGCTGGTGTTTTTTGTTCCAAAACAAAAAAAGGAACAAAACACAAATCAAGGTAAAAATCTGGTGTGATAAATATATTTCCATTGTCTCTAAAATGTTACACATTTGCTGTACATTCCTTTTTTTAGGACGTGTTCTCTGTAAAATAAAAAAATGTGTAGTGATATCATTCTGTAACTTTTGAGGGAAACCCCCCCTTTTTTTTTTATTTCAATTAAGTTATTTATGTTGGCAATGAGCCGGGGGAAGACTTCCTGACCTCTTTTCTTTTTTTTTTTCTGTCCTTTTTTTTTAAATAAAAATTCTTGGCATTTTCTTTTTTGGGAAAATTTAAGTTAATTTAAATTGTGGTTGAAGCAATAGAAAATTGAAATATGGATTGTGCATGACTGTGTCTTGAGTGTAAAAAAAAATATTGCAGTTTGAAAATCTGGACCTGCAGTATTGTGAATAAAAGTTAGAAATACCATGGACTGTAGTTTGACTGTTCATTTCTAAGAATTCCTTGATGCTACCAGCGTGTGGGCAGCAGAAAATGCCACCTTTTTGTACTACGTTTTTAGGCATGCACCAAATTCTAGATTTGGTTGGGGATTCAGTCAAATCCAAGATCCTTCTCATTTAGGGAGATTTGTCGACTGGCGAATAATCACTGCTTCTTTGGGGGTGACTAATCTCCCTTAATTGCTTAAATTAATGTTTAGAATTTCACCATACCTTTATATCAGATTGTCTGAAGCTAGAAATCTCTAACGTAACTTCCTTCTGCATGCTTTAACCCAAACTGTCTGAAATGCAAAAAATGAATTGTGTTGGATTTGTATAAAATGTTTCTGCAGACAGAAGTCTCTTGCTCATGTGAAATCAGCCTGGGCACATGTCTGTGCTGCTAAAATCCAAGATTGCTTGGAGGCCTGTCTGTATCTGTAGAGCTCTTGTACATTCACAGTTCAACCAGGTCATCAGAGGAAATTACTGTACTTTGATGGTGATCTGTCCTGGCATGCTGGGGCGTCTGTGCAACTGGAGACTCTGCTATTATTTTGAGTCAGTGGGTGCACCAGCCAGGAGCACTTGACCCAGGAACTGGTCACACATGCTTCTGCTGTCCCAGACCTAAGGGTTGATACATATGAAACAGGTTTGTCTTAGAGCAACAAACACTTGCTAAGTTCATTAAACGAAATCAGCCTATGGCCTTTGGAAATCACAATAAAAAGGAACTAATATTTCCCACTGCAGTATTTATGTGAATTATGTAGAGGTCCAAAAAAGCCTAAGTATCACAGTCCATGATTACTAGTGGTAGGTGTGGGGTTTCTTAAAATTTATATCAAAAATCGAATAATGACGGGTCTCCAAGGTCCCCTTAGTGCAGTATTTTTTTTCAGCAACATAGATTTGTAATTACGAGGGAAATCCCTGCATACCCCTAGTTCTGCATTTGAAGTTCAGCCCCTTTCCCAAGTGCCATAAGCCAACAAACATCATCCTCATGGCATCCTTGCTTGGCAAGCATGAGACACCTGGCATGGACAATGGACAATGCAGCAGAAGTAACAAACCAGGACAAGGCCATTGGTGGCTGATAGAAAAAATTCAGTGATGCAAGTGTGCACAAACAAATTAGACCCATAATAAATATCGCTGTAGTCTGAGCAATACCTCTAACTCGTTGAAAATAACTGGCTATGTTTTTAAGCTTTTATGTATACTGTGAAAACAATACAATAGCAAATTTTACACAAAAAAAAAATTGTCACTTTATTACCAATGCCATTCTGTCCAGTATTGTCACACATTACACTTTCACACCACTGTCATACCATGCTTTTTGGGGTACTGCACCTGAAGAAAGATTGGTTTGCTGATGGTCTTACAGAAGAAAATTGCTTGAATCTCAAATTTTGCACTATTGGTTTTCTTGTGGACTGAAGAGCAAATAGCCTGCTTCTCACATTTGATCATAATGTTCAAATTGGTTCCTGGAGAAAAAGAACATAAACATTGTCAGAGGAGCCCAGCACACTCCAATCCCCATCTTCAGCCCACCTCTGCCCACTCTCTGACACATGTAAGAGATTGGCTGGGGAAGGGTTAGCTGCAAAGGAGACAGACCCCGCAGTCCAGGCCCCCCTTTTCCCACGGCCCCCCCCTGCTGGGTCTGCATCCTCTGTAGTTACACCAATGGATTCAGGAAAATGCCAGAGGGGCTGCTGTAAAATGCAATAGAAAGCAACTATTTACTGGGCCTCAATGTACCTCCATGCCAACTGCTGTGGACCAAGAATGAAAGCAATGGAATTTCAAGTACCCAGGGATCCAAACAGCCCCCCACAGCCTTAATACTATATATATATAGAAATTGTCTATAGCATCATACAGCAGCCCCTCTTACAGTTGGAAGAATTCACAGATTTCCAGTCTGGGCCTGAATGCCAGAAATAATATTACTGGGAGTGAGAGCCATTTGGGAGATTTCATGGAATGTGTTCACTGCCCTGGAAAGAAAAAGGAGGCCCATATTTATGGAGTTACAGCACTTCTAGTCATTTACAGATGAAAGTTTTCCAAAAAAAAAAAAAAAAAAAATATATATATATATATATATATATATATATATATATATGTAGGGGAGAAGAGAAAGCCTTCCCCTGTTTCTCTGTCTGTGACATCATTCCGCCTAGTTACAGACTGGAGAGTGACCTGATTGGCGGGACACCGCAGTGCATCCTGGGAAGAGAGGGTGTGCCAAACTGTGGAGCTGTGTGTGTAGGCCCTGGATTTTTTGTGTTGGCTGTGTGACAGAGTTGATCCCAGCCTGTGAAATGAAAGATTCAGCTGCAATTGTTCAAGTTGTAAGATCTGCAGGAGTGCAGAAAGAGTGTTCCTGTTCCCTGCCATGCTGCTAAAGCTTCAGAGGAGAAAAGTGCCATTGGTGGGAGTGCCACTGAAAAAGATTATACATTTTTTTTTTAGGGTACCCTCCTTCCCTACTACATTTCCTAACATATGGCACTTAAACTAAACAGTGGGCACGTGTAGGGCAATAGAACAACTATATTTTATTGGTTGAAGGTTTCCCAGGCTTGTGTAGTTTAATGTATTTAGGCTACATATACGTCCATTTTACTTAAACTTCACGCCCTATGCGCAACTTCTATACCTTTCACCTCCCTGAATGTAAATTCGCATTTTAGTGTATTAGTGGCTCCCTGGCGAAAACTCGCCTGGCGAAGTGCGGCAAAGGCGCTGCTAGCGCATTTTTGGCACTTAGTGAATTTGCCCCTAAGCTTGCTTGCAGTGCCTTTCCATGAATAGGCAGGTAGAACCGACAGAGCAACACTGGAGAGCCTTTCAAAGTGAATGTAGTTTTATTGAAGCACTACATGTTTCGGATCAAATAGGTCCTTTCTCTGGTGCAATCAAGCGAAAAAATTAATTGGTTACCCATAATCCCCCAAGTGTGGCCAAAATATATTATGCATCAAACATTTACATTTAACTTTGCAATTTCTTACAAAAAGATACTATGCTACCATCTAGCCACTAGTAACACCAGCCTTTTTTCTTGTATCCAAGTAGTGTTACAAATCAATGATAGTATATATAATAGTGGTTCTCACCAAGTCAGTAATTCAGTCCATATTTCTCAAATTCATGAAGTAGAATTTCAGCTGTAGAAAACACATGTTAATATTAGTTCATCTAATTTTTCTCAATCGGGGCAGTTTTAGGAAACATTTGTGCATATTAGTAAGATATATATATATAAAAACATTTCAGGCTCCACACCTCATTGATCCCAAGGGGTTCTACGCTATTGAGTCTGTCAATCCATTTTGCTTAGCGTTGCAATAAAAGTTTCTTTCTATCACCGCCTCGTGTGGGTCTCTCAATTTGTTCTAAAACCATCCATCTAAGGCTGGCAGCATTGTGTTTAGCTATATTACAATGTCTGCCTACAGGAGTCTGTGTTTTCCTTTCAGCAGGATCATAGCACTTATAGATCTCTTGTGTTCTCCTATGCGTATTCTTACATTACGTGAAGTTTGTCCTACATAGATCATCCTACACGGACATTTAAGTGCATATACAGCCCAATCTGTATTACATGTAACGCACTGTTTTATAGGAATCTTGCTGCCATTCAGTGGGTGTGTGATATAGTCTCCTTTAATAATAGAATTAAAATACTCACAGTTCAAGCAGGGGAATGTGTAATTTTTAGGGGTGCTGAGAAATCGGGTAGTCACCTTTTTTGTGCAAATATCAGCTTTGACTAGGTGATTAGAGATATTTCTACCTCTTTTGTATGAAAATAGTGGCCTTTCTTTAAAAAGTTTGCCAAATTTATGATCCTGCCCAAGACCGACCAATGTTTTCTGATTAATTTTTCAATTTGTCTGCTCAAAACCCCATATTCCGTTACAAATGTTATCCGTCTTTCTCTTTTTGTCACATTCTTTTCTTTCAACAGTTCCAACCTGGGTGTGGATAGTATCTCATCATCAGAGGCTATTCTCCTGACCCGTAACAACTGTCCTTTAGGGATCCCTTTTAGTGATGGGCGAATCTCCCGAGATTCGCTTCGCCGAAAAATTTGCGAATTTCCAGCGAAATTCGTGAATTGGCGAAAAATGCGCGAAACTAGTCGCGGGACCTTTTTGACGTGCGCCACGTCAACTTTGGCTCATCGCGTCATTTCTGACATGCGTCGTTTCCGGCGCACGTTGCATTGTTTTTGGTGCGTCGCGTCTTTTTTGGCACGCGTCGCGCTAAGCGAAATTTCACTGGCGATTCGCGAATTTATTCGCCTGCAGCGAATCGCGGGAATTCGCCAGGAATTCATCCCTGGCGAATAAATTCGCCCATCACTAATCCCTTTTATGGTATTTGGTGCATGGAAGAATCAGGCCACAGGAGGTTATTTCTTTCCAGTGGCTTACTGTAAAGTTGTTAACTTTCCTTTTGAGTTATTGATTTTAACATCCAAATAATGGATGCTGCTTTTGCTGTATTCTGCAGTAAATTTGATGGTGAGGTGTTGTTCATTAAGATATTTAAAAAAAAAAACTCAAAAGGTTAGTTTCAGTGGATTTCCAAATGATGAATATGTCATCCACATATCTGTAATAACATGCAATGTTGGTGTTGACAGTTTCATTTTCTGGAATTAATCTTTTTTCAAGTCTGCACATAAAGATATTAGCATAGACAGGAGCTAGATTACAGCCCATTGCTGTCCCCTGTGTTTGTATATAGTATTTGTCATCAAATCTAAAGTAGTTTTTTTTGAGGACCAGGGCCATCAAGTCAAGTAAGAAATAAACCTTCTGGTGTGTAATTTGCTCTGATAGCCAATGTATTGCATACCCTCATCATTGGTGATTGAGGTGTATAGTGACTGCATATCAATGCTGCACAAAATCCATTCAGAGTCTATAGTGTTGATATTTTGTAGTTTATTCAAAAAATCTGTTGTGTCTTTTCGGTATTGGGGAATTTTTTTCAACTATGTTTTGTAGAAAAATATCAACATATTGGGATAGTGGTTGGAGTATGGATACCAACCCAGATACTATAGGGCACCCTGGTGGTTTATCAACCTTCTTATGTACTTTGGGGAGTATGTAAAGTATAGGTGTCCATGGGTGTGTTGTGATGAGAAAATGTTTTGTTTGTTCATTTATCAGCCCAGCTTCTAGTGCTCCCAACACTTTTTTTAATTCCCATGTTGGGTCATGGTCTATTTGCATATAATGGCCAGGGGTAGTAAATAGTCTCATGGCTTCATTAACATAGTCAGTTTTGTTTAAAACAACAATGCTTCCCCCTTTAATGCTGAGATAGTTATTAAAAAAGCTGACTCCCTTTCAAGTTTACTTATATTAGACTTTGCCGTAAATTGTTTCTGTTTATGCCATAGAGGGCTAATGTCACGGTCGGCACCCGATACCAGAACAAATGCCAAGCACCCTGGTCTTGGCTCGTGCTTCACCAGTAGTGTGACCGCCTTTGGCTTCGGGAGGAGCCCTCAGCTACTCAGATGCCACCTGGACTTAAACGAGAAGTGCAGGGCAGGAGTTCTGGCCATCAATGGGGCACGACTGTATAGGAATCTTTAAAGGACGAGGGTCACGGAACAAACTGGATTAGGCAGATTTGTGGTCAAACAGGCTGGGTCGAGGCAGGCTGATAGCAAGGATCGTCAGGCAGGCAAGGGTCAAACCAGGTAATCAATCAGATGAGGATGAGACAGAAACAGTAATCAGATAACAGGCACGGGTCAGGATTCAGATATCAGAGTAGTCAAAAGCCAGGCAGGGTCAAAGCACAGGAATCAGGAACAGATTAATCAAGCAGGATACAAGACAATAGCACCAGGTAGAACCTATCAGGGGCAAAAAGCAATTCCAACAACCCCTTTAAATATCCCTTTCGCGCCACTGTGCGCCAGGGCCGGGCCAGACCTGATGGGTGCACCAGGCAACCCACCCGATGCCATCGCCCCCGCTGTGCCAGTACGCAAGAGCACGCATGCACGCTTACGTGAGGGCGCGCATGCGCACCTTTAAGCGCACACGCGTAGCACGACACGTCACCGGATTCTGAAGCCTGGACTGGGGGTAGGCAGCAGTAAAAGGTACGTGCCTGGCGCCCCCCAAACTTTGCACCCTAGGCACGTGCCTACTCTGCCTACCCCTAGTTCCGGCCCACTAAGAAGAGGATGCCCACAAAGAACAGTGCGGCGGGCGTCCCCGCCGCACCACCACTAGACCACCAGGGTGAGTCTTCGTGACAGCTAATCTCAAAAACATCCAAATTCAGTGAGGATATGTCAGGTACAGTATGTAATCACTTTTCATCTTAAAGGATTCACGTTTATGAGGGGGGGTCCTTGGTGGAATCAGTGTCCTTATTCATGAAACACATTTTCAATTTCAAGCGTCATTTGTAAAAGTAAATTTTCCAAATGAAAAAGTCATTACCTTGTGTGGGTATAAAGCCCAGCCCTTGGTTTAATACAGCGCATTCCGCTGAAGTTAGTTATGATCCGATAAATTAATTACCAGATCATTTACCTCGTTTAATAGGGCTGGAAGAACTGCCTCTGTGCTCGTCTGTGTTGGGATTTCCTCTGCGGGTTTCCCCTTTCGATCGGTTCCTCGAATGGACCTCTTGCGCCCCTTTTCCGCTCCTGTTCTCTCTGCTCGTACCTCCTTCCTGCTCCTAAAAAAAAGGAATCTGTGTTCCACTAGAGCTGTTAGCGCCTCTTTCCTATCCTGAGCTGTGGTGCTCGTCTGTGTCACTCTCGATGTTGTGCGTAGGCGGAGTCCTGCTTGGGTAGCATGTTTGGGGAGCGCTGGGATCCTGGCGGTGTCTTGGCAGTCCAAAATTCTCGAAGCGTGGCCGACTGTAAGGACCATCGCATCAAGGTTGGCTTTGCTCCAGATTCCCTCCCATTTTGTAATAAAGTCATTGTTGTTAATGCAACCAAGGGGAGCAAAGTTTGCTCTTAAGCCACGTGGGATTCTTTTTGTCTTGATATACTCAACAAGTGTTGAGCTGTAGTATCTGGGATGGAATCCATACTCCAACCACTATCTAAATATGTTGATACTTTTCTACAAAACATAGTTGAAAACAATCCCTAATGCCTAAAAGACACAACAGATTTTTTGAATACACTACACAATATCAACACTGTAGACTCTGACTGGATATTGTGCAGCATTGATGTGTAATCACTATACTCCTCAATCCCCAATGATGAGGGTATGCAATACATGGAAGAAATGTTCCTATCAGAGCCAATTACACACCAGAAGGTTTATTTATTACTTGACTTGATGACCTTGGTCCTCAAAAAAAAAAAAAAACTACTTTAGATTTGATGACAAATACTATATACAAACACAAGGTAGGTAATCTAGCTCCTACCTATGCTAATATCTTTATGTGCAAAACTTGAAAAAAGATGAATTCTAGAAAATGAAACTGTCAACACCAACATTGCATGTTATTACAGATATGTGGATATCTTTAATAACATATACGTAGAACCAACAGAGCAGCACAGCCATCTGGGCAGAATACTTGTGAACCATGTCCATGTGTAGGAAAATTTACCTTAGCACAATAACAATTAAGGATGGACACACTGCACTATCCAGCTACAAGATTTTTTACAAGATTTTTGCTTTTTCAAGCTATGTAGTAAAATAGATTTTTGTTCTAGCAGGTAGTAAATCAATGTATAATGGTCTTCTGGTGAGAGACAGGCTTCTAGGCTGCTTTAGTAATGCAAATGGCACAATCCTTCCTATTCGCAGATCTGTTCCTGCTGAGCACCAGTAAATTGAAAGCACGGCAGGAGCAGGGAATAGTTTCTTCAATAAGAAAACCTCCTGCTTGGCATTTCCTCTTTGCTGTGTTTTAAATAAATGTTGAAGTTTCAGAATATTTATTTGGCTTCCGTAATAAAGGACAAAAACAACCCATAGTGTCCTACAGCTATTATGTAGCATAGAATTCCTGGGAGAAAGAATATTTATATAAAATATATGCTATTAGTGGCTTAATAATTAGAGCATACTGATTGTCTTTGCCAGACAGTCCAAGTAGTTCTTATGGGTAGAGTCTCCAAGGCTGATCGATTCCATTTATTAAGAGATCATAGGTGAGTTGTAACCAAATGTTTTGCCTGGGATTTATATACTCAATTTTCCATGCCCACCCACTTTTTATTTCCTTGAGGTAGGTGCCCATCAGCCACTTGATCTAATATTGTAGCTTTGTAATAAGTCTGTAAATTAGGGCAAGCCCAGCTCATTCTCCTTTTGCTCCTATACATAATATCTTTATATAATCTGGGTTTCTTCAATCCCTAGACACTACAATAGATGGAAAAAAGAATAATGTTGTGGTGTTGGTAGGACCAGAAATTTGTACAATATTTTAGTAAGTGTTAACATTTTTATGGCATTTATTCGTCCCAACCAAGATATATAAGTGGCACGCCATGATTGTAGTTTATGTGTGTCTTTCAGTATTACTGCACAGTTCTGTTGATACAATTGTGGGGAATCCACTGTTATTTGAACTCCTACATATGCGATTGATGTTTCTTTCCAGTCCAAATTATACATTTCTTTTAAACCTTGCAGTTCAGTAGGAAGCAAATGTACTGGCATAGATTGAGTTTTAGTAATATTAAGTTTATATGAGTATGGGAGGAATTCAGAGCATCCAAAAGCATGATGGGATTTCTGTTTCTCGAACTGCTTAGGGTAGCATGTCCCAGTTTTGCCCCTGGATGCAACTATAAGGCTCTAGACCAGGGAACCCCAACCTTTTGAACCTGTGAGCAACATTCTGAAGAAAAGGGAGTTGGGGAGCAACACAAGCATGAAAAAAGCATTTGTGTTGCCAAATAAGTGCTGTGATTGGCCATTTGGTAGCCCTTATGTATATTGTCAACCTACTTTGAGACTCTGTTTGGCAGTGCACCTGGCTTTTATACAGCCAAAACTTGCCTCCAAGCCTGGAATTCAAAAATAAGCACCTGCTTTGAGGCCACTGGGAGCAACATCCAAGGGGTTGGAGAGCAACATGTTGCTCATAAGCTACTGTTTGGAAATCACTGCTCTGGACCTTTAAGGCAATGGAAAGAATTTTTCCTGTTTAAACCATGTACACAACAGAGTGCCATCCCTGTCCCTGCAAACTATTAATTGCGCAGATTTCCATTTGAATTTCCAGTTAAGCGCTACTATATATGCAGTCCAGCACACAAACAGAAAATCAATTCTGAGATGAGATATTGAATCTCCTGGAGGATGTGATTTTGTGTGATCAGCTGTAGGCTATATTTATAGATCCTCTCTAAAGGTGTTACTGGCTGGACAGCAGACTATTTATTATGTTGTGATTGCATATTGACCTTAGTTCTAAGTAAGTTGATGCAGGTCAACATCCAGTACCTTTATCTGCCACTGGGAGCTAACAACACAAGATATTTCCAGCTTGGCAGGGACAAAGAGTTGGGCAATGACATTGTTATGTGTTTGCACACACTACTATGTGTTCAATTAATAAATACAGATGCTTAATAACTCTAGCTACCAACATAATAACAAGGAATTGCTAGGCAGATGTACAGAGGGCAAGCAGAATAGTCAAAACCCAAAGTTCTGAAAAATAATTTTACCATCCTCTACACCCTCTGCATTGTAGAGGGGAGAATATATTTCAAAGTGTGAATTCCATTCTATATCCTTCAACCCTCATAGGCAACAGTTTCCAATATCCTAGAAAAGATCAGTATCATTGTTAGGATTCCATGCTAATCTCTGAAGAACACTAAAATGTGTAAGTATTTACTTTATTCATGAATAAAATTCAATCATCCTGGACATACACAGCACATCAATGTATATTGTAAGATACTCTTTAAACTTAAACGTCTTGAGGACATTTTATTTGGTCTGGTGACTGTGGGTCACTAACCACTCAAAAAATGAAGTCTTGTCTTTCACCATCACTTCTACTGCTAAACATACACTGAGCTTAAGACAGTTCTAAGAGCTGTTACTGACACCTAGCTCTACAGTCTACTGATCAATTGATCTAGAAAAACACTCTCTCTGCCTCTGTAGTCTCTGATTAGCAAATGAGTTATTGGCCGGTTAGTTGGAACAATAAGTCAATTTTGTGCAATGCGTTTCTTCACTATGCTCCTTTCCATTCCTTCTTGCCCCAAGGATTCCTCATTGTAGTCATAAACAGTGTGTTAGATTTGCCAAAGCACAGGTTCTTCTGCCCCACAGGCATCTTCTTGATCACAGACACAGAGTACATGTGACCTTTCACTAGGCCATAAGAAGTCACTGCCTCTGTGTCATTGTTGGAAACAGGCTTACGAATGAAAGCACAGAGATGTACCGTACATAAGTCGTATCACACAGCATATTCCTAGGAAACCAGTAGGTGTCATCATCATCTAGTCTAAATCTGCATTCCAGCTTTGTTTAAAAATGTTTGAGTCAGGGACAAAAATAATATGTTCCAGAGAGGGACCTCATTTAAGAACACAAGAATTGATATTCTATTAGATGTCACTACCAATGCTTTATCCTAAAACTAACAATAAAGTATAAATCAGTATAAGGTTATCATGGTATTACAAGGTAGATGAAATGGCAAGTTTCACATTGTAGATTCCAGGCACAATACATTTGCATGTACATATCTAAAGATGGGGAATGTAAAAAGGAAAGAACTACAGGTGAAAACAATGATATCTCAGTAAAAGGACTTAGTTAAAATGGAAAGGCCAAATATTGGTAACAGAATTCACTGTGACTTATTAGATATATTGCAGTCATGGACCGTCAGTCATGATGGCTCCTCAACACTCAACAACCATGGGTTCCTCTATTCATCTAAGGAAGGATCTGAAAAGGAGGCTAAAGCTGGCCATAGTCGTAACAATTACGATCTTTCTCGGAAAAGATCTTTCCAAGAAAGATCGTTCGTTTCAACACACACGTGTCGAGCTGAATCGTCAAATATACAGGTAGAAACAATAGAATTCTACTTGTATCTGACGATTCAGCACTAACAATGGGCGATGTTCAGGGTGCTTTCAAAGGCATCCGATCAAAATTTTCCATCCACCCCGATCAACCAGCCGACCGATATCTTAATCTTCTGATGATATTAAGATATCATTTCCCACCATACACGCACCGAATATCGTATGAAAATTTGTTTCGTACGATATTATCTGTGCGTCCATGGCCACCTTTACTGATGCATGCAAAGCAGAAGACTATTAAAAAAAAAAACGAAATTTGGAATAACTTCCTCTATCTATAATATCATCAAGAAATCACAGTCAAAGTCACTGTGGTAGTGATAACAAGAGCCATGGTCGTATACAGGCAGCCAAGGGCCTGTGCCTAGGGCAGGTCTGGACTGGGAGTCAAAATACGCCCTGTTATTTCAAGTTCACAGAGGCCCCCACCAGCCCAATAAATAGTGACTGTCTATGGTATCTTACAGCAACCCTTCTGGCATTTGTGAGAACCCACAGATTGCCAGTCCGGGCCTGGCCTAGGGCAGCAGCTTTGGGGGGGAGGGGGGGGGTCTTAGGTAACTATATAGTAAAAAAAAGAGAACAAAAGTCCCCTTGGTCTCCCGCCAGATACATGAACTTCAATGCTGTGATTGGTACATGCACAAGACAGCATGACCTTCCACTCTGATCACCGGGAAGTGGGTTGAAGTTCAATGCTTAGGGCAGCACTGGACCTAAATACAGCAGTGGCAAGGCCTGGAAAACCAAGACAACTTGCTGAAAGAACTGATCATATCATGGTCAGAAAGCCAAAGGCAAACCCTCATATAACTGCAAAGATGGTATGTGAAAGAATCTAGACAAGTGGACTGATTAAGTAAACATTCAACTCTTTGGGCACAATCACAAATGTTAGTTTGGAGAAAATAAGGCACAGCCTTAAATGAAAAAAACAAAAAAACAAAAACATGTGGAGGATTATTTATTGAAGGCCAAATTTTAGTGGGGTTGGAGGTATTGGAAACCTTGACTAACCATACATTCTAAAACTAAGATTGCTATTGAATTTATTAAAGGTTTATAAGATTATAAGAAGTATGAAAAAATTTGGAATACCTCTAAAACCTCAAAAAATTTGAGCTTTTTGGACAATTCAAAGTGAAACAAAATCCAAAAACCTCTAATATTGATTGGATTATAAATGTTCCAATAGGCGCAAATCTAGACCCAGCAAAAATCTCTCTATCTAAATGGACAACATTAACACCACAAATACCCATCACTGATATTCTAAAATCCCACATGTGTATAATAAAACTACTACCAACCAGCAGATATCAAGAAATGGCTCTCCAAATCCTCCATAACTCACTTAACACCTGAAAGACGTTTTAAAATGGGAACCCTCCCCTCAGACAGGTGCACTAGATGCTTGGCCCCTAAGGCAAACCTTGTACATATGATCTGGGCATGCACGAAAATACAATCATTTTGGTTGGAAGTAACCTCTTATTGGATGCAAATAATGAATAAACCAATACAACTAACTATAGCCTGGGCATTATTTAGCACAGTAACACCCAAGTCAAACTTTAATAAAGGGGAAAAACATGTGGCGGTAAGATTGGCAGCAGCATCTCGAAAGGCTATACTTCACCATTGGCTTGCATCAGAAGCCCCATCAATAACTCTTACCAAACAAAAATTACACCATATGTTTCCTATGGATTGTCTAAAAACCACAACGAAAAAAGAACAAGTCAAAAAAAAAAATTCTATCTGGACTACATATATCAATAGCCTCCCACACCCGCTTAGATATCTAACTACCCATATCCAAAACACAACATGGTATGATACAGAAATCTTAAGGGGTAACCCATTACTTCAAGAAACAAACCAGTATATTCTAGAAACTCTCCAAAGGACCCGGAACGACAATAAGATTCCCCCCCCCCCAGGAGTCACCGCACTAACAGGCTTTTGTCATCTTACTTAAGATAGGAAATTTGACCTGTGCAGATTTAAACAAACTCGGAACCTATTTTGGTATTGTATGATATTGTATTGACTATTTAGTTTATTACTTTTATTTTCCTTCTTATTCTCTCTTTCTTTCTTTTGATTTAATACATGTAACCTATGTCACATATACGAACCTTAATAGACATGTAAAATGCTTAAGAATATGTTATACATGTTATGAAAACTTAATAAAAACAATTTAGAAAAAAAAAAAAAAGGTCCAATAGGATCAGCGCAGCTCCCATTGACTTCTATAGGCCCTCAACAACTTCTACTAGGTTGGAGGTTTTGCATTAGAGGTTTTCATGGTTTTTACACTTAATAAATATAGAATTTTTAGATATTTTCAGAAATATAGGAAAACCACAAATTTGTTGAGATTCATGTAAAAAAACTAAATTCCATTGTGCGTGTTAATGGGCCCCACAGACTAGATAGAAATGGCCCTGTGATAGTATGAACAAATCTGCATAGAATATATCTTTAATTTGCCTCCCACTGGCGCACTGGCGGGTGTTAAAAAAAAAATACTACTAAAATAGTATTGATACCCCCAACTGGAATGTGCGCTCTTTTAGCCCACACCTTGGGTTGGGGATAATATTGTTTGACAACAGGTGTCCTTTAGGGGAATTAATGAACACATCTTCAGATCTATCAAGAGAGTTCTGCTGAAAAGGTGCATAAGATTTGTATGCAGTGGTTTGCAGTTGCCGAAAAAAGATACAAAATTTAAGTACGCCGTTATTTACGTAGTGGCCCCTAAGAATCTGTTGCAGTTATCTTAATCTAAAGAGCCTTTCTGAGAGCCAGACAGGAGCAGGCAGCCACAAACTAGCCAAGCCCAGATTTGTGGAGAGGCAACCAAGACCCGGGCCTATCGCGGCAGGATTTTAGGGGGTGGCATGTTGCCCAACCACACCCACATTGGTTCAGACATTTAGATTTCCTGTGTGTCAATTCACATTGCTCTGTCCTAATGATGAAAATCTGAGCAAATAAAAGGAGGGGAAAGGGGCGACAAAAGTCAGTTGGCCTAGGGGCGCCTGCTAGGTAAATCCGGCCCTGAAACTAGCAGTTCCCCAGCGGTCCTGGTTTAGGTTGTGGGAGCTGATTCCATCCACAAACTGGTGGGGGTCCTCACAAAGCTCCTTCATTGGGAAAAAAATAGTAGTCATAAGTAAGTTCTCCAAGTTCATAGATAAGGAATACAGGTAAATTGTCCCTGAAGTTCTACTATAGCAGTCATTAAAGGACAAGGAAAGTGTGAAATAGAATAATGCTAGAAATGCTGTATTTTGTATACTAAACATAAACATGAACTTACTTCACCACAAGCCTAATCAAACAAATGATTTATGCTTTCAAAGTTTGCCACAGGGGGCTGTCATCTTGTAACTTTGTTATACATCTTTGCAAGACCAAGACTGTGCACATGCTCAGTGTGATCTGGGCAGTTTAGGGATCATCATAAATTATCAAAACAGCACAAGTCAAATAATATCTGCCAGAAGCTGATACAAGACTGATTAATAATCAGAATATACAGACTGCACTGGGTCCTGTGTTGTCCTGTAATCTAATGTGGATTTTATAGTTTTTGTATTGTTTAATACAAACTTTCTCCAACTCTGCAGAACCAGTGGCTGCAGCAAAATAATCCTCCAAATAGAATCCCTGTTTATCTGTTTAAATCTGGCTTCATGATCTTTGTCCCTGTAGCTGGAGTTGTAAACATTAAAGGGGATGTAAAGGCAAAAATAAAATCCAATGCAAATCTCTACACAGTCTCTGACTGTTCTACAGGGAAACAAAGCTGATTGAGTTCAGCATGGCTGGGAAGTAAGGAGGGGGCTCCCGCTGCTCTTAATAAGTATGATTGTTTCCCTGCACTGCATTTAGGGACTGTCTGACAATTCCTATAAACAGCAGTAAATAAATGGCGAATTTCACTGAATACAGTCAGGTTTCGTATAAAAAAAAGTTACACATTTTTAATTAAAGTATATTGGCAATAGATTTCTGTTTCATTAAAGAAAGTAAAAATAGGATTTAAATTTTTTGTATATTATTTGCCCATCAGTATGCATAAAGCTTGCACTCTCACATACTGAAGCCCAAACCGATCAAGGTCATTTGAAAATTACACAGTTATCACCCCTATAAATAGGAGAACAGAGGCGAGTCATAAATAAACAACAGCTGCTTGCCAGGAATTGCTCACTCAATTATATGCGTCTAGTGGCTATATACATTGATACATTATCCTCCAGGAGACCCTGGTCTTGCTTCAACAAAGATGAAGAGTTTCCTTTCAACACATCACTCGGGAGAAAATACAAACATGCAATTAGTGTGCTTCATACATTTGTGTCCAACAAAAGCGTAATATACTGTAAGTACAGGATCTGTTATCCAGAATGCTCGGGATCTGGGTTTTTTTTTTTTGGATAACCGGTCTTTCTGTAATTTGGATCTTCATACCTTAAGTCTACTAGAATATCATGTAAACATTAAATAAACCCAATAGGCTGGTTTTGCTTCCATTGAGGACAAGGGTGTTCCTGAGGCAGCAGCCCCGATGCCGCCCCCCCTCCTGCTAGAGTCCTGCGTGGGTCCATTTTTTGGGACCCGTACCCGACCTGTACCCGCTATCCGCAACCCGGACCCGCTACCCGCATTCTTACCCGCTTGGACCCGCAACCTGACCCGTACCCGCAACCCAAGATCCGCAACCCGGACCCGCGACCCGCTGACCATCAAGAATCAGGAAGTGCTGTCATTGTAAACCGGAAGTGACATCACCGGAAGTAGCCGTGATCAGAAAAAAAGGAGTTAAACAGGAAGTGCTGTCGATGTAAACCGGATGTGACATCATCAGAAGTAGAAATGCTGAGAAAAAGGAGTAAAGATCGCTATAGCGAGGATCCGCGACCCGACCCTCAACCCGCCAACCTGAAGAACCACCGGCCCGTTTCTATACCCGCACCCAGAAATTCTAAGAGCAACCCGCAGGGTCCCGCGAGATTTTGCGGGTTGCCACCTGTCCGGTTTTGAACCGGACAGCCCGGTATTTTGAAGGGCTGCCCGGTTCAATGCTTCCTGCCCGGTTTTCCATATAAGGAAAACCGGGCGGGATTAGCTTGATTGACGCCGTGATCGGCCAATCGGGGCATCATAGCTCCGCCCCGTGATGTCACGGGACCGCCCACTGACGTCGCGGGACCGCCCCGTGACGTCATGGGACCACCCCCCTGTCCGGCTTGAGCCACAGGGAAAGGTGGCAACCCTATGCAGGACTCTACCTCCTGCTTCTAACTTATAGCGTCGGAGAGGGTGGAGGAGGGGCTGCATCACTAGTGCAGCGAGTGCTAGTGCTCTCGCAGCACTAGAAGAGCCGAATTTCAGTTTTAAAAAACGGAAATTCGGCTCTTAAAGTTACCAGAGGTAAGGCAAGGGTCTCACCTTGCCTGATGGCTGGAGTGGCTGTGATTGAGGATTAATATCTTAGTTTGGATCAAGTACAGGGTACTGTTTTTTAATTTTACAGAGAAAAAGGGAATATTTTTTTAAATTTTGGATTATTTAGGTAAAATGTAGCCTATGGGCCTTTCCGTAATTTGGAACTTTCTGGATACTGGGTTTCCGGATAATAGGCCCCATACCTGTACTATAAATAGGAATTGTGCTGGAAATGTTACAGAATTTTGCATTGATCTTCATTCAGCACAATGGAATTCTGGAAAAAGATATTGAGATGTAGGAATAAAAAATATTTGTTCACGTTTGGCATGTTTTAACTTACCCCCTGTATTGCACTCGGGCAGGGACTGATGTGAATCGTATAATCTCTACAGTATATGTTGGTGCTATATAAATAAAAAATAATGACTACATGGCTGAACATGATTTCGGTTGCAGGGCCCTACATCAGTTTTAAAGGCAACCCCAAAGCTTTTGATAGGGGATAATAACATGCATAACATTCTAGTAATCAACAGCTGTTAAAGAGGTGGTTCCCCTTTCAGTTAACCATTATTATGTCATAGAATGCCCTATAAAGTTAAAAAATGTTTCATATTTATTTTTTTTATATACTTTAAAAATTGTTTGCCTTTCCCTTTTACCTCTTTCCAGTTTTCAAATATGGCCACAGACCCCAGCAGCCAAACACCATTGCTCTGTGAGGCCGCAATTCATTGTTACTGTTACATTTCATTACTTACAGCATTACTTTATTACTTTTTATTACTTTCTTTGTAGACTCTCTACTATAGTAGTCCCATCTCTCGTTCAAGCCACTGCCTGCCTGCTAGGGTAAATAGGACCCTAGCAACCAGATACCTGCTAAAATAACAAATGGTTAGCTTCTGAAGAAAAACTGAAAACTGAAAAACCATTAGGAAAACGAAGACCAATTGCAAATTGTAATATAAATGTTTACATCATATTAAAGGTTTATTCAAAGAGAAACTACCACTATAATCTGCTTTGTTGATATGGGTTATGTTGTGTTTGGTAGCCGAAGATTACTAGTGCATATATTGCATTAAAGGGATTGTTCTAAACCCTTTTTTCTGTTCAGTTGTTTTCAAATTGTTCCCCAGAAATAAAGACTTTTTTCAATTACTTTCCATTATTTATCTACTGTTTTTCTGGTGTTTGAGTCTGGAAGCTCAGTAATTCAGGTGCAGACTCTAAACTGATACAATTTTGCAACATTCAATTGATACATTTCCCAGCAACATCAACGAACGAGCGGATCTCTCCCCGATATGCCTACATTGAAGTGGGCATATCGGCCTGTGTATGGGGGCCTTAAGGCACAGTTTCTTATAAACTGCAGCTGTTCGTGTTTAACAGCTCTTGTAAAGAGGACAATGAGATGGATCAGTGATTCTTTTTTGCACAACTAGGGTATTTTGTATTGTGGTATTACACATCAATGTAGAGGCACAGTAACTGGAAACCACTGTGTTTTTAATTCACAATGCAGTATTTTTTTCCCCAGAATTCCGTCTAAACTGAGAGTTGCACCCAGGCCCGGACTGGCAATCTGTGGGTTCTGGCAAATGCCAGAGGGGCTGCTATAAGGTCCCATAGAAAGTCAGTATTTAGTGGGCTGGTGGGGTTGTTTGGGCCTCTGTGTACCTGAAATGTACGGTTCTGGTTGCACCCAATGCATCATAACCATTGTTGGCAAATAAAATAAATTGAAAATATCTTCAGCAAGGCAATTGTGTTCAGCATTAAACCAGCATTAGTGTGCGCTTTTGTTGGCATCTTTCTGCTTTACCCATTGAAACCCTGCTGCCAAATTCAGGGTGGTCCCAGCTGCACGGTTCACTAGCATTAATAGGCCCATTTGGTACGATTCAGCAGAAGAGGCAGGACAGAATTCCATTGATTTTTGTAAGGTAGAGACTGAACATTTTCTTGGGGCGATTATCTCCTCAAGAAGCCTCTGAAATCTGGTGAAAACCTAGACGTAAAAGAGTTTTAGCAAAGCATAATAAAGAAGACTTGTAGATATAGAGATTTCTCTTGGGACACAAAAAGACAGGAAATTATTTACTGTAACAATATAATAAGATCAAGCATTTCCGTAAGACGTGAAATAAACTGAGCTCGTAATCAAATTATGATAAATGATGCTTATTTATGACTAATATATCCTGCTCAGAGGATAAAGACCTTACACTAAACTAATTCAATGAATCAAGAGAGCCAGAACGCTCTATTTAATTGGCAGCCTAATTTGGCCCATTGTTTCAGAAATTTGATTTTACTTTCAGACTTTCAGGCTGTCTGCAAGTTTGGGTATATGGCTCTGAACTATTAGGCTGTATCTGTGCTATAAACCAGCGGTTCTGGATGCATAGTTGGCCACAGGGACATAAAGGAGTGATTTACATGTCTCCGCCCATGATGCATTATGGGAGAATAAAACTCTCATTTTTGATATCTAGGCAGTGCTATATGTATGGCATGAGACAAGTAAATACCTTCTGATTTCAGAAGGCTTCACTTTGCATACTTTCAGACTTTAGAATTGACATTGGTTGCTGCTACTATCTGCTGCTATCTGTGGGATACAGAGGGGGGCTGTTTGCACAGTGCATATTTTTCCGCAAATGAAAGCATTGCCCATGTTGCCCTGAACACTGAAATATTCCACTGCTGCGCCCCTCTTTCCTTTTTTTGCATTGTAAGAAAACATTCTCAAATGGCTTGCAAGCATGCAATAAACTGCAATGTTCAACTCAGTGAAGCCTGGGCCAGTAAAAAAAGATTTTTAATGATACTTGTAGTTGCAGTTACTTATTTACTGATTATAATATTATTACATTTGCTTGTCTACCTTTCAGTGCTGTCTGTACCTCTGTTGCCCTGAATCCTGTATGCAGTTACAGATATGTAAGCACCCCTTTTTTTGTGGCTTGTGGCCTTTACCTTCTGGCCTGGCTCTGTAGTCATATCAGTGCTGCAAACTCCATTCATCAAGCTGTGCTGGTTTCAAATAATCAATCAGTGAAATATGATACATACTTTCAGAACTGTTTGAAAGTAGTGTTTTTTAGCTGCCCAATAATTACTTTATTATAGGGAATCCACTATTTTGGATTCGGCCGAACCCCCGAATCCTTCCTCAAAGATTCGGCCAAATATCAAACCGAATCCAAACCCTAATTTGCATATGCATTTCCCCTTATGGGTGGGAAGGGGAAAAATGTTTACTTCCTTGTTTTGTGCCAAAAAGTCACGTGATTTCCCTCCCTGGCCCTAATTTTCATATGCAAATTAGGATTCGGATTCAGTTCGGAAAGGCAGAAGGATTCAGCCAAATCCGAATCCTGCTGAAAAAGGCTGAATCCTGCTCAAATCCTGAACCGAATCCTGGATTCGGTGCATCCCTACTTTATTATTACCATAAATTTTAGCAAAACTTGCATTAATATATTCCCTCAATCACCCAATATCAAACTGTTTAAACCATGAAAAATTGCTGGTAAAGGGCTACTTTTACTAATCACATTTTTTTTACTCAAATTAATTCTTGTTTACTTTGAAAAAGAATTAATATGAGTCACTTCACATAATTCCATTGTTGTAGTCATTGAGAATCTGTATCAAAAGGAACCGAAGAATGTTACCTAAGATAGCGTCACTAACTTACCATATTACTATATATTCTGCACTGCAAGCAGAGCAGGCACACTTTTTGTAAGTATAGTAAGCTACTACAGCAATGTGATTCAAATTATATTTTTTAAGAAGCCACTTAAAACAAAGACTGCTGCACACATGTGGTATAGCTTTAGCTTTGCCAAGCAGAATCCATCTTCCAGTAGTGTTCTGAATGGACATGGTGGTTTGACTGTACCCATACTGTCTTATAATATAATAGAAGCAACATCTTTTACTGGTTCTTGGAAATCATGAACTACCTGGAATGAAAATAATGCCTTTTCAATCAGGCTGTGAGCCTTGTCAGGTTGTTTAGCTCTAAACCCAAGGGCCACACATCATTTAAACATCTGTAATGCTGAAATAAACAAAGAAGATGTGGGAACATTTTACATCAGAAGTCATCTTAATATTGTGATCTTAATTGCAGTATAAAATGAGATATTTAGCTAAATATTATAAGAATGGGGTTGTGCTGCATTTCATGACATCAAAATATGTTGGCCAAACGAGTCTGTGTTTGATTGGTCACTCTAAACATTTAAATGAGAAAGGATCAATCAAAAACATGTATCCTATAGCCAATCCAAGTTAGGACTGTGGACCAATCAGAGACATGTTTAGAGTGACCACAAATTGATGTTGTTAGCCTATGACTAAGTGCCCCTAAACGTGTAAGGCTTTGTGATGTTTTTTGCTAAATAAATACTTTTTAACAACATCAAACTCAAGGAGTGTGGTCTGGTATGTTCTAGTCCTTTATTATCTTTTTTTTGTAATTTTTGCCTATCTGGGCTGAAGGTCTGTGGCTCGAGCACCTGCCCCCCCCCCCCATTTTTTCTGGTTAAGTCAATCCCTTCAGCTCATTGTACTCGACATTGAATGCTTTTTTAGTCCATTGTATCAAGATGGTTTTTACTTTGGATCTAAAGCTGGCCATAGATGCAAAGATTTGCTCGTTTGGCGACATCTTTCCCCGATATGCCACTAACTGGCAGGGCTATATCGGGGTAATCCGGACGTTGGGCCCTATGGCCGAATGATCGGATTACAGCGAGTGTAATGGACTTCCGACTGGTCGGTCGGAAGAAAATCCAATCTTCCCTATCAATATCATGTCCAGATATCGATCGGGAAGACCCATCGGAAGCCACCATACACGGGCAGATAAGCTGTAAAATCGATCTAAACGACCGATATCGGCAGCTTTATCTGCCCGTGTATGGCCAGCATAAGGTGAGAATGTAAATTAAGTCAATGTAAATTAGTCAATGTAAATTATGTTCTCACCCATTTGGGGATATGAAAATACTTTCCTACCGCAGCTTTAGTGTTTTGGTATTTATAGTAGCTCTTTTCATCACTCCGAAAATTACTAGTAGCACAAAAAAACCCCAATCAAAAATAGATTTTCAAACAATACAGCACCCCACCCAAATATGTAAGTATGTCTCCACCCTACAATAGCAAATCCTCAAGCGCACCAGCTCTGATCCCCTCATTCTTTTATAGACATCTAAAAAAAGGCATATGGTTTAATGGGTAGAATAAAATTCTGAGCAGAGATGTAAAGATTGGCCTTGTGCCTTTGTAATTACAAACTCACCATAAAAAAATTTACTCCATTAGATGAATGAGAGTTATATTGCAAACTGATTGATCTTATTAATATGTTATTTCAGGGTTAGAACAAGGCCACAAAGGCCCAGCCCCAGGGCGGCAGAATTTCAGGAGTAGAATGTCGCCCAGCTGCATTTGAATTCAATTTGAGCACTAGAGACACTAGTCTCAGTGCTGCTCCGGACGGTGACAAGGAGGGGACACAGACAGCAACATATAGGAAAACTCAGCTGGGGAAGGGGACAGGGAGGGGATGAGGACCGGGAAGGGGAGGGGGGGGCGACAACCCAGAACCAGCCTAGGGGTGCCCTGTTTATAGATCCGGCCCTGAGAACATTTTTTTAAATGCATTCTACAAGTATGTGTATATATATATATATATATATATATGTGTATATATATATGTATATATATATATATGTATATGTATATGTATATTCTTCAGCCCACTGGCTTCACATGGGAATCACATAAGTTTTTAACAAAAAACAGTCCTGATCCTAACACCCTCACTTGGTGTTCACTTTACTCACATTTGAGTTTAGCACTCACTGGCTTTTCACTTGGACCACAAATCCCAGAATCCTCTCTGGACACACTTGAGACACTCTGATCTCCTGGGAGTAGTTTCTCTGGGAGTAGTTTCTCTGGGAGTAGTTTCTCTGGGAGTAGTTTCTCTGGGAGTAGTTTCTCTGGTCCTCTCCCAGACCTTTGAATCTCCCTCCAACTCAGGGGATCACTCTCTGGTTCCCTGGTGCTCACCAGCACTCCTTCAGTGGCCCTCACTCTCCTCCACTCCAGGAGGTCTCTAGAGGAAAACAGCAGCAGCCACAGCCAGCCATGAGGTGTTGCTCCACACCTCCTTTTAACTATCCTTAATTAGCTACCTAGTTTAGGCAGCTGCAAACCCTTACATGGAGCAAGGGATGGAAGCCCACCCTGCTCTCTTCCATCCACTCCAGGGACCCTTAATCCAGCTTTTAATCCAGCAGTTCAGAATCAAGCAGCATTACTTGCTTCAGTAACAAATTTTTCCCTGGAGTTTAACATTTCACCAGCCTAATACTGGTGAAATACCAATGATATTGTGCCGTTTAGACACCCATATCTTACAATATATATATATATATGCATGTGCATATGGAGAACTATTTACCCATTTTAACTGGCTATTCATGGCTACTATCATTTTTGGTCTATCGTTATGATGGTCTGCATTCAACATGCTACATACACAGTTTGACAATGTATAGCCTATACAGTATAGGGTAAAAAAAATATAGTTGCACTACCAACTACAGTACCTTGCATTCCCCAAATCTTGTTCTTGTTCAATCTTGTTTTTGTTTGGGTCTTAGGAGCCAGCTTTGCCCCCTAATTTGGGATAGTTTCCTGCATTTTACACCATAATTTTCTGGTTCTCTTAAAATTTTAAAATAGGGTATTAAAGGGCAAGGAAAGGCAAAGAAATAAAATCACATTTTTACTTTCTTTAATGAAAAAGAAATCTATCTCCAATATACTTTAATTAAAAAATGTGTACCATTTTTATAAGAAACCTGCATGTGCAGTGCCAGTGTCAGACAAAGATGTATAACAAAGTTACAAGATGACAGCCCCCTGTGGCCAACTTTGAAAGCATAAATCATTTGTTTGATTAGGCTTGTGGTGCAGTAAGTTCATGTTTATGTTAAGTATACAAAATACAGCATTTCTAGCCCTATTCTATTTTACACTTTCCTTGTCCTTTAATACCGTGAGAAATTAATTCCTACCTTCTAACAGGTATATACAGTATGTCTAGTAATTATGGTACTTATAATAATATTTTTCACCTCCTCCCTGCATGAAATCACAGGTAAAACACTTGCACTTGCATCCTCTTATACCACCAATGGTCACAGGGGGCCCTCTATTATGAGATATAAAGAGATATAAATCTGCTCTTGCACATCGCGTCTGCTTGTACCCGAGTGGAGATAATGCTTCTGGGTGCAGGCAGAGCAGGGGGGAAGTGGATACTCAAAATGCTTTTCTCCACAAGCCAAGATCTGCAATCATCTGGCCATAGCCTACAGGTTGGCCATCAATGTATTAACAAGACCAGACAGCTAACATGAAGCCTATTGTGAATAATTATGAACCTCACAAAAAGTAGTGACTGTGTTCTCAACCATCCTTATAGCAGGGCTGTAAAAATGGACCTGGGCTCCCAAGGACCGCCACTGTATGTGCCATCTGGTCTTAGTGCAACTTATAAACAAGGACTTAGTCATTCTGATATGACACCCTGGAAAGTTGAGGGTTTCCACTAGCTGCAAGGGTTGGAGGGAATCTGAGGTCAAAAACTAGAAAACTATAGAAATAATTTTTACTGGTCATAAAAAGAAAATGCAATGTAATAGAAATGAATAAAATGGCAAATATTGGTAGCTTCCACCTTCACTGATCTATTTTGGTCGTAATTTCCTGCTCCAACTAATTATCATTAACTATGCATTATTCTATGCTGTACACTGCACTCACAGCTGGTTCTGACTCAGAAATCAGGTTTGTGAATTCAGGTCTCCTTAAGCCAAGACTCCAGTTCTCACAATGCTTTGCATGCTTCTTTACAGGCCTTTTAATCAGATGCCTGTTATATTGCTTTAATAACAACTTTAAAGGAGAAATACATTCTAACTAAAAAAGTAGGGTAGAAATGTTGTACATTATGTTTTGGGCTTCTGCACCAGTCCAAGGCAACCATAACTATTTAGCAGTAAAGATCTGTGTCTCCCCAGTAGATGCCCCAGTAGCTCCCCATCTTCTTTTCTGCTGATTCACTGATTGACATGCTCTGTGCTGCTGTCACTTACTGAGCTTAGGGACCCACTCACAATATACTGTACACATAGAATAGAAATATAGTCAAAATATAAGACTAATTTTTTATATAATTCAGATTATTGGTACATGGCAGGTCACAAACCAGCACAATTAGCAGAATTTAATAATCAGCCCTGTAGCATCAGCTTATATTGCAGGCCTCATTTTCTGATTTATAATTTGCAATGACTCCTAAATTCAGCTCTCAACTGCTGCTCAGTAGTGATGGGCGAATCTGGGGTGTTTCGCTTCGCCGAATATAAAGAAAGAAAATATCGAAATCTGAAAGTTCACAAAAAATTTGTGAAATTTTACAGTTTTCATGAAAAATTTGTGAAATTTTACCGTTTTCACGAAAAGTTTGTGAAATTTAATCGTTTGAATTTTGAACTATTTCACTAAATTTGTGAAATTCAAACGTTTTGACAAAAAATTTGTGAATTTCAAACATTTTCACTGTAAATTCGTGAATTTCGTATGTTTTCACTATAAATTTGTGAATTTCGAGCGTTTTCAAGAAAAATTCGTGAATTTCGGACGATTTCACAAAAAATTAGTGAAAATCGGAAATTGATGCCGGCGAATCTTCTCTGGTGAATTTTCACGGCCATTTCATTAATTTATTCACCGGCCGCGAATCGCGGGAATTCGCCGCTAATTCGAGCTAGGCGAATAAATTCGCCAATCACTACTGCTCAGATCCCACTGAGCATGTGCATGCTGCAAAATCAAACATAGAATTTCTAGCCATATGTATTTTTAGGGTTCAGTTTTTCTTTAAATGGAGGACAGCACTTTCTGCAAATGTGTAAAGCTAGTAGAAGTTTCCATAAGTGCGAACAGTAGAGAGTAAAGGCAGCGCTGGGAATAGCGGGATTGAGAGAAACAAGATTGTTCCTAGGATGTGTCCAGGAAGCAGGATAGCCTAGGTTTATTCAGAATAAGTTTCAACTCCATTTAGGAGGGTCTGCGTCTCATGAAAGGTAACATACTTTGTACAGTTTTTGCTCTTTATATGTTTCCCCATGTTTCATCAGTGAGGCCAAACGTGTTTAAGTAAAAAAGTGTTTAAGTCAATTTCACAGGGTGAAACTATTTCACCTGAGATTTTTCATCCAAAATATGCATTCCTGCTTGCGTGCTTTATTCCTAGTGAGTGGTAGTGATAGCTCAATTCCTAATTATACATATTGCTCACTGGGATGATATTACAACTAGAATTTAAATGTCATTTGGAACATCAGACAATTAATATAACGAATGCTCCGAAGCGGCATAATCGTTAGAAATGAACAAAATGAATTTCAATGTACAAATCAGCATCACTCCAAGCAGTGTCGGACTGGGATCCCAGGGGCCCACCAGAAAGCCTTAGGCTGAGGGCCCACTTTCCAAACTATTATACCTCCTCTCCTCACTCTCTCTTTTTACTACATTCTGTACTATACTCTATTCTTCCATTTTTAAGCTTCTTTGTTCCCATAAATAGGGAATGACCATGAAATATGCAAAATTTTTAAAAGCAAGAGGCCCACTGACACCTGGGCCCACCGGGAGTTTTCCTGGTATCCCGGTGGGCCAGTCCGACACTGACTCCAAGGGACTACTCCTCCATAACGAATCCAGATCAGAGGCAACTTCATAAGCGTAGTTAGGAGGTGTCTAAACCTGGCACACGTCTATTAACATCAGGTTTATAGGACTGTTGCTGCTCATGTTTTCATCTCATTTAAAGGGAACATATAAGTGTTACTGCAGTTAGGGTTACTCTTCCTAAACTGAGCCTCAAATAAAATTGAATGAAAGCGGGCAATAGGGGTTGAAATACAATTACAAGTGGATCTTAAAGTGGACCCATCACCCCCAAAAATATATTCAAAATCATATTTTATCACATTAGTCAAGCAAAATGAACATTAATTACACTATATAAATTATTTTTATCTTGTTTCCTTCAGTCTGGGAATTCATAATTATAGCAAGCAGCAGGAGCCATTTTGTGGACACTGTTATTAAGGCAAGCCTTGTATCATCTCAGAATCTTGTTTGTGCACCAGAATGGGGGATCTGATGTCTATCCCCATGTCCTGGCTACACAATTAAATGGTTAAGAGAACTGGGGGAATGTGTGGGGAGCAGTGACATCTAGGAAGTGCTGAATGGAAAGTGAAAGTAATTATATGCCCTGCCTCTATGCCTAAGGCAGAGGAGTGGCAGACAATATTTGATTGACAGCTGAGATTTTTAAATGAGCTATGAATGCTTTAATAAAAAATTGAAATTGGATTTCATGTTTAATTTGAAAAGGACTTTTATTATACAGATTTTTGTGTCTGGGTGACGGGTCCACTTTAATTGATATACTTGATATACTGTATTCATTTTCAGTTATTACTATGTGGAAATCACAAAAGATAAATTCATCTAATATATTATAGTACTTTTAACTTGTGAAATATAGGATAAGTGGTTCCATTTAAATATTTGTTGTTTTTAAGCTAATGTTTCTAACAAATATCTCTGTGCACATTCACCAGGGTTCTAGCAATGGAAGATGCTGATCTTTCAGGGGCTGAGGAGCCCACTGAGGCTCTGATTTATATTCAGTCTTAGTATACATTTTGGGAAGTAGTTTGTGTTCCTGATTATTTGAGGAGCTGAATATAATTTTACTGTGGGGCCCTGCAACTTATCACTTTCCACAAAATGGAAACAACTTCCACGTTACATACACAGTTACTGTTTAATCTTTTAAAAGACAAACATGGAAAAATATACTGACAAGTTGGGGAATTGGTGATAACAAATGGTTTTTAGGGTTTTCTGGAGTAACTAAAAAATGGACACTGTCATGTCTGAGAGAAGACTTTGTAGTAATGTTGTCAACTTTTGTGAGTAGGGGCTTTTCATGCTATTTTGTTACTTTGCAGCCCTTGTTTATTTAATCAATTTAAATGCTGATGATGATAACATTATTGTTTGGGATAGCCAAGCAAGTGTTTTCCTTTTAATCATACCATTTGGAAACTTAAAGGACAACCAAAGGCAAAATATAAAATTTCTAGCCTTATTCTATTTTAGACTTTTCTTGTCCTTTAAAGGCACCACATATACAATTTTACACTCTCCTGATTGCCAATAGAGATGGATGGTCAAATGTCAGAGGACTACGATTATAATATATTTTACAGTAAGGGGTACTTTATTCATTATATAAGGATATCATCGCCACAGAGGAGTTCCAATAACCATATTTTATACAGGTCATAGATCTCCAAGGTTACTTGTAATAGCCTTATATTTTACAACAAGGGGTACTTTATTTATTATAATACACAAGTTTTATGTGACATGTGACAGAAATGACATCACTAGCCACCGTTTATAACTGATGACATCACTAGTCACTATTTATAAGGATATCATTTACAAGATATTCACGGCTTTTGTGTATTATAAATGGTTATGTAGCAGCAAAACCTAACACAATTTACCCACAATGCAGCATACTTTCCCACAACTCCAGTATAATTCAATTTTGCATGCAAATGGGTCTAACGGGTGCCTGCAAAGGGATTGGTAGTATGTGGGCCAGATGGGCTTCCTTGTGCGATGCCTTGTGCTTATTAAAATGTACAACATTGAATTGGCTTTGTAGTTAAAAGGGACACTGTCATGAGAAAACATTTGTTTTTCCAAAACGCATCAGTTAATAGTGCTGCTCCAGCAGACTTCTGCACTGAAATCCAAAAAAGCAAACAGATTTTTTTATATTTCATTTTGAAATCTGACATGGGGCTAGACATTTTGTCCATTTCCCAGCTGCCCCTGGTCATGTGACTTGTGCCAGCACTTTAGGAGGGAACTGCTTTCTGGCAGGCTGTTGTTTTTCCTTCTCAATGTAACTGAATAGTACACAGTGGGACATGGGTTTTTACTATTGAGTGCTGTTCTTAGATCTACCAGGCAACTGTTATCTTGTGTTAGGGAGCTGCTATCTGGTTACCTTCCCATTGTTCTTTTGTTAGGCTGCTGGGGGCGGGGTGATATCACTCCAACTTGCAGTACAGCATAAATAGTGATTGAAGTTTATCAGAGCAGAAGTCACTGATGGGCACCTGGGCCCCCCTGTGGTCCCCTTACCTCTATAAATCGCATGCTGGAGTGTTGATGGCATGTGTGATGTATAATCTCCCCTACATAACTGCCGGCCATAACCAGTTTTATGGCTCCGATGGGCCCCAAGGGGATGGGGCCCTGGTGCAATTGCCAATGCCAATTTCTGGAATAGCATGAAGTTGCCTCACGAGGAAACTTCAGGAGATTCCGGAAATCGAAATGCCACTAGTGCATTGGCGCTGGTGTTTCTTCATTCAAATAAGTGGCGGGCAGGGAGCAGGCAGTTCGGGGAGATTGTCGCCTCGCAGAAGAGTCGATAAATCGCCAAGTGACTAAATCTTCCCATCTGCCCAAACCCTTAGTGGATTGATTGTTTAGACCTTGGTTGCCCTGAGGTTCCCAAACCTACAACAGAGCCTTTCCCATTATTATTGTTGTGTATAGTGATTGTAAAAGTCCAGAACTCATGTTCAGGTTATTAGAGACTTACTGGAGTCAGAAACTATGTAAAGAATCCAACTGAGAATAGACCCAATAGGCACTAAAATAAGGGTCTCATTGGTTCCTATTGGACAGCCTTTGATACAGTGCAGTGACCCTATAGGAAACTATGACGTACATGTTGCCTACTGCAAGATTGTTAAAAATAATTGCAGCAGATCTAGCAAGGTAACAATCACTTACACCAGACTAAAATAAAATGAAAGCTTGGTAACATACAGTATACACTTCTTTCTTGCATTAATGCACATGTAGTTATAAAAGCAAGACACAAAGGAGCAGCAGCTATTGCAGAAGCCAGGGTGCGGTGGGTTCTGCGAGTTGTAGTTCTGCAACGGCTGAATTTCCACCCAAAGCCAGAGCATGCAGAAGCCAGTTACTTCTGTGTCTCAGTGCTCACCCATCTAGCAGATTTCGTAGTGCAACCTCAGGGATAACAGAGCAACTGGAAATCTCTGCTTCCCAAATCTGTGTGGACTGTACCAAGGTAACATTCCTCAGTCCTGCTAAAAGTTTTAGATTTCTAGCTCAAAATGGACTGTAGGGAGGTGATAGCACTGATATACAGAACGGGCATTTATGGGGTGGGGGGGGGGTTGTTGTTTACTAGGCAGCAGACAGAAATTTTCTAACCTGTCCGATCGACCAAACGACCTCTCTCCGCCGGACGAAAAATGTCGGGACTCTCCAAACACTTTCCGAAAATCGTATGAATCCTCGATTCGTACCATGAGATCTTTGTGTCTATGGCCAGCTTTAGCTGTAACTGTAGCTACAGCTTTCCCCGAAAAGGCATTCCAAATTTTTATGGAATGCATGTTTATTTGTGAATCTCAGTTGTCCCATACCCTTAAAGGAGCGTATCCACTGTAATACATTTTGCTAATGTTGTTTTTACTAAAGATTCAGTAGAGGGCAAGCAAAAAAGTTAGCATATACCCATAACATGCAACATGGCGAATGAAAAAAAAAGTGTTGAATAAAAGCTTGCATTTTATGAAGAATAATTTAAATATTTCTGTTTCCATAAGCTGTATGCAGAATTTACTTTGGCCCCCTTTATGTTTGGAGAGAGCAATCTTTTGCTGAAAGCACATGCAAGATGCTTAGCATATGTTCTTGGCAATAAGAAGCGTTCCCCAAAGAGAGGCAGAAAACTTCACAATTCAAAGCATTTAATTACAGGGTCTGTATTAGGTAATTTTCAAATGCAAGAATCAAGCATTAGCCTTACGTACATCAATATATGGAAGATGGAGATGCAGAGAATGAACCAAGCATGAAAAATAAGCACATACTCAGGGAATAGATATGTTTTGTTCCATGTAATCTCAGTTAGTTATCTACTAGGAATTCAAATAATTAAAAACACACCCAAGAACACCATTCCTGGAATAATGGCATCTAACTGGACAAACTTTGTAACTTTTATCCCTCCTACCAAGTTATACAGACTGGACTTATGATTTTATTTTCCTCATTTGGTCAGGAGGTAGAATGTGACTTTAATTTAGATTTTGCCCTGTTTAGTGTGCAATAAGAAACAAAAACAAGGCATATATTTTTATTTAAATATTATCTCAATTTAAAGCTTCCCCTCTTAACTTATTGTTGGTAAGAATCTCACCAGAAATGTATGTATGTCTCAATTTCAGCTTCCCTGATTGATAACTCCAGTAACCACAAGATGTCCTAAGTGAGCTTAGTCTCTCAACACACATTGTAAAGCTCTGTGAACATATTTGCTGGAATGCCTTTGATCTTCCTCATGGCAACTTTTGGCTTCAGTACTTAGAACTGGGGGGGTGAGAACATTGTACAGTCCTTCACAAATGTTTAAACTATGCAGAAGTGTGATGTCCTATTCATTTGGATGCAGCCTTTGAATTGATTGCTAATGGAAATGATAATAATCAAGTTAAAAACTAGGAGAAACACCAATATGTCTTCTCAGGATTCAATTGCAAGGTCTTTGTGAATTTGCAAGCCAATGTTTTTAAAGCAAGAGTTCCTTCCATAACACTAAATGCTCATTGTGCATGTGAGGGTCCCTTCTTATGTCACTGTTGGTAGTCTTGGGGAGGGGGGCCAGGTAATACCTTGGGAATTTGGGTAAGTTTGCAGATATGTATGGAAGGCCGAACCTCAATTTCACCTCCTGTGAAGTCTTCCTACATTTTTCCCAAATTGAAGAAGCATTAAATGTTCAAAAATTGTGTGTCAAATTACATTTAAAACTGTATTCCAGCAGTGAAATGGTTAAAAGATCCAGTTGTTTGACATGGTTGCCCAATGAGCTAATCAAAGTGTTGATCTACAAAAATATGCAATATGTCCAATATGCAAGGAAGAGATGAGGTGCCTTCTGAAAGGGAGAAAGTCCAGGAATGCCAGTGGTGACTGGGTAGAAACAAAAGAAGGTCTCAGAAGAGTTGGTAGGAGTGTATTCATTTTTTGGAAACTTGGAACAAAAGTTTCCAACAAAATAGAGCCCAGCAGTAGGAGAAGTGGTTAAGGCAACTGCCTGCATTGTTCTTTGATTCACATATGAGCTGTGCAGGGATTGACAGCTAAGGGGATTATTTATTAAAAACTGAAAATATTTCATTATTTCCTGAAAGCTACTCTGACTAAATCCACATGGGTTTTTTCTCTTTATTTGTCAATATTTTTCAGAAAATTTCCTGTGAAAAAATTTTAATCAGACAAAATTTTCAGATTAGACTAGAAAAAATAAAAAAAAATTCGAACCACAAAATCTTCAGATTATTGCATAAACTCCAGCACAGATCAAGACATCTTTGAGACTTCTCCCATTGACTTATATCCACCCTCGACAGGTTTGAGATGCCTCATTTTCAGATTCTGACTTTTTCCATCCTCTGGGTTTAATAAATTCTTTTTGTTTTCCACAAAAAAATAGCATTTTATAGTAAACAACATATATTTTTAGAATTTTCGGCATTCAGACTTTAATGAATAACCCCCTTAAATGTAATGTTTTGCTTGCAGTTCCAGTTAAAAATATCTTTTGAAAGAAGGGAGGTTGTTAAGCTAAAAATGATGTCTTAAGAGAATGATGATGTCTTAGGAAATTAGGTGCATGGGGAGAGTACAGGGTAGCTAATGCCTCAATTGAGGGAGAAGATTCAGCAAGTAAAAAAGTTGTAAAGCTGGTGAGAAATACAGACTAATATGTAAGTAATTAAGCAGAAGACAACTGCATGGCTGATGAAGAAGTGTCCAAAAAATGCATGACTGAAGCAGATGAGGCTGTGGTTTGTGATTTGCCCAGAGCTGTTACTGCTAAACACTTCTGTTTTTACCCCTTCTCTATTCAAACCTTCATAAAACTTATAAACAGTAAAGCATGCCTGCCTTATGGCCAGAACGCCCACCATTTTTTTCATGCAACCTACCAGCTAGATTTTTATCCACCCTGTATGGACAACCTTATATAGCCATACACCTTAAGACCAGGACAAACAAGCTGATCTTTGCATATTGCCACCTTGTGTTGGACGATATCAAGTTGACCAGGGCCAAGCGATTAGATGCTGTACTAAGCTACCTGGATAGAAATATTGTGAGGCACAGCCAAGAATGTAGAATGACGAATGAAGGCTGCCAGTGCAAGGCCGGAGAGTGTTAAAATGGAGGAGCCACAATATTAAATAAAAAGACAGTTAAGTCTGTGCAGCAAAATAAAAGATAAGATATAGCTCCCATTGCAGGATCAGTGAACTGGTCATGCAATTTCAGAATGAAAATTGTTTTAAAGCACTACAGTACTACTGGGTATTGGTTATAAAGCCACAGCCCAGGGAATAACAACTCTAATGTAACTGGCATGAAGATAAAAAGCATTGTCCATTGAAAGAAGCTGCACACTGGGAATTTAGCTTTAATATTCTTCTGTGAATCAGTTGCTACCAGCAACATAGTTATTAGATATTTTGTGCCAGATAAGGGGTGCTATTTAGTGTCAAAAGTTTGCAGACTTAAACCTGTTAAATTAATATTTTATATATAGGATTGGGTATCACTTTAACAATTCAGTGAAAGAGGGAGGATTACAAATATACTGCCAAGTACATTGCCAATGCATTTTTAAATTCATTTTTAAATTAATAGATGATGATTTACTGGCTAGGGGAGTGAATTAATGGCTGGGTGGCAACTAATTGAATGTTTTTTTGGGGAAGGGACAGGGGGTATGCCTAGTGCATATTCAGGCACTGTGTCTTTATTGTGGGTCTGCTTTAAGCTCTAACTGTACCCTAGTACTAGAAAAGGGGTGCTGCTGGGGGAATTTTTAAAGACACAGATATTACCTGCTGGTGGATCAGTTATGGTACAGAAGCCCAACCAAAATGTGCAGACAGCTTGGCCTAATTCTTTGTTGAGCATTGGGAATTTCAGCAGTTATCTGGTTGCTAGAGTACAACTTTCCTTAGCAACCAGTAAGCAGTATGAGAGAATAGGTTTGGGCCTGAAAAGAAAGATAAGTAATACGTTTTGCAGAACAGTAGTTTTGGTTGCCGGGTCAGGGACCATTTGAAAACTAGCAGAAGTGGAAGACAAATAATTACCAAAAACACACATAATGAAGAGCAACTAAAAGTGCTAAGAATAGAACCTTCTATAACATATTTAAATTGAAGTACTTGTTTAAAGAACTAAACCCAAAAAATGAATACAGCTAGAAATGCCATATTTTATATATTGAACTTATTAAACCAGCTGAGATGTTCAGTAACTCTGCAGTCGGCCTTCAAAGTTGCCACAGGAGTTTGCCATGTTGGATTTTGTTAGGCACGACACTCACATTCTTGGAGTGCTTGAAGCAGCTAAGCTTAGGGGTTGTCACAAATCTAAAAATTTATAACCAGAGTGTGTTCGGTATGTTATATATTGAAAAGAGCTTACCGCTGTACACGGTGAGCCCGGGGTGCACACGCCCCAGACCTTCAGCAAGGGGAGCAATCCAGAAAAGTTGTAAAGAGGCTGGCACAAGCCTTGAACCCATGAAATATTGAAGCCACAGTCAGGTTGTAAAAGGTTAAAAAGCTTACATTTATTTCCAAAATTTAAAGGAACAGTTCAGTATAAAAATAAAAACTGGATAAATAGATAGGCTGTGCAAAATAAAAAATGTTTCTAATATAGTTAGTCGGGGAAAATGCAAACTATAAAGGCTGGAGTGACTGGATGTCTTATATAGAATCTAACTTCCTGTTTTCAGCTCTTGAACTTTGAATTAGTCAGCGACTTGAAGGGGGGCCACATGGGACATAACTGTTCAGTGAGTTTGCAATTGATCCTGAGCATTCAGCTCAGATTCAAAAGCAACAGTTATGGCCCGTGTGCCCCCCCCTCAAGTCACTGATTGGTTACTGCCTGGTCACCAGGGTAACCAATCAGTGGAAAACAAGAGAGCTGAAAAGCAGGAAGTTGGATTCTGGCTATTATGTTAGACATCCAGTCACTCCAGCCTTTATACATTACATTTTTGGCTAACTATATTAAAAACATTTTTTATTTTGCACTGCCTATCTATTTACCCAGTTTATATTTCTATACTGAACAATTCCTTTAAAAACCATTCACCTGATGCGTTTCGTGTCCAAAAGACACTTAATCATAGGCATCACAAATCATCAAGCAGAAAATTAGGTTTGCTTGCCATATTAGCAGATGGTTCAGGGCTGGTTATTGAATTCTGATGCTGATTGTGCTGGTTTCTGAGCTGCCATGTACCAATAATCTGAATTATTTATTTATCGTCCTTATATTGTGGTTATTTATAGTCTATGTATATTGTGAGTGGGTCCCTAAGCTCAGTAAGTGACAGCAGCACAGAGCATGTGAATCAGTGAATCAGCAGAAATATAGAGTATAGAGAAGGCCCCTAACTGAGATAATTGTTCTACAGATTGTTCAGCTTTCTTTCTAAAGAAAGTGTGCAGCACACCAGGACATTATTCTCATGTGATGAATGACAATAACACCATTTGTCAAGTGAAGAAACTTGGGAAAGTGCAATATTCTTCTGACATTTCAGTTTCTGGTTAACTTGTTTTTGTGGTTACTTGCTATTACTTACTATGGTTTCAGGGAGAAAACTACAAATGCTGTATGCCTCAGAAAGTCCAAAAAAAGGAAATAAAATGTAAAAAAAGAGCAACGTCTCATGGTCTCTCATTATTAAAGTCTGTAATACTAAACAGTAAAGCTATGTTTAATACATGTGTTGTGGGCAATTCCTAAAGGATAAGAAATTGTAATATAGGACTAATGTAGCATTTAGAATGAATGAAATCACTCAGGTTAATTACAAGTACATCAGGTTAATTACAAGTACATTAATTACAAGTATATCAGATATGGTACTTCCAAGTGTTGGCTGATTAACTTCTCAGTTGCTCATGGTAGGATCACGCACAGATAAGGAAGTATGTTTTTTTTTTACTTTGGGGGGGGTGTCAAGCAATTATTATGGAAAAATGTTTGCTTTTCTCATTGGTCTCTTTTTGGAGCAATGATCAAATGGCTACAAATGCCTGTGGAAACAGAAGTGAATCAAGTATCAGTATTTGCGTATAAGTGCACCTTCCAGCATCTTATAACTTTGCATGTAAGACAGGCTTATGAAGTCAGATGTTGCAAAACTATCATTCCCAGCACCTCCACAATCACCTTCCATTGCAGGTTGATCATCCTTAATATAACAGATACAAGATAAATATCAGGTGGGTGTGATATTGAGGTAATGAGCACATACTTTCTGTTCCAGATATGGGATACCAGTTAGAGTAAGGCATTTGCCATAAACCAGACCTATCTAAAATCATACACCTTTAAGTATAACTGCTTGGTATATGCAGTCTAATTATTGCTGTTTGTGAAACGTTTTCCCATATGTTAGAAGAAGCTTTCCAACATTTGTTGCATGGAGCGCGCGCTAATGGGTAAACAGCTGCAAGGGCCTATTGATGTCATCTTCTTCCAGCAACTGGGTCTGTCGGCAGAGTTCCCAGCATGATGAAATATCTGCCTTACAGGAGAGACTGTGCTACAGTAGGAATCTTTACTACAGCAACACCTGTCAATCTGATTAACCAAGGCCAACAGAACATCTGTCCTGGATCTCCAACTGGTGTTAAATCCAGGAATGTCTGTAATCTTTATGCATCCTGTGCCTGCCATACATTGTTTGTGCTGGGGCTTTATGCCACTCATTATATTAAATTCTAACATTCCGTATCACAGGGTATTTATGTGCAAAATGGTAGAAAAGTCTGGGTAGTAAGCTGTTATGCCTCCTGCTACATTCATAAAACTAAAAAAAAAAGCAATGAAATGAAAGGCAGTTTTTTCATTGCCGAATTGACAACATAGCAGTATGTTTAATTTAACTATTACAGTACAGTGAAGCCAGATTATCATTTTAGCCAACTGGAATATAAATTGTGTTATTGAGTTCACATTTAATAAGTGGTGTATTAGACAGCCAAATGACCCTGTTAGTGGGAAAACTGTATGATCCATCATATAAGGTGCTTCACTTTGGGTTCCTATGGTTCTTAAAGGGAAACTGTCATGGGAAAACATGTTTTTTTTAAAACGCATCTGTTAAAAGTGCTGCTCCAGTAGACTTCTGCACTGAAATCCATTTCTCAAAAGAGCAAACAGATTTTTTTATATTGAGTTTTGAAATCTGACATGGGGCTAGCCATTTTGTCAATTTCCCAGCTGCCCCTGGTCATGTGACTTGTGCCAGCACATTAGGAGGGAACTGCTTTCTGGCAGGCTGTTGTTTTTCCTTTTCAATGTAACTGAAAAGTACGCAGTGGGACATGGGTTTTACTATTGAGTGCTGTTCTTAGCTCTACCAGGTAGCTGTTATCTTGTGTTAGGGAGCTGTTATCTGGTTACCTTCTCATTGTTCTTTTGTTAGGCTGCTGGGTGGGGGAAAGGGAGGGGGTGATATCACTCCAACTTGCAGAACAGCAGTAAATAATGATTGAAGTTTATCAGAGCACAAGTCACATGACTTGGGGCAGCTGGGAAATTGACAAAATGTCTAGCCCCATGTCAGATTTCAAAATGAAATATAAAAAAATCTGTTTTCTCTTTTGAGAAATGGATTTCAGTGCAGAATTCTTCTGAAGCAGCACTATTAACTGATGTGTTTTGAAAATTTTTTTTTTTCCCATGACAGGTTCCCTTTAAGTTCCTTTGTGGTCAGCAACCCCTTTTCACAGGCTGACATTTGAAGGACGATATGCTGGGTCTTCTGCTGGGTTTTTCGATCTAAATCTCTGCTTAAAGGGGTTGTTCACCTTTGAGTTAACTTTTAGTATAATGTAGAGAGTGATTTTCTGAGACAATTTGCAATTGGTTTTCATTTTTTATTGTTTGTGGTTTTATAGTTATTTGGGTTTTTATTCAGCAGCTCTCTAGTTTGCAGTGTCAGCAATTTGGTTTCTAGGGTACAAATTACCCTAGCAACCCTGCATTGATTTGAATAAGAGACTGGAATATGAATAGGAGATGGACTGAATAGAATGATAAGTAATAAAAAGTGGCAATAACAATACATTTGTAGCCTTACAGGGCATTTGTTTTTAGATGGTGTCAGTGACCCCCTTTTGAAAGCTGCAAAGAAACAGAAGAAAATTGCAAATCATTAAAAAACTATGAAAAATAAATAATGAAGACCAATTGAAAAGTTTCTTAGAATTGGCCATTCTACGATATACTAAAAGTTAATTTGAAGGTGAACCACCCCTTTAAACAGGCCCCCAGAAATATACATTGAAACGAAAGACGTTTTGTGTCAGTTAGTTTTATACCACTGTGTATGCAAAAGGACAATGACAGCCCGAAGAAGAATCTGAGGAAGAACCATTAGTAGAAGAAAAAAAGGGAGAATTGTGATTCTACATTACATACCTTTTGTTGGAGCACATCCTCTGTGTTGCCTTCTGCAGAACGCTATAGCTATATGTGCCAAATGAAGATGTTCAGAACATACAAACTTTGGACATCAAAAACTGTATAAAGTTTACAAAGGGGACTTTCCTTAAGAGGGTGTTGAATGCTGGAACAAGAGGCTATGCTTTGAAGGGGAAGTTTATGGTGAGACAGAGGTTAGTGAATGCACCGAACTCAAGTAGCAGCATCAGGGCCTGGGCTATCAAATGTGGGACCCAATTGGGACCATTTTGGTGGGGTCCCTTAGACGAAGTGTTGAGTATATGGGGAAATAAGAGCATTCAGGGACAAGAAAGAGAGGAAAGAAATAGGGTCACACGACACAAAAGAAACGGAGGAAAAAGGGATTCATAGGGCACAAAATAGAGGAAGGAAATTGGGGATCACAGGGGAATAGACTGAGGGGGAAATTAACTAAGATGCAAAAATTCGCTAGTGTTGGCTTCGCTAACGTTTGCCGCACTTTGCCAGGCAAATTTTCGCCAGCACTAAGCAAATTCCCTAAGATGCTAATTTGCGCTCAGGGCGGTGAACGTTAGCGAAGTAAAGCTACCGTCAGTTCGCCAGGCAAAGCGCAGTTATGCTAGCGATGCCTAATTTGCATACGGCGGGAACTTATGCGTATAATAGAAGTATATGTTACAACCACTACATTCCACTACACAAGCCCAGGAAACCTTTAATAAATAAAATAAAGTTGTCCTATTGCCTTAAACATGTGTCCCCTGTATAGTTGTGTTGCCATATGTTAGGAAATTAGGAAATGTAGGGGGGGAAGGAGGGTAACCCCACCTAAAAAAAATCAATCTTTTTCAGACTATCACCCTAGAATGGTAAAACACACCAGGGTTTTTTGGGACTTCAAACTCCTATTGAACTTCGCAAGGTCTGTACAGGCAAAGTAAAGTCTAGCGTAAGTGGTAACGTTCAGGAAAATGTCGATCTTAGTGAATTTGCGTAATTACGATCCTTCGTCAGTGCGCAACTTCGCCTGGTGTAAGGGTGCAAAGTTGCGCAAGTCTGTCTACTTCACTAGGGAAAATTTGCCAGAGTCTGTGTTAGTGAATTTGCGAAATGACGTCACGTTGGCGAAATTAGCGGTAGCGTTAGACGCTTCCCGATTTATTGAATTTCCCCCTGAGGGAGGAAATAGGGGCACATAGAGCACGAGAGAGGGGAGAAAGTTTAAAGTGCTCGAGAACATGCTTAGGATATGCATAAGGATATTAAATAAAGTAAACAGCTCTTTACCAGAATTAGACATTAAAAGGGTGGTTCACCTTTAGGGTAACTTTTATTATATTATAGAACAACCAATTCTAAGCAACTTTTCAATTGGTTTTCATTTATTATTTTTTATAGTTTTATAGTAATTTGTCTTTTTCATCTGGTTCTTTGCAGCTTTCAAATGGGCGTTGCTGTCCCCTTCTAAAAAACAAATGCTCTGTAAGGCTTCAAATGTATAGTTATTGCTATTTTTCTATTCAGACTCTATCCTATTCATATTCCAGTCTCTTATTCAAATCAATGCATGGTTGCTAGGGTAATTTGGGCCCTAGTTATCAGATTGCTTAAAATGCAAACTGAAGAGCTTCTGAATAAAAAGATAAATAACGCAAAAACCACAATTAAGAAAAAATGAAAATCAATTGCAAATTGTCTCAGAATATCACTTTCCACATCATACTAAAAGTTATCTCAAAGGTGAACAACCCCTTTAATTATACTTTTAAAAAGTCCTGTCAGTCATTAGGGGTGCAGGTACTACAGCTATAGGGAGATCAGTCAATACTAAATCTAGGCAACCAGGCAACGTATTGCAACAAATTCTGTAGAAATAATGCTATTTTTGTAGTTGATGACAAAATTAAATGTGACAAATAACATTGACGCGACAGTTCTTCACTTTCAGTTTATCAGAGATTTTAGAATAAAACATAAGTATTGTTTATTACTAAACTGCAGCCAAGTCAAGCTGCATCTAGTAAGAAAGGAAATGGTTTTATATCATGCGGATGCCTGTAAAACACAATTTATCTACCCATGGCAGTTGTTCATGCAATGTAACCTTTAAGAGGCAGATCAACCTTAGTTTTCATTTTCTCTTTTTAAAAAAAATAAAGCCATATGACTAGTTCATGTTACATCTAGGCGTTTGTTCAGCAACAGAGCTGTCATGGACTACCAGGTGTTGATCTATGGCTACCTTCTGGCTTGCTCTGTGTTTCCTAAGGTATTCAAGCATGTGAATTCTTGCACATACAGAATTAGGGTTTCCATGGTTACATTATTGTATATTCTTCTGTATAACGAGTAGAGGAGATTTTGTGTTTCTCATTGTGTCAAGGTTCATATTTAATGCATGGCGCTGCATAGCAGACAAACATTGTGTTAGTATAACCGGCAAAACATAAATCTCATAGCACCTGCATGCAAAAGGCAGTCAAGAATCCACAAATTACTTAAACCAGTTTTTATTTAGTTTTTTTTGGAAATGAGATTACACACATTTTGCAAATGTACATGGTAATGAGAAAAAGACAAGTATCAATAGAAAAAACTAGAAAAAGAGAAAATCCTTTGCTTGAAGAGCACTGAAAAACAGTAAGAAACATTTGATCAGGAATAAAAGCAGGCTGTTCAGTAGTGCATAGGTTACACTTCAGAGCTGTGGTGGCTCCATGGAAGGAAAAAAAGGACCATTTGAAAAAGTAGAAACCCTATGGTTCATTTTAGGGGTCTGGAAACTGCAAAACTGTAAAACTGCACAAAAGATTTACCAGGGTGGAAAACTGTTTTTTTAAAAAATATATTGTGATTGTACTGCTGATAAAAAACAATATTTCCTTATGTTGATTGGCGGCTGAGATATAGAAATACAGAATAGGCACAATACAGATTTTCTATGAATAATATTTGCGTCATTACCATTTCTATCGCCAGTCTGGCTGTACCGAAATGTATGCTACAGTAACATCCTTACATCATCATTGATGTGTAATTCACATATCTGCCAATATTTTACATTTGTTGTATAAACTACTAGATAAAAAAAAACATAATGGGATCCCTTCAGCAAGAGATCTTTCTTTTAGATGAAGAAAACAACCAAAAAAGAGTGCATGACTTTCTTAAAAGGGCAAACACGTTAGGCTATCTTGTTCTTTTTGTATGGCAACCAAATCTTTCTGCTATTTACGTAACAAATCACTGCCATAGAAGTTATTATGTAATGTTCCATTTAAGCCAAATGCTTGTGGGCACCCTACTTGTGAGTCTGATCCCAGTGTCGAGAAAATGTTGACTGTCCATATAGTCAGTTTTAAAAACATGGCCTACAAACACTTTGAGGAAACAATGACTGTATCCCACAACAAAAAAAAAAACGTATAATTTAGAGGTGGGGTAGGAATTTCAGTATCTAAAACTGGGTTTCTTAGGGGACCCAGAGTAAGTTTTAAGAACCTTCATGGCCCAAGAACTGGTTTAAAGTCAGCTAAGTACTTCTTACTCTAGAAGAAATATCACTGTGTATAGGGGCTCACCTTAAGCAGTGTGCTAGTTGTACCCAAATCTTCAAAAAGATGAGATGCTTTACCTTAGGGTACATGCACACATATACAATGCTGTTAACATGTATTTAGGATGCACTGAGAATGCACCTGACAAATGTATTTTATATGAGGAAAACAGGTGGGCACAGAACAAAATATTATTCCTGCACCTAAGGCACTTGAGTGTAAACATCAAAGTGCTTTAGGCACATCCTCAGTATTTCTTTAATGATGACCGCAATGCGGGAAGCCAGTGCACCATTAATGCATGGTAAAGGCACTTGTAAGCTTTTATATGCCCTTGTAAAACAATAAATTTCCTCTTCCAATTGGAAGCAGCAAATATGCTCCAACCTAGAGGTATGCCAATAATTTTTCAATGAATGTGACCTATGTACGTAGTTGAATGAACATTCGATAGCATTGAAAAAACAATGATTGCCATTATACACTACCCCTTCACGAACAGCTTATTTTATTGTTTAGTAAGTATGTATTGTATAAAACTAATAACAAAATAGCAAAGTTAATATGTTAATGTGTTACCTGGAATGCCATTTGCTTTAATGGACTCTGCAGACTTAAGGTGGCCATAGACACACAGATAATATCGTACAAAACAAATTTTCGTAGGATATTCGATGCGTTTATGGTGGGAAATGAGCCGACCAATATCGTCAGATTTTAGATTTCGGTATGCTGGTTGATCGGATGCCTTTGAAGGCACCCTGAACATCGGCCATTGTTATTGCTGAATCGTCAGATACAAGTAGAATTCTGTTGTTTCTACCTGTATATCTGACGAATCAGCTCTATACGTGTGTATTGAAATGAACAATCTTTCTTGGAAAGATCTTTTCCGAGAAAGATCGTAATTGTTACGTCTATGGCCAGCATTAATATTGAACAAATGACTGCTTTAAAAAAAGACAACATTCGCCTTAAAAATAAAATCCCTGTTTTTATGAACCTGCACATTTTTAAACATCATCTATCACCAAGCTGAAACCTACAGGAATGTAAAATTGTAGAAACCCACATAATATGAAGTTACAATGGCCTCTGATCTTTTTTCTTTACTCATTTAGCAGTAATAAAAAAGATGATTGTACAATTCATGAAACACTCTAAGTAGCCGACAAAATCACATACATTGATACCATTTTAGTAGAGGCATCTATTGACTCAGTGTTATCAGTGATATGATAGTCGCATATTTGAATAATGACTGGATCTTCACATTACGTCTGTTAACACGGGGCTAGCTGACATCTCTGTCTCAGCAGCCAACAATGAAAAAAACAGATATGCAGTGTGGTACTTTGGCCTCATGAGTGAAGAAAGACCTAAGAGAAGGACCTTTGTCCTTGGACATCTTGTCACAACTCCGTTAAGCATCATCCTCCATTGTTTAATGGCTTTCATGAGACACTTACTAGTTTCCAGTAGAAAATATTATGAAATGCACTGCACATTCAATGCATGCACCCCAAGAATCTTGTAAATAAACAAGCTAAATCTTCTAAAGTTACATCAACTATTCCACTATGTACTGAATCTTGACTACATCTATGGTTCCTAACATTGCTCTTTTAAACATCAATAAAAAGCTTTTCTGTACAATTTGGGATGGCACAAACATTATGAAAAACCTAGACCTCCAAGTGGAACCCACATTACTTTGCTCAGCAAAATTGTGGAGGGTATTAAATTACAAAAGAATGCTAAAAAAATTCACCACAAATGAGGCATAATTATCAAAAACCCATGCATGTGCTGTGTACAATTAAGCAAGAAATCATTGGCTTCAAGCTGCGATATATTACAACATGATACAATGAAGGCATTTTGTCTCAGCCCATCTAAAAATCACCAGCTTCTTCAACATTCAAAAGAGGGCAGGTTAAAATATCATTAAATATAACTGGGCCCAGTTATATAAAGAACAAGCTATAGTAAGGGAGGACGTTCTGAAGGCTTTGTGTAGAATTCTTAAAAACCGAGGACATTCAAAAATTGTTCTAAATTTACATTTTTACACAGTTGCTATTTTTCCCCTTTAGGATAACAACACTGAATATTATAAACAGATTGTGTTATTTTAAATGAGGTTATAGATGATAGATTATCCATTTTAATATTTATCTGAAAACATTCAGTTAATCATGTTTCAAACACCCTAAATCAGCTATAACCATAACAGTTTCCTCTTGGAAAGTTGTGTCTTTAGTGGTGGTGGTGGGGACAAAAAATTCTTTATCAAGCTAGTATAATTTTTATTGACATTCAAAGGTTGTCAAAGTACAAATACCAGCACTACACGAGCACTTCATCTGTAGGTGGGAGTTCAACTTCACAAACCGGAAAATACCATTTGGATAACAATTATAGAAAGTAGGCCTGTACGCTCTACATTTTGCTCTGTGATAACTGATACCTTTTCCATATGCTGTAGAACCATGGATTATGTCAGGTTATTTCACCCCTGAAGACAGGGTTTCTTACTTTGAAATAGGGGGTTACAATAATTTAATTTTAATAAACATTATCCCTAAAAATGGAAGGGACACTCAAAAAATGTTTAATGAAAGGGCTTGAATCAAAAGAATATACTGTAATTTTATCAAAGTTGAAAAATTGGAAACAATACCATATAAAAAGGTGTTCACAAAAAAAAATATTTTTACATGCTTAGAAAAACAGATAAAAATTGGATCTGTACCCAAATTCAATTTTACTGCTAAATATTTTTTATTTCCCAGACAAGTACAGTAGTTAGGAATTTACTTTATTTTGATCCCAAACAGCAGGACATATTCCTTGGTTTCCATCCCTCTGGTACACTTCTATGCCAAAATGGTGGGCACTACCTACAGTTACCCCCCTTCATAAAAGATATATACTGTATATATACAAATGTCAAAACCTGTAATAAAATGGTCTATGCGTAGACTTTCATCACCAGCCTGGAACATGGTTAATTCTTTCTGGCAAAACCTACCACACCGAATATACTGTATATATATTTTTTGTATTAATATATATATATATATATATATATATATATATATTAATACAAAAAAGTGCTGGGAAGTATTACAAACAAATCTTGAAAAATGTTACTAATTCCATCCATCCACCTATGTGATCAATGTTAATACAGCAGTGCAGTAACTGCTTCTAGGCCTGGTGATAACCCCATTACACATACCAGAGTTTATCAATCAACTAGACTGTGGTTGTATCCAATCACCTTGTAATATTATATTTTCCCCATCTTCTAAATGTTTGTAACATTGATGTTCTAATGACCTTATCATTACTTTCTTAGGAAGGCTGTGCTGGGCTTTCCTCCTATCCACACCAGATAATTTAAAGGTTGGCCGGTGGACCTGTAAGTAGATAAATTCTCCATGTTATAAATTATAAGACAAGCCATAGTCACTGAGTATAATTGCTAGTTATGTGACTAAACATCCATAGACTGAAAGATCTAGTTAGCCCAGTATGGTTTGCTTCTTGCTTTGAGAGCATGGAACCATTCAAGTTAACCCAAGTACTTTTGAATAAACAACACAGAGCTAATCAACTGCAGAAAACTTTTGGCTTTTGTAATTAATTGGCGCAGCTATTCTCATGCTTCCTTGTGTGAAATCACATCAATGCAGTCTATTAAAACTGAGATAAACTTACAGGTAATACTAGGCAAAGCTTCTGCAGAGATACCCGGCATAAATATGTCCTCTGTAGTGATGGGCGAATCTCACCCGTTTTGCTTCGCCGAAAAAAAAAAAGAATTTCCAGCGAAATTTGCGAATTGGCGAAAAAATTAGCGAAACGAGTCGCGCGTCGTTTCCGTCGCGTCAAAAACGATGCACGACTCATTTTTTTTTTGCCAAATTTTTGCTGGCGTTTCGTGAATTTATTCGCCAGCGGCGAATCGCGGGAATTCGCCGCAAATTTGCCCCTGGCGAATAAGTTCGCCCATCACTAGTCCTCTGATGTCAAACTCTCTAGTAATACTCAATAAATGTTGCTCAAGTAGTCAATTAAGCACTGACATGTGATTATACAGTTTATATTTACACCCAAAGAGAACAATTTCCTTTTCAGTATCAAACATGACTATATGTGGTTTAAAGTTAAAACAAATACCAAGGTGAACTCTTTAGGACCATAACAGAAAGCATAATGGGCACATTTGTACCTGTGCAGTAAGCCATGTCAAACAATCAGATATTTGTTTTCCTACAGTTTGAAGAAAAAAATTTCACTAAAGGGCAAATTTACGAAAATTCCCTAAAAATCCCTTGAATCTCTTCGAAATTCGATAAGCATTCGATAAGCATTCGACGATCGAATGCTTATTGAATAGTTCTAGGCTATCTTTTTCCTCGATATTCGATTTATAGATGAAATCGTACAATTGAATACTGATCGTTCGATTTCACAAAAAAATCGTATGTTTGCCTTCGAGCCTCCGAAAAATTAGTACAATTCGAACGATCGAGGTGTTCGATCATACGAATGATATTTGAGCAGGTCTTTGCAAAAGAAGCCTATGGGGGGTTCCCATAGGCTTCTATTGGTATTCGGTAGGTTCAATCTGGCGAAGTAGGCATTCAAGGAATTTAAAATTTAAAATCCTTCGATCATCGAACGGTTGAATGATCGAATATTCGATCTATTCGATAATTCAAATATTCTGTATCGAATTGGCCAAATTTGCATATTTGATCCTCTGAAAAATTGTACGATCGGTATTTGATCGAATTCGATCGAACTTCGATCTTTTCACGTGAATTTTGTAAATCTGCCCCTTAGTGTGTTTATGGGTTATTCCCCAGGTGCAATTTTTCCCAGTGTTTTTATTGTGCTTACTGAGCACCTGTGCTTTTGAACTGTAGCCAGCAAGCAGTTCATAGCCACATTTTGGGGCACATGAAATTACTACATTGTAAGTAATTTGCTCCAAGAAATAGTACAGAATTCTAGTAATATAATAATAGATGGGATTACATTTCCTGACTGTCAGGCATTTCTTTGCAACATCGCCTTATAAAGCATAAGGAAAACCGATTGCAACGCTAAATAAATTGTACCTGTGCCCATTTACTGATTCATATTTGGGTGAGAAGTTATGTGGTGCTTTCCTCGTGAGTATTTCATATTGCCATATCTGGGGGAGGTCACATAAATTCTACATTTTGTAATGCTCAAGAATACATGTCCTTAAAGGGATACTGTCATGGGAAATTTTTTTTTTTCAAAATGCATCAGTTAATAGTGCTATTCCAGAAGAATTCTGCATTGTAATCCATTTCTCAAAAGAGCAAACAGATTTTTTTATATTTCATTTTGAAATCTGACATGGGGCTAGACATTTTGTCAATTTCGCAGCTGCCCCAAGTCATGTGACTTGTGCTCTGATAAACTTCAATCACTCTTTACTGCTGTACTGCAAGTTGGAGTGAAATCACCCCCCTTACCCCACCCAGCAGCCTAACAACAGAACAATGAGAAGGTAACCAGATAACAGCTCCCTAACACAAGATAACAGCTGTCTGGTAGATCTAAGAACAGCACTCAATAGTAAAACCCATGTACCACTGCGTACTATTCAGTTACATTGAGAAGGAAAAAAAACAGCCTGCCAGAAAGCAGTTCCCTCCTAAAGTTCTGGCACAAGTCACATGACTGGGTCAGCTGGGATTTCAAAACTGAATATAAAAAATTTGTTTGCTCTTTTGAGAAATGGATTTCAGTGCAGAAGTCTACTGGAGCAGCACTATTTTCCCGTGACAGGATCCCTTTAAGAAAAAAAGGGTGCACAGAATTCTAATATTTACTGCATTTAGTATCCTAAGGCTGACAATAACATTTTTATGTGAGGCAACTAGGGGAAATTATTTCTTCATGAATGCTTTGCCCTGTCATGTTGTACTTACAGTACATTTGCATTAACGCATTTGTGCTCATGCTACAATGTGCCTAAGCCACAGTAACTAATTTGCTCGGTTTTTGGCTGAGGGGGCAGGGAGGACTGACATCAAATACAATTAAATTAAGAATCAACCCATGCTTTTAATATACCTTACATAAATTGATTGACGATTGGCATCATGCTGATATTTCATCATCAGTTTAATACCACACTAGATACAGCCAATCATTTGCTTTGCTAAAGTGCATTACAGGAGTAAGCACATTTTTAATGATCACTGGTGCTTTTTCTGCTCCAATAGCAGTCCTCTTTATACACAGTGATAATTCCCTAATAACAAAAACACTTTTTTTTAATAACCTGATGCTATGAGAATATTTTGCTCCATATACATGAACATTATGGGCTATGTCACTGTGCCTTTATGCCAGTGACATCCTGGAAGGCATCATGCACTTGCTGTTAAGACTCAAATTGGGTTGGTGGAACCAATAGTGCTCAAAGAGGCAAGTCTTTAATAGAATGTCTGTGCCCCCTCCAGAGTGCAGAAGGTACAGCCTGATACAGGACAGGAATATTTTCAGGAATCCTAGCCAGAGAGAGCAATATGAAGGCAAGACACTCAACTGCCAGCAGTTATTAGTAGCTTGTCCTTTAAACAGCAATGATTTACTCCCTATAATTAAAAAACACTAGGGCGTTCTTCTAGGGCACCTAAATTCAACTTATCTGAAGGCAAAAGCCATAATAACATTCTGCTTTAAAAACCCCTTCAATGTCCTCTTTAACTGGGCACAGTTTTATATTTTAGCCTACAAATGGGACAATATTTGTAAATGGGATGCACCGAATCGGCCAAATCTCAGACCAAATTTGTAGATTAGGTAAAAAGAACCAAGTGAGCAGCTTGAAGTTATAATTGTTTGATTTTTGGATTCAGATTCAGTTTTTGCCAGGCTCATGACTTCGTCGGAATCCAAATCCTGCCGAAAAAATGTCTAATCTTGGCCATATACCCAATTGAATCCTGGATTTTCTGCATCCCTGACTAGTACTGAAGCAGGAAAACATAGCTACAGCTTGACATGCTTCAGTATGCAGTCACTACAAATGCTTTATTCAAGTACATACAACTTGACTTGAATGCATTTATAAAGTGTATCAAAAGTTTTCATGTGTTTTGCTTTGCTGTGTGTTCTGATTTAATAATTAGTCACTATAATGTTACTGAAATCAGTATGTGTCAGACTCAAGAATTAAAAAAGTGAGTACAAAGTTCCTGAACATATTGTAAAAAAAAAGACAAAGCACATAGTATATTGTGAAAAAACATAAACCTGTTCTGTGTTTTGCTACAAGAGGTTGGATAACTATAAAGAGAGTATCAGTGCATCCTTGAATTGTTGAATACTATAAGGCCAGTAATACTTGACAGGTAACATCAGGGAAGATTTGTATAGTAATTAATGGACTTCCTATTAATAAAAATACATTAGAAGTCAGCAGTACATTTTTTTTTAATAATATACAGATTTCAACGAGGTCTGTGATACAAATGACATCACTAAACACCAATTATAACTGATGACATCCATAAGCAACATGGCTCTCTATAAGCAAGCATGTCTCTCTTGTTATTAGCCCCTAAACAAAATACAAATAAGGGCCAGAGGTTAAGTAGAATTTTAAACAATTACAGTAAAACTGTTGTTTTTTTCATTTTGATTCCAGAAGACTGTATAGTTTATGTGCTGAGGAAAGGACTCTTTGGTCATATAATGGGTTTTATTCTATTCATTTAATCACAGCAATTACAGGACATTTAAAGGAACAGTAAAGGAATGACTATATAATGTACTGGTGACCTGCACTGATAACATTTGTGTGGTTGCTTCAGAAAAGCTACTATAGTGCATATAAACAAGCTGCTGTATAGCCATGGGGGCAGCCATTCAAGCCAGGATACACAGTAGATAACAGATATTCAGAAGTTCTGAAAAATTCCATTGTTTTCTACAGAGCTTATCTGTTATGTACTGTGTATCCTGTGCCTTTTCCACATGTGCCCCAGGGCTACACAGCAGCTTGTTTATATAAACTATAAAGAGTTTCTGAAACATATACAGCTGCATCAGTGCATCACAAAAGTACATTATATTTTCATGACTTTAAAACACTTTCATTTTTTTGATGTTACTGTCCTTTAAAGGTGAACTTGATAAAGATGTTCAGAGTAAAGATGTTTAGGTCGCCAAACAAAACTTTCTGCTGATATGCCCACCTTGAGTGGGCAATACCATGCTAATGTGATTGTTTGGCCCTATTGCCAAATTATTGCATTTAAACAAATACAAGAGGTCCTCTGCACTCAACCCATTATCAATATATTTAAGACATTGAGACATTCTGTGCATACAGCTACTAAAAATTGCCTTACCCTTTAAACAAAACAGGGATTGTTTGTCCATATATTGCAATATATTTAAGCTGGCCAACTACGTCAAAGTCATCTCATATCTGGTCAGTCTTACTCTCAGATTGCATCTGATTCAAATGATTGCATTACAATGAAGGCAATATGAAAAGCTTAATGCAAGAACTGAATCAATGAACCAATGCAGTCCTCAATCAAGATCTGGACGATTTTCTGCCATATGAGATGCAGTTCCTATCTGTTAACAGGCGAATGCAGCCAGATCACTATGTGTGCTTACAAATCTACATGAATAACCAGTAAGCTTGTAGGTACCATGAGCAGCAAAATCAGCAGAACACCCACAGATGTTGCTAACCATGTTGGCCGAGACTTGCCTCTCCAGAATGATCAATTCTTAATAACCATTTCTGCCCAGATCCCACGGACAAAGTTATTGACAGTCAAGGTGTTATACAATGCCTATGATGGCAGCCCAAAGCATGGCACCCTTCCTGCTTTATATGCCAAATCTGCATGGTACTTTTTTGTACGTACTCCTATTTAAGAGTTCGGAATGTAATTGTAGTAATATATATTTAAACCTCTACTAACTGCTTAGTTTATCTCTTATTTTTATGGAATAACCCACAATTCAGAGCACACAGTAGATACTGACCTACAATTGTTAGCGTTAGGAGACAGAATCAATGGTGGAACTGAACAGTTTCAGCCATTAGTCTATGATGAAGGTTTTCAAACGTACAGTAGTTCTGGAGTCCACCAAAACACAAATGTGTAAGTAACTCTCAATTTGATAAATTGCAATAGTTAAAATTTCATATCTTAAAAGTATAGCATTCTTACATTACACCCTACAGCTCCCAGAAACACAATCTCCAGCATATTATTATGAAGACTAAAACATGTAAGGTGGTAAAAGTATTGCTTCAGAGATAATACTGGGTTAATACCCACAATGGTGTTTAACAAGGCTGGAATTTTAATCTTCAAGGCATATTAGTTACGCTTATTCTGTGCACATTTCAGCTCAATGTTTAAGTCTATTTAGCTGAGGTGGATTATCATGAAATACCATGCCACTTTGTAGTATTTGATTGCATTTCACCTGTTCTCTGGTATTATCCCCAAATATTTAAAAATAATTCCCCTCATTAGTGTTCATATAATATCCCTAAATTGATTAAGAACCATATTAAGAGATTAGAGCCATGACATGTTTACTGATAAGCTCAGCAACCTTAACGACCTTTATCTTCCAAGTGTGTAAATTTCTTCAGTTACACAAAAAGAATCATACTCTTCAGATTTGCTTGTATTTTTATAAACATTTCTTCCATCTGCTGCTAAAATAAGAAGTCATGTTCCCATTGGCAGTGCTGGCAGGATCACAATACTAAAGCATGATGGATGTGTAAAGATTGGAGAGGGGAAATCAGAGTTGTGCTAAAAAAAAAACACAATGTGGTCAAGCTGATATCTTCTTTGCTACCACAAGTGCACTAATTATATAAATATCTTTATTTAGATTAGGCTTGCTGCTTCATTAACTGATTATCATCCTAGCCATAATCATTGCCTTGTTTTATCAGCACAATACAGATAAAAGGTGAGGCTTCGTAGACTGATGGCACATAGTATCAACATTGTATCCCAACTTTATGCTGGGTAGGTATTTGTGTAATATCACCGTTAATATTTACAGCACTAAAAAAAAAAGGCAAACCGTGTTTTTCAGGGATATAGATTGTGTTGGAGAAATAGGAAAGGCTTGCCAGCAGATTGTTTGTAATCAACGGACTCATTTATCAAACCTGGTAAAGTATCAATTCGTCTGAGTCTGTTTGACTGCTTTGACCAGTTGAACACATTGATTTTCTGTGGGTTGATAAAGCCGAGTGCAGCTGAGCAGCAGTGCTGAGCTCAAATACCCCATTAGGATTTATCTGTGTTGTAATATCAGTGTACCATTGTGATAAAGAGGGGGCTGAGGGCTTGATTGCCATTATAATACAAATACGATCAGCAGAACAATTGCCCTACTTTGCAACATATAAAGGGAACACAGCTAACAGGGTTACTAATAGTGCCAGTGATTTGGTAAGAATGGCACTATTACCAGCCTGCTGCTTTGCCATATTGAAGATCAGAAACTGATCACACTAGGGGAACTTGGCACACATACACACATTTTGAAGCCTGCTTCATCACTACAAATAATTCATAACCAACCCATGGCTCTCTGACAATGTCTTCACTACAGCTACCTTTGATTTCCACTGACAGGATGGAGGATGCTGTTGTTTATCAATGACCGGAGGAGAGTAACAAATTGCCTGTCTTTGCTTTAAATTAACATGAATTCTTTTGGGTCACAAAGATGTATGGCACACACATAGTAAATCAGAGAACATAACAAAATGGAACTGAGCTGTACTTGTATCCAAAGTCAAGAAAGCACCAGGTTGGTCAGGTCTTCTTTCTGCTGCAAACTCATGTCAACTAGCAGCAACATTCAGTGACTTTACATGGAATCTCCCAGGGAATCAGAGTCATCCAGAGACAGGGGCAAGTACAGATCCTGTAAAAACAAAATGGGCATGGGTTAATTCTCAGGAACAACTTAGCAATGCCAAGAAGGGACTATAAATCGTTTTCAAAAATGCTGCTTAATGTTTATGTAAAGTGAAATCATAGTCCTCGTTAAAAAAATAGCCTGGATGGTAAAAGTAATCATGACAGTGGAAAACACCATATTACACCATGATGGTTACAGATATTTATTATCCTCAGCATGTAAAATTATGTAATAAGGCTAAAAACATGTTTCATGAAAATATTAGAATAATAGTAAAAACAATGCCTAAGCAAAAGTTAATTGGAGGAAGGATGCTATATTTGGCAGAAGGGTACTATTCTAATGACAAGAGCCATCTATAATCCTGTTATGCGCCCCATAAAAAGACATTGAGAAATCTGTTGCTTCTTCATATTTCTAGAAGCAAGAAGCCCCAGGCTTGAGACCAACCAACCCTAGTGTCCATCAGTGCCCTCTCCAGCTGTTTTCAGGAGCATTATGCATCAGTCCTGCTTGTATAAAGTTACCAGTTAATGCTTAATTACTTAGAACTTCTCTGACATTCATGATTGACAGTAGGATGTGTTTATAAAAGCTGATAAAAGTGTCAGTTTGTTTAAACGATTTTGACTGCTTTAAGAGGTATTAATGTTCAATGTGGCTCAGCAGTACTGAACACTAACACCTATCTGAATCCTTAAACCCTAAAGCAAATCTCATGGCGCAGAAAGGCTTTAGAGGACAGTTAATAAAAAATCATTACATTTCTTTACAAGTGGTAGACAATAAATTCGATACAGTTCATAAAAATATACTAAAGGGTAATATATGCTAGTGATGATCAAATACATTAATAACCACAAACCATCCAGTTTCCCAGTGATCCATAGGGGCTGGTTGGGTAGGTGGGTACATTTAGGCCTAGGTTGTGGGCTCTTTCTTCCCATTCTGTTAGGCAGAGCAGTTCAGCTTCCTCCCTTATTGCAGGGTTTTGTTGTCTATATACACCACAGTGATGGTAGTATCTGGCCTGGGGACCCAATGTATATATATATTTGGAAGGGAGTTTTGAGATCAATTGACAGCTTGCAGGTTTGGCACCCCATGAGTAATTATATTCACCAGGAAATGGACTTGGCTGAAAGAAGAGGCTGGTTTAAAGCCAGCTTGGTAGATTGTGGCACATGTCTCATTGGGTTACATTTGTTTGTTACACAAGCTGGCCGCATTTGTTGAATAAGCCATGTTGAATACTAAATCTTGAATTGTTCTCTGGCATTTTCATCTAATAAAATGTGTCTGGTGTACTCATTGTGGGGGGGGGGGGGGGGGTTGTTGATCTGGTTGGTTGGTAAAAAATCTAGAGCTTGCTCTTGTCATGTCATTAGATTTTGGAGTTTTCTGAACAGCATCCATATTAAATCAATTTTTATATAATTTATTATTTTAAATTGTTTGTATATTTAATATTCATAGAATACTAGGCATTTATATCGCATATTTCTTTTAGGTTTATTATACAACTTCAACTTTGTTACTGTTAAAATAATTGTATTGGGTGTAAACAAGAAGTGTTCATTTATACAATAAAGATTATTTTCTAAAAAGTCAATAGGGTTAATTGATGTTAGAATATTGACAGACATGTTACATGATTCAAATCTTAAACAGCCCTAGAAACATATTCTTTATCACCATAATAGGCATAAGCTAAAAATAAATACAGCAAAGCAAAAAGAGTTAGCAAAAAGGAAAGGAACGCTGCAACTAATTTAGAGTGCTTTGCAGGTTAGAAATGTGTGAGTTCCAAGCTGCAGCCAAATATTTGTTAAACATTGGCCGGAGCAAGAATATTAGTTTTTTAGCAAACTAAAAATAACTCACCAGTTCACAATTTAAATGGTTCTAGGGCAAGATTCCTGCAAAGGAAGTCAATCAATTCTGAGTTAAGTCTCCTTGGTAAAATGTACTGTAAAAAAGTGCTAAAAAAATTCTATATTTTTGCCTCCTATATATTTTTGCTGAACATTAATATAAAAGTTCTTTCATTTTTAAATTTAAATTATAATTTGTTCAGCAGATCGAAGGCTTTTCTTTGGAACTGATTGTACAAAACACAACCTTCAGTTCTTTGTTGTATCGTGACGATACATTGACCAGAAATCATTTATAAATCAGATATTTTAAGATATTTTTAGATGTGATTGATACTGTATAAACAATGTCTGACTGTATGAGTTACTTTTCCTGGTATGCACTAACAATTCAACCTTAATCCATCCCGATTCTCAGAATAGAACTTATGTTTGCTGCATAGGCAAAGGCTCTCTACCTGTTTTACGAACACCAAGCCTAAACACCCATAATCATGCTTTAAAAGCAACCTCCCTTCAAAATGAATTATTTTGATGTGTTGTCTCATCACTAAAGTAGTTATGCCATGAGAGGTCTTCAAAATGAATAATACAATACAAGTGAGTGTAACCTCTTTTAATTGATTTAAAATACAATTTTCTTACACAATTTCAGCTATATAATTGGTCAAGTGAAGTGTATTGCAGATAAAGCAATACATTCTTTAACTATGCAAATCACCTATAAAAGCAGTGGGAAAAATTGTTAAAAAATCCCCTTTAATTATATGCATGCAAAAATGTTTTTTCTGTGCCTTGTAGAATACTCTATACTCTATACTCTATACAATGATCATTCAAGTACGATACGGGATGATTGTGCCAAAGCAATTCAATGCAAAAGCAATCTAACGTACCACTGAAAAGGCTATTTAATACTTGTAATTGTAGGGTTTCATTTTAAATAACCAGGAATTGCAGTAAATAGCCAAAGCAATGAATTCCACATAGTATCTTGCATCTTTGTGAATGTTTGAGCCCTGCTGTATGTCACTTCAGGAACAGGTCTAACCCAATATAAGGGGGAATGTAATTAAAATCGCAAGTGATATTGCTGTGGATTTGCGATTTTGAAATTATATTACATACATTGTACATACTCACAAAAGCCATTTGTATGCAAACTTTGTGAGGAATTTGTTGAGGTCTCAAATTGGTCATAAAGGACACAATGAAAATCTTGGTCGCCAACTTTCACAAAGGTGTTTATGAATGTTTTTTTGGACTAATGAAACGTATTAAATTCCTACAATAGTATATTCACTCTACAATATATAAGAATTTAGATCTTGAGTTTCCAGTCCTGCTTCTCCTTTACTAAGACAATGAATCATGCCTCCTAATGTTTGCTACTGAATTGGAATAACACTGATCCGTGGACCTGAAAAAAGGGGGCTTTAAACAAAATGATGTGTCGGGATTATGGTGGATCGGGAAGGGGGCATGTGGGCAGAGCTGGTTATGGCTCAGGTGGATAATCCCATTATTCTATTTGAGAAAGCTGAGTGTTATCTTGTAGTTCTAAATAAAGTAGCATAATGTTGTTAAAAGGTGATTAGAAATAGCTCATCTACTTTTCTTAATGTCATTTTCTGTTAATCAGAGATTTAAGGGAAATGCGAAAGCATAATGAAAGGCAGACACACAGTCTGCTTGTTGTTGCATCTATTTGTGCCTGTTTTTGTAAAAAAAATGCTTTTTTCTACTTATATCCTCTACGCCTCAAAACTTTCTTTAGTGCTTTATATTTTTACTTGAAAGTGCATTGTGAACAAATATCAATGAATAAACCAAATCAATCAATGGATTTTAATGTATAATATTATATCTATTTTATTAAGGAAATAGATTTAGCTCCCGACAGTAGTGTCTTACAGAATGTTTAAGAGTAAGAGGTAAAATCTCTGTACAACAGCCCAAAAGCACATCTGTAGACCTTGCTAACAAGTAAATGTCTATTCTGAATACATAAACATTTGTAAACATAAATAAGCACACTTGATTCTAAGCAGCCTTCCAAAATATATTAAATACAGGTATGGAATCCCTTATTTGGAAACCTGTTATTCAGAAAGCACCAAATTACGGATTGCCCGTCTCCCATAGACTCCATTATAATGAAATAACCCAAATTTTAAAAAATTATTTTCTTTTTCTCTATAATAATAAAACAGTAGATTGATCCCAACTAAGATATAATTAATCCTCATTGGAAGCAAAACCAGCCTATTGGGTTTATTTATCGTTTATATAATTTTCTAGGAGATTTAAGGTATGAAGATCCAAATTATGGAAAGATACGTTATCTGGAAAACCCAATGTCCCAAGCATTCTGGATAATAGGTCCCATACCTGTACAAGGATATATAGTTATAGAAATAAATTACTTGCCAATGTTAACTAGGATATACATTTATAAAGTGTATAAAGTTTCCAGATAAGGGATCCAATACCTGTATTATAGAAACAATATATTAAACAGTGACCTAGCAAAACTTTCCCAGACCTAGCCTGAGACTGCTCTTCCCTAGACCTACTGTAGCTTCAGACTATTCATTCACAAACCTGTACATCAAGTTACGACGGTGCACGCTCTGGGCCATATAATCGCTCCAATCCAATGCTAATTTAAAAATGCCTTTATTGTTCATTGTTTAAACATAGATCACATCTGCTCCCGGTCTGACGCGTTTCGTATTTGCATACTTCATCAGAGACCTCATTCACAAACCTTGCCTGAGACTATTGGCTGTAGAGGTTCTAAATCGTGAGGGGCGAATCTGCAGCGTTTCGCCAAATTTTTTGTGAATTTCCTGACGGCAAACAATTCGCAAATCACAGAGACATCCGTGTCCATTTTTGGACGTGCTGGCATTGAAAAAACTGGCACCGGCATCAGAAAAACAGAGAGTTTTTGCCAGATGAAATTTTATGGGCGTTTCGCCAAATTTATTCGCTGGTGGCAAATCGTGCGAATTCACTGCAAATTACCCTAGGCGAATAAATTTGCAAATCACTAGTTCTGAATAAGGGTTCTATTAGCATAATCTATCCTTAAATCATGATTTGTTTAGTAGCACAGAAAAGTCAATATAAAGGATAAGAAACATAATACCTTGTGCTTACGAAGACTTCCAGGGCTGGTTGGGGTAGAGATTGGCGACTGCTTGGATTTGGGTGTTGACAGCTGACTGCTTGATGTTCCATTGGCTGCATACAAAGGCAAGACAGTATTATCACATTTGATTGCCTTTTAAAGTGCATGGTTTGAGCATTACAATTACCAAAGTATCATCGCAAAATTCTCACTTTAAAACAGATACAGAAAAACGTGCCTATCCATTGGAAGCAATGAATAGGGATGGCGCGAACAGTTCGCGCGAACATCCGCTGTTCGAGCTCGCCGGAAGTTCGCGAACGTCGCGCGACGTTCGCATTTTGGGTTCGCGTCAATTTGGCACTTTTTTTTTTGCCGCATTTTTTTGCCCTCTCACCCCAGACCAGCAGATACATGGCAGCCAATAAGGAAGCTCTCCCTGGACCACCCCCACACACCCCCTGGACTAAAAAAAAAAAAATGTGCATACCTCCCGAGTCCCAACTCTTTTGCGAGCTCAACCCTCTGTCCCTCATTTGTACTGGAAAGACCCTCTTTTTGGAGGACCCTCTTTCACTGGAAAGACCCTCACTGAACAGCCAGAAAAAGAAGCAAAGATTTGAACTTGGCTTTTGGCAGAGAGTCCAGAACAGCTAACAGGTGCAGGTAAGATACTTTGTAACACTTTTGACATAAGAAAATAATGGATTTTTCTTTTCCCTTTATCCCCCTCTGGCATGCCACTGTCCAGGTCGTTGCACCCTTTAAACAACTTTAAAATCATTTTTCTGGCCAGAAATGTCTTTTTTAGCTTTTAAAGTTCGCCTTCCCATTGAAGTCTATGGGGTTCGCGACGGTCGCGAACTGTTCGCGCGTTTGTCGCAAGTTCGCGAACGCGTCCGCGAACTTTTTTGCGGCGGTTCGCGCCATCCCTAGCAATGAATGTTATGTTTGGTGGCTCATTTACCCATGTGTTGGATTTCAGACTTTAGATTACACTTCTAGTGTAGCAGCTTTTGTAGTATACCAAACTATTCTCTTGCTTTATCTCCCAATTAGCAGTCTACATCACAGGATTAAACATATCCTCTATTAGACATAATGGCCTCTGAATGCTGAGTATCTTATGCCTGCATTCATCCTGCTTATTACTTATTAATTGCAAATATTCTGTCCATGAAGAAGACATGATTACATTTGACATCTGAACTTTATATCAAAATGACAGCCATACTAATGTGCCGATGCCTTCACTCTCTCTCACTTCTCATCTGTCTTGCAGTGTCCATTGATAACAAGTCAAGCTGACAGGTATTTCTTTAAAAAGAAACATACAGATAGCCGCATTAAATAATAAAAACATGAATCACTGAGTAAGTCATAATTAATATGTTTTCAGTACAATGGCCTTTTGGCCAAAATACAGATATTTTTATCTGTACTGAACATTATTTGGGTAAAGACTGCATGAATTTGTTTGGAAATTAGGTTTTTTTTGGCATAATTTAGCTTTTTATTCAACAGCTCTCCAGTTTACAGTATCAGCAACCTGCTTAGTAAGTTCCAAAATACCCTAGTAAACATGCATTGATTTGAATATGAGACTGGAATATGAATAGGAGAGGGCCTGCATAGAAAGTTGGAGCAGTTACAATAAATATGTAGCCTTGCAGAGCATTTGATTTTTAGATGGGGTCAGTGACCCATTATTGAAGGCTGGAAAAAGTAAGAAGAAGAAATTTTTTAATTCAGAAATTAAAAATGGTAAAATTGCTTAGAATTAGCCATTCTAATTTAAAGTTGAACCACCCCTTAATTCAGGCACTTAGTGGCAGAAAAGAACAGTCAGCATAATATCAGGTTGGCACATTCTTCCAGGTCATTGGAAGATATGTACTGAACTTTGCCCTTAGCATTACAACTGTGTGGGCTATTATGCTCCACTTCCATCACGATTTATATATTTGCACGGGCATTGTCACAGGTATACAGGCAGTGACAGCTTGATGGGTTGTTAGGGTCTGGGTTGGAAGATGATGGATTTAAGGTAAGGTAAGGAAATCTCTACTAGACCACAAAGCACAAAGACTCTGCATGGTGAAATGGATCACTCGGTTCAAAGGTTAAAATTCCAAAGCCTTAGTCAAAATACGTAAAAATCTGACAAACAGGATAAGGGCAGGTTTCAACATGAAACCTACTCATTTTAGAATCAGACTGGAATATGGCAATATAGTAAGCAGAGACAGGCAAAGGGTCAGGACAGGCAAGTAGAATCTAAATCAGAATCAGACAGGAGTAAAAACACAGTATTCAATTCAAACTTAAGTAGCCAGAAGCCAGCTTGACAAGAATAGGAATATATTGACACCCAGGAAATGACAGCAATTGTGTCGAGGTGTCATTAAATGTACTCCCATGTCATTGTTGTGTAAGTCTGTTCATAAATAATCCTTATTGTAGAAAACAACTATTCCATAAAACCTTCTTTGAGAATTGTGTTTATTACTGAAGAAAACAGTTTCTGAGAAAGTTTTATTGTAGCTCTCTGTAGAAGCTGGGAGAAAACCGCTGTGGCTGTTCTGTTCATATTTTAACTGTGAAACTAAACATTGTTGTTATCAGCTCACCACTCCCCAGTGGCTTTAGGCCCCATAGCGTTTTGTTTGGGGAAAGAAAGTGCATTGGAATGAAACACCAAATTTCACAGGAACTGCAAAAGAGCATTTAATATTTCCAAAGAATTAGAGATCAAAAACATGGTAAGTGAAGTCTACTCAAAACTCAATAAATGGACATCCATCATAAAAGAAGAAAATAAATAGAAGCTTTAATTTTACTCATCTCCCATGTCCCTGATTATAAAGCCAATATGAACTATTAACTATTATAATCATTATGTTGTTACTAAAAAGGGAACAGAGGCCTTTCATCCCATGCCATGTGACATCACAGCCTAGCATTTAAGAGCACTTTGCTTTTCAGCTGCGTTCTCGTGTTAAAGAGCCAGTACTTCTTTACAAAACTTTTTCAGTTGCTGATTCCAACAGTATATTTTGTATAAATACTTCCAGAATAAACATTATTTGTTTTATTAACTAAAGAGTATAAAGTTGGGTAGCAATAATATAAACTATGTCTATATTCATCTTGCTCTAGTACCTGTCATCTTGTTTTACTATGGCCCAAAAACTGCTACTTTGCAGAGCCACCGTTATATAAGGGACCAAGGGTAGTTGTCCACTTCTAGACTCCTAAATACAGCTCTGCCTGAACAGGTTACATTTCCTGGAATTAACAATGCTAAAAATCTTTACATAGGACTGCTTTGAACCAGATATAAATGAGCCATAACATAATACAGTGACCTAAAAGGAGTGAGCTAAACTGGAAAAATATGGAAACCAGTAGAGATGATATTTCATCCTTTTTATTAAATGCACTGTGCCTGAATGATTACATGGGCATCTGCTGACATTTAAGGAAAAATCATTAGAAAGAATACAATTGCAGCAGAAGCAGGACAAGAAGACGTTCCAAAATGAAGTGAGGCAGAGTGATTATGGATTTTGAAGCATAGCCAGCTGTATTCATTTGGGTGCATTCTGTAAGAGGTACACACACCACTAAGCAGAGTGATTTGACAAAATTGGAAAACTGGGCAGCAAACTGGAAAAATGACAGTGTATTGGGAGTTTCCTTAACTGAGAAGGATCTAGGTTTTTTTTGAGGATAAAAAGTTAAACTAAACTAGTTAAAAAGATGCTTGAGAAGGGGCGTGATTACTAGCGATGGACGAATAAATTCACCAGGCGCGAATTTGTATCGAATCTCCACGTTTTGCTCCTGGGAAATAAATCTGCGAAACTGCAGTTAAAATTTATTCCATCAAAATAATATGACAATTTGAGGCCTATTGAGTTTAATGTAAATTGTCGTGGGCATCAAAATTTACACCAGCGACAAAGTTTTCAGGGATCGGGACAAATTTGCCCATTACTAATGATTACACTTTACAAGTACATTAGAGGACATTATGAGTAAAAAGGTCCCCTGTTATTTGTCTATAAAGAGGATCACTGCACCAGAGGCCACCCCTTCAGGTTAGAGGAAAAGAACTTTCATTGGATGCAATGTAGGTGGTTCTTCACAGTGAGGACAGTGATGTTGTGGACTGCCGAGTGATGTTGGAATGGCTGATTCTGTTAATACGTTTAAGGCTTGGATGATTTCATGGACAAGCAATTCAAAGCTATTGTAATAATAAAATCTAAAGTTAGTGTATATGTAATCCAAGTGGCTATGGTACTGAACTCACACAGGAATTACAGGATTTCCAATCCAAGTGCCTGCACTGCCAGCAACAGTGCTGGACCAGCCCTTTACAGGCTGTAATCCATCTACTAATGATGTTCCACTAAAAGGTCATACACTGTCAGTAGCCTGCCTGTGATACCTAGTTCTGCCCCAGTGGAACAGCAGAGTGCTAACTATGCATCATCCACAGAGAGGGGTACTGCAACACCCAGCATAAGTGATAGAATGTCTCCATGTCATGGCCTGTTAATGCATGAACTCGCTTCTGCACCTGCATTGTGAATGGGAAAATGATCAGCCCTTTGCAGAACTGGAAACTGGATGGGGTGAGCAAGATCTTGAGTCCCCCCCAGAGAGCCTGCTGATAAAGGGGTACCTTCCAACCCCTTCTAAAACCTTTCTGCCTCCTTATGTCCCACCAGAGGATTTTATTTGGGAACCTAAACCCCTGAGAGCTTTGGCTTAGGACTCAACCCTGTACAGTATATATAGTTGACTCTAAAAAGACTGCTAAACGTTATTTAGGGACCAATAGGTTTAATACGTCCTTATGGCTTTAAATCTCAATACTTCCTCATATTCATTGGCCTATGACCACTTCCCTGCCAACCTTTAATCTTTCTGATTGGCCTTTAGTTTCTGACCCAGCTGCATCTGTCTCATTGAGCCTGTCCTGCCCTAGAAGGAACAGTACCTCTAGTAATAGGTTGGGGAGCAGGGACCCTGTGAATGAGGCCAGCCAGTGACAGGTAAAATAAAGAAAAGGATTCATTCTTCCTCATCATTCCAATACATGGGATCTGAACCACGATAGGGCATTCCAACCTAGAGGTTCTCCTTAAACTTCCTTAGCTGCTTCCACATGGTGTCACAGTGTACAGCCTTTTCTGAACTGTCCTGGCATATCGGCAGTACCTTGCTTCTTTGGATTTGTATAACCCTGTGGACCATTTCTCTTGGACAAATAAACTTTGTTCTGTTTTGTTGCTGCAAGAACCTGCTGGCATTCTTTATTTTATTTTCGTGCACAGTAGCATATGTGAGTTGTATTTGTCAACTACACCTTTCCTTACTTTCCACAAAGCAAAGGCCCAACCTTGCTTTACTGTATAACTGGACATTAACCTTTATTGGTCTAATATAGCCCAAAATTGTTTTACAACTTCCTCTAATAGGGACTAATGTGTATTATTCCCATTGACATCAAACAGTTCATCCATCTGTATTCTGGCTACATTTTTATTCAGCTTTCATGGTTATATACCTGAATCGGCAGGGGACTTGCTTCGACGTGATGGTGCCGGGCTCTTTGCTGTACTTTTCAGATTGGCCGAAGAAGATGACTTGGGTGGTGGAGCTGGAGTTCCTTTCATTACACGGCACTCTGTGAGGAAGCAAAAAACATGGATACAACCATGAGGCAAAAAAAGCTTATTATTAAAGATAATGCATAATGCTGAACAATTAAAAGACAAAAACTGTTCAGTTGCAAGCCGAAGCTTAATTTTCAGGTGAGTTCAGTGGAAAATGTAAAGCATTCCATATCAAGTGATCCAGACAAGTCTGCTGTAAATCCTCATATAATGCAATCTGAAATTCATCTGTATTCTCCCCGGGCCGTGTGCACTCCACCCCAGATATGTGCAGCCAGGCATAATATAAAATGATGCACACAGTGCCAAGTTCTGAGATCGAGGAATGGCCTTGTTTCATTTCATAAACCCACATCACATCCCTTATGTCTGTGAGCACTGTCTGTGTATTTTTAGCCGCACGACTGCAGGGGCGTATGCAGGAAAAAAATCCAAATGAGTTTGTATCAAACGAATTGGTTGCCAAGCAAATGACTGTTCTGCAAATGGAATAGAACAACTCTTTCTGAATAAGCAGATCTGCAGATAAATATTTATAGAGAGCTGAAATAAGAAACACTGAGAATTAAGGCTAATGGTAAAGTAGAGGAATGCCTTTATAACCCCTGTGCCTCCTGTCATTCACTTAAATGGAAGCAACCTGTCGCCACTATTTCAGGCAGTTTTTTATACTCCGAATACGCATTTGGTTAGTTAAAAACCTACTGTCTTATTGATCAATTACAGGATACAGGTACAGAGGTAGTACTGGCCATTGTGCCATTACCCACACAGCGCTATGTATTGCACAGGTAATGGCATACCTAGAGTAGAACAAATAGCACAAATAGAAGTGATGTCATTGTGAAACAGCCGTGACATCACTCTGACACCAGATTAAAAGGGTAGGGGTAATGGCACCATATGCTGGTACCCAGTGGGGTTATCTGCAGACAGTTGGCACAGTCAGAGAATCATGGACATTCTGCCAAAAACCCAACTGCTTTGCATGTACCCAAGGGTTTCTTAACACAATTCAGGACTTCATTTTTTTTCCTGCCATCACTATGCAATAAAATATCAAGTGGATAACTAGGGTCATAATGAAAAACTGACATGCTACTCGTAATTGTATGTATAGAATATTTTTTTTAATCAAATATGGAGTAAACTTTAGTATCAAATACAATTGGAGATAATGAAAGGCTGACATGCTACTCGTACATATATATATAGCAAATGTTTTGAATCAAATACAAAGTAGACCTTAGTGAAGTTAATGTTTCCCTAATGTCCCATGTTCTATCAGATACTTCACCATCTGCCTCCATAGCATAGGTTTGTTGTTCATTTCATTGGTTCTTTTGATTCTATAATGATTTATTTTATTTATTTGAGGCCACAAATAACCTCCTTCCATTCATATTTGTTATTAAAACTTAATTTTACAGTTCACATCACCATCACTCTTCTACTCCCCTTCAATCATATTACCTAAGGCTACTCTTCCGGAGGCTGTAAGTAATGCTTACAGTATGTTTATAAAGTATAATCATTTTTATAGCAATACCTTTGTCAGCCACACCAAATGTAACTAAACATATTTCCTTTGATTTAACTATAGAACATAGTGTAATTATTGTTATAGTTTATTTATAAAGCACTAACATATTCTGCAGATCTGCATTGGGGAAGAATACAAACAGTGCTATAGAATAAAAAACAAATCACTTACAAAAAATGGAAAAAGCATACACTATCCTTTATTTTTCCCTGCTGTCTCTATTGCTGTTTTAGCTATATGATCTCTTTGCACGATGCTTGTATGGCATAGGCTTGTATGACTTTAGCTTTTTATCCTACATACTGTAGACTCAACAAGGATTTACCACAGTCTAATCCCCTTTGACATTACCATTTACATCCAGGGAGAAGTCATCTTGTGCATATCTGAACTTCTCAGGGCCACAGGCGATGAAGACATCATCCTCCCCAAAGAAATCGTGCAGACAGGTTACCTGCAACATAAGTAAAGGCAATGTTTGAATTTAGTGACTATGACAGGGGTCAATGCAACAACAGCCTGGTGACTTAGCACGTATTTTGGTGGACATTCCCCAGCTTCCCTTCTCCAGACCAGTGTTGGGTATTGGATTTCTCAGGGCAGAAAGGAATTCCTACTTCACTAATGAACCTTGTTTCACTGTGAACCTAGAGTGTAATAGATAGTGGAAATATGTATTCTCTATTAGCGGAGGTATAGGAAATTTGCCTGTTACATGCTGCTTTTATGTTTTAATAGGGGGATCTAAATAAAAGATGAGCCTTCTTTTTCTCACAAAGCTGCAGTTCTAGCAACCTTTAAACCCTTTCTGAAAACAACTGCTGAAATCATTACAGGATTTAGAGCTGGAAGAACTGAGATAAAGCCAATGAAAACAATAGCATTGTAGCTTTAGTACATGCAATTTTATTTTTAAAAACGGGATATTTTTAATATCAGCAACATACCCAATACTAATAAAATTGCATAAAGTGGAAGCATTTAAAATTATATGTTTCTGAATCTGGGATATTTTTTTTTATTTAGTTTTTTTCTAAAGCACAGATAGACCCAAGACACTGTACTGCTAAATGATTCATATTCTTACTTTACATATTTTGTCTTATCAGACTGGATGGAAGAAAGTATTGACCCCCAGAATGGGCAGGGTTTGTTGTGCTGACATTGTGGCAACTCTTCCTTGAGGATTTTTCTGATTTATAATTTTTATTTTTAAGGTAAAGTCTCCAGCCTTTCTGCGCTGGCCAAGGTCTAAGGTGGACAGCCTAAGGCAATTGTCCATTTAGATGCTCGGTGGTGGATTACCCAAGTCTATCCTAGACACAATAGTTTCCACAGAGATTATATATGGAGGTATATTCAACTCCAATGTTTCAGCTGAGAGAAATCAGTATTAGCACCAGAGTTAAACATCTTAAACACCTCCCTAGGATGCCAACTAGAAATGTCTCAGGGCTCTTGTAATGGAACTGTTAACAGATTATTTGTTGGGGGAAGCAAGCTACTAATTTGATTCAAATTTCGTCAGCTCATTATACTGTGTATTTATAGCAACATCCCCAGCAGCCTGAAGATCTGAAAGTGCACATTTTGTCAGAGTTAGGAAAACAAAGAGAGGCTGAATAAGGGACCTCCCATCACAGCAGGCCTGTCACAAACAATGGAAGAGCAATTATGAGGAGCAATACTCCGCCTTTCCTATTGAACTGTACCTCCCTTACGTTGGATAGAATCTGCTACTGTCTCTGGATCACACTGCAGCTGAGCATCTGCTATTATCAAATGCTACTTTGTGCCTACCCGCTATAGCAGGAGTGCCTGTACTTTACCAACGTGAGGTTTACTTTTAGCAATGTTTTCCCATTATGATCTACAACGTGGTTGCCATTGTTGTGACTAACATAATAAACTCTCTTCTTTTCTATTTATAATGAGTGTGCGATCCTCATTTTTTCTTTTTGTATGATTTATTTTGGAGACTTCTGGTGGGCAGCCTCTGTTGGGATTGGCACCTCGCATATATCTTTTGTTACTTTGGAGTGTGTGCCTTCTGTCCTTAATTGTCCATTATGATCTACATCCATAAAAGCATTATTAGGATTCTGTTTCATGGACAATATTATATATATATATATATATATATATATATATATATATATACAGTATATATATATATATATATATATATATACTGTATATTGATTTATGAGAGAATTTACAGTATATTGCATATACATATTTAACAACTATTTCTTATGTAACCTCAGGGCTGCTAACAGAATAAATGTCTGAGTTAAAAGAATAATATAGAAGGGTAATGTAGTCAAGCTGCGGTCTGAAATGTTGTTTCTAATATTCATGTACAATGTATAGTACATCAAGGTACATTTGCTCGACCTGCTGGGTCTTCTGGTGTTATTGTAATTAATTAACCATTGTCTCACTCTGCAATGTGCATCTGGCTATAATTAGCTACTAACACACTTGCTGTGTGGTACAATGATTAGTCACCGATTTGCCAAGTTCTTTCATGGGTATTGGCCTTGTATGCTTTCAAATGCTCTATATAAGCATCTGTGTCCCTTGGTGCTTCATTCTTGTGAGACTAGTAATTACTGTCTCACTTGCCATTTCTTTCTGATGGGTATTAAAGAAGTCACTTTGTAAGTATTATCAGTTCCCCTCTTCTCTTTTGGCAGTCAGTCCACTAAAGTAAACCTTCCATTTGCTGAAGTGAAGCCTGAAAAAGAGGTCACATCCCCTTTTCTGTCGCCTCCTGCACTTATATTGCTACAGTTACTTGCACATCATCTAAGTCAATGGACAGAGAAGACTATTGCCTGCATAGAAGGGTAGTAGCTTAGTGCCACTGCTTGCATGCTCCCCCAGTAAGAATAAAACTGTGTAAGGCATGATGCCAGCTTAAGATTGAGGGCACATAGAGTGTTTACGTCACTGCTCTCAACTTGAGTGTAGGTACATGGAGCAGAGTGGAAAACACGTAAGCAGGTATTTTAATTTATTTTTCATCTTTCTTAACTATCAACAGCAATGATATTAAGTATAATTTTTACCAAATAAGTGGCAAAATTGTAAGGAGTAAGGAGTAAGGAGTAATTATACCCACCATTACTGCCTGCCTCACTGTACTGGCTGGGGAGAGTGATATCATACTTGGCACCAAGGTGAAGCACTTTAACTCTTTCTCATCTCATTGTGGGCTCTATGTTTTCCCATGAGGGAAGTGAGTTCTTCTAGTTTTGCATATATATATATATATATATATATATATATATATATATATATATGTGTGGATTCTATATGCAATGTAGAATAGTAGCGCTTTGTGACCCCTGATAGTTCAAATGTGATATATGATGAATTGTTATTCTAACTTCGAGGTTTAATAAGGTTTCCATCTGTAAAAGGTTATGAAATGCTTAAAAAGAAAGATCTTCCTATTTCTTTAAACTGTAAGGCAATCTCTACAATTAGTAATAATAGTATACTTTTAATCTGCCTCTCATTTAGGTAGTGACTACTCCTCCCTGCTCCATTCTCATTTAATTTTTAATTTAATTCTCTACCTGTTTTATCTTCCTAGTAATTCACAAAACCCTATGCAGATTTTAGAATGCTGGTGCGAATGTCAGAGGTTGAACCCTAGCCCCTTCAAGCAAACCTGCAACTGCCAGAATTCATGGACTGATTGCTATAGCTCATCTGCGTGTTTGATATTGCGTATATATACTCTCGAAGCAGCTTTATGATGAATTATTCATATGCTAGTCTAAACACACAATAGCATAGAACACAACCCTAATGGGAAATAAAACAGGGGAATAAGAAGTTGAGCAGCCTTCTTCATGGACGAGTGAGCCTGGCTTGTTCTTTTCATCACACTGCATATGAGTTAATAACAGCAAGGCCTTCTGCTCTGTCACAATGAATTATCTGTACATGAGGAGCGGGCAATATTGTATCAGTGTGACAATGCATTATCTCATGGAAGCATCCATTCGCTGCTGACAGTGGGAACAATAGTAGCAATGCAGTCGTCCACTGTATTTCACTTGAAGGAAAGAGAAAACTCTCACAGATGGGAAACTGCCCTTTGTTCTTTGAGTCATGTCCTGTCGTTTCTATTTCCACTGCTGGTACTAAAGTAAAACCAGCGACTGTTCCATTTGCATTCCCTGGGAGTGTGCCATGCTTGTAACTTGGATGCAGCAAGAGTGCGAGGTGTAAAACAGAAAGCTGCATAATTGACTGCAGTGAGTTAAATCTCTTATGCTGTGGAAAATAGTTGCGTTTGACAGTCCTGTCACGTTCACTGCCTGTGGTACAGCGGACAACATTTTGCTTGGAGAGCATCACAGTCATCTCTGGGGATTTCTGAAAACGCTACTATGATAACAAATGGGCAAACAGTAGGAGTAACTCAGCAGCTGCCCAGGCATTTGTTTTGGGTACAGCCTGAGATTCACTTTCTCTGCCTGTAGCATTAAGGGGGACTGCATGTAGTTGGTCAAATGGGTTTATCTATTTGGAGCTGAAATGGGATTCTGTAAGACTGCTCCAGGCCAACAGGACACACAGCTTAGTGGCAGAGAACAATAATGGAAGCGTTCCCAGCTACACCAGACGCACGCAGAATATGTATTGAGCAGCTCATTAGCATTCACATGTGGTTTTGTATAGTTTACATTATGCAAAGCACATTCACTGTGTTAAATGAATCTCCTGGTTTCCCCTGCAACTCCTAGCACCTTTTCTGTGTTCTGTGTTGTCGCATCTAGGCCTATTTAACAAATAGTTTAGACATGTTTAGAAATTTTTTTTTTTCATGATCTCTGTAGTCTTTGCCATTTTAGAAGAATTTTAGCTGACCTATCCGGTAGGCCCTCCCAGTGGCACAATTAGTTACATAGTTACGTAATTAGAATGGGTCGAGAAAAAGTTCAACCCCTCCAACTGAAACCCAACAGCCATACATACACACACTCCCATTGATCCCTCCTCACATAAACTATATATACCCATATCTATACTAACTATAGATCTTAGTATCACAGTAGCATTGCATATTTTACTTGTCCAAGTATTGATCCAAGCCAATCTTAAAAGCATTAACAGAATAAGCCATCACAACAACCTCACTGTCCTCACTGTATAGAACCACCTACGTTGCTTCAAATGAAAGTCTTTCCCTTTAGTCTGAAGGGCTGATCCTCTGTGGGTAAAAGGGTCACCTGCTATTTGTCCGAAATGTCCTCTAATGTACTTTTGTAAATCTTACATTGCTTGGAACATCTGCTGCATTGGCTGCACTGTTAAATTCAGTAATGCTTTATATATAGCAAGCAAAATATGAACCTACCACAACAATGGCAACAAATTAATACCTATAAAGAGAAAAAGCAGTGCAAAAATATACAGTAATTGAAAATAATTACCCAAATTAAAACCACCTTGTGAGACAGGAGGCCCACATAGCGCTGCTTCTGCTTATTCTCCAACACCCTAACCCTCCCATTCCATCTGCAAGGCTTCTCTTGCATGGCACATATTTTGACAAGTAAAACAGCCTCTGCACATTTTCTAATTTCAGAGTGATGTCTTCAGGCAAGATGAATATTTTATATTCAAGGTAAACTAACGACTGCTGGCAAATCTCTGCTGTTGATTTGTAAAATGGTCTGGTAATAGTTCTGAGTCCCTAGTGTACTGTATAACAGGGTACCCCTGCCAAAACACAGACATTACAAGTACTCCTCACTAGAGAATAGTACTGTTCACTCCTCCTATGATACACTGTTATAACTGATACAAACATAAACGATGTAACTGTAGAGAGCCCAACATACATTATTTCATATTCAGAATAATACTGGCAAATAACAGTGCAACTATGCCAAAATGCAAGGATCACATTGACATGAGTATTTTGAATTAATATTGTCATATATGCACCCATTGCATTTATTCTCAATCACACAAGTAATAAATGACCCTTTAAATCTATAAAGCCAGTCCTATGTAATAATAAACAAGAGATATTACAGAAGGTAAGCTACACAGAGGACCTTCATTGCAAAAAAAACAGGTTAATTTTATGTACTGAAGTAGGTTATGAGAACTTGACTTATTCAGTGCAGGTCATATTGATGACTCCTTTTGCTCATGTCATTAGAACCTGATTCATTTGATGCAATTTCTGAGAATCTTACTTTTTTACTACAAGTCCCTACAAATTTGACATATAATGCTGGTCATCACAACCTTATTCTTTTAATATAGGTTATAAAAACCAGAGTATTTCAGAGCACTGCAGGTAGGGATGGCGCGAACCGCGGAAAAAATGTTCGCGAACATATTCGCGAACTTGCGACAAAACGCGCGAACGGTTTGCGAACGTCGCGAACCCCATATACTTCAAAGGGAAGGCGAACTTTAAAAGCTAAAAAAGACATTTCTGGGCAGAAAAATGATTTTAAAGTTGTTTAAAGGGTGCAACGACCTGGACAGTGGCATGCCAGAGGGGGATCAAGGGCAAAAATGTATCTGAAAAATCCAATAGTCGCAGCCACTGAAGCACAGAAAAAATATGCCATATAAATGCTGAAAATAGTCGCAGCCACTGAAGCACAGAAAAAATATGCCATATAAATGCTGAAAATAGTCGCAGCCACTGAAGAACAGAAAAAATATGCCATATAAATGCTGAAAATAGTCGCAGCCACTGAAGCACAGAAAAAATACAGGTCAATGTATGGCAGTTGTTTGAAGAACAGTAGATTACTAGCCAGCAAAGCTACCTAACCTAAAATGTCCCTCAAATCCCTGCAGACTTCTGTCCCTCCAATACAGAGCAGTATCAAGCAGATTACTAGCCAGCAAACTTTCAACTGTCCCTGAAATCACTAACAGCTCTCTCCCTACACTAACTCTTCCAAGCAGCACACACAGACAGAATGAAAAAATGCTGCAGGGCTTCAGTTTATATATGGAAGGGGAGTGGTCCAGGGGGTGTGGGGGTGGTCCAGGAGGGAGAGCTTCCTGATTGGCTGCCATGTATCTGCTGGTCTGGGGTGAGAGGGCAAAAAAAAGCGGCGACTATGCGCGAACCCAAAATGGCGAACGTCGTGCGACGTTCGCGAATATTCTGCGAGCGCGAACAGCGGATGGCGAACGTCGTGCGAACAGTTCGCGCCATCCCTGACTGCAGGTTATGGGAAGTCAATCTTTTTGGCGTATGTCTTAAGAATCTAATTCAGTAAGGTGATAATACTCTAGGGCTCATTGACATCCACAGATGAACAATGGGCAACTTCTTCTTGCATCCAGGTGTGCTCTGAGCTCCATATAGTTGCACTTGTGCTCAGTCCATCCTGCCTTCCATTCAGAATTGAATGCTGCTGCGCCCATTGACACAAGGCTTGTGCAAACACTGGCGGTAATGTCATAGCTCCAGAGTTCCCTCAGTGTACGCATGCAACAAAAGAATTATGTGCAGGCATCATTCAGATACCAAACACAAGTCAGATTCCAGGCAAATTGCACAATAATTCTGGAGAAAAACAGTGCATCGTGGGAAAATAACATGACAATCGAGTCTGAAAATCCACTTTGCTCCCATTGCAGGGTACGTGAATGCAACCTTGTGACTCCTTCAGTTCAGGTCAAGGGAACTTTATTCTGATGAAATTTGAAGAGTGACCCTGAAATCAAGTGCTACTTGAATGAGTATGTATTGACACCATTTTGCATCCATAAGTACTATAGCATTTTCATCCAAGGACATAGTAAATTATACAGCTGACACCTTTTGGGTTCATGTTTTTTAAAGGGCAAGGAAAGGCAAAGAAATAAAATCACATTTTTACTTTCTTTAATGAAAAAGAAATCTATCTCCAATATACTTTAATTAAAAAATGTGTACCATTTTTATAAGAAACCTGACTGTATGCAGTGAAATTCTCCCTTCATTTACTGCTGAGGATAGGAATTGTTCATACTTATGAACAGCAGGGGGAGCCCGTGCCTTACTTACAGTCATGCAGAACTCAAACAGCTTTGTATTTTGATCATTTATGATGATCCCTAAGCAGCACAGACCACACTGAGCATGTGCAGTGCCAGTGTCAGACAAAGATGTATAACAAAGTTACAAGATGACAGCCCCCTGTGGCCAACTTTGAAAGCATAAATCATTTGTTTGATTAGGCTTGTGGTGCAGTAAGTTCATGTTTATGTTTAGTATACAAAATACAGCATTTCTAGCCCTATTCTATTTTACACTTTCCTTGTCCTTTAAGAGCACTATTCCATTTTTCTATGTCAAGCAGAACATGGTTATTGTGATGTCCTGTCATGGACACAGGTAAAATAGCAGCTACTTTGTGTGTAAGTGTGCTAAAGTGACCATAAAAGCAGTGCAGGTAGAAGTTATACCGCAAAGTTGCGCCCACTATGGTTCAATATTTTGCTGCAAAGCTGTTATGCAGGTGCATATAATGATTACATATAATATTCCTGGCTTGGCAAAGAAGTAAAGAAGAGTGGATTACAATAAACAATACAAAAGACACATCAGCAATCCTGTGTCCCTGTAGAAAATGATTAACTGAATAGCAAGTGTGAAATCTCATTGAGTTATCCATCCCAAAATGCTGTTCCTAATTAAGATTAACTGGAATTAAACACTTTTAATTACAATTTATACAGCCTTTGGCTACTAATTTGCTGGCATGCGTTCTTTTATGATCCATTATGCTCCATCACAAATCTGATTTATAAGCCACTGTAGCAAATCTATCTATATTTTTATCTGGCTTCTTTTGCCACTGACTTTACAGGAGAACACTGAGAATCCCAAATTAAATAATTTCTAATGTTTTTGAAAGTCTCAACATTCTACTTACAAGTACATGGAGTAAGATCATAGGCTATGGAACAAACTTCACATGACCACTGCACAGTCTAAGCAACTTAGACAACTAAAAGTATACAACTGAGCAATAAAGACACAGTACAGATCAGAATCATTTCTGAACCCAAGTGCAGTGTGCAAACTGCAAATCACCATGCTTTTAAACCATAATGCAGCATTTCATGTAATTCTGGCATAACTGCAGCCCCACTCCAATGGGTAAATTTATCAAAGAGTGAAGTTCCGCCACTAGTGTGAAATTCCGCCACTCTCTATTCATTTCTATGGGATTTTGAAAGGTGTATTTATCAATGGGGGAAGTGAAAGTTCACCATTTGATAAATACACCTTTAAAAATCCCATAGAAATGAATGGAGAGCGGCGAAATTTAACTCTAACTTCACTCTTAACTTCACTCTTTGATAAATATACCCCCCAAGTTGTGTCCACCATGATTCCACCCTGAGCCTCAAAATGGACACAATGGTCCTTGGACTGAAATCTGTTGCAAGTTGCAGCTACAGTGGGGATTTCATCAGTTTAGAAGAATGAATTCATAATGGTGTTTGCATCCTATTCACTGGACATGTCTGGTACACCTATTGACCCAGAATCAGTAGCTGCAGTTGCTCAGGATAGACACATTAATTTCTTAATGACTCCTAGAATCTCCTATGCAGATACACAAATGAAAAGGCTGTGATTAGATTTCCAACTATATAGAAATCATATAGTTTATGGAGTTATGTTGTTTGGCTAAAATGTGTGCATCAATTCTATTTTAGGTTACGTTTTGAGATCTGGTGCATTTACACGGAATACCATGAATTGTTGTGACCTTAGAGCAATGGGCCCAAAAGCACCAAAGTTCAAAAGTTTATATTCAATTATATGATTAAGTACCTGTGGTAGAGTCCCCAAAACAAAAATTAGAAATTTTCCTCTGTGCATAAGTAAGTAAGAGGGAAGGAGAGGTCTGCACAGACATGCTCTAAGCTAACACAATGTCCTAAATGTATTAATGTAATCCAAGAACAGACATTAAACTATACCTTCGAGCTAGGAATCAGTGATTAGCATAATTTAGCTGCAGACATTTCGGCTGATTTTCCCGTCACTTTGGCTCAGAATAAATATGACTAATGTTACTGGTCGGTGGAGGTTCTTCACAGTCATAGTACATGCTGAAGGTATGATTGCTAGCAAGCATGCATCATGTATGCTCCATTTACAATGGAATAGGTAAAAACAAATATATAAATAATAATATATAAATAAATATAATCTATATATGTAATTTTCTATAAATAAATATAATGCCTATAATAAATAAAAATAAACATTAAACCTATAAGTCAATTTAAATTGTGTGGAAATATAGTATATAATAATGGCAGGTGCCTATGTGCACCTGCAGAGTTTCATTTAAACAGTATGGTCCTCCAGTTACTGAAATATACTGTACAGAGTGATAGAAATGCTCAGGCCCGGATTTGTGGAAAGGCCACCTAGGCCTAGGGTGGCAAGATTTTATGGGGCGGCATGAGGCCCAACCACACCCACATTGGTTCAAAAACACTAGGGATGCGCAGGAGATACAATTGTTTTTTAAATTTCCCGTGCATCAATCCCCATTTGCTCCGGTCCCGATAATAAAGATTTGCACAAAAAAAGTGGAGAGGACAGGGGCGACAAGCGGTAGTGGGCCTAGGCGCACCCGCTATATAAATCCGGCCCTGGAAATGCTCAGCTTGTTTTCATAGGGTAATGTTCCCCATTTATCACAAAGACAATAAGGGTCATTTATGTCTGAAAGGGCAGTAGGTTAGGTGCAATTTCAGGCCCAATTACATTTTTACCATTCTTAATTCTTAACCATAATTCCAGTGTTATTGTGGTTGGCTGAGTGAGTTGCTCCAGTTGGCAGAGCCATGGTACTTTAATGTAAAAAGATACAAAAAACTAGTTCTTCGTAGTTTGATTGCCAGAAATTTGGTGATTGGTGAATCACCTTGGTCAGTAAAAGAGCTTTCAGGACCATGAACAGTTCCGCAAACAATGGGGAATTCAACCCTGCTGGTGCCAAAACCCCTCCCTCCTGTAGGCCCCCCTCCCTCCTGGCCTACCTCCCCCACTGGACTATTGCCCCTAATGTGTAAATTACCCTAAAGCGCAGGTCCCCTTCTGGCAGATACGGGCACCATCTTCTTCGTTGTCCCGATGGCGTTTGCGGCGCATGCACAGTAGGAGGCATTTGCCGGTTGGTACTACTGCGCATGTGCCTGAAGTTCACGTAGTTCAATGGGAGTGTTTCTTTTGACAGAGGACTCAGAGCAGCACTACTTTGAGGGTTTACTGATATATTTAGGTGGACCTTTCTGATATGGCTTATTTAGTTTTAACCTTACAGTCTCCTTTAAAAGAAAACTACTGTTACCCCCGACTGCAATGTGGGCTCTATTAGCTTGCACCTTGTTAGGGATAATTTGTGTTGCCGTTTCATGTTCAATTATGCATAATGTAATTCTATGCATTTCCAGTATAATGAAGAATTGCATTTTTCTAAAGTTATCTGTAATTATCTATCCTTTCCTGCACAGCTGGTTTGGACTACTTTTACAACTAGAGTCTGTGGAATAAAAGAAATCCCAAAATTGTAAACATTTTTTGGAAATATAATAATCTGTTCCCCTACACTACGAATGTGAGAAGTTAAAAAAAAATAAAAAAAAAAAAATATATATATACAAACAAAATATTTAAATCCCAGTTCCACACTGGGTTGTGACAGGATGAGTGTAATATGGCAATTGAGAGACTGGATCACTGCCAGCATTCCTAGATTGTCGTTTTGTCCCTGAATAAAAGCATGCATCAGCTCATTACCTTCTCAGCAGAAATAACAAGAGATAGAGAGGAAATGCTGCCCAGTTGTTTTGGGGATGACAGATCTAAGCACTCCAGCTGAGAGTCTATTGTGTTGCTGAGACTGTTACTAAGCAACCAGAAATCACAACCTTTAAATGAAAAAGCAAAACTATTGGGGCAATTTTAACAGTGATTCTTTTAAATGAATAATGGAGATGGATTTATACTGATCATTAGTTACTGATTAATTAATCAGATTATTTTGTCATAGTTTGATGAAAATGGTACATTTATTGATCAGCCTTTCCTGAAAATGGTAAATCAATCAATCAATAATTTATCCATGCTGAATCCCAGGAAGGCTTCAACAATGTTGGGGATAGTAAATTAACATTTCCAAAAAGATCTAATGGATTGTGATCCTGCATTCAAACTATACTCCGTTCAAGATGAGGGGGCCAATTTACAAAAATTCGGATTTCTATTTTTTTCAAAAATTTAATTTTTTCTCAAAAAAATCTGTGTTTTTTTTAAATTTCTCTAAAACCAGAGATTTTGAGCTTCATTAAGGAAGCGTTTTAGGTCAGCACTCGTTCCCTCAGATTCCTTGAATTAGGTGCACGTCACAGAGTTTCCACCTTAATCTTTGTTTTCCATGATGGATAGCACCATTTCACAATGAAATATACAATATTGCAATATTGCTCAATAAAATATTTCCCCAGCACAAAGTTCAACTGGGCTACATTAAAATTGAAGAGAATCATCCAATGAGAATCCCACCTGATCTCTGTAAATCTGATGTTTTTGGTGTCTCCAAATATCTTAACTGCAAGCCTACCGGTTTTGTTAGCATTTTGCTTCAGTTCAGACTAAGCAGTTTTTCCTCTTTAAAATCCGAATCAGTCCCTGCACTCATAAGGAAAGGAAGAAACAACACGTGGCAGTAATAAAAAAAATGCTATGGGCCATGGAAGATTTGCATTTAGCATGGCAAACAAAAATAATAATAAAAATAATGATTTTCTACTGCTAGTAAACAAGCAAACAAATACACACAGATATTTTTGACATTGTTTTTTTTTTTTTTGTAGTAAAAGCCCCATTGAAGTCAGTAGGATTGTGTATGACTTTCATTAGACATGGAACACAATTGCTGCATCTCTAAAGTCTCGGGGTGTTATAAGCAGCATAGCATGCCCATTTAGGGCATTTTTGAGTCTTGGCATCCATGGGTTTCTATTGAGGAAAGGCAGGATGCTGCCATGCATTGTTTCAGAGTTTGCTTGAATATGAAACTGAGTTAGCTCCTTAGTTCATAAAACCAAATAAACTACAAAAAAATTTGTCAAAAAAAAATAGTCAAAGCCAGGCAGGGTCAAACACAGGGATCAGATTTAGCAAAAGCAGATTAGCACACAGCACCAGGTACAGAAACAAGGCAATGAGTTCTACTGAAAAGTCCTACGCCCTACGGCGGGCCTAATGTTTCGGATGACACCAGCTGTGGTGTCAGCCGAAACGTTAGGCACGCCGTAGGGCGTTTATAATAAAACCCTTTTTCACCGACTGTGAGTGCGGCAACTTCCATTGCAGATCTATATATATATAGAAAAAGGTCCCAGTTTGGACCGAAACGTCGGATTGAGATGCAATTATAACAAGAATAAAAAGAACACTTTTTTCACGCAACATACAGTGAGTGCTGATCCTTTCTACAAATTATATATATATATATATATATATATATATATATGTGTGTGTGTGTGTGTGTCTATGGGCAGCTTTACGGTGAGAGGAAAGGGAAATAGGAGCTTCAGTTGTTATCCATAGTAGAAGAAGTGATATACTGTACACTACATATTCAACTTGTTTATAACATTGTAGCAGGTTTTTTTTTTCCAAGGGGAGGGGGGGGGGTTGGACAAAAGTGTTGGAACAAAGTTTTCATTTTTCACTAATTTATATAAAAAAAGAACTTAGTTCTATTCCTCGCATATTAGACTGAAACATCAAAAACAATTCACAGAGCATAAAAACATCTTTATATAAGACACAGGAGAACGATTTCCAATGTACTAGTATTGCATTCATATTTAGTTCAACCATGCATCTGGAGAGAAGGAACTAATATATTATTTTAAATTGTATTAACTGAACCCCTTTATGTAAAACAGCTTTTTATGCCCTTGTGGTTCTATGTAAATGAACAAAATAAATAGATCTCTCTCTATATTACAGCTATGCGACCTATTTTCCAGAATGTTGGGAACCTGGGACTTTCCAGATAACGGGTATTTACATAATTTGGATCACACATTAAGGGGCAGATTTACTAATGGTCGAATTTGCGAATAAAAAAAAAAAAAAATAGAAATTCGACCATGGGAATAGTGGGGACGTAAAATCCTTCAAATTCGACTATCGAATTCAAAGGATTTTAACTCAATTCGATCGATCGATATAAAAAATTCAATTGAATTCGAATTGAATATTCGAACGATTTTAAGCGATCAATCGAATTCTTCGAACTTCGAAATCTTTATGTGAATTTAGTAAATCTGCCCCTAAGTCTAGTAGAAAATCATGTAAACATTAAATAAACCCAATAGGCTGGTTTTGCTTCCAACAGGGATTAATTATATCTTCGTGTGGATCTACTGTTTTATTATTATATAGAAAAAGGAAATACTTTTTTAAAATTTGGATTATTTGATTATAATGGAGTCAGTCCAGAACTGTCTGGATAACGAGTTTCCCATACCCATCCCATACCTGTATCTGTATGGCTGTTATCCAGCTGGCACATTTATTACTGCCCTTTCTGGCTTCACACACTATTAAAGCTTGCCTGTATAGGAAGGACATCACTGCGTTCACACATTGATTTATGAGTTCATTCGATTGACCCTACTGAGCACAATTTGATGATGCCCTTCCCTTCTATTACAGCATGTCTTACAGCAGACTTTGGAACATTAAAGTTTATGACATGCGTTTAGGATCCATTTACCATAAATTTAAAAGAAACTATGACAAAAGATTTATAGTATATTATTATCAGCCTGTCCAAAATTGTTCCATTTTGTCTTTTGAAGTAGAGTGTCTCCAATTGTCTGGACACACTGACGCTGGAAATATTTAATTCAATAATATATTTTAGTTCTAATCATTTAGGCACATCACACTCAATGGTATCTACACATACACATATTTACACATACACATCAGAAGAATTTAATGATGACTGTAGACATAAATATATAATGCTGTTTATGCAGTGGAGGAAAAATATTGCCTAGACACCTTCTCTTGGTCCCAGTGGCATAACTAGATGTTACTGGGCCCAACAGCAAATTCATTTTAGGGCCCCCAACATATCCAAAGGCTGTCCTGTTTTACCAGTATGTATTGATATTGTATATAAATGGGAGCCTCGTGGGCCCCCTATACCTCCTGGGACCCCCTGCGGCCGCAGGGTCTGCTTCTTCTTTCCTCCTTACCCTATACTTATAGTCACCATATGTTGTACTGACAATTCTGGATTTTAAAATAGTATTTTTACTGGTTATCCTACCTGTTTTCCATCCAGGGTATATAGCTTTTTGACCACGCCTGTTTCCAATTTAATGGCTTCGGTGATGTCAGTGAGGACCTGTTCAAATGAATGGGCTGTTTTTTTGTTCAGGAGGACTCGCACAGCCTTACGTGGCTTCACTCCACTTCGAATGATTGTCACCAGCTTGGGACGCACAAAGTCCTTTCCCTCCTTGGACTGGGCATTGTTGCAACTCCCCAGAGACTGGGGGGACTTTTTACTGGCTGATGTCTTCACATTGACTGACCAGTTGGGGTTCACATTCTTGGTGTATTCCAATTTCTTGAAAAAGTTGTCAGAAGAGCAAACATAGCTTTCTCCTAAAAGTAGAGAGAAATAGGGCTGGTTAATTCAAACTATTGTCATGATTGTGTTGGCTGAGAAATAAAGTTGAAACACTGTAATTGTGGGCCCCCTTACTTGTTTGTATAGACATACTTGTCAGAGAACCTTGTGACTATCTACACAAATATGATATAACTTTAAACACCTGCATTTTAATACAAAAACTCCAACATTTTTCTCAGCGTAAGGACCATTTTGTGATAACTTTTTTTAATTAAAGATATATTGTTTTCTTGGTCTCTGTCTTTTACTGCCTAGGTGTGAGTGCAGGGAGATTTTAGGCCATGCCTCATTGTGCACCATTACACCCTGACAATGACCAGTTACACCCTAGCTCTGCTCAGTAAAGAGCGAAGATGAAGACAAAGAGGACATAAAATGGCAAGGAGAGGGAAAGTGACAGTATGGAAAAGTGAAATATGAAAAAAGAAACATGTGCACCGTTGAGGTCCAGTCTGACAATGAATAAGCAGATAATATATTCATAATATTACATATGTTTATTTCAGATTAATCTTACGATACATGATATGTGAATCTGAATGGGTTTACAACATGGTTAAAGATGGAAATACTGCACAAAGTAATAAGTAAGAACAGATGAGAGAGCAAGTAGCCCAAGTAGTAAATCCATTACTAACTGGTGTAGGAAGAGCACACTGTAAAATGTGCCATAGTTCAGTCTATTTCAGGTTAAATCCACTTGGGGAAATGGGCTGTAGGTCAGTACAAATACTACAATTTGGTTATCTGAGGGTTATTCAAAGTTATGTGTCCCATTCCATTACAAAGCAAATGGAATACATGCAAAGTAATATATTTTATTTGCCAAAAACATACAGCTAGAAAGGCTATATAACCATGAAATATGTTTACATAAGAAAAACAATAGTTTATATAATGTATATGAAAATTTTCAAGTGATATTTCCCTGGTAAGATGCCCTTTAAGCTTGGGTTGGCTGGCTTAAGCCTAGAACTATATGGAAGATGTAGAGAGATATGGATATGGAAATTGCATCTTTATATAAAGTGTGATTGGTGAGGGACTATACACACATGCTTAGTGGTGTCAGTACATCCTCATTGGCATATATTGCCTCGTATAACAAACACTGTTTTAGGTTTTTCAACCTCTGTACTTCGGCTTATTAAAGGGGTTGCAAACCCAACTGTAATATGGCCCCGCAGCACCCCCTAGTTTTCTATGGAAGTTACTGAAAACCATAATTATAGATGCAAGAAATTTCACCAATGGGAATTCTCCTGATCAAAAACTTCATTATAAATGCAAAAAAAAAACCTGACCAATTCGGATTCCAAACACCTTGTCAGGCATCTTGCTGTTATGTTACATCTAGAAAAAGTTATGTAATTTTATTTCTTCATTATATTACACTGGAATCAGACATGAGGATAAAGGATAGACTTGTTCAATGATGGGAAACTGGGCTGAAAGCTTCAAATTCCAATTACAGAAACAAAGAACATGGAGCCAGATTGATACAGATCAGCTGGGATTCTCAGTGGAGGTTTTTTTTGCATTTTAATGTAGCCACTGGCTGTGGAGATTTGGGGAAAAGTTTTGGAAAGTGTTATTGTACAATATTGCTTTAAGAATACAACTCTGATGTTGGTGGACTACAGCTCCCAGCATACCTCAGCCTTCATTATTCTGGGAATTGCAGTCTATCAACAACTGAGTAAAGTTTGGTTGATCAGTGCAGTGCAGAAGGGTTTACTTCGCCTTTAAATATTTCACTGATTACCTGTAAATGGAAAACAATGGGTTTTTACATGCCATAGTTTAAGGTAGTCTAAGCAGTTTCCATGGAAACAATAGCAGAAGCCCACAATGGGTTGCCTTCGTAACAAGCCTGCAGCAGCAAGTCTGGGTTGAAAGGCCTACTGTACATTTCTTTTAATGTCAAAACCTCAGAAATGAAGGCCCTGAATCGAATTAAACAAATAGTCTTTCTTTATTCATTATTTATTCAAATGAGAGAGAGCTAAAACAATATTAATATTTACCCCTTTAACAAATGGGGATTAAGTGCTCCCTTTTATAAACATCCAAGTGAAATGCAAAGAAGATTCACCAATTCCTATAAGATTAGTAGCATGTCAGTTGAAAATGAATTGGTTTTATCTCAAACATCTCTCCAATGGAGGGCTCTCTTCCATTCTTGTTATGAAGTCCAGCCCAGTTCTAGTGTACGAATACATACAGTATTTATATACTATACTAAATAATTCTGCTTGATGCTCTCCCAGTCTAAAGGACTTGAAGCTCTATCTAGTCTTTTCTATTTACTTTTAAACTAAAACACCACCCCTGAATCATTTTAAGTTGGAAATATTTATAATTGTAATTTGGACAGTTTCATTATCATAGTAAAAAAACAGATGAATATACAGTACTTTTAATAGACAAAGAGAACCACGTGTTTACCATTAAATTAGATTTTCGTATGATGCACACAGTGATATTCAGAGACAATTTATATTTGGTCTTCATTTTTTATTTTTTCGGCCTTTGTAGTCATTTAGGTTTCTGTTCAGAAGATCAGTAGTTTGATATTTCAGTAGCTGTCTTGCTGGTAGGTATAAGCAGGGCCGGGCCAAGGGGTATGCAGGGTAGGCAACTGCCTAAGGCGCAATCACTGGGGGGGCTTGGCTTGTTGACCTTTATTAAAAGCATTATAATTTATAAAATGTGCATACCCCACCCACCTCTAGGGTTTGTTTTAGCCTGGTGTATCTGTACGGGCTCCCCCACCCTGGAGCATGACTCAACGCTTTCTAGTTCCATGCTCACATGCTGGCTCGCGCAAGACAACAGCCAGAGTCAGTCATTACAAAAGCTGGATTGGATGGGCAGAGAGAACCTGCTGTGCATGCTAGAGGGGAGCAGTAACGCATCTCGCTGCATAGACCTGTCTGCTCTTTCCTACTGGGCTTTTGGCAGTTGCACCTGCCTATTACTTCTTTATTACAGGTGCAGATCATAGGGGCTTGGGTTGGCCACAGGTATGGTGGGGGTGTGGGCTTGGGGCCTGCAGATGCAGTATTAATGGATATGCTGGGCCCGGGCCCATTGTAGGCTGCTTGCCTGGCACTGACAAAGGTACAGATCATGGGGCTTGGGTTGGACAAAGGACAGTTGCAGGTGGGGCATGGGTGTAGGGCTTGCAGTTTTAATGATGGATATGGCTGGGCCTGGACAGCGAGGTCGGTGGGCGTGTGCTGATTGGAACTCTTGCTTAGGGTGCCAAACTACCTTGGCCCGGCCTTGGGTATAAGTTTACCTTAGCAACCAAGCAGTGGTTTGAACCAGAGATTGGAATATGAATAGGAGAGAAACTGAAAAGGTAATATAGAAAAATATAAGATAAGTAATAAAAAGTAACAACAATAATATTGTAGCCTGAAAAAGCAATCGTTTTTCACGGCTAGGTCAGTGACCACCCATTTGAAAGCTTGAAATAGGCAGAAGAAGAAGAAGACAAATAATTCAAAACGATAAAAATAAATAATAATAAAAATAAATAATGAAGACCAAATGCAAAGTTGCTAGGAACATGACATTTCATAACATAGTAAAAGTTAACTTACAGTAAATAGAAACCACCCCTTTAACTGTCTGTAACGCTTTTACGGGCTATATAGCACAAAATAGTTAAGTGTCCAGCTAGTGGATGAACATGGGTTACATTGGACTCACATTTCAGGATCAGGGCCTTCGCTAAGTGGAAGATTCCAATCAGATGAGGTAGTGTAACTACAACTCACAGGCTATTTTGCTATAAAAATAGTAAAGATGGACGCCAGGAGATTCTTATGATGAAACCAAAAGAACAATTTATTTGTACAAGATAAATAACCCCAGCCTTGTGGGAAGCTACTCCCTGCTATTATCCTTGATGGAGCACACAGCTGCTCTTCCTAAGTAAAGCTGTCTATCTTACTCACCTAGAGAGTCTATTACATGAAACTACCCTATGCTTGCTAACCTCATTCACAGAGTTCCCTGGTCCCTGACTCGATCTCTAAAGGTACAGGTCCCTTTAGGGCATATGGACTTACTGAGCCTTGGTGATCCCAGGCTCAATGGAGCACATCCAGTTGGTAAGGATCTCAGCAGCCAAAGAGGAAGTGGCCACTCCTTCCCAGCACTATAAAGCTGTGTGGCAGGAAGTGGTCATTACACTCTGGCCTATAGCTATTGGGTAATAATACAATTAGTAACATAAGCTTTTGCCTAGTGACAAGAGATCAGGGACTTAACTCCATAGGTGCCAAATAGAAACATATGGGTCCCTACATGTCAATATAAAAATGTTAAATTCTTTGGCAGAATACTGTACATTGTTCATATAAGAGTGATGAAAATGAAACTAGATTAAGGATTTTACATTTCTGACCGATCTTATTAGTAAATTATCAGTAAATTTAGACTGAACCCCAAGTTGATAGGAAACCTAAGATGTAATAAAACAGATTTACAAATATAGATATTGGTATATATCATTTATGTGAGCGTATGGAAGAGCCAGTATGAATGTGTGCATGTATGTTCACTGGGGACCCATCATTTGACAGACTATGTCTGCTAATTGTATGGATGCCCCTCGAATTAAGGATTCTGTTTGGAATTTGGCATGGATTTGCCATTTTTCAGCAGGATTCCCACTTTTTCCTTCCCTGACCCTAATTTGCATATGCATCAGATTTGGTTTGGCATTCGGACACATTTTTCATAAAGAATTCAAGGGTTTGGTGCATCTCTAGCTAATTCACAGGTGGAGTTAAAGGTTATTAAATGGCAACTATAGGAACCCAAATGTGCAATTCATAGGGGGAGAGCCTGATAAGGCGGCCCGGGTGCCAATCTTGCATCTCTACTCAGGTTTCTCAGAATTTCCTATATTTTGATTGTGAATGATATGACGGAAAAGAGTTTTAGTTAATTTGAGTTTTATGACCATTTAAAGCACAAAGACACTAATACATGCACCAGTGTTTTAAAATATAAAAATTGTACAAGTAAGTCATGTGGCACAAATTGCATCACTTAGCAGCAATTATAACTGATGACACCACTAAGCACTCTTAATAAGTATATATTTTGCAGTATTTATGTATATTTTGTAGGTATCTTGTCATACAAGCCATTTGAGCCTCATCCCTAGTACTAAATAAAAGTGCACCAGATGCTTAGATATCTGAAAAAGGAGTGGGCTGTAAGATGAGTTTTGTTTAGCAGCTGTGCAGGGGGGAAGGAGCACATGACATGTAGGTGTGGGGCTACTACTGACATCAAGCATGATTTTTACCAGCTAGGTTGAAACTCTTTACTTTTTGCATGGTTCACTGAGCAAGATGTAAGGGAATGAGTGTTTTGTTTCCAGGAATTCAGAAAGCTGCTGAGGGAATTGTAAGTAATGGATCCTTTTATCTTGACATAGACATACACTTATTTAGCTATGTGGTGTGCGTTCGCAGGCATACATCAGTGCGTTCACCATTCAGCAGACTCCTCCTTCTACATTTCATGTCATTTCACCATCTGACACATACTCGTGTGATTATAACTGCAATCAGTATTCAAGACAAAATAATCAGTGACGTCTCTAGCATTTCAATTTTGAATCTGAAGACACAACTGATCTAGAATCAAGGAAAATGCCATTTGTCTGAGCAGTCTAGTAGTGTACATCACAATGTTTGACTTGTCTCTTTTCTGTTTCGGCCAGTCAGCCTTGGGGTGATTGTGCCAGAGATTGATTGTCGAAACTTAGGGGCAAATTTACTAAATTCAAATCTATTCACATGAATGATTCGAAATTCGATCGAATTTTAAAAAAGATTTGAATTTCGAATATGCAAATTTGGTAAATTCAAACAGTGAATTCAGTAAATTCGATCGAATCGAATGATTCGAATAATTCCAATAAAAATTCTATTTGAATACTCGACTATCTAATAACTTCCCCTTTAAATTTGTATTCGACTAACTAGTTCACCAGTTTCAATCTGCCGAAGTGGCTTTGGCGAATTTTAATTGAATTATAAAAATTCGATCAAATGGTTAAAATCGTTCGAATCATTCGATTCGAACGATTTAATTGTTCGATCGAATTTTTATTATTCAATGGTTTGACCAATCGAATTTCGGTAAAATCCTTCCAATTCGAAGGATTTTAATTTCTTAACTATTCCCATGGTTGAATTTCAAATTTTTTTTCAATTCGAAATTCGACCAATAGTAAATCTGCCCCTTATTTTTCTAGAGTCACATAAAGACAATTGTACTGTGTCCAACATAAATGTTTTCCTATTGGATTCTGTTCCATGCAAATTCCTCTCTATATTATTCTTCCAAACTAAATACTTTTGAAAGAAAGTCTAGCTGAGGCAGACAAAACACAACGTCTGAAATGTTAAAATATATACACTGAATGGGGGATCTCTTGTGTGATAGAATAGGGGGTTAATTAATATTTCAAGTTGTTTTACTATCATGTATATGTGCAGTGTGTGGCAGATGTTTTATTGTGTTCCACTCAAATACAATGGAGTCATAAAATCACTCAGGGGGTGTGTGTTTGTGTACAAAATGTGGGAATAGATGTATGCTTTTAAGGAGTTATTATTCTTGCTTTTGACAATATTCCTTTGCAAAATTTATAAATGTATCTCTGTTTATAAAATGTATCATATTGATTTTCATTTATAGTGCATATGGTTGAGAATGACCTAGCACAGTACCCATACTTACAACAAACAGATATGATATAATAGAAAACAAGCCAAGTCTATTTTAACTGCCCTCCATCCCCCAATCCTTAATACAAACTATGTAACTATCATAAATCAGGTATAGTGAACACAGAGGTGCTAAATAGTATCTTATTATCACCAAATTACGACACTATAGTATTTAGCAGTCAATATTTGGGTTGTACATTGAACCCTTCGGCAATTATGCAGTGGTGATGAAATTAAGATGTAACACTTTAATGATGAGGTAGAATCTTGGCAATGGATATTATATATAAGGTAGGCACCTTCAAATAAACAAAGAAAATACAGGTACCAGACCTGTTATCCGAAATGCTCGGGACTTGGCATTTTCTGGATAAGGGATCCACAATGCATAATATGGTAGATCGCTATTTTTTGTCTAAAAGAGAAACCATTTAAACATTAACTAAACCATGTAGGATTATTTTGCCTCCAATAAGGGTTAATTATATATAATTTGGGATAATTTACAATGTACTGTTTTAATACTACAGAGAAAAAGGAAATCATTTCTAAAACCTAGGAGAATCATTTGATTCTGATTCTGAGCTTTCTGGATACTTTATTTGTTAGGTCTGTTTAACTCTTTACCGTATGTATTTAATATTGGTAATTAATTGTATTTAATATCAATGACATCCACAGTCAAATAACATACTTGAGACATTGCATTTCTACATAGCATGTTAATCTACTGTATATGAATTCACATTTTCTAGGCAACCAAATAAATGGCTGTTAAAGGTTACTGAAACTGTTTTTTTAACTGTTATAACAGAATTTTACTTTACCACTGTGAAGCTAATTTAATAATGCTCAGGCCTTCGAGCTTTCAGGTACTAAAACAACGTCAGAGTTCCCAAACTCTCATGTGGTTTCTTGATTCAAATACCTCAGCTTCCTGACAATCAGGTTCTTTCTTCGCCAACCAAAAAATAAAAAGTTCTGCAGGTTTTAGATGCCAAAGGCTTGAGCATTCTTATATTGTCCCCTATACTTATAGTAGCATCCTTATGATAATATGCATTACAGTGATTACTCATGTCCAGGGTTTGCATGTCATGTCAAATAAAGTGTCAAAAGGGCACACAAATCTTTTCACTTGCCCCACCATAGGTATAGAGCAGTAAAGAAATACAACTCAAGCATTGCAAAAAAAAAAAAGCATACACAATAGGGGGCAGATTTACTAAAGTTGTGTGAAGGATTCGAAATTCGATCAAATTTTCAAAAATATTTGACTTTCGAATAACTTTTTTTGGGTACTTCGACTATCGAATTAAAAAAAATTCAATTGATTCAAATAATTTGAATATAAATCTATTCGATCATTTGACCTTTCGATGGTCAAAGTACTTGCCCTTTAAAAAAAAATTTTTATCGATTAATCGAATTGAGCTAAAATCCTTCGAATTTGATAGTCGAATTTGAAGGATTGCAATTCGACCAAAATTCGATGGTCGTATTCGAGGGTTTTTTAACCTTTGATAAATCTGCCCGTAAGGCTGGGGACAGACAGGGAGATTCGGGGAGATTCTGTCGCCTGGCGTTTAATAGCAGGCGACAATCTCCCCGAACTTCCTTCTCCCTGTCCGTCGCTAGTATAAATGAAAAAGTGCCAGCGCTGTGCACACGCGGCGCGGCGATTTCCGGAATCACCCAAAGTTTCCTCACGAAGTAACTTCGGGCGATTCCGGAAATTGCCGTGCCGCGTGTGTACAGTGCCGGCGCTTTTCCATTTAAACTAGCGACGGACAGGGAGAAGGAAGTTCGGGGAGATTGTCGCCTGCTATTAAACGCCAGGCGACAGAATCTCCCCGAATCTTCCTGTCTGTCCCCAGCCTAAGTGTTCATGTAATATACTATAGTGCAATACAAGTATGTTTAGGTTATCTAAATGAGTTTCAGATGTCAAACAAAAATGTGTGTGCATTTTCAGCATACTCATATCCCTTTTATATACATTTGATATAGCTGTACCTGAAAGTTAAGTTAAATACTCTACCAGCCTGTCAATGTCAAGTAATATTTAGCAATCTGGAATTTAATAATCCTTATTTCTAGCACTAGAGTCTTGTCCATAGCCAACAAGAGTCATTGTGGTTGAATTAAAAGCAATTCTTTGCGTAATGCCCTGTTACTAATACCATGGGTATACTGTTAATAAATGATAATTATGGTATCCAGATTGCATCCTTGCATTCTTTCATTTGCCATATTGTTGTGATAACCTTTATTCTAATATCACATAGCACTGTCTACACTGCACAGAATAATTCCTGCAGAGCAAAGTTTGGAACCTGTATACAAAGTGATATAGAAGTCAACAGCAAGAGCCAAACTCAATACTCTCTAATCAAGTATGCCACGCCTTCTGCCATTGCCAAAATATTTGCAAAGCAGATACAGTTTGTAACTTTAGCATCAAGGCCTGTCCAGGTCAACCCTTTAGGTTGGGAAACAGCTGTGAAAAGGGATATGAATTAAAAAATAAAAATGAAAATTGTTGTTCTGAGTTTTTACTATAACATTTTATTTTACCCATTGAAAAGCTACTAAATGGTATTTATAATTCAGCAGCTCTCAGGGCAGCAGGGCAGGACATAGTCTGAGGGTTAACTGAATATGCATATTGCATCTCCAATAAGATGCATCTCTGCATATACTTTCCTATTGGCCTTTCTTGTTGATGTAATAAATTCCTAAGTTAGTATATTTTATGGCAAAAAGAAAAAATAAATTGCAGAAGTAATAGTAAGAGAACATCAGACATTTTTCTAAAGCTCTGCTACTGAAAATGGCACGTAAAAACCAAGTGAGCGATTTTTTGTTATACGTCTAGTGTAATTTAGACACATATGAATAGCTTTAATATACAGACTTAGTAAATTAGTGAAATCCTATAAGGGAAGGAATTTTTAATTTTGGGGTCCTCAAAGGCAACATTTTCAGAGACTAACATATCTTGTAAAAGACTTTAATTTAAAAATAAATCCATTCCTTGCATGTGTCCTCATTTTAGTGAGATGGAGGGCTGCCATATGTCCATATGTAAAGAATTAGAGCCCTGAATCATTTTTCATGGAAAGGCTTGGATACAATTTACAGTATATTCATGTGCTTGTGAGCCACATTTTATTAACTCTGATGTCACATATTGGAAACAATGGAATGCACTTGGGGGATGGCCAAAATCCCTGTATGGTTTTATTATTACTATTATCACAGGCCTAAATTTAAATACCACTTCTTTTAACTTGGCTTCTTTACTTGGAACAAAGTCTCTAGGCACAGAGCAAACGTTTGCCTTAGTTTAGCAAGTTGCTGAACATCCTCACATCTAGTTGCAATTGCCATTTCTTATTCAAACAAATCCTGAGTACCTTTTTCCTTATAAAGCTTAACTTACAGCAGCACTCTCATCCCTCCTTGACCCAATTACTTTATAAAGCATATTAACAACCTTTGCAAAGGGCTTATTTAGGAGAAAATTCTGATTTTTGCACCCATGGCCAAATAGAAAAAAAATATGTTCATGCTTATAATATAGATTATCCTGTAAAACAAAGATCACATAATGAATCATATATAACTCTAAATAACCAGCTCCCTGTCACAGTGAAAAAGTAAATGCATTTGGTTTGACTTTTATAGACCATACCCAAGTTATATATGTTAAACTTATCATTGACAGTGTTGCATTCAAATTGAAAGGTTGATAAATGAATATAAATTTGTGTGTCACATAAATAGAACCCACCCATACACAGTTGTCATTTTTTCTTAAATATTTTGGCTGAATTACCTTCTTCTAAGTCATCCATGCTGGATATCTTGTTTATTCCATCAATGGTGTAGATATAGCGAACCCCCTGGGGCAGATTAATGTTATCAGAAAGCGACCTAGTTAAGTCAGCCAACAGAGCATCAAAACTTCGGAACCTGTCGGAAGAGACCGCATAGACAATCCCCTTGAAGTAGCGATCTCCATTGCGGTAGAATCTGACCTTCTTGGCCTTCTTTTCATTGCTCAGTGCCTGCAGGGTCCGGGTCCGGTAGAAGCTGCAGTGGGCGCTGTGGGTAGGGCTAGGTAAGCCATTCAATCGAGATCCTCCCATATTCCTAGAAGTCTTATCCCTCTCATCAAAGTGGCCAAATTCAAGCTCCATTTCCTCGCTTCCTCTTGAGATCTGGGAAAATATCCATCCAAGAATAAGAATGGAACATTCAACCAGACAATAACAACCCTCCCCCTTCCTTGTAGCATAAATAATTCTTTTAGTCTTCACCAGAGCATTCTCATGTTACTCAAAGTTTGTGAATAATTAATAGGCAAAAGTGAATGTACTGAGCTGAGGGGTAAGTGCCGGGACAGCTAATTGAGTGAAACAGCATGGAATAACTGGAATTAACACCTGAGCCCATATAAACCTGTTCTGTCTGCACATCAAAGATTGATGAGTAAAGCTTTTCCTTGCTGATGCGACTTATTTATCTAAGCTTTGTTTTGTAGCAGCAACATCCCTACGGTGCTACTAGCCTGCACTTAAGAAGACCTCATTAAAATAAATGTGGATATACATAGGCATTAAATGTATGTCAGCCACACCCACTTACTCGCATGCAGTTGGACAGCAAAATCAGTTCAGTCCCATTAAGGAGAAAGGAAACAGCAGCCGCATCACAAAGAAAGTCATGGAAAGAAATCAACCATAACAACTGAGTACTTTTTTTTTTTTTCAAACATTTCTACCAAATTGTTTTGGGAACACCCATTTATTCTGTAGATACAGCTGTATGTAATGAAATATGACTTCTATTCCCAAAATGTAATCTCGTCAAAAACTGTGGTTAAAGGGGAACACCATCAAAAAACGATTTATGCATAATGAAAGAAAATATCATTCTAAGCAATGTAAGCATTAAGGATACATTTCAGTGGTTTCTGTATCTGGCTTTTTCTATTCACCGTAATGGTGGTTTTTGACTCCTGAAACCACGTAGCAAAAGTGATGTTTCAAAGGGGGATAAACAATCACTGTTTTCAAGTGCAAAGACATATACACTTTCGGGCCAGTGGGATTTATAAATTATTGTGTAATGGAAAAGGGCTTGACATTAAATATTCTTTCCCTATGCAAAAAACAAAAAAACAAAACTAAAAACAGTAGTTGGGTGGAGTTCTTCCCTTGGGAGAATAATTATCTACTATGCCCACATTTTAATCAGGGCTTTATGTTTTGTGGTGGGGGAGGTGTTAAAGCGGTCCTATTTAAGACAATATTATTTTCAGAGACAATCCAATTGTGTTCTCCGTGTGACTCCATGGTTAGGAGCAAGTGTACTCTCTAATCCTCTTGCAAATTTCCTACATATATACATACTATAGGCATTCCTTGCACATGTGCCATGATGTCATCGCTTTCATTCTGCCGCAGCCTCAGTTAACACAAAGGAATCAGTTGCCACGGCTGAAAGATGCCACAGTGAAGGCAATTGCCACATGCCATGCCCCTCAAAAAAACTCTTGAACCAGAAGTGGGGAGGTCAACCTGTTACCTAAGTAAGGCCATACAAATTGGATGGAGAGGACCTTCCTATGTTCAGTATTAAAAATGATTGCAAAATATGACACATTCCAGCGAAGAGAGAACATTTTCAGGAGGCATAGTTGCCGCAATAGAAGTGTATGAAGGCTGGCAATTTATTAAATTCATTATAAATGATCAATGCATTCACTGTTGTGACATTGTAATAAGGTTTATAAAGCAGACATTCAACTAATGCAACAAAGTAAGTTTGGTGTGTGTGTGTATAAATAGCGTGCATGACTAACAGATGGGAATGAGAAATAGATATATAGTATATATATAGCATAAATATAAATATATATATCTATATAATCGATAGGTCGAAATACTGGCATAGACACACATTATATATGTTGCTAGACTCTGAGCAGATGTTGGATAGATGATTGATCTATAGATGATAGATTTAGACTCTACAATCAATAATTAGTTAACAATTGCATAAAAATTATTCACGCATCTGCCCTGCAGCCAATTGTCAGTGGCCATCCAGCAGTGAGGATGAATGGGATCTCTGTTGGGTGCACTATGTTCCACTAACAAAGGATTACAAATCAATAATGTGCGGCACCCAGCCCGTCCACACCCACTCACTCCTACACACAAGCAAATCCCACTGGGGATTAGCAAGTCAAATTTAAGTAAATGCTCTCCTTCTGTGTGAGACAATGGCGGTCCTTAGGCAGCTGTAAAATGAGATTCAGAGACCAGTCATTGCGGGGCAGTAGGAATGGGTGCCTCCATAGACATCAAGCCTTGCCATTCACTTTTAACCTATGGCTGTGGCTGCTTGTCATGAAACCAGCAATAAAATAGATAACTGTAGAACTGCTGGAACAATTGGCCTCTCCCATTTTTTCACTGCATGGTGCACATGTATTCTGGCCACCATATACCACACATTTTACAATGGAAGATGGGTGGGGAGAGAACATGTTCTGATACATATGGATATGAAGAGGAGAACCAACACCTACTGTACATTGCACATCTCATTTTCTGCACAGTAGATCAAGCTCAGTGACATTCTAGGCATTCTTTAGTCATCTATTACGATGGTACCTTGTGCAACACTGCTTTTAGATGATATAAATGATGCGTTTATTGGGCCAGTTTAAATGTCAGTTTGTCACATTAATAGCATGAATTAATAATGTGAATTCACCGCAAATCATTATGTCTTACTGAAATGCACCATTCTATGTCTGTCTGCTGCTGCTGAAGAAGACTCCCCCGTAACTACCCATTCTGTAATTCACAGATTCGTCGGCTGCTCCCCTTTGGGCTGTTACCTTAACAACCAGTCTGAGATACATGAGCATAATTTCATTCTCTGTCTGTCACCTCTCTGGTGTAAGACCCTTTCCTTCCCACACTTAGCAGTTTAACCCCTTATGTCTCTGACAGCACGGGATGGGGTTTTCATATAATTGCTGCTTCCAGAATGCAGGGTGAAATCAAACTGTCAGCTTGTCATAATCTACATGGAAATGTGACTCACTTCTTTGATGGTTGTTGCCTAGTAAATTGCACTATATCACCCACCAAAATCCCATGTAGCCCCCCACTAAATGTAACTTAATGGCTTGTTTAGTCTCTCCTCTTTCAAAGAGATCTGCAATAGGGATCTTGGAAATGCACAGAAATCCCCATCTGCCAGGCAAAAATTCTTAGAAAGAGCAAGCATGCTTACTAGTGACTCACCGTGGTGCTGCTGCTGCTACTGGTACAGGCTGAGGATGCTGCTGGAATGACTGCTATTCTCAGTCTGCCTTTGTTATCCCAGCTTCCAGCAAAGGGATTGCTGCCAGCCTAACTCATCTGCTCCCAGGTCCTAGTGCCTCGCAGAGCTGAAAAACTCCTCCTGCTTCCAGTTAACCCCCATCTGACTCACTGACTCATCATTCCTAGCGTCAGCCTGAATCACAGACCTGCCCTACAATGACAGGGGGATTCAGATGCATGTGCTCTTAACAACATGCTAACAAGATTACACTGCCTTTTAAAAAGATTGGACCACATCCACATATATTTACCCCAGTACATATTTGAATATGTTTTTACTTCATTGCGTTTTGCATTTGGGTTGTAAAGACTGCCTTTTGCGTTGTATCACTATTAGTTTCAGATTTGCATTTTGTTTTTCAAAAAATAATTCCTTGTAATTTTTATATGAGATGGAAAAAGTACACCTTAGCCAAGTGCTGCTCATTATAGAGGACATGTTGCCTGTGTAGAGATCCATTCTAGAACAGACAAGTACAATCAATGTATACAAGCTACTTTGTGAGGTACGTAGGTGATGCACAAGCACAATGGATACCCATATTGTACATAAGCACAAGCAAATCAGACATAGAGGATTTAGTAACTCCTAAATACTGAGAAATGGATTGGGATAAAATAGTACCCCCAGGCACAAGGTCCACACCAACATACCTTGAGTCGAAATGTAAACTCCCAAATATATGAATTCTCCAAAATGCCACAATTTCAGTCGTGACTTGTGACACCAGTCTACCCTGATAACTCCTGACACTCTACAGTCCTCCTGAATCTCATACCACTTGCTACCACACCTAATCCCAAACTTTATACTTTTTTGGTTCTGGCAGCAACAGGAGTCTATGGGGCCGATTTACAAAATTCACGTGAAGGATTCGAAGTTCGAACGAATATGTGAATTTTGGCATATTCGATCATCGAATAGGGAATGGTCGAACGATCGAATACATTTGAATAGAGTCGAATGGACGAATATTCGATCATTCGACCAGCAAAGGATTTTAATTTTAAAGTTTACTCCATTGCCTACTTTGGCAGATTGGACCTACCGAATTGCAATAGAAGCCTATGGGAGCAGTCCCATAGGCTTCTGAGGCTAAGTCCTGATCGAATAGGATTCGTACGATCGAAGTCTTCGATCGTTCGAATCGTACGAATCATTCGAATATCAAATAAAAGGTAGCCTAGAACTATTCAATTAACATTCGAAAATCGAATGCTAATCGAATATCGAATAGAAACGAATTATTTTTGTGGAATAATAGTAAATTTGCCCCTATGTGTAGAGTCACTCCTCCTGCAGAGACATTCATACTGGGGTGACATAAGAATCCCATCTATTTATTGTTTCTCCTCCCATAATACCCCTTAATAAGGGGGTGCTAGAGGGCTTTAATTCATGTACTATATGTGGACACTGGAGTTTGAGAAGTTCCTCCTAATAATATGTTTTCTTTAGCATTTGGTGCAAGGAATTAAACCTAATTCTTGGAAGACTTATAAGCCTCAAAAACATATGCATCCTTTTCAAAAATCATTATCTTAGTCCAAATCCTGAAAAGAAAAAGATTTTTCAAGGCACTCCTGGTAACGTGCTAAGCCAAAAAATTACTTACACTGAATTGGTCCCTACACATTACATATACACATAGTTACACTCTAAATCATATTTATTGTAGGAAGGAATGCTTTATAAAAAATATTATTCATAAGTGGATATAGTATGAGGTATGGGATCCCTTATACATAACCCAATATCCAGAATGGTTAGACTCCTTTTTATCCAAATAATCCAAATTTTTTAAAAATGATTTCCTTTTTCTTTGTAATAATAAAACATTAGCTTGTACTTGATCCAAACAAAGAAATAATTCATTCTTTTGGAAGCTAAACCAGCATGTTCCCAGGTTCCGAGCATTCTGGAAAACAGGTCACATACCTGTACACAGAAAATTCAGAATAAAAACTAATAGGGATATATTTATAAAATCATGTTTAAAAAAAAAACAACAAAAAAATCTTGATGTAAAATTCTGCAACTTTATAAAGAATTTTAATAATTTTACTTACTTACTGCTACTTTTTATGACAATTTCTTTGCCACCTGGATTAACTGCCGAGGTAAGGGTCATTTACATAGACCCCCAGGTTAATGTGCAATACTGTGGGGAGCAAATGCTCATTCTCTGCCTGTATTCTAAATCTCTGTGATACACAAGGTAGGGTCATACAGTATTTATGGCATAGGCAAGGCAAGAGATGTAAAAGGGCAGGGGGACATCAATGTGTTTCCCAGCAGCTCTGTATTGAAGAGCGTCTCTAAATTCTGTTTTGGAATACTGAGACGTGCGACAATTCCTCTATGTGCAGGACAGGGCACAAAGTACAAAAAAAGTGAATTGCACCCTGTTTTTGCTCTTTGCACTCTGTCTTTGTGTTTAACTAGGACAAGTCCTATCCTCCAGAAATCATGGTGAGGTACTAAGGTAAAACATCTTTACATCTAAATTTTTTTTTAATTCTGGGTTCTACTGAGCATTTTGATGCCCACTGTCCATAGGTTTCAAACTAATGGCACGGAAAAAATCACAACAGTGCATAGGAAATATCAAAATACAAAAAACAGAGTCCTGGGATTGAGGTTCCCCAAAAGTCCAGCAGCTTCTTTTAGGGCCCTCCTCTGCCCATACAAAAACTCACAGAGAAAACGATGTTGCTGTATCCCTCAGAGGGGAGGGGAAATAACAGAAAGTTTATATAGTGTAGTAATTTCAATATTCAATAATAAAAGCACACCCGCAGTGTCCTCCAGTACTTATTAAAACACACCTTCACTGTGACACAAATACATACAATTGTGTATTACAATAAAATTGCAATTATTCATCATGTGTGTTCATTTACGACTTTTTAAACCTTATTTATAAACAAGAAACAAGAAATGGGTGGGTGGATCCGTAACAAAGGGGTAGTGATGGTTGGCAACAACTCCGGATTGCTACTCTCCGGTGGTATTATACAGATGAAGCCACTTTGGATTGTGCATTTGATACAGAAAAACTTAACTCATCTATCCCATTTATCCCATTCATCCCACTTAGCACAGAATATTGTGTCACAACATCCCATCCAATTAAAGAGTTCACCATTGAAAACAATGTTGCTTTGGTATGCTAATGAAAAGGTTAAATGCATTAAATGAGTTAAGATAACTTTAGATAACACAGTTTCTTCAATTAACCGTGAGTCATGACGCATTTAACAAATCCCAGTGGCTGCATCTGTATACTCACAAGAGGTGAGTTTCAATCAATGTGAAACACAAAGAGGACAATCTCTCATCCAGGCTCCTTCTTCCTGATTGTCTTGGTAGGGAGATAAATGACAGATATCCTGTGCAGAAGCGCTTTTAAAACACTTTAATAAAAAATTGTAAAATCACACTCACAAACACACTCTGGTAAGCGCATTGAAATGTCCTTCTATAGTCCGTCTGGCACTTAAGTTTCCTCAGCATTCCTTGGAACTTTGTGCTTCTTTTAAAAACACGAGCGACGCTTCCTCAAATGGCGGGCGTAAACATACTCGGTGCTTCTGCAAGTTAAGAGTGTAATCACGCTGACGCGTTTCTGCTATCGGCTTCCTCCTGAGCGGAGGAAGCCGATAGGCGAAATGCGTCAGCATCCCTTGGTGTAACTAGATATTACTGGGCCCACAGCTAATAATTTTTATGCCCCCAAAATGTCCAGAGGTTGACTTGTTTTACCAATATTTATTGAAATTGTGTGTGAATTAGGGTCTCATGAAGCCTCTATACCTCCTAGCCCCCCTCTGCAGCTGCAGGGTCTGCTTCCTTTGTAGTTACACCCCTGGTTGTAGTCAAGGTCTTTCCATACCACACACAACTGTATCTCAAGGTTAAATGTGGAGAAAATGTAATTATGTGTATAGTGTAAGTGCACAACAAAAAGGAAAGTAAGCCCTGCAGCAAACCTGCTCACAGAAACTCCAGTACAGTATAGCCAAACTGAACACAAGGCTTAATTAAATGGATGCTCCCCGCTTGAGATTCTGTTGGGGGTTCAGGTAGGTGGCAGTGCTTTAATATTTATGCATATAATACTTCAATTGTGGTCACAATAATTGTGGAACCAAAACCCAGAGGCAGCAATGTGGGGCTATAACTGTTAATCTACACAAATGTGTTTACATATTTTTGAAACCTTTACTGGTGCCCCAATGCCAGCAATATTTATAATGATTGTGCCATGCAGATAGTGGCTGGTCTATCACATATGCCAACTTCAGCAAAAGGCTCACGGTTCGACTTCCCACACTAGTGACCAGAATAGTCTAAGGGGCATATTTAGACTAAATTAAATTATTTTATCATGAGTCTAAATATTCAAGATTTCTTAAGTGTAAAAACCATGGAAAAACTAAAATACAAAATTCAAGTAAGTTAATGGGAGCTGCATTCAGGGTCAGACTGGGGTGCCGGCACCCACTGGTACTCCTGTCCAGGTCCCCCCTTCGGACCCCCTACTGAGTGAGCATGCGTGATAGAAGCCACACGAATGTGTGAAATATAGCCGCCTGTATGCGCCAAGAGCCACGCGGTGCCTGCGCTAATTTTTTTTGTAGGGTCGAGAGAGGGTTTTATTGACTATTTCTACACAGGTAAATTATTAGTTGTTTGTTTCAGCACTGCACACATACATTGGAAATGTGAAATGGGGAGGCCCAATTATTAAAGGTCGGATTTTAGTGGTTTTTTAAATTTATGAAACCATGATTTTGGGCAGTTAGAAGTGAAAAAAAAATATGAAAAATTCTAAAATTCTTAAAAAAAAGTGGCCAATACAATCAGCACAGCTCTCATTAACTTTAATAGGACCTCAGCTGGTTTTACTTTGAAAAAAAAAATCTCTAATACAAAACTTTTCCAAATGCCCCTTAACTGATAAAGGAATGTAGTATACTGGATAGTATAGAGGTTTCTTTTGGGCTACCAAATCTACATTCCAGGATGACTGCAAAGACTGTGAGAACTGATATATGAAATCAGAGTTGCAAGGAAGGGTCGCTCAATAATATCACCCCACAGTTGAGAAGTAAGGTGAGGCCAAGGAATCCTCTTGGGCTGCAGCAGATGAATGGTCAGAAGATGAAATCCCTGTGGGCTGTACAGCTCAGCTGTTGTTCAGAGGGAATTGGTCTGATACTTACATAGTATAAATAATTGTAATTCAACTGGCCTGACTTCCTCTTACCAACCCTGACAGCTGAGAGGCCGGGGATGTAGAAATAGCCACAACTCTCATTTCCAGTAATACAGCATGTGAGCCGTTAAAGATGCTTTGCTACAAAGTACAAGGACTTCTCTGCTTTTAAGATGTGGTAGGGTAAATAATGAGAAAAATTTAATTATTCTGCCGCACACCTGTATTTTACTTTAAAGGAATTGTTCAGTATAAAAGTAAAAACTGGGTAAATAGATATAATAGCGAAGAAAGAAAAGGGTGAACTTTGCGCAGTTTTCCAATGTAGGAGGGGGGAAGAAGAGCAGCACCGTAAGGAGTGGTGAATCCACGTATTCACCTATGTATTATATGGAAAAAGTGAAGAGGGTGCGCTGTGTTGGGTTTTCCTGAAATAAAGGAAAAAGACACTATCTAGTGTAGTGTGTTCAGATCTAATGAATTGGAGACTTTTCCTATAACTACTCACAAGTATATGTCTTGAAAAGTGCTCATCATTAATGAAGATCCCTTGGTCTCGGTCGTCTAAGGTAATCTATATCGAAAAAGGAGCTCCACATAGAGTAGTATTGCTGCGGTATGAGAATACAGATCCTGCGAAGTTAATAACTCACTTACCGGACTCAGGAGGTCGTTGCGCTGCGAAAGGATAGGAAGGCAGATTCTCTCTTCTGCGTGTTCAGTCACTCTCCGGCGCGATCGAAGCTACTGGGTTCCGGCATGCAGGATGGCTATCACCGCTCACCGCTGTTGAATCTCTTCCGGCTGTAGCACTGTTTTCCTCGTGCTTAGGTTTGGCGCGAGTCGGAGTGGCGGTGTTCTAGGCGGCTGTTCCTTTTGCATTTAGATTTTCAGAAGAATTAAGATTCCCAACATCCAGATTGGAATTAAAAAGCTTTAAATTTATTGATAAAAAATATAAATGTTACAAGCCCAACGCGTTTCGTAAAAAATACTTCCTCAGGGGCATTACAGAGAGCACTTCCGATGTGCTTAAATAGGGGATGTTAACAATTAGTCAATTACTCAATTTGCATCTCAACAGTCAATTTTAAACAGTTAAAACAATTAACTCGAAAAATACTTGTTTCCATAATGTTCTTCTTATTACAATGAAATTGTATAAACCTGTTGAAAGAGTTAAAGAGTTTATTCATTGAGGAAACACTTCAAATCGATGAAGAATAAACTCTTTAATAAAACGAATAAATCAATTTTTCAGATAATACATCAAAGAAATGAAATTAATTGTGTAAAACGGATAAATTGCTAACTAATAGAACCATAAACTTTTTTTCATTTATTATTATTTTACGAAACAGTCTTGTCTATCAAATAATCTTTTAACAGGTTTATACAATTTCATTGTAATAAGAAGAACATTATGGAAACAAGTATTTTTCGAGTTAATTGTTTTAACTGTTTAAAATTGACTGTTGAGATCCAAACTGAAAAAAGTGTCTGAAGGTAAACAACCACTTTAAATATTATAAAAATACTGTATATATTCTATCTATCTATCTATCTATCTATCTATCTATCTATCTATCATATCTATCTATCTATCTATCATATCTATCTATCATAGTCTGTCTATCTCTGGTTGTATATCTGTCTGTCTCTATACACTATTCAGGTACACAAGGAGGTAGCCTTGTGCTTTTTGTATGGTATGATATAACATTTGTAAGGGTCAGCACCAAAAAGTGGGGGTGGGGTTAAGAATATAGCAACAGGACATTATTATAGTGTAGTAACCTTTTTAGTGTTCAACACCTCCGCATGATCACATACTCTGGATTACAATATGCCTGTTCAGATCACATCACCCCCTAAGCACGCAGTTCAAAGTCAAACCATTGATACTTCACCTGGCAAATTTTTACCAGTGCTCATCTAATTCACTAAAAAGCGAAGTTACATTCATCTAAGCGAATGGTAGCGAAATTGTGCTAGCGAAAATTCGCCAGGCAAAGTGCTGTTGCGCTAGTGAAGGCTAATTTGCATACGACGGGAACTTGTAAGTTTGAATAGAGTATGTGTTACTGTTCAAACATTACACTATACAAGCCCAGGGAACCCTAATCTAGTTGTTATATTGCCCTACACATGTGCCCCTATTCTAGTATATTTGCCCTATGTTAAGAAATTAAGGCGGAGCAGGGTACCCAAAAAAATTTTTCGTTCATTTTTTTTTCTATCACCCTACGCTTTTTAATCCCCCTATCTTTTTTTAACATCCACACAGATTTGACTTTTGGGTGGACTTCATGCTAGAGGAGAATGAGTTTTTAGGGTTGGATTAAAAAGGGGGAACTCCAGAGACTTTGGACAAGTTGTATTCAGTACATTTTGGTGTAACATGTGTAACATTTGCTTATACGCATTCATCAATATCAGATCTTTCCATGGCGGTAGATGTCTGGCCCTACAGACACTTGAGAGCTAAGTGATTTTGGTACCCTTTAACAAGGCATTGCTAACCTCTGTCCTTTACAATCAGGCCAATCCTCCACCTATGACTGGAGAGAGTTGTGCACCTAGTATTGACAGAGATCTCTTCTTCACTGAACTGTCTTTTTCCAGGTAAATGCTCTATCTGATTCACTTTCCAGGTAGAGAATCAACCTTATTGCATATGTGGGGACAAAGGATCCTGATAATGTGCCTGAGGCTTCTGCCTTTTCTGCCCACCTCTAGGCCCAGCCCTGCTCTTGGTGAACATGCTATAACTGCACTTATTCTATTGACAAGGTTTCATTGTTTCTCCTACACCAGCATGGTACCATCTTCCACATCACTGACAGTCCCGGATTTGCACGGCGGGCACCTCAAGGATGTGCGGTCCTAGCGCACATGCGCACAGTGCGTCCCCGGTGCTCCCCTAGAGTGCTGAGCGGCATGCCGCCCCAAAAAATTTTCCACCCTAGGTCCGGGCTTTGACACAAATCATCGATCTTCTTTTGTAAGGGACCACCAAAATGGAGCTATTGGGCACATACACAGTTGTAGCCAGACCACTATTCGAGCTAACTGTGCATGCACCAAAAAGTTCTGTGAATTGCCGAAGGAAAGGAAGAGGATCAAAATAAGACAAAAGATGTCGATCGAGATGGCTCCTATGAGCTCCGCTGTGCTACTTTGCATGGATATGTGAGCATGATATTCAAGGACATATTTTAGAATAATGTGCTATGTGGGAGGAAGCAGGGAGGGATGAATATCTAGGGTGGTAGATGCGGTTTTTCTTATTTGAGGGGTTTAGCTCTCCTTTAAGGAAGAGTCTGAATTGCAGTGCATTGATTATATATATATATGAGGGAATGTAATAAAAGTCGGTAACAGAAAAATTATTCGCAATGCGAAAATTTATTCCTCTGTGCAAACAATTTTTGCTTTGTGCGAAATTTGGGGGAAGATTTACTAAATTCACATATATTCACATGAGGGATTCGAATATTCGATCGAATTTTCAAAAAGATTTGAATTTTGAATATGCAAATTAGGCAAATTCGACCAAATTCAACGATCGAATAATCGAATTTGAATGATTCGAATATTCAAATTTAATTTTATTCGAATATTCGAAAATTCGATGGTCGAATACTTCCCCTTTAAATTTAAATTCGATCACCTACTTCGCCAGATTAAACCTACCGTGGGGTTCATTCCCTACGATCGAATTTGAAAAATTAAAAAAAAAACGGTTGAATATTCAATTCGATTCGAATAGTCGATTCGAATATTCAATTCGATTCGAATATTCAATTGATCGAATTTTCCCTATTCGAATTCGAATTTTTTTAATTCCCCACTATTCCCAGGTCGGGTTCCAAATTTTTTTTCCTTTTGAAATTCGACCCTTAGTAAATCTGCCCCTTAATGTAGCTTTTGCGAACCCGGAAACTGTCTAGCGACCACTTCTGACAATGGAAGAGAGTTACTGCCAATGGGCAGTCAATGTAATAAAACTTCTTACTGAAAAAGTCATTATGCTTGCTCCAAAAGATTACGACACCTTCAAGCACTTCTTAAGAGTGCACAATTAAAATTTGC